>OX387275.1:41674614-42887739 GCA_947562075.1 Orthosia gracilis | reverse complement strand
TTTAACAAAACTTTTTTTTAGAAAAATGTAATTTAATACTAAACCAACACAGAACATTTGCCTCTATAGCTAAGACGATAATTTCCCTATTTTGAAATCTAAAGACGGAACCACACTTACGTCCGTGGCGTGGCGTGGCGCCTTCCGACGCAGTTGATTGGCTACAAATCTCATTGCATTATGATGTAGGCTAGGCTGGAACAGAGTCGTTTGATTGGTGGAACCCGCGACACGCCACGCCACGACACGTAAGTGTGGTTCCGACTTTAGCCTGTACATAAAACTGTAAATACAATTGTAAATAATTCTGAGCGACTGGAAAGTGCATGACGATCCAATGAGTAGTTATAACCTTCCAACAATTATAAATATTCAGACTTCTGTAGAGAAATATGAGATAGGTTATCCATCAGAATCCTAACAGAATGCTTCATATATAGCCGGGTTGACTGGTGCGGGAAAGCGAAAAAGCATTTGTTCATTTAAACTTTACAACAGCTAGCCCAATTGATTAATATAACAGTTTTTGTGATAAACTGAGCAATATAAAACTGCAGCATATTCCAAAAATAGTCGTAAATTAGCATGGATACTATACATCCTATCGTACAATAGATAATTATATAAAATATATGAAGGTCGAAGCGAAATAAAAAGAAATTACGCTAATATGGGGTCAAAATGAAAATACAAGATGGCTCCGACCTGCTCCGACCGAAATTTTTGAAACTTGCGTCATCCAAGAAAATGACACCCATGAAGGATTCAAAAATGTCAGCCGGCGCCATCTTGTATTTTCTTTTTAAAACCCAATAATTGTAAAAAGCTAGGTACCCCAAAAACCATAAAAATGAAACCCATGACGAAAATTTAGGCAATTTCGATCGGTGTCATCTTATATTTTCATTCAACAACAGTAGAATTATATTTTTTGCATGAATGTGTCTATTTAGTCCGTCCGTTTACAAAAACAGTTTAGTTAACTTTGACGCTTCGATAAATAATTATTACTCTGATCAATTTTAGCTTCGTGCTTCAAGCGAATTGTTGTGTATTTGTTTATGATGGCCCTTATCAAATGTGTTTGGTGATTTAAAGTGCTTGGTTGATCAAAAGATTGTTGAAGCAAAGATGTAAATACTTCCTTGTGAATAAAATATTCCAAAGTATTAACAGTAATATAAGTGAAATAGTATTTAGGTGAGAGACTGATTCCACCATTTTGTTTTAAAAGTTTTCTTATTTCAGTTTCCGTGATGATACATATTTTATATACGTCTTCTGTAGAGTACGATAAGCCACCCATATCTATAATAGTAATTAGTTTATGATGTGGCAGCCTTTCTGATGTACTTAAACTATCCACACATACTTCGCATTTTAATGACTTTGTCAGAATTCGGGAAACGTACCCAAATATGTATCCGACGATCAACTGGGAACCAAATGGGATTTGTTCGCAACTGAGTATGCCGGCAAAAATGACACAATTGTTCTCAGCTTCTATGTCAGATTCTAAGCAGCGAGTAGCCGACAAGATTTCATACTGCTCATCGTCATGTCTGTTCATGTGTAGTACTATTAGTTACGTCAATAGAAAAATTGTGCAGAATATTGAAATTGTAACGAAGAACGAACGAACATACATAAGTATGATTGGATGGTTGGTAATCAGGTATCTTCACTGCGTTTGATTTGGATAATTTTTATCTATTTTTCCCTATCTTTACGGCCCAAACGAGGAAACCTTAAATTAACAAAATGTAACAAATTATTTCTTACATTAAGTAATAATTATTTCGCATCTTTTTTCATTGAATAACCACTGTCAGTTCTTTTCTAAATATATGTTGGATTTTTATTTTCTGCTTTAAAAAGAAACGTCAGCTAATTCTACCTACACTTGTTACATAAATTGTCCCATCTTAATTTTTAGTCTATTTGAAAAATGACGTCCACCAAATATTTTGTTCAAATTATATTTTAAAATCATTATCTAGATAATCACCGATGAAAAGTTATTCCTTTGCATTTCGCCGTATTCCTTGAATTATTAGTGCAATATGTTAAAACAAGACGGCATATTTAATGCGTTTGAACGTTTTTTCGTTTAAAAACAAAAAAATGACATAGGCGCTCAAGATCTAGCAAACAAATGAGTGACGTGCGGCCCGAACACCGCATATGAACGGCACACAGTGGTGATGTGTGGCGACTTCTCTAGTGCGTAGTACATTAATACCTCAATGCAAAAACATAAATAATTAGATATTTGAAATAATGAGAGTAAACTGCAGTATTCAGGTTTTAATAAACATAAAATTGTACACTATATGACATTATATATATGAAGGAAACTTAAATGACAGTGACATGGCTAGCAGGAGTAAAGTTAGAGGTGGCAAGGAAGGAGGTTGCAACTCTAAGCAAATAGATCCACGTCAATAGTCAAATAAAATACGACTTAGGGCATCTTTTTTAAACAATAGGCATCTATACTAATATTATAAATGTGACAATAAGTTTGTTTGTTACGCTTTCACGCAAAAACTACTGAACCGATCATCATGAAACTTTGCATATATTCTTGGAGGTATTAGAAGTAACATAGGATACTTTGTACAAAAAAAAAAAAATGGCTTCACTGCGAGCGAAGTCGCGGGTAAAAAAAAGCTAGTACACTATAAGTTATTATTTATTTACTGTAACTCTATTTTATTAACTTTTAAAAGCAATAGTAAAATAAGCCTTCTTTCGCGGTAACAGTGGCGCGTTAAATACCTACTTCGCTGGGAAAAGCTAGCCATGTAGGAAAATAATACGGATTTATTTTTAAAATAGTTAAGTTAGGCTTTAAGGACTTGTATCCATGGCAGTAAAATAAAAAAAAATAAAAAAATGGCTGACATGACACTGTTTGTTTGACACTTGTTTTTGACAGCAAGCTTTGTTGATGTGACGATGTTTGGCGCTAATATTTTATCTAAGTGATTTATTTCTTTTATCTTCGAATGGTTGTGTAAAAGTATTAAACAGCAGCCAAAATGCCGGCGTTTCTCAAGTATATTGATATGGAAAACTTCAAGTCCTATCGGGGACACCACCGCATAGGCCCCATGGAATCGTTCACGGCGGTGGTAGGTCCCAACGGATCAGGTAAGCAGAAAAAGTGTACTTAAAATGTCTCTAGAGTTTAAGAGTATTTGACTGCATATGTAAATATTGCCTTGTATAATTTGTGTCAGTTTTAAAAGTGTTTTTTTTTACATCATGTATCTGCATTAAGGCACTTGTTGCCTCCAACTCTCAACAACTCAAACCCCAAAATGGTCACCATTTGTGACCTGTGAAACCGGTCTTACAGCAATAAGTCTGAAATGGTAATATTCTTCAACAGGCAAGTCCAACTTTATGGACGCCGTGAGTTTCGTGATGGGTGAAAAGACATCATTGCTCCGTGTGAAACGTCTCAGTGATCTGATACACGGAGCCTCCATAAACAAACCTGTGTCTAGATGGTAAGACTATTTGTTATTTAAAGATGGTTTTAAATTTTGAACACTTTAGAAATGTGTATCATTACATACTATACTTAAATCTTAAAATGGATCTTGAATGTAGTACAAGATAATGTTTTTGTGTTGCAGTGCATCAGTGACAGCCACATTTGTGCTTGAAGACCTGACAGAGAAGCAGTTTCAGAGATCAGTCATTGGACAATCATCAGAGCACAAGATTGATGGGCAGGTCAGTTCCATTCTATGTTTTAGTTTGTTATTCTTCTTCAGCTATGATACTGCTGGTTAAGTTTGACAATTATAGTCTCATTAGCTTCTGCCAGCGGCTTCGCCCACGTGAAAGTCGAAAATTATCACGAGGGAACATATTCCCGGGATAAAAAGTATCCTTTGTGCTATTCCTGACTATATTCTGTCTCTGTGTCAAATTTCATTCAGATCCGTCCAGCCGTTTTTGGCACTTAGATAGATTATAGCCTGGAATAGCACATACTTTTTAACCCAATATAATGTTCTCTTAGGATGTAAAAAAAACTTTTTCATGTGGGAGAAGCCGCTGGCAGAAGCTAGCTGGACAAAAAAATGTGCTTTGTGTCTTTGTAGTCCAATATTTTTCAAATATTATAAATGAAAAAGTCTGTATGTTTGTGAATAAGCTGTATTAGGACATAGAATATCTTTTATTTTGGTGGGTCTTTACTAAGCTCATTCTTTGACTTTCACATGGGTGTCTCCAGTAACTAGTATTCCCTTTTTTCATTCCTGGCATCCAATTAAGCTGAAATTTGGTGTACTTGTGTAACTTTGGAAATCTATACTAATACTAATAACCTAAACTATCTTATTTATATATATTGTGGGCTTATAGACTACACCCATCAAAAAAAGCTAAAACTGACTTAAAAAAATACACGACGCAGTATAAAAAAATTGTTAGATTAACTCAGAAGGCACAAAACAACTACTTTATAAACAACTCGCAAAATAAGTCAAAAGCCACATGGCAGATAATCAATAGATCTAAAACGAACCTGCCTAAAGAACAGATACTGACAATAAAAACAGCCAATTTGACTTACACAAACCCGAATGACATAGCAAATGCATTTAATGACTACTTTATTGATGACATTGAGAATAATATAATAAATGACATTAAAATAAACAATAAATTAGATAATTTGACAATGCAATCAATGTTTATGCGGCCTGTTTTAGTATCCGATATTATTTTAGCCACAAAGACACTTAAAAATACTAGTACTGTAGGTAATGACGGTATATCTACAAAAGTTATTAAATATATAATTGAGCTTATAGCGCCTGCCCTAGCACATATTATTAATATGGGTATTACCGAGGGCATCTATCCCGAAGGCTTGAAAAAAGTCATAATAAAACCGCTACACAAAAAGGAAGATAAGACGCATATAAAAAATTACCGGCCAATAGCCAAAATTCCTGTTTTTTCCAAAATCTTTGAAAAAGTTATTTATAACTCGCTATACCAATATCTTCACAAATATAATATGTTATGCAAAGAACAAAACGGTTTTCGGCGAAATAAAACAATTAATATGGCTATTTTTGACCTTTTAAATAATGTTATGTCTGCCGTTGATAAAAAGACTCCCATCTGCGCTGTTTACACAGACATGACTAAAGCCTTTGATTATGTTGATCACAAAATCCTTCTAGACAAATTGCATTGCTATGGTATTAGAGGGCACATTTTAAAACTCCTAGAATCATATCTAAGTAATAGATTGCAATGTACTGAAATCACAAGAGTGTGCGCAAAAACCAAAACGGAACGAACGTATGTCTCGAATTTCAGGAGTATAAAATATGGAGTGCCTCAAGGTAGCGTGCTTGGGCCACCTTTATTTCTCATTTACATAAATGATTTGCCAAGAGTGACACCACAACAAATGATTTTGTTTGCAGACGACAGCACTGCCATAGTAAAATGTAAGGACTTAAATACTTATCAATTTGACATTAATAATACTCTAACTGACATAATTAATTGGCTCAATATGAATAATTTAGTAATCAATCTTAAGAAAACCAAAGTAATGCATTTCCACCAAAGAATTGAAGCCCCGAAAATTTGTGTCAATTACAATGGCAACGAAATAGAAGAAGTAAAAGTAAGTGTGTTTTTAGGTATCCATATTGACAATAACCTTAATTGGAAAGCTCATATAGAACAGCTATGTAAAAAAATAAATAAATCTGCCTACGCACTTTTTCAATTAGCTAGGAAAGTAAATATAGAAGCGTTACTTGTTGCTTATCATGGTCTTGTAGCCTCACTTCTACGATACGGAATTATTTTTTGGGGTAATTCCACGGATAAGGGATTACTATTCAAGGCACAAAAAAGGTGCATTAGAGCCATGTGTGGTCTGAAAACCGATGATAGCTGTGCACCGTACTTTAAATCATTGAAAATACTTACGCTACCGGCGATATACATATTAGAAATCAGTATCTTCGTCAAAACAAATCCCAACCTTTTTGAAAAAATGACAATGGTACGAAATGTTCCAATTCGTAGTCAGTACAAAAATTCTTTGAATAGTTATAAGTGTAAAACTGCATTGGTAAAAAAAAGTGTCCTGGGTATGGCTCCATGCATTTATAATAAAATTCCAGACGCCATAAAAGAATTAAATTTTACACAATTTAAGAAAAAAATGAAATTGTTCTTAATTGATAAAAACTATTATAATATTGACGAATACTTGAATGACGAATTAATTTAGAATTACAATTAGACATTAAATTATTTTTGACATTTTTAATTATTTTGACATAGATTTCTTTTTTTTTGACATTTTAAGCATTCCTCATTTAAGTCTGACATAATTGGAGTATTAAATAATATGTAATTGTTCAATTTATTTTCTAATTTAATACCATAGTTATGCATGATTTTCAAATATTTGTTATCTTCAGCTAGAATTGCACACCATATTTGTACGCCTCCTGGCATAACATAGCGCTCTGTTCATCAAACATAAGATCTGTATTTATTTACCTATGTTAACAAATATATAAATAAATAAATAAATATATAAAAGAATAAACTGACTGACTCACTGACTGATCAATCAACGCACAGCCTAGGTAGATGGTTAACGCGAGCGAAGCCGCGGGGGTCAGCTAGTATTTATATAATTGGGTACTGTGCAGCTGATCACATGATGGAGCTGGAAGATGACCATTGTAACTGCTCAACCTTACAAGATAGCATCAGCGTGTTTGGGTTCATTATTTTAATAAAAAGCAACATAACATGTGGTTCAAAAAACTTGTTTACAACAGAAAAACACACAAAATTACAATTAGAAGATACATAATATCCTAACATATTACCATTAATTTGTCAACAGTCAGTAAACACATCCCTGTACCTGAGTGAACTGGAGAAACTGGGCATCAACGTGAAAGCCAAGAACTTCCTGGTGTTCCAGGGAGCCGTCGAGAGCATCGCCATGAAGAACCCTAAGGAGAGGACTGCGCTGTTTGAGGAGATCAGTGGGTAGGTGGAATACTGGCTCTGCTGCTTAGACCTTTTTTAGTTTAGTGTCGACGGGATGGTGTTCGCAATACCACGACCAAGCGTCGATTGTCTCCTGTAGGGTACCTGGGTCACCGAAGTATTTGGCCCTGAAACTAACCACATCATCGCTTGGTGAGATAGTGGTCAAACGCTAGCCTATATGTTATAAAAAAAATAAAAAACTGGAGATTACAGGGCAGCTTAGGACCAGAACACCAGAGTACGGCAACCCATGGAACAGATTGTTGAAATTGGATAAGTACCTACTCACGATCATTGTTTTCGAATATAGGTCACTTCACCATTCGGACATTTTTGTTTGCGTAAATGTCTTCGACCTATATATTCCAGTTTCATTGAGCATCGCAATTTCCAAAAAAACTGGCCATGTGAAGTGTGTGTCGGACTGCGCACATTTAGGGTTCCTACCAAATGTAGAATATAATGGTATTTGTTAGTAAAATATACGTAAAAATAAACATTATGACCAAATTTCTTCAGAACAAAATTTTGTGACAGACGACGGACAGACAAGCGGATACTTGAGTGACAGCAATAGTGCTCCTTTTGGATCCTTCCGGGAACGGAACCCTAAAAACTATCCCTGCTTCCATTGAAAAAATTTAATTTCACAAAAAACTCAAACAAGCGGTATTTACATTGTATTTATGTAGAACCTGGATGAGGCGGGCCCAGATTGGAGACTTCTCTATGAGAGAAGCTTAGGCCCAGCAGTGGGTGAAGTTGGGTTGTGTGTGATGACGATAATAATTAATTACTTAATTATAATGTATTTCTGGGCCGAATTTTAACCGACTAAAAAATTGAGGAGGTTCTATATTCGACTGTATGTATATTTGTTATATGCGATCATTAGTGTCTCTGTTAATTGTGAACATGTTATTTTTTTTAAAGTACTCTCAAGGTGATTTAATGACTTGTTCTCACCAGATCTGGAGTTCTCAAAGAACAGTACGAACACTGCCGTGCGGAAGTGAACCGCGCTGATGAGGAGGCACAGTTCTCTTATCAGAAGAAGAAGGGAGTGGCCGCCGAGAGGAAAGAAGCCAAGTTTGAGAAGGAAGAAGCTGAGAAATACACCCGCTTGAAGGAGGAACTGGTGAGTTTAATACAGATATAGTCCATACTATAAAAATATTTATTTATATATTTTTATAGTAAAAACTAGAGCACACGAAATGATGACTCTGTCAGCGTCACGTTACGTTGCGTGGTGTGTAGTTTAGAGTAGCAATGTGAGTCCAGGAGTTTAAATAGGAAAAGGTTGTGTTTTTCCAGCCCGTTGAAGGTTTCTGTAGTTGTGTTGGTAGTAAACCAGCGTCGGTAACTAAACCGCGGATGGCAGTGGCAGGCAATGAGCCGACGACATGATGAAATGTATAAAATAAAAGGGAAAATGCGTGCGAAACATGTACGCGGTAATGTGTATAGCTTCTGCATGATATACAACAAGCTGTTAGCATTCTGAAGCACTCTATCAGTATAGAGCCATAAAAACAAAGAAACTATACCTTGCCAAAGAAAAACCGTCATAACCGTCAAATTGTCTTGGACCGCTTGTATTCTTTTGAAAGGTCTGAGACCAGGGTCCCGAGAAATTTACTAAATAAAGTAAAAATAAAAGCCAATATTTTATTACTGTGCCTTAGTACGTCAAAGGCCTCTTGTCGTTCAGAGTAGACACGAACATTAATCAATAATCAAAACATATAGTGGTGACCCAGAGGCTAAAACCTCGCCTCTCGTGCTTGAGGTTGTGGGTTTAAATCCGGACAAGTACCAATGTGACTTTTTCAAATTCATATGTACTTTCTAAGTTTATCTTGGACATCACATGGTGAAGGAAAACATCGTGAGGAAACCTTGACTTATATACTTACTTATATATATATAGTTAATGTTAGTCTGAAATAGAGTAAGCAGCCTGTGAGATTCCCAGAGGCGGCTTAAATGACACTGACACCAGAGGTGGTCTCACACGAAAAGAAGAAGGTCAAAATTCTTGGCGATTTCAGGCTTTTGCCTAAACCAATAGGCTAACAAAATATAAGTTAAGAAGTTAGTTTTATTCCCATTTCATTCTTGAGTTTTCAAAGTCTTCAACCTAGCTAGGTCATAATTTTATTTATATCTATTGTCTTCCCTTTTAGCAAGAACAAAAAATCGAGCTCCAACTCTACCACTTGTACCACAACGAGAAAGAGATCCAATCTATGGAGGAGGATCTTCAGCACAAGCAGTTGGAGGTGACCAAGGTTGAGAAGAAGAGGCAGAAGCTGGAGGAAGCACTCAAAGAAAAGAAGAAGGAAGCGGGTACAGTGCAGAGAGAGACTGCCAAGATTGAGCAGGAGATCAGGGAAGTGGTGAGTGTCGCATACTGACTTAGATATTTTTAGCAAAGTCTCAAAATGGATATTGCCATTATAATTACATTTAATACATTAACATTTGCAGAGAGCTGCTTTCGGTCTTGGCACGTTAAACCGTGGAAAATCTCATTAAGGCTCTTTTTTATGTAAAATTTATTGTGTGATGTATTTGAAATAGTTTTAAATAATGGCATTAGTGGCATTCGATGTGCGAGTGGAGTTTATAAGTAATCCAGCTTTTTACAGTACGCAAAATACGTGCTTGGACGTAGATTTATAGACACCAGGCCCAATTATAAAATCTAGGTCTTAAGTTGACAGAGTAAAAAAAACATACATATTTTCTTTGGCCTACCTACATAATATCTATCTATCTAATACCTTTAAACGAGCATTTCATGTATATATATATATATAATTTGAATCTCGGAAACGGCTCCAACGGTTTGCCTGAAATTTAGTATGCATATGTATATGTTTCGGGGGGGATAAATCGATCTAGCTAGGTTTCATTTTTAGAAAACGTCGTTTTCTCCATTTTCACCCGAGCAGAGCTCGGTCGCTCAGGTACTTACATTAACAAGTTTAGGAGCTGAAATGAATTCTTAATAGTAAATACTATTGCTATTCCTTCAACAGGAAGCCGAAATCTCAAAGAAGCGTCCCACCTTTATAAAAGCGAAGGAACGCGTAACCCACACGCAGAAGAAGCTGGAGAGTGCCCTCAAGACTTTAGAGCAGGCGCGCAAGGCCCATGAGGCGCACCAGGCGGACATCAAGAAGCTGGACGACGAGCTGCGCCGCGTCGAGGACGACAAGGCGCAGTGGGAGCGCTCCACGCTAGGAGCGACCCACACCGGCAGGGCTGACGTGCATCTCGAAGAGGCACAGGTAAACCAAAAATAACGAACTACTATTTTTTTTTCAAAAAACCAGGTTTTGTTTATTAGTAAACTACTTGAATAGCCAGCAGTATTTATTGCCGAAAATGGTCTTCTTCAGTACTTTCATAAGCTGATTATATCAGTGAATGTTTGTGTACTGGCAAATAGAGGGACAAAAATCTCAAAAAAAAACACATCAAACATGTATCACCCAAAGAGACAGAAGTGTGTTCAGGTCCCGGCTCGTTTGCGGTCGGTTATTTACTGCGTGTAATTTTGAACTCTTAAATATTATACCGAATATTCGGCTAGCCTCTCGGCAGAAGCGCAGAATATTCGGCGATACTTAGTAAACTTCACAGCTGGCAGGTTCCAACCTGCACCTTACATGTGGTGGTCAGCAAACGCAAAACAGCCTAGCAAAATTTGCTAAGATTTATTTATCTTCTCCCAGTAACAGTGTATATAGTGAGCGGATATTTTAGAAAGCAGGCATAATTTATGAGGAACAGCGCAATCGTTTTCTATCAACAAATGCTGAAAGAAATCTTTTCATTCATCATAACTTACTACTGATAGATTTTAAGTATGCTGATTCTTTTGCTAAAATATTTGTTGGTGCATAATATTATGTGTTTCTTTGTTCTTAAGTTGATATTCAGTATTCGTCCAAATGGATCTTAATATTCGGCCGAATACCGAATAGTAGTCGAATTCGTTGCATCTCTACTCTCAACTGCTACCAGCAGTTTACACTCTCATAGATGTTTTTGTTAAAAAAATATTGTTTTGTTTATCTAGATCCGCGAATACGAGGAGTTGAAGATGGAGGCGTCTCGCCAGGCGGCGCGGTACTTACAGGAGCTGGACTCAGTCAACAGGGAACAGAAAGCGGATCAAGATAGACTCGACAACGAGAACCGCAGGAAGGGCGAGATCGAGAACAAACATCGACAAAAGGTAACAGGACCCCTAACCATGTAAAAGAAACAAGAAAATGTGCTGTACAAATATCATTACCATGCATGTCTGTCAACACATATGACTTAGAAATCTTATCCAGGTCGCCACTCGACAATTTCGAATAGTAGCGACCACTTCTGTGAACCGGTAAAACTTCCAAGTCAGGCAATTACAAATTGGTAAAATAGATATTATAATGGCCCCTTGTACAATACGTTGGTCTGGTAACAACAGCCAGAACTCGAGTTTCACGAAAAATTATAAAACATTTCATCGGTAAGTTAATAGTTACATAATTATATTTATTTTCTGAAATTATTCATCAGAGTTAATTTTATACTGGTCATATTTGTAGGTGAAAACTGCAACAGCACAAATTTTGTCGGGCTTGTTGATGTCTTTGGTGTTTCGTCTCTTTCTTTTTAAAGTATTTTGTTCTCCATCTCATTTCCTCTATAATTTGGTTAAGATAACTAGTTATGCACCATATTCTGCGACCAAATCTGTTATCGATAAAACTAGAAACCTATATACATGCTATTTAAAAAAAAAAGGGACATTAAATTAAATAGTTTATTATTTGTTTAATTAATTGTGAAACGAATATTCATTTTAGGTACCCACAAGATGCCGAATTAAAAAACAAGTGGATTATTGCAACCAAGCGAAATAACTGGTTCCCATCAAAATATAGTGTAATATGCTCACGGCATTTTACTGAAGATTGTTTTATATTCAAAAAAATTCAAAAAATTCAAAATTGTTTATTTCTTAACCAGGTCAAAATAACAAGTTATGATTGGAGCCTCTTTTTAGGCAAAAAATGCCTATATTAAGAGACTCCGCTCTTCCATAGCAAGACAATTTTACAAAACAGAACAGAAAAGAGTAACATTATTCACGTGATTGTGTATCCGTGTATGGGAATGGTTTGAGTGTGTTTTTGTGTGTGTGTGGATGTGCGTGTGTGTGTGTGTGTGTGGATATGCGTGTGTGTGTGTGTGTGTGTGGATATGCGTGTGTGTGTGTGTGTGTGTGGATATGCGTGTGTGTGTGTGTGTTTGTGGATATATGTGTGTGTGTGTGTGGATAAGTGTGTGTGTGTGTGTGTGTGGAAAGTGTGTTTGGAAAAAAAAAAAAAAAAAAAAACGGGTGGGTTAAACCATATGTTGCAAGAGCGACTATATATATGTGTAATATATTTCCACAAGGCTAGCTTTTCTTACAAAGTCTGGTCAGCCAAAACACACTGTTCGGAAATACGGTATACTTCAAAAATTATAAGTATAGTGGTGATTTTTATTGCACAAAAGATAGGTCAATTTTAATTCTCCTCTTAAGGAGAGAAGGCCTCTGTTCCAGCAGTGGCAATATTAAAGACCGATTATTGTATTGTATAGATAATTTCGCGATTAAAATTTCTGTTCAGTAAAGATAACGTTGTGTCACACAGGGTCACGAGAGGAACGAAGCCATGAAGCGTGTGGACAAGCTGAACGAGCACATCAAGAGCTCGGAGCAAGCTCTAGAAGAGCAGAGAAGATTGCGCGCTGAGCTGCAGGTAAACTTTATGCTGTATGGGTCCCACTACAGGGCAAAGGTTTAAGGCCCGATTTGTATCGCGTGAAAAATGTTCAAATTCAATATCAATATCAAATATGCAGGTAAATTAGAGATAGTGTCGAGATAATCAAGACACTATCTCGAAGTGACTGATATTCACAACAGTCTATTCGGGAGTGCCGGATATAGGCACTCCATCCCATTCCATTTTATTATGTCACTCACGACACTTGATGTCGGAGTGTCGCGCCACTTGATCGCGACGTGTTCTACAATCGCGACACAACGACTAGCTTTTCAATTTTATTGCCACATCTCTTGCAAGCTCGCAAGAACAATCCCAGGATCCCTTGACAATTAGTTTAAATTTTCCAGGCTGATGTGGGTGAATGCCGCGGGCGTGCAGCAGAGCTGCAGTCGCAGCTGGAGGAAGTGGCCGCCGCGCTGGGAGATGCCAGGGTTGACAAGCACGAAGAAGCCAGGCGCAGGAAGAAGCAGGAGATCGTCGAGAGCTTCAAGAGAGACATACCCGGCGTGGTCAGTTATACTAATAGATAACATTAGAAAAAGGAAATCACTATAGTCGACACTTTAAAACAAACTTTGAGTTTGTTTCAGCATTTCTTTTCAGGCATCAGTTAGCTAGGTAATGCCAATGCAGTTTTAAAAACATGAATTGAAATGTGTTCTATAAGATCTAATTATAAAAATAAATGATTTCATTACAAAGTAAACCAATAACCCATTATATGTAAGTCTGACTTTGCCCTTCCATTGAAGCAGGTTCAACCTGCTGCATTATGTATTTTATATAGGAAACTACATTACTTTCAACGTGAATCAGTATTCGAGTCGGGTGCTGTTAAACTACCGACAGTTTAAAAACCAAAATAAATCATAAATGCTTGTTATTAGAACAAATATTTGTTGTACACAGTACGACCGCATGATCAACATGTGTCAGCCGACGCACAAGCGCTACAACGTGGCCATCACCAAAGTGTTGGGCAAATACATGGAAGCCATCGTCGTGGATACCGAGAAGACTGCCCGCAGGTGCATTCAGGTATGATCATGTTGTGACCTACGTTTATGCCGTTCATCCAATAAATCATGGTGTATACCATGATTTATTGGATGAACTTAAATACAATACTTCATAAATTGTCTCCTAATCTACACTTTATAATAAAATGGACACATTTCTAGCCAATTTGCCAACAATCCTAAAGACTTCTACTTCTTCAGAAGTCTTTAGGTTTGTTTGCTAGAAATGTGTGCATTTTAAAGGTAGATAAGGAGACAGCTTAAAAGTTCTGAAAATCTGATGATAAGCCTAGGAACGTCCAGATTTGTAATATTTACTTATTTTCAGGTGCTAAAAGAGAGGATGTTGGAGCCAGAAACTTTTTTGCCTTTGGACTACATTCAGGCCAAACCACTTCGGGAAAGATTGAGGTGAGTCTTACTAACAAACAGGTTATCCTATCTACACCATGCAAAATTTTGTCCAAATAGTTTTTCGTTTTCTATCATTGATTTGGGTCAGAGAAACTCCTCGTGTATTTTAAGACATTTAGCAATAAGGCTAACAGTTGTGGTTTCCCGTCGTCATCCATTTTTTACTAAGTATTTACGCTGACGCCTAGCGTTTACATTTACGTTGCTTATACGTCGCGTCAACGCTTACGCTGGCAGATGCTCAATACGACGACAGACACAAACATTTGTTAAGCATGTAGTTTTATCTGGTAGGGATATCAAAGAGCCCAAGAACGTGAAGCTGCTATTCGACGTACTCCGCTACGAGCCGCCCGCCATCCACCGCGCAGTGCTGTTCGTCACCAACAACGCGCTGGTCTGCGAGACCCCTGAGGATGCTTCCCGCGTCGCCTACGATCTCGACAGGTCTAAGAACAGCAGATATGATGTGAGTATCATAATTATTATGTCTTCTTTGACGTATAACGAAATAATGCCTTTTTAAGAAAGGAGATACCTATAGAGTGGGTCCTGCCTAGCCATGAACGGGTTTTTTTGTATTTTGCCTTTCACCTAAATCTAGCCATTTCTTGCATTTAAAAACTTTTCAAATCTAAGCTGCAATGCAACCTCATGTCGACTATAGTCAATGACATAAACTTGTCAAAAGTGTAGATAAATTAGAGGTTTTTTTTTTTGATAAATTGAGACAGATTATAATATTCGTTTGTATTCTAATCTCAGTCTCGATTTGTGAAATAGCTCAAATCCTAAGTAATTGTGACTGCTTCCATAATGCAACTTAATCTATGTCGTTCTTAATTTTGTAGGCCTTGGCGTTAGATGGCACATTCTACCAGAAGTCAGGTATCATCTCTGGAGGTTCGCTAGATTTAGCGCGTAAGGCCAAGCGGTGGGACGAGAAGCACCTCTCACAGCTCAAATCTAAGAAGGTATGCCAAATTTGTTTTATAACCCTACGTAAGAATGGTGCTTTAGGCGTTGCTATATCATAAATGTTAATCTTGCGGATACACAGCGACGCTGCAGAAAGGCGACTATAACGACCTATGTCCGGAAGTTTGGTGCAAAGACACCTTTAATTATTTTGGTACAACGTTTTCATTCAAAAAGTGGTTTAAGTACGATTGCCAGAGTTATGCTGCAGATGTAAAGCGGGGTCAAAAGTCGTCGCTATAGGTACCAACCTTACTAAACAGCTAGGTATTCAAAAATTTGCATACCTACTAATTCCTCTTAAACTTAAAGGAAAAACTGACAGAGGAACTCCGTGAGTCCATGAAGAAGTCTCGCAAGGAGTCGGAGCTGACGACCGTGGACTCACAGATACGCGGCCTGGAGTCACGCCTCAAGTACGCCATCACCGACAGGGATACTACGGTAGGTTGTGTAATATTTTAGTAACTATTGAAATTTAAGCTAAGGATTTTCAGACATCTTTAAGCCACCTCTTTATAGAGACCTAAAAAAAAACATGTGTGCAGTTCACACTCAAAAGTGAAGCCTTCAATAAAGTAACCGCGAACTTAGAAACACAGTATTATGTATTCTGTCTCAATCTCTCGCACATTAGATCCTATAGATGTATGTGTTTATATCTTTTTCGTCACTTTTTCGTTTCATCGAGTTTCAAATAACAACGGGCTAAAGAAGTTTTCAGTTCAAAAACCTTCGAGTGATATTTCAATAAAACAATTTCGATGATTCCTAAATCTAAAATAGGTTGTATTGATTGATTAATGATGACTTGTTTGATTTCCAGTTAAAACAAATTAAAGCCTTGGACGCAGAACTCGCCGAGTTCGAAAGGAAGGTTGAAATGTTTGGTGTAAGTACCATGTTATCTAAATTAAAAGTGACATTTTGGCTAGAGCCTCTGAGCATATTATAAGTCTCGAAGACTAGAATTTGTGTGATTGTACTCTGTAAAAATATTAATTAGGAACTTAAGTATTTATTTCATAAGTTCGTTGTATGATTGCAGCCTCAAGTAGAAGACATAGAACGCACGATCCACGCGCGCGACCTCAAGATCCAGGAGGTCAAGGAGAACATGAACAACGTGGAGGACGTCGTGTTCCGCGGCTTCTGTCGGGACATCGGCGTCGCTAATATACGGTAATGCTACATTTTGGATAACTTCTGTCGGGACATCGGCGTCGCTAATATACGGTAATGCTACATTTTGGATAACTTCTGTCGGGACATCGGCGTCGCTAATATACGGTAATGCTACATTTTGGATAACTTCTGTCGGGACATCGGCGTCGCTAATATACGGTAATGCTACATTTTGGATAACTTCTGTCGGGACATCGGCGTCGCTAATATACGGTAATGCTACATTTTGGATAACTTCTGTCGGGACATCGGCGTCGCTAATATACGGTAATGCTACATTTTGGATAACTTCTGTCGGGACATCGGCGTCGCTAATATACGGTAATGCTACATTTTGGATAACTTCTGTCGGGACATCGGCGTCGCTAATATACGGTAATGCTACATTTTGGATAACTTCTGTCGGGACATCGGCGTCGCTAATATACGGTAATACTACATTTTGGATAACTTCTGTCGGGACATCGGCGTCGCTAATATACGGTAATGCTACATTTTGGATAACTTCTGTCGGGACATCGGCGTCGCTAATATACGGTAATGCTACATTTTGGATAACTTCTGTCGGGACATCGGCGTCGCTAATATACGGTAATGCTACATTTTGGATAACTTCTGTCGGGACATCGGCGTCGCTAATATACGGTAATGCTACATTTTGGATAACTTCTGTCGGGACATCGGCGTCGCTAATATACGGTAATGCTACATTTTGGATAACTTCTGTCGGGACATCGGCGTCGCTAATATACGGTAATGCTACATTATGGATAACTTCTGTCGGGACATCGGCGTCGCTAATATACGGTAATGCTACATTTTGGATAACTTCTGTCGGGACATCGGCGTCGCTAATATACGGTAATGCTACATTTTGGATAACTTCTGTCGGGACATCGGCGTCGCTAATATACGGTAATGCTACATTTTGGATAACTTCTGTCGGGACATCGGCGTCGCTAATATACGGTAATGCTACATTTTGGATAACTTCTGTCGGGACATCGGCGTCGCTAATATACGGTAATACTACATTTTGGATAACTTCTGTCGGGACATCGGCGTCGCTAATATACGGTAATGCTACATTTTGGATAACTTCTGTCGGGACATCGGCGTCGCTAATATACGGTAATGCTACATTTTGGATAACTTCTGTCGGGACATCGGCGTCGCTAATATACGGTAATGCTACATTTTGGATAACTTCTGTCGGGACATCGGCGTCGCTAATATACGGTAATGCTACATTTTGGATAACTTCTGTCGGGACATCGGCGTCGCTAATATACGGTAATGCTACATTTTGGATAACTTCTGTCGGGACATCGGCGTCGCTAATATACGGTAATGCTACATTATGGATAACTTCTGTCGGGACATCGGCGTCGCTAATATACGGTAATGCTACATTTTGGATAACTTCTGTCGGGACATCGGCGTCGCTAATATACGGTAATGCTACATTTTGGATAACTTCTGTCGGGACATCGGCGTCGCTAATATACGGTAATGCTACATTTTGGATAACTCATCCCATAAAAAGAAACCGTCCCGACGTAACTAGCGTTTTTCGTCTGATTAAGATGAGTGTACTTCGATCGCGTTCGGTTTCTTTCCTCGGCTATAGATGGTGTTAGCAGGGACTTGCAAGTAAAAGGGTTTTCTCGGTTCGTGACTATTTCTTTCTTTAAATACAGTGACGATTGCACCATTACAGTTGCATTGTACCAAAATGTGATCGAATAGAAATTTAAGAAATCGTGTGGCATCTATTGGAATCAATTTTAAATGATCCTTTCAAATAATCTTTGAAATGTAAATTAAGAGCCCAAGCCTTGTGCTTAGGAGAGTTGATTAAAAGAAAATACAATATTTATGATCAATTCTAGAAAATGTTAATTTTACACACAATGCAATAACAAATACTACTAGTTTTTTACGTTTCTCATAGTTTTATATTGTATATACAGGGTGTCCCAGAAATTGACGTCAAGCCGTAAATGCCGTATATTACTGTTAAGGGTTTAGCATAAGCATATATTTATATTGTATGTCGTTTTGTGACAATTAAATACTTTTTCTTTCTTTCTTTCTTTCAAATGGGTGATAGACCAAGTTATAACAGTTCTCAGAAAAATACGAAAAAAAATCTATCTCATGTTTTTAAAAAATTATGTTCACTTTAAAAATTTACTAAAAAAATCAATCCCTGTAATGGTTCTTTAACTCCAATTGCTACAAATCCCATAATTTATCTATTTTTTTTATTATTATGTAATCTTAAATAATGCTTGTGTAGATTTTTGCCTAAAATTTAAAGCCAACTCCTCCTACTTAGAAGAAAATTAAACTTTTTCATAACCAAATTATTCAAATTTACTGTTTCGCCCAACTTTAACTGACTGTACTGAAAAAAAAATGTACTACGCTAGTTTGGCAAGTAACATGAAAAATTGGCGCATTTAATAAGGATTCAAAAATGGTGTAACACTTGCTAGATTACGTTTTCAATAATTGGTCAAATTTTTTTTTGTAAATAACCTCGGTTTTTACACAAAATGTCCATACTTCCTTAAAATGACTTCAGCTTACCTAAAGCTTTGCTAAACTCCGTTTCTAGTTCGATAGAGACGTTACGTAATTTAAGAGCAAAGTTATGATAGTGACTCAACCTTTTTACTTTAAGTCAGGACCAGTTTTCTCATCTTAGAAAAAAAAAACAAATTATTAGATTTAATTTTTTTTTATTACAATAAATGTTCAAACTGCCTTCCTTCGACGGCAATTATTGTAATAAAAAAAAATTAAATCTGATAATTTGTTTTTTTTTTGTATAAGTTAATATTAAGACCGCGCTATCGCAATAGGTATACTTACCTGTAATGATAGTTGTAAGGGAGATTTTAATAGTATATAAATCAATGCATATCGCGCCATCTAGTGACATTTATTTGAACCAAATTGTCTTTGTAAGCGCTAGGACCCCGTGACCATACATTTGGCTATTGCCATTGATGTTGTCGAAAATGCTAATGATTCGTCGTTCGTTTATACAAAAAAGTGAACGCTTACTATCAGTGAGATACTAGTCAAACGCAAGCCTATCAATGTAAAAAAACCGGCCAAGTGCGAGTTGGACTTGCGCACGAAGGGTTCCGTACCATTATCGCATAAAAACCCAAAAATATCACGTTTTTTGTAAAAAAAAAGTATTAAGTGGGCTCCCAGCCCCACTTAAATATTTATTTTATTCTGTTCTTAGTATTTGTTGTTATAGCGGCAACAGAAATACATTATCTATGAAAATTTCAACTGTCTAGCTATAACAGTTCATGAGATACAGTCTGTTACTCCTACCCTATTACTGCCCGGCCACGCGCAGTAATAGAGTTCCGTAGTTGCATAATAATGCGGACTAAGAAGAGGATTTTTTGTTGTTACATGAACAAACTGTTTCAGCGGCTCACAACTTCTAAAAAGGGACACCGCGGCCCACATAGGACGATGGTAATTAAAGAAGGAGTTATAAAATCCAAGTATTTCAAACAACCTACTCAACTACTATAAAGCTTAAAATCAAATTAATCAATGATAGGAACAAACAACCAACGTAAATAAGCTGCAATAAATAATCTATATGAAGGACGTCAATTGCGAAAGGAGCTGATACAAGCGTATGGTTCGTTACTGAATCCTCGCAAGCACGCATCTTGTTTCTTTCTCTTTCGGATTTTGAATGAATTCATTATTTCGTTCTCGAAAGTTCTTCGTTACTCAATTAGTTATGTAGTCGGGTCAGATATTGACTTTATAGATGGTTATCGATAAAAGAAAATAAGTAATTTAATATTTCTCTAAGATAATATTATTAAGATGCCCGCCCGCCTCAATCAGCATAATTAAATTAGTACATAATTTCAAATTGATTTTTCTTTCAATTACGTAGTAATGTTATCATTAATCACTACCAAACCGATCACAAAGGACGTATTTTTTGCTTAGAACCAAAACAGTGGAAAAATTTTATGTGAAATCTCATTGTTGCACTATTTTTTATTTAGATATAAATTTACCACAGAGGTTAAATGTCTTCCATTAAGTTTTATTTAAAATGTATACATTAGATCAAAAAGATACTGGCTAAAAATAAAAATCGGCTGAATAAAAACGATTTGATGAAAAAAAAATTGTTGATAATCTTTTGCCGCAAAAGTCGCGGGATAAATATTTTTCATTAACTTGAGTTTTTGTTTTGAGTAGGTATATTTTATCACGGTAGGTAAAAAATTAAAAATCAAATTAGTTTATTTCAAATAAATCTTAGAGGACTTTTGATTTTTCAAACAAAAAAATTAAAGATGACTCTAGTTGCAAATTCGCAAGCGTCAGTAGGTCTAAATGGAGAAGAATTTGCAAGAAACTCCACGGACACTCTTTTCCATCAGTTTCAATTAAAAGTTTTTGGTTACATCATTCTTGTTGAAAAAATACATATATGTGAGAACGATGTAAAAAGACGTGCACGTAAAAGCGTCTAGAGTAACAATTTTAACAAAAAAATGCAATAACAGGCCGAGGCAGCTAAGTTATGACCAATCCTAACTGAACGGGGACCCCGTTTACGAACATGACGCATTTATCGGCACCACTCAGCTCAACCGTCATGAAGGGAACCGAATGATCCAACACATGTGCTACCATCAGAGAGAAATTAGAGAGAGCATGACACACTCAACTGCCAAGGCACACAGAAGTCAACGAACGACACATAGGTACAGTGAATGGTAGACTTACATTCGGAACATAGTACTCACACATGTGAAGTGCAGTTATATAATGCTAAAAGAAATTGAGTTTATACAATACAAATATATTCATACAGTCGTCAGCAGGTCCAACAATACTTCAAAACTTTTCTGCCCATCACTAATTGTTCTTGCGCCCTAGTGGCGGCGGAGCAGGACCAGCATTTAGCCAAGCATTTATCTCGGCGATGTAATCCCCTAACTTATAATATGCTTGCCTGCATAGTGTGCGTTTTATACAAGTTTTTAATTTCGTCTCATTCAGTTCTAGAATGTGGGGAGGTATTTTATTGTAACATTTTATACAGTACCCCATAAAAGATGATGCTACTTTAGCCAGCCTGAAACCTGGTTGAATTGATTGGTCCCTATTTCTAGTAACATAATAATGTCTGTCGCCGTTTTTACTAAAAAGATGTAAATTCTTTCTAACGTACATGATGTTTTCATAAATATATTGAAAAGGTACCGTCATTTTGTTAATGTCCTTAAACAGTTCCCTTAGAGAATCACGCCGGCGAAGATTGTATATTGCTCTGATGACTCGTTTTTGCAGAATGAAAATTAACTCAATGTCTGCAGCCCTTCCCACTAGTAAGATACCGTAAGACATTATACTATGAAAGTAATTAAAATAGACTAGCCTCGGGGTATCTACATCAATAAACTGACGTATTTTTCTAACAGCATAAGCTGCCGAACTTAGCCGCCCTGCAAGTGATATTAAATGAGGAACCCATTTTAACCTTGAGTCTAGCGTGATCCGCACGACAACCGTTTTATTGACGAATTCTAGCTTCTCCCTGTTTAATATAATGCACAATCAGTACTTTTGATATTCGGCAAGGCAAATTTTACTCACTTAGTCTTTTTAGCATTTAAAACTAAATTATTAGCTGTGAACCAATTTTGAACCTTTCGCAAGACGTTATTTACGTCGTCAACGTTACTCGTACGTCCATTTATCTTAAAAATCAGAGAAGTACCATCAGCAAATAACACCATGTTTAAATTGTTTTTCAATAGATAGGGTAAATCGTTAATGTAGACTAGAAATAAGAAAGGACCCAAAATTGAATCCTGGGGTACCCCTATTTTCACGGTTAACTCGGACGAATTGACACCGTTTATTTGAACTAAATGCTGTCTAACATTTTAATTAGATTTTTCTAAACTCAACGCTAATTGGCCTAGCCCAAGTTTCAAAGTAATGTTTCATGATTAACGCAATCAAACGCTTTCGACACCACTACCCACGCATCAGTAGTGGTAAAATTTTGATATCCAATGTCGAAGTTTCGCTCAAATCGTGTTTGTTTACTTTTTATGTTACACCAATATCACCAACCCAGATGTAAAAACGATTACAATACGACAATTATGTTTCTAAACGTACCAGGTAAACAAAACTAGCAAACACCGGTCCACTAACACGTAATATTTATTACGACTATTTTATTTATGCTCAAAACTTTCAAAACGTCCATCAGGTTGGTATTTTATTGAAATAAGCCTAGAATCCTTTATCACACATGACTAAATAAAATTTGCTGTTATAAATAATAATTTTTGGATATTTTTACTCAATTCACATGTAGTTGACACTGTATTATCGTGAAGTTCCTTGAACGTTATGACGTCATCAACATGGCGACCAATCGTGGCCCGTTCCTAGTCAGGTGGTTGCTTATAAAAAATTGAAAAAAAAATAATTAAGAGTTTTTTGTAACGACAATATAATTTATGATATGTAAAGATTCATAATAATAATAATGTAAAGATTTATTATTATTATTATTAAAGATTCATAATACAAAAAAAAACGTCATTTTTTATTATTTCATCAACCCTATTGGGGGGTCTGTAAACGCACACTATAACATACTTATCCAGCTCAACGCAGGACAGTTCAACACTATGTTCGACTGATAGATCTACAATATCTTTACGAGGTTTTGACTTTATACCATTTTTAATTAATATAAGCACGGGGTCTCATTGCTAAGAAAGAAAATTTGGTTCAAATAAATCTCACTAGTTGGCGCGACATGCACCTATCTGTTGTTGAATGTGGGTAAAATTAAAATTTCTGGAATTGAATATAAAAATTGTATGTTCTTGTTTAATTAACTCTCCTAAGTACAAAATTATGGAATATTGGGCTCTTAATTCACATGTCTAAGATTATTTGAACGGAACATAAAAAAATTGATGCCAATAGATGGCGCATTTTTTAATTTCTGAGGCATTCCACTCGATTGTTAAAATTTGCAACACATTTTGGTGCAATAAAACTGTAAAAACTTGCAAAAAAATACTATAAAACGACCCTTAACTGTATTTAAAGAAAAAAATATTCACGAACCGAGTAAACCCCTTTACTTGCAAGTCGCTTCTAACACCATCTATCTATCACCGTGAAACAGAACGAACGAACGCGTTCGATGCACAAAAAATATCAGATTAATCAGATGAAAAACGCTAGTTACTTCGGCACGGTTTCTTTGTATGGGATGAGGCATCTGTATGCTAGTATTATATTATCTGTGATATAAGTGAACCTCCACGCAACATAATATTTCGGTTAAAACAACTGCCCACGGTATAATTTTCATAATTAATTAGCATTGCATGATCTTTCAGCCAATGCTCAGTAAAACAGACAATTTCAAACATTGTTTTTTTCTAAAAACAGTTCTATTTCCAATTGCTTCGCAGAAAAATCTTGAATATTTTGATGGAATAATTTCAAGGAATTCTGCTTTTTAAATTATCTAAGTGAGAGCAAGAAGGTACCTTCTTGACAGTGGATGTACTCTTAACTATTTCGTTGTTGGTACCCTCCCTTGTCCCACAAACTAGTTTAAACTATAAATATTAATAACAGAAATGCTAACGTTATTAAACTTATTGACCACTTGTAAATTAGTATTACTAATAATATCAACTACAGTACATTCCTTCAACATACTAATTATACGCTCGGGCCTAACATAACACTCATGCATTAATAACTCACTCTGCGCTCGATGCAACAATCTACTATTATTTATAAAAAATATATAAGCCGCCAAATTAAATAAAAAAAATCCAAATCTTATTTTTTCGAATTAAGAACTCGGGTATCTATCGACAGTGTAATCAAAAATGCAATGTGTGTTATACTACACTGATTTGACCTTGGTTGAGTAGTAGTAAATATCGACCTATGACACGAATGTCAACCTTACGGCAAACGCAATTAAGTTTATAATTGCACCACTGAGAATACCGCCATCTATGGTCGGGTAGCGCGAATTTGCTTGGCAATCGAATCTAGTTTGACTTTTGATTACACGACGCCGAAAATAATCCTGCACTTACACAAAATGTGATAGTCAGACATATATTTAATATCTGTTTTACACAACTAACAACGTTATTTAAGTAATTTTTCAATGGCATTTGTAAAAAAATTACTGTTCCAAGTACATTTTATAAGCTGTCGACTGTTACTCGTAAACTTGTAAAGCCTACTTAGCTGTTATAGTTTTCTTTTTAGTTTCGTTATTTATACTAATGCCGTGAATTTTTGTATTTGACTGTAACAAAAAATTGCAATTTAATGCTTAATTTTACGCAAACGGATCTCTGAATTGAAAAATGGCTTTGACAGACCCGTAATATTTTTAAATGGCCTATCCAAGGATACCCCACACCATGGGATAGACGAGAAAAAAACCCAAAAAAAAAAAAGTTTTCATGATTTTGTTTTATCACTTTGTCGGAATTATTAATATGTATATCCATGCCAAATTATAGCTTTCTAGTAATAAGAATATCTGAGCTAAGCTGCGGACGCTCAGACGGACATAGCGAAACTATAGGGGTTCCTTGTTGACTTCGGAACCCTAAAAAGGACCTTGGTCGTTTCAAGTGACATTCAACTGATGGTAGTGCTGATGATCAATCAGAACGTCGACCATACTACACCATTTTTGACAAGGAAATAAACATGGTGTTTTGTGTCCGCAGACAGTACGAAGAGCGCGAGTTGCGCGCGCAGCAGGAGCGCGCCAAGCGGCGCATGGAGTTCGACGCGCACATCGACCGCATCACCTCCAACCTGGAGTTCGAGCGCTCCCGGGACACGCAGAGTACGTATGATTCCTTGTCATTCAGCCCTAATACATCCCGGCTGTACGTTGATCTGCTGTAATACATTCAGGCCGTACGTTGATCCGCTGTAATCCATTCAGGCTGTACGTTGATCCGCCACCGTATTATATTCCGGCCAAATTCCGGTGGAAAACGGCCAGCCGTTATGTAATGCGGTGATTTATACAACTACATAATATATTGCCTACTTTCTTACTATTGTTCAACCTCGATTTATAGAGAACGTTACCCGCTGGGAGCGAGCAGTACAAGACGCAGAAGACGAGCTGGAAGGAGGCAGGCAGGCAGAAGCCAAGCAGCGCCAGGAGATAGACGCCGACCTGCGCCGCTGTGACGCGCTCAAGGCTGACCGCGCGGCCGCGCGCAGCCGGCAGGACAGCGCCGACGAAGCTGTCAACAAGGTAGCTATGTACGCGTTAAGCTCAAGCACCGAAAAAGCTCATTGAGCATAAAAATTGCCCAGAACGGTTGGCAAATTTTCGTAGGCTCCATCTTGAATTTTGCTTTGCACACACTTGCCTTTGCTCAAATAATGTGTATTTGCCACTCCTCCACAAGCAAAGTTTTCCTTATTATTCCTTGCCATGGCTATTACTGACTAATTCACTGTTCGACAGGCGCGCAAAGACCTGACGAGCATCCAAAAGGAGATCCAGAGCATCCAGAAGCAGACCGCCAGCATCGAGGCTCGCATCGAGAGTAAGCGAAGCGACCGGCACAACATCATCCGCCAGTGCAAGGTATATACCAAATAGGTCCAGAGCATCCAGAAGCAGACCGCCGGCACAACATACTCCGCCAGTGCAAGGTATACATATACCAAATAGCAGCGCGGTTAGCAAAAAAACTAATTACGACCTTGTGCTTGTTGAATTAAAATTTGAATTGCACAACCTAAACTGTGTTAGCTTTGTTGGCTTAATTTATATGTCAAGCATTTTCCTAACTATGTTGGGGTCGTCCTCTATTCTTACACATTCGTCATTCATCGGATTTCGACCCAATTATTTTCACTAATTTAATCGAAGCCAGGTTACCAGTCTCTTTTATCACTTACTATTTTATACTCCTTTTTTATGCTGGTTAAATGCAAACCTTATGCTTATAACAAAGAGTGAATTCAAGATATTTCTATAATGATTCTTCTCCTAACAGATCGACGATATAATAATTCCTCTTCTGGAGGGTAATCTGGAGGATACGGCGGACGGAGAATCAGATCCTTCTTCTATGTCCACCACGCAGCAGTATCGTAAAGATTCTAGGTAAATATATTGTCACTCTTTCATTATATAGATTGTAATTCAGTATAAGATTAAAAGATACTGTGACAGGCTTGTGTCACACATTTTTTTCAGTTTGGGACCAAAAATCGTGATAAAATGCGAGACTCAAGCCGTGCTCGCCCGGCTGGTGACATTCTTGTGCCAATGTTAGCTGTACACCAGATTCAAGAGCAGATTTTTTAACGTCGTTAAACCATAAGAAACTCCTCGCGTAGTTTAATGGAAAACAGTTATTTTACTATTCCGTTTACTCGATCTTTTCGCATATTTGTTATACTTTTAAATATTAGCGTCTGGAATATTAAAAAAAAATATATTATTATGGACATGTGCATTCTCCCTATCCTTACATATGGAGGTCAAACCTGGTCTTTGACAGCGCGGCAGAAGTTCAGGCTTGAGGTTAGCCAGCGAGCAATGGAGCGCAGCATTCTGGGAGTCAGATTAACGGACCGCATCAGAAACACAATGCTGCGCTCCAAAACACAAGTCGCCGACGTCACCCAGAAAGCAGCCAAGTTAAAATGGGACTGGGCCGGACACGTCTGCCGCATGTCAAACGGCTCATGGGCTAAATCAACCACAATGTGGCTCCCGGAAAATGTTAGGCGACACCGCGGCAGACCCAGGCGAACATGGCGGGATGAACTTGAAGCCTATCGACGGGATTGGTCCACAATTGCCCTAAACCGAGAGGATTGGAAGGAAGAAGGGGAGGCCTTTGCCCTGCAGTGGGACAGGATAGGCTAAAATAAATAAATAAATATTATTATGAGTCTGTTGTGTCCCACTGCAGGGAAAAAGGGGAAGAGTCTTTTACTACATCTGGCTATAAATAAAGTATTTATGCAAAGTTATTTGGTGCTTTCTTTATCAAGTTTACTACCTACTCCCACAATTAAAAGTAGATTTATAAACAAGCATCTAAGAATATCACCACATAAAGGTTAAAAAACATGAAATAATAATATGTAGGTAATCTGAAATTTCGTTCATTCGTCAGGATCCGCGTAGACTACTCGTCGCTATCAGAAAACCTGAAGGAGCTAGAAGAGGCTGATGAGATCAAGCGCAAGGCTGACAAACTTCAGAAAGCCATCAACTCACTGCAGAACACCGTCGACAAGATACAGGCTCCTAACATGAGGGTAACTTGTTTATTATGTATGTGGCCTTGTGGTTACGGCCCCGACTTACATGTCGTAGGTATTGGGTTTGACCCAGACAGGCACTTTACTTTGTTTAAATTATTTCATTATGCAAGGAAACTTCGTGAAGAAACCGGCATGTCCTAGAACCAACAATTCTAAGACATTCACATGCCACCAAACTGCACAGGGTCCGCGTGGTGGATTAAGGCCCATCCTTCTCAAAACAACAGATACAAATACAATAACTTCTGCACAAAGGCGAGCTTAATCTATAATTAGGTTATATAACAGCAAACCTCAGTGTCATAGAGAAATTGCCAAATTAGGACAGTTACAGATACAAGTTAGTTTAAACACAGAATATAACAATACATGTATATATGAAGTAATGAATACAATAAGTTGTATGTGTTTCCCAGGCGATGCAAAAGCTGAACGAGGTGCGAGAGAAAGTGAACGCCACCAACGAAGCCTTCGTCGCCGCCAGGAAGAGAGCACACAAAGCTAAACTAGCTTTTGAGAAGGTCTACACTCTATTAATTTACATCATCTCCTCTTTTGAACTCAGTTAAAAGGGCTTAGCGATATATATGAACAAATGTTATGATTTTTTATTATTAATATTCAATTTTCAGGTGAAAAAAGAGCGTCACGACAAGTTCATAGAATGTTTCGAGCACGTCGCTAATGAAATTGATGCAATCTACAAGGTGATTTATTATTTTTTACTTTTTTTTTTTTTTTTTTTTTTTGTCGACGGGGAAAATCATCTTATGACAAATCCCGCTCTTGGGTGGAGCGGGAGATAGTGTCAGACTTGTACTGACTAAAAACCCCGCGCCGTTCCTTCTAGCCTTCGTACCGGGGCTCTAGCTTCCTTTCGGATAACCCCGAACCCCGGTAGGCTTCGACCCAGCTGGGCCCCTCTCTTTGCTGACAACTCCTTGAGGCGCGCGGGAACAGTGCGCGCCGTCGACGCCTTGGCTCGGTCCGGGTAGTTACCGGACGATCGGACAGCGAGCAACCCATGGCTCGCTGTCCACGAGCCCGCGTCTACGGTGGCTGGATATCGGGATTGGTATCCCGGCGGCGGCGGCGAGGGCGCCGTTGCCTGATGCGGTCGGCCTCCTCCTTTGCTAGCATTACTGCTTCGCAGAAGGAGGCGACCGCCTGCCACTCCTCCTCGCTACGGACCATGGCCTGAACCAAGGCCCGGCGCGAGAGGTCTCCGCCGCCGATCGCCCCCACGAGGGCACGGCGGTGCTCCGCCCAAGCAGGGCACACCTCGACTGTGTGCTCCACCGTGTCCTCCGGGCGTTCCGCACAGTGGCGGCACCCGGGCGTCTCTTCCGCTTGGATCCGATGCAGGAACCTCCCGAACTTGCCATGTCCGGTGAGGACCTGCGTCATGCGGAAGGTAAGGACGCGGACGCGGACGAGGTCTTTCCAGCCACGCCTCAAAGAGGGGACTTACCGCCATTATGGTGGCGTGCCCAGCACTGGGTTGCGATAGTCGCTGACGCCATTTCACCATGAGATCCCGCCGGAGCTCTGTCCGCCATACCTCGACCTGTCGCGGCAGCGGACTTTCACCCCGGCGTTGCGATTATTTTTTACTTAAATACCGCTTATGCAAAAGCACATATATGTGATATCAGCCTTTGCATCTGACATTAACAAATATCGCGTTAACGTTGCGTAGTGGCTTTATCGAAATAAAAACGCCAACGTACGATGCATGCTTATTGAGTTACTAACAAATTGGGCACAATTTTAATCCACAAAATGATTTATTTTGCAGGCCTTAGCCATGAACCAGTCCGCACAGGCATTCTTAGGCCCGGAGAATCCTGAGGAGCCTTACCTGGACGGCATCAACTACAACTGCGTGGCTCCGGGCAAGCGGTTCCAGCCGATGTCCAACCTGTCCGGCGGGGAGAAGACGGTGGCCGCGCTCGCACTACTCTTCGCGATACACAGGTACCTTTCTTATTACTCTACAAGTTTTCGACTCCCGTTCTAGTGCATTTTTGTAGGTCTTCTTTATGTGCCTGCGAAATGTCGACATTGTTTCCAGCACAATTCTGTCTGGCAGAAAGTATCATGTAGTTATTGAGAAACCATATGAAGTGTCTTCTCGATCCCTGCGCCCTCTGGCAGGTAAATGCTCAATCGCCGTGAGCATTACGTCAAACATAGCGTCGAACATTCGCAAGAACGTTACGTTACATGGAAATGCTGAAATTGAGCATTTGTGTGTATTGTACGATTCGTAATAACGTTACATTACATTGTAATGCTCGCAAAAACGCTCTAGGATATACTCACTTCAAGAGCTTATTGCAACCCCCAGGTCGTTAATGTTTGATTGCTTGAAGAGACGATAATATACTAATCTTTTCTTGTCTTTCCTAAAAGCTTTACTGACTATGCTATTTACTATTGCACTATAGGTTTCCTAAAGTAATCCAAGTATCTGTGATATTCCAGCTACCAGCCCGCGCCGTTCTTCCTGCTCGACGAAATCGACGCAGCCCTGGACAACACGAACATAGGCAAGGTGGCCTCGTACATCCGCTCCAAGAAGGGCAACCTGCAGACCATCGTCATCTCACTCAAGGAGGAGTTCTACGGCTGTGCTGACGCGCTGGTCGGCATCTGTTCTGAGGTGAGATAATAGTATCTTGGTAATAGTATAGACTGGCCACAACAGTGCAACGGGTAACACTTGGCGAGTCTGATGTGTGCGTGACAGGGTCGGTGGGTGACAGAGCCGGTGGCAAGGACCATCTGGCGGGGAGCGTCTGAGCAAGTGTTGCAACATGTGACTGGACATCGGTCCCAACTCAACGGCCCCTCAACATGGAAGCATGAACAATGGCTCTAGTAATAATTAGAGGAGACCTGTGTCTAGTTGACGGCGTATTTTTGTCTATGTTGCCCATAAGGATTTTCGAGGGTCATTATTGGTAGTTCTACGTCCCTTTCAAAGTTTCGCACCAATTCACCCCAGCATATCTATACCCCATTTTTACTAAAACCACAATAAACATGGATTTTCCTCGTTCCAGCCGGCAGACTGCCTGGTGAGCGACGTGATGACCCTCAGCCTGGAGACCTACCCTGACTAGATAATAACATTACTTAAATAGTTGACATATTTTTATATTGATGTTTACTTCATTCCTCACTGTCACACGTCTTCGCTACGATTAGCGGTTTGATTATTATATTAGTTTTAAGAATACAATAATAATGTGTTTTCTTTGAATTTGCCTTTTAACGGTTCCCTTCCTTCTTCCTTTTTACATAACATCACGCCTGTTTCCTCAATGATAGGCAGAGGTGCGCCCATTCGTCATTTATGTTGAATTCCCATGTAATAGGCGGCTAGTCTTTTGCTATCAGCCAAAACCAGTGCCGTAACAGCCTTTTAGGCTGCGCTTCCACCAGAGATGTGCAAGGATGTGTAGCGAGGGATGGGACTTAATTTGTCTAGCCTCAATATTTATTTTTTGTAAGTTGGTTGTATTTTTTTGTAAAAAAAACATTTTATCACATCTATTCAAAAAGAGCTAATTTAACAGGGACTAAAATAGCTCATTAATCCCTAGGGACTAAAAGTGATTTGAATTTGGAATGTGGATATTTTTTGTTCCAATCAGCAAAAAGATGAATCACAAACCAAGCGGTTCAAAATAGGATTACCTACATCGCTAAAATCAATTAATGAAATGAAATGAAATCAATTTATTTGCCAGAATATAGGTACACAATAAGGTGGTGAAATAATTCTTATATGACTCACTATATTCGACTTATCAGTCGTGCAAATGTTTCGAGTAGGTACACAATTACACATGCCAAATAAAGTTAAAAATTACATAAATGTCACCATGCACATCATAATTAACATTCTTTATAAGTATATTAGCATTAAACATATATTAATTATTACAGCTATATAAATTGTTACATTAAATTAGAAAATATATCGGATTATAACAATCAAGATAGTCAATAAGTTTATTAGAATCATAATGTCAAAGTCAAAAATCGAATTTTAAAAAAATACTCGTACATTACAACAGTTATCTAAATCATGTTGGCTTAGAATTTAAATAGTCATCAATTGAATAAAAACATCTGTCACAAAGCCAATTATATAAAGTTCTATTAAATTATAGATTGTTCAGTTTTCTTATTTTTTCCGGTAGTTTATTATATGTTTTTACCGCCATGGTGTGGCAGTTTTTGGCACATAGCTGTAATCTGCTTCGAGGCAAAGTCTATGTATGTAAGACAAATGTATGAGATGAATGGCTAATGAGCGATTGTAATACTATTTCGGACCACACGGGAACATTGTATTAAACAAATCACGGGCCGGAAAACCGCGCGCAAGGCAAATCAAAGAAATAATCTACAACTGTAACGATGGTACTAATAAAATTGTTACGATGCACTTCCATAATTGTTCAAATATAAATATTAGTCTCTTATTATTTCTATGTTATATCTTACGGTTCCTTAAAGCTTTCTTAAAGAGGGTGATAAAAAGTAGTGTCTAGTATATAATAGTAGTCTATGGTAGTGTCCACCTCCGGAGCAACACTTTTATGCTCTAGTGACGTACTTTGAATCCCTCGCTGCGCTCAAGTTCTACTTTAGAATCCTTCGCTCCGCTCTGGATTAAAAAAACACTAGCCTTTAAAATAGCTGTTTCCCCCTAGATTAACAATCTACTACATTTTTTGCTTTAGATGTTTTTCTGTTTTTTTTTGTTAAATAAAAAGATATTTACATAATCAGACAGTCTAGGAATATCTAGCGGATTTTAAGGACAATTTTTTTTCCATATCTAGCGGAATTTCTCAGATTACTAACGACTTTTCATTTTGTCGAACGGCAACACTGGCCCACTACACATCCTCGCACCACCCAGATACCTCGCACATCTTTGGTGGAAAAGCAGGCTTATGCGCCCGGTGCGAGCTTCTTTTACTGCGCCCTCGAAAAGTTTTGAATAAGGAATTAATACCTGCTCATAGAAAGATGCACAAGAGAAACGCATCTTACGGAAGGTGAGATTCTGGAGAAAATGTAACGTCACGTAAGATTTTTGGGTTAAAGGGGTATTACACTACACGATATTCAGTTGTGAAGTGACCGTCACAAATGTTGCACGCCCGCTTTAATGGAATACTTATAATTAAACAGCTATAATAAAACTTTGAAACCTTCAGACCGCATGACTTTATTTTTAACCGACTTTGTAAAAACGAGGAGGTTCTATGTTCGACTTTGTTTGTTTTGTATATGTTCACCGATTTCTCCTACAATTGTGGATCGATTTTGAAAATTCTTTTTTTGTTTGAAAGGGTGTTTTCAAATTGGTCCCATTTAAAAATACTTAAAATCAAAAACCTGATGAAGAACTTCGGAGATAACAGATAGACAACAGAACTCTTCAATAAATGCAATTTCTCGGGATTGCTGCAATATCATGTCTGTTTATTATTTATACCATTTCATAACTTAACATGTAGATGTGTACAGTTCACCTTGGTACATTTATCTATTCTGGCATTATAGGTACCTTACTATAGAACTTGCCTATTATCTCAACTAAAAAGTGGAAAATAAAAACTATTTAAAAAAAATACAACCGACTTCCAAATAAAAACACTACAAAGTAAAAAATAACTTCTTTTTCGGAAGTCGGTGTCTAAAAACAGTGAAAAGAAAAGAGGAACACCGACTGCCGAAAAATATTTTTATTCACTTAGTAATGTTTTTATTTGGAAGTCGGTTTTATTTTTAGTAAAAAAGTTTTTTAGTATTTTTAGTCTTTCTGCCATATATACGGCATATTTTTACCCGACTGCCGAAGGAGGGTAATGTGTTTATCAGTCTATGTATGTATGTTTGCTCATATGTGGCGTTTTAGAGACCAAACGCGTTGGCCGATTTTGATGATTTTTACGTCAATCGATTCGTCTTAACCTTGCGAGTGTCACTGGCTACATTAAAATTGAAAATAGAAAAATAGCGGATTTTGGGCGCCATATTGTGGTGGCCCAATTTTTTTTGTCTTCCTAACCCATCGTGTAGGGTATCAAAATAAATATTTTAAGAGATGATTACAAAAATATACCACACTTATATGCTTAAATGTAGTTCCTAAAAAAAAAATTACAAAAATTTGTAAATGAAAAATTATTTAAAAATAACAAAAAACCCGACTGCTTCAAAAGCAAACTAAAAAGACGGTCGGGATTTTTGTTATTTTTAAATAATTTTATATAAAAATCAATGAAATGGGTTAAAACCTCTTCTTTACTAAACGAAATCGCAAACAACAGCACTGACTCACGTAGGTACTCGATACGTCCGTCTCCCCGCGCCGCTTGTCTTGCGACGACTGAAGCTACGTGTACCTAGTACCTAGCGCCCTACGCTATGACACTGCAAGTCTGCAAAGAGACGGACTAATGACTCTCAGTGTATATTTTTATGAGCAAGCATCTAAGCACACCGCGCGCTCTCTCTTTCTAGTGCGTTTCGAAGTAAAAATGCGTGAGGAACTTCGTTCCCGACGGGGTTCCCTGAACGCACACGTTTTATTTACTGATATTTCTCAATTTTTGATTGTTAGGTAGATACAAAAATAAAACAAAACCAGTTAATATGGAGCTCTTTTATTTACAATAAAATATGTTTATATTACAACTCTTATGCTACGCTATCGCTAGGTGCCACAATTTCCCTATCAAGTGCCGGCGCGTTATCACTGCACGGCTGCACCGGCCGATCGCACTCATTTCCCACTGGCAATCAATCAACAGCCTTGGATTCTAGGCACACGAAGCAAAGTGATGCGTCGGTCAAACATGTACATAGTATTTGACCCCTATTTCCGCAACCTAGAGTCGAAGCGATGTGTCAAATTCTCTAGGATATTCGCGAATTTGCGCGTCTTCTGTTATCGGTTCGCTTCGGCTCTCTCGGTGTGCTTTGATCTTGAACCAGTCGTGTGTCCGTAATCACCGAAACAATAGAAAAGACAGTGTCTCGCGTGAATCCACGTCTTAAACACTCAATGGATTAAGCCGGTTGCAGACCACAAGCTAAACTAAGTTTAAGCTTAGCATGCATAGCTGACGTAATTTTATATATTTGTGTGCTGACCACAAGCTATGTCAACTATACTGAAAAATTACCTCAGCTTTGCTATGAGAGCTAACATATACTCACTTAGCTGTTGGTCTGTAACCGACCGTTATACTAACCGACCAAGTCAATTAAATAACTGACAATACACAAACATACTACACACATACATAAATATTTCGGGCACAGACAAGGCATGCGGCCCATAACACACACTTGTCTAACTTTCTTTGCCGGCTTATACATCCTGAGATTCCCGATCCGTATCCCTGTTGCAGACGTCTTGAGCTAAGCTAAATTAGTTTAGTCCGCACAGCTGACGTAATTTAACATACGTGTACATTATGAATAAAACACATTACCCTCCTTCGGCAGTCGTGTAAAACTTTTCCAGCTTTGCGAACTAAGCTAACATAAATTTTGCCATTGGAGCCAACTGAAGTAATTCTGGAAGTGCGTGGTGATTTTTTTGAAAGCTCTATTTGGGTCTAAATAAACCTATTGTATACATAAAGTTTTTCGGCACGGAACTTGGCAAGAGACGTTAGATGCGCACAAGTTGTTTTATAGGTCTCTTTGGTTACCAAACGGTACGCGAGGATCGTTTAACACCGTTCCGCGCGCGCGATTGGTTGTTCAGCTGACACGAGGATCGACTGACCAATCGCGTCGCATCCACTTTTGCTTGCCCATTTGTTACAGGAGTATTCAACCATTAATCACTCTCAATAAGGCTGTTGATCACCCTTCTCTCATTCCTGTCAACCATTAACAACAAATAATTTAACACAAAACTATCATCTAGCTACGCTTGTCCTACTTATACTCACGCCATTAATCTATGAGGTGAACAGAATTCCTTGTTTCGTGTAAGGTACTTTAGCACAGGCGTGCGTCGTTGGAGGGATGAAGGTATTAAAAGCCACTTTTTATTGCATTTTGAACTTTATGCATGTCAAACTGCCGAAATTATGATAAGTGAAGGGTGGATGGGCAGGATTCAAACATTCACCCGTTTGTAGAATGCCCGATATCTACTCAATAAATGTTCTTCTTTGATAAAGTAATCTTGGGAAAGTCGGAAACAGGAGTTGGTCGATTATTTTATTAATACGAACCTGTTGTGTCCCACTGCAGGACAAAGGCCTCTCTTCTGTCTTTCAATTATTTCCTGTCTTGGTCGATTAAGTAATGATCATTTAGGAGGCAATCTATGCGAATCATGGAGGCATCAATGAAGGCTGGAAACATTCTAACTGAATTCAAGATAGTGTATCGTAGTATGTATGCGTAGTATCGTGTAGAGATTGTCTAAACTGAAACCACGCGTCTTTTAATATTTTTATTTGCACCATTGTAACGATCCCACGTTTTACTTAAAGTAGAGGTACGCAATTTCAGCTTAGACGATCACTTTTTTGGTTATTGGGCTAGTTAGGCGTTTGTGGTATTGTTGTGGAAGGCATATCCAGGGCCTTACAATAACGTGTCAAAACTATCATGGTTCTGCTGTGAGAGAGATTCGGAGCTATACAAGACAAATACTTCCGTCTCCTCTCACAGCCGCAGCCGCACTCGAAATATGAATCGTTTGACTTGGATGTCGATGTTTGACGATCACGGTATCCAGCTGATGCGGTAGCTTCGCCATTCGGGTACTTCAGTAGTGATGCAGGTCCAAACCAGTTGATGTTGGAAGCCCATGGGGTGTCTTACTGGGGTGGTTATCAGGTGATATAGGTGTTTGTGTCAGTAGATTTTATGTATGAAGACCACAGCGTCTGGTGTACTTGGTTAGTTAAGCTTCAGGTTCCTGCGGCAGGTGTTGGTGGTGTCGGAAGCCGCGATAACCAGCTGAGGTGGCGTCCAAGGCGTAGGAACCCAACGGGGCTCATGTGCTTGGATATTGATAAATCTTAAACCCTAATCAAGTGGTCTGGGCGCTATGGGGCAGCAGTGTTATGTTTGAAAACCGCGTTTACCAGCTGGGTTGCTGTGTCTGGCATGATAGTTGTTGTAATGATTGGTTGCTACTAGTCGGGTCACCTAGGTGCTATGGTGGCAGCAATGTTGATGTCTCAAGACCGCGATATCCAGTTGGGATGGCATCCAAGGCTTCTCCTGGAGTGGTGTGCCTGGTTAGTGATGGAACTGGCTGTATCTAGTCAGGCGACCTGGGCGGGTCGGTACTGAAGTAGGGCGCGGCGTGCGGCTGCAGCAGAGTGCGGCACACGGAGCACACGCGGGCGGGCAGGCCGCGCGGCCCCGCCGGCACCGAGTGCGGGAGGCAGCTGCTGCAGAAGATGCGCCCGCAGTGGCGGCAGTGGATCTGTAACATGTCGATCAGTGTGCTGTACTACATACATAACATGCATTCTCAGGTTAGGCCAGGGGTCACCAAATGGGGGATCCCCTCACAGTGCTTACGTCCACGTCGTATCCCCTGGAAACGTCCCAGTTCTGACCACCGTAACGGAGTGGCAGACTGGGTATGGCCAAAGTGCACTGTGCGATCGTAGCTATCATTTTAATCTTATTGCGGAAACTGCGATCATTGCGGAGGCTATGCCTAAACCCTCGCGGGACGCCTGCGGGCGGTTTAAAAAAGGCCCTTCTCAGGGCCAACCCAAAGGCCCTTGTCAGGGCCAACCCAAAGGCCCTTCTCAGGGCCACCCAAAAGGCCCTTCTAAGGGCCAACGCGACGCTTCAGCGTCGGAGGAAGGGCGGACCTTCTACGGAGAAGGGGCGGACGACTTGTCGGACTCCGACAACGAGTCCGTTGTGTCGGTGGCCAGCTCGATGGAAGTCGAGCAAGGTGTGCGATCGCAATCGCGGAAGCGGCCCTTACTCAAGGAAGGGTCCGACGGCTCCTCTGCGTCGAGTTCGGCTAAGGAGCCGAAAAAGAAGGCTAAGGCCAAAAAGCCGGTGACAGAACCGGACACCCACGTAGTGGGTCTAGCGGATGCCCAACGCCAGCTGGATCTGGCTCGGCGTACGCAGCTCCAACAGGAGCTAGAGGAGCGGGTAGTTGCTAAGGAGCAGCGAGCGCGCTTATCCCGGGCCAGCTCTGGGTACGGCGCGTCCCGGGTCGTCTACTCGGACCATTCCCTGGCCGAGCTGGAACGGATGGCGGTGGAGGACGAGGAGGAGATAGTGGTGGTCGCCTCCAAGTCCTCCAACCTGAAAGGGACTTTTCAGAAGTCCCTTAAATGCAGGGCCGCCAGCATGCGGTCTATTATAGCAGAGCTGGTGCAGCGCACGGCGACCGACGAGACAAGGCAACTGCAGGCGAGGGTCGATCGCCTGCAGACTGAGGTCAGCCAGCTGCACCAGAAGCTGGCTGATGCAACGGCCCGGCCGACCATGGCTGAAGCTACGGCCCGGCCAACCATGGCTGAGCCGAGACCTGCGGCAGAGGGCCCCGCCTCCTCCAACCTTGAGGATATCATCCGCAAGGTTATAATGGAGGAGAGGGCCTTCACGAGGGCCTGCATAGCGGGCATAGAGGACCGGCTCCTGCCGGAGAAAAGCTACCGGCTGCCTCTTGCGGCGGACAAGAGGAGGGGTGAGCCGGGGCCGACCTCACAGAGGGAGGAGGACCCCCTCCTGCCTAACACCACCCCGACCAACCAGCAGGGCTGGACGAAGATGGTCAGCAAGGGGAAGGGCAAGGGCAAAAAGACGGCAGCGGTCGTACCTGCCGTCCCCGCCACCGCCCCTCCGAGCCAGTCGCAGTCGAGTGCAAAGGGCAAGGGGAAGGGGAAAAGCTCCCCCCCAGCCGTCCCTGCCACCACCCCTCCCAGCCAGTCGCAGTCGACTGGAAAGGGGAAGGGTAAAAGTTCCCCCCCAGCCGGCGCCAAGAGGAAACTCGTTCCTCCCAAGTCCGCAGCCGTCGTGGTGACGCTCACCGCGGAGGCTGCGGAGCGCGGTGAGACCTACGCGTCCATCATGATGCGGGCGCGTACCAATGCCGATCCCACCAAATTGGGGATTGGCAAGGTCTCATGCTGCCGGACACAGGCTGGGGCTCGGATATTCGAGTTCCCGGGGGTGGAGGGCGGCAAGAACGCGGACCTCTTTGCAGCTAAGCTGCAGGAGGTCATCGCGGCCGCGGCCAAGGTGGCCAGGCCTGTGAAGTCCGCGGCCATAGAGGTGACCGATCTAGACGACTCGGTCACCAAGGAGGAGGTGGTGGCGGCGGTCGCAGCGGTCCAAGGCCGGGGCATCAGACCCGGCCGCGGCGGCATGGGCACCATTCGCCTGGAGTGCCCAGTCGCCGCTGCCAAAGCCGTCCTCGGTAAAGGACGGCTAGCTGTCGGCTTCAGCTCGGGTGCAGTCCGGGCACTTGAAGTCCAGCCTCTGCGGTGCTTCAGTTGCTTCGGCATCGGTCACACCCGGGCCCTCTGTCCGTCCAGCATAGACAGGACGGACAGCTGCAACCGCTGCGGCAAGTAGGGGCACAAAGCCGCCTCCTGCAAGGCCGCCACGCCGCACTGCGCGGTGTGTGCCGCCAGTGGCCGCCCTGCGGGCCACATTATGAAGGGGAGGAATTGCAGTCCTCCCCTCAAGAGGGGCAAAGCGCAGGCGCCGACCCGGCCTGTCGCCGCCACCGCCGTCCCATACGCTGGGGCCACGGCGGCTGTTGAGGAGGGGGGTGCGATGTCCGATTAATGCATAGAGTCGAACATCGCATCCTTCAGGCGAACACCAACCACTGCAGAGCGGCTCAGGATCTGCTGATGCAGACCGTGGCCGAGTGGTTGGTGGACGTGGCGGTGGTCGCCGAGCCGTACTCGATACCTGGCCATTGACTGGGTGATCGGGACGGCTTGGTGGCGTTGGTGTCGCGGCCTGCCACGGACTCCCCTCCCCTCTCGCGAGAGGGCCTTTTTAGAGAGGGGACCGGGATACGTGGCCGCCGCGTGGGGAGACATAGCCCTGGTGGGGGTCTATTTCTCCCCAAACCGCCCTCTAAGGGACTTCGAGAGTTTTCTCGAGGTCCTTACGGCAGTCGTCGGGAGGGCGGCACCACGCCAGGTCGCCGTGTTAGGCGACCTGAATGCAAAGTCGGCGGCCTTTTTCTTTTTTTTTTTTTTTTTAGCGTGGAGAAATGCTCATGCATACTGCGCTACCACGGGGAGATAGCGCAGTTATGTGGGACTTTAACCCACTAAAACTCCACGGTGTCCTCCTGTGCCGCTTATGGCGGGAACACGGGAACGCATTAGCATACAACCGCGGACCTGCCGCGGCTGTCCGTCTCCGGACCCTCCTCTGGGGACCCCCCATCACCGGCGCACCAGAACACACTGTACGCCGTGACCACCTCAGGGACCAAACCAGTACATGGGCGCCAGACGACCCCGTGTATATGGCACCCTTGGTCCCCCTGTGACGGGTCAGGACAGTGGCCCCGCCACCTACCACTTTTCGGCCGCAGGAGATAGGGAGAGCGGCCAACGCTATACCGACACTCCTCCTCCCCTGCGGCCCCATCGCGTCCGCCATCAGACGGTGGCGACCCCGCGCAGACCGCGGTGGGTAGTGCGAGCGGCGCTCCGTAATACCGGCACTCCTCTCCCGCCGCGGCCTCCAACCCTCAGCCACGATGCCTACTGTACCACATCGCGGCCCGCCTCAGTTGCGATGGCGCCCATACGCCACCGCAACCTACTTATTGGCCGCTACGTCGTCGGCTTGTCGGCAAAAGCCCTGACGAGCGGCCCCTCCTCGGGTTCCTCTTCGCTTCACCGTGGTTGTCCAAGCCACGGTTACTGAGCCCCCCCCGCCTCGACAATGCGGGAACCCACCGGGGGGGAAGTCGGCGGCCTTTTTTTTTTTTTTTTTTTTTTCCGAGGTGGAAAATCCTCATTGGATGTCCTCCGCCCTGGGGGAGGCGGAGGGGTCTGTCAGACTCGTACTGACCAAAAACCACCCCGGTGTTCCATCTCACACCTACGCCGGGGGTCGCGGGAACATACGATACTTCCGTAACCCCCGGCTGGTGCCGGCCTGCCTCTGCGGGCCTCGATCTCGGGTTTGGGGGAGAGTGAGGTGTTTGGCTCCCCCCCGCATCGTCTAAGAGGCCCCTCTTGTCGCGCGTGGAACACTACGCGCCACCACCTCAGGTCCTGATGTGTTGGGGGCGACGGACGTCCCCGATTCCGTCGCCCCTGGACCCATTTAGGGGGGCCGGAAGAGGGCGTTGTCCGCCCTCCGCCGACGCCCGGCTCGTCTGCTGCGGATCGGGTGAGTGGATGAAATCTCCCTCTCCCTCTCCGCAGCCTCCTTCTGCGAGACGACTGTTTCACAGAAGGATACCACCGCGTCCCAGGACTCCTCGCTGCCGACCATAGACTCGACTACGGCCGGCAGCGACAGGTCACTGCCTACTTCTGAGATGAGGGCACGGTGCGGCCCCTCCCAAGCGGCACACTCTGCCAGCGTATGCCGCGCCGTGTCCTCCCGGCAGTCGACGCAGTGGTGACACCGGGCGTCCGGCTCCCTGTTTATGCGGCACAGGTACTTCCCGAAGCAACCATGCCCCGAGAGCACCTGCGTCACCCGAAACGACAGGGAGCCGTGCCTCCTCCCGAGCCAGCGCTCAAGCACTGGCCGGATCGCCTCGATGGTGACGAGGCCGGCGGTAGGGCGTGAAAGCCTGCCCCGCCATTCCGCCACTAGGACCTCGCGGAGTTGAGACCGACGCAAGTCCATATGGCGCTGCATCGGCCCTTCGCCCCGCGCCCGCGCTTCCTCGCGCCACCGATACAGTGACGCGAGTACTTTCGCCTCCAGGTCCCAGGGCGGGGATCCGGCCAGTACGCAAGCCGCCACGTAGGAGATCGTGCGATACCCCCTGATGACTCTGACGGCCATCGCTCTCTGCGGCTTTCGCAGAACAGCTATGCTGCCGGCCGTCAGGTTAGCCGCCCAGATCGGGGCCCCATACAGGGCCATCGATCGCACGATCCCCACGTAGAGCCGCCTACAGGCAGAGCTCGGGCCCCCCAGATTAGGAAGCAGCGTTGACAGCGCCCCAGCCGCACCCAACAACTTGGGCGCCAGCCGCCGGAAGTGGGGGCCGAATTCCCACCGGCTGTCGAGCACCAATCCCAGGTACTTCATGGTTGACTCGACAGCGATTCGAGCCCCTCCGACGACGATGTGGGCATCGGGTGGTGGCGCCCGCCGGGGGCCATGAAAGATCATGGCCTCCGACTTGTTGAGGGCCACCTCCAGGCCAAGGCGCCGTATGCGGCTCACCACCTGTGAGACCCATCCGTCGCCAGCAACGTTGCCTCCCTGTACGAACTCCCCCGGGCGGTGACCAGCGTATCGTCCGCGTAACACGTCAGGTCTACGCCCGGTTGGAGTTCGCCCCTCAGCACCCAGTCGTACCCGATGTTCCACAGGGGTGGGCCCAAGACCGAGCCCTGTGGAACACCGCACGAAATGCGGTGCTGGTTTTGAGGTAGGAAGGCACTCGATGATACCGCAGTGCCTCCCGAACACAACTCCAGGGCAGGGTGTTGAAGGCGTTGGAAATGTCCAAGGACACCGCCAACATCACCCCACCCCGGGAAACCGCTTCCTCCGCCAGGACTCTCACCCGCGATATCGCGTGGATGGTGGAGCGCCCATGCCGAAAGCCAAACTGGCTTTCGTCCAGGTCCGGCCCCTCATTGTACAAGTGGCTGACGAGGCGGGCAGCGATTATCCGCTCGAACAGCTTACCCACCTCGTCTAGCAGCACTATAGGCCGGTACGCGGACGGCGAGTCCGCAGGGCGCCCCGCCTTCCTGAGCAGGACTAGACGACCAGATTTCCACAAATCCTCCCTGGCTCGCTTCTTCGCCTCGCCGATGGCCAGCCGCAGAGTCTCCGTCGCCGCGCGGTACACCCCATACCGCGCGGCTTCTTCGTCAGGGACCCGACGCCGTCTCCTCCGGTATCGGGTGTACTGGCGCCTGGCCGCTACGCACGCGACACGCAATTGTGCTATCTCGGCGGACCACCAGTACACCTGGCGCCTTGCTGACTGTGCGTGGACCCGAGGCATGGACGCGTCGCTGATCTGCGTCATCGCCCCACGGAACCACAGCGCCTCCTGTTCGACGTCGACGGGTCCGGTCGTTGCCGACTCCCGGATCCAGGCCTGGACAATAGTAGCCTCCTCGAGAAGTTCCCTGTCGATGCGCTTGTGCGCCCAGCGTGGGCCATCCGTTCACGGGGCCGGCGTACCGCGGCCGGATAAATCGTAAAAAATAAGATAACGGATATATCGGTGATCCGATAACGTCTCCACCTCCACGGCGACATGCCAGTCGAGGACACGGCTCGCGACAGCAGGGCTAGCGAACGAGACGTCCACTACTGACCCGCCCCGCTGTCGCACGCACGTGTTAACCGAGCCCCGGTTTAAGATGACCAGGCCGGTGGTTACTGCCCACTCCTCCAGCACCTCACCCCTAGCATCGGTTACCGGAGATCCCCACGCCGAAGACTTGGCGTTGAGGTCCCCTAGCAACAGCACAGGGCAAGGGTGGAGTCGGCCTACGACGGCGCCCAACTCGACAAGGAAGCTCTCGAAGTCGGCGAGACTCTTGTTGGGCGAAAAATACGCACCAACAATGCCAACGCCGCCTGTTGCAACGTCCGGGGACGCGCCGCCGAATTTTAGGCGGCTTCGTGCGGCGTCTCCCTCCTAAACAGCGGTCGTTCCCGGGCCCCTCCACTGAAGGAGGGGCGTGAAGGCCCCGCTGTAAAGGCGGGCGGTCGTCGGCGGGGGACTGGACGTAAAGGCTCTGCCAGTTTCCCAGTCCTCCTCCAATTCAAGACGATGCGGGAGTGCCGCTGGGTTATTTTAGTGGGTATACCGGATTCACTCCGGGGAGTGCCACATAGCCCCAATGGGTGAGTATGCGTAATGCATTTTTCCCAGCGAGATCAAAAAAAAAAAAAAAAAATGGGGTCACCAAATGGCAGACCGAGCTGACCGTTTTTGTGGGCCTTATATAAAGAGTACAATGTAATTTATTTGTGTAACGTAATGTAATAATTTATCCCGCGCTTTGTCTACACCGCTGTCCTTCTCAAGGTCTATAACTATCTCCATATCAAATTCTATCTAAATCAGTTTAAGCCCTGTTAAGAAGTTTCATATAAAACTAACGCTCCATCCCCCATTTCTCCCCCTTCGTGTTTTATACAAGTAGCCTATGTCCTTCCCAGGGTTTCAAACAATCTCCAAACCACATTTCATCTAAATCGGGTCATAATAAGAAGAAGTTACATGATAAGAAGTTACATACAAAATTAACACGCCCCCCAGTTCTCCCCCTACATGTTTTATGCAAACAATGTATTCCATGTACCTCCCAAGATCTCAAACTATCTTCATACCAAATTCCATCTAAATTGATTCATCGGTTGAACCAACCTTATAAGAAGTTTCATACAAAACCAACGCCTTATCCCCCATTTCTCCTCTTACGCGTTTCACAAAAAAAAGTAGTCTTTGTCCTTTCTAGAATCTGAAACTATCTCCATACCAACTTTCATCTAAATCGGTTCAGCGGTTTAAGCGTGAAAAGGTAACAGACAGACAGAGTTACTTTCGCATTTATTATGATATTAGTATGGATGTTGCCAAACATAACATCACGAAGGTGAATAACTAGGGCAAAACATCGGCTGATTTTACAATAATCAGACTACTTTTGCCTGATGAATAAATATGGTGATTTTACATGTTATAAACCGTATTCAAAAAAAAAGACATGAATAAATATGGTGGTTTGACATATTATAAACATGAATAAATATAGATTTGACATATTATAGACATGAATAAATATAGATTTGACATATTATAGACATGAATAAATATAGATTTGACATATTATAGACATGAATAAATATAGATTTGACATATTATAGACATGAATAAATATAGATTTGACATATTATAGACATGAATAAATATAGATTTGACATATTATAAACATGAATAAATATAGATTTGACATATTATAGACATGAATAAATATAGATTTGACATATTATAGACATGAATAAATATAGATTTGACATATTATAGACATGAATAAATATAGATTTGACATATTATAAACATGAATAAATATAGATTTGACATATTATAAACATGAATAAATATGGTGATTTAATCTTACTTATATTATAAATGCGAAAGTTTGTATGGATGGATGTATGTTTGTTACTCAATAACGCCAAAACCGCTGAATGGATCTGGATGAAATTTGACACAGAGATAGATTATAGTCTGGAATAGCACACAGGCTACTTTTTATCTCGGGATAATGTTCCCTTGGGAAGAAAAAATACTTATCAAGCGGGCGAAGCCGCTGGCAGAAGCTAGTGTATTATAAACATGAATACACATGGTGATTTCATATATTATAAACATGAATACACATGGTGATTTGATAAACGTTGTCGAACAAAGTGCTTCCTGCTTACCTTCTTCTTATTATTAGGGAGATGCGTGTGACAGGAGGGACAGTCTTGCACGTCGTCCTCGTGCTGCCACCGCACTTCTGTGTCCGCCTCGCGGATGCGCTGTAGCTGCACCTGCAACACCACCACCACCCCTACTTGTACAGAATACTAGCTTCCTGACTAAATAATGGTATTATTGAGGACAGCAAGAGTCGACTTGTCTCTTGTGTTAATTATTACTACTACCAGACGTACGGTGATGCGCCATTGGTACAAGGTGGACATCTCATCCATACGCACTAAAAGTTTTGGAAATACTTTTATTACGCTTACAGCTAAGGAGTGGAACTCCCTGCCGGAGTCTGTGTTTCCCGATAGCTACAATCTAGGAGTTTTCACGTCTCTAGTGAATAGGTAACTTCTAAGCAAGTGAGCTACACCGTCGAGCACATGATCGCTTACCACCAGCAGTGGTCAAGCGGGCATGCCGCCAGTACCGTCGCGGTAAGGCGGAGAGCTTGTGTGTCCGCGTGCCTGTGTGACACGACGGACGGACCTGCGCGGGTCCGCTTATAAATTCGCTCAATCTGTCGTGCATGAATCAACACCTTGAGTACACAACCACGCAGCTTCACGATTCTACTGCAGTCGACACCTATTTTTGGTAGGGTACCTATGCTTAGGATCTGTATCAAAAGTAGTTTGATAGCTACAGTTAAAGTTTCGCTTGGCCACTGACAGTAGCAGTACAGTTAGTAGGCTGTGTGTACCTGCAGCGACTGCGACAGACGCACAAAGTCCTGCTGCACTTTCTCACTGTTGTCCAGCTCCTGCTGCAGCACGGACACCCGCGAGCGCACCTCGTGCAGAGAGTTCTGCAGCCGCTTCTTGTCTTCCAGCAGACTCTCGATCATGTCGTTAGAGTGACGGAGCTTGTCACCAAGTTCCTTCATCTGTTCGTGTTCCGTTTGTAGTCTGTCTACTTCGTCTCTGAAACATTGAATTGGTCAAATAATATATTTATTGTTACAAGACAAAGTAGCGGCATTTCTTAGCCTCTAGAGGAAACTTACAGCGCCATCTCTAGGAGAATGAAGGAGATTAGTAGCGGCATCTCTTAGCCGGTGAGGAAACTAGTAGTGCCAACTCTTGGCGAATAGGAGAGGCTGGTAGCGCCATCTTTTGGCTGGTAGAGGAAGCTAGTAGCGCCAACTCTTGGCCGGTAGAGATCAAGTACCAAGAACTCTTTGCGAATAGAGGAGCCTAGTAGCGCTATCTCTTAGCGAATATAAAAAACTGCCTTTTCGAAATCGCTTCGCCAGCAGCGTCTAGAAACTGAGATAATTATAAAATTCGTGGCATCGAAAGTACATTGAGCTAAAAAATAACTGGTATCTTCCTCGTATTTGTGATTTTGACGTAGAACCCTTCCTCTGGTTCTTTTCACGTATTTTTCATTGGATATAGAAAGGAATAGAATAGAACTACATTTATTCGACACAGATACAACACAGCAGCAACAAATATAGAGTAAAAGACAAATTGACGAAAAGTAACGAAAGGGTTACCAAGTCAGCATTAGCGGCGGACAAGTCTTGACTCAATCCCACGCCCTGAACCGGCAAGCGACCAATTATGGCGCCTGTTTAATTGTTTTTCTATTGTGTCTGTAATTACGCCGGACGAGTGCTTAAGCTTAGCGCCTGTCTGAATAATGTCTATGATTTTGGTTTTGGCCGAGTTGTGTTCCCCACACGGCGCGAGAGACGGAATCTCAGGATATTGAACTCTATGGCTCGAAAATATACGAAATACTTTCCCATCTCATTGCTTTCGCTACTCACACTCACCTAGCCTGCTTGAGCTGTGCTCGCAGGTTGTTGAGCTCGGCTTCCTGGCTGTGGAACAAGCTGCCCTGCTCCAGCAGCTGGGCACGAAGTTCTCTCTCTGCGTCCGCAGCTTCCTCTCTGCCTATCTGGCAGAAGATTAACTGTTCCCGGAGTCTTAGAGTGTGCTCTTGGAGCTCCTGAGGTAATAACAAAAATATTTTTAGTTCAACACAAAACAGAAAAAAAAAGAATGTGTCTTGTTTTGTGTATAATAAAGAATAAAAAACAGAGGACAGACTAGAATCAATTAAACATGGGAACAAAGCATAATTTTATTTCAGCAACAATTTTTGTATATAAAACATGTTGTTGGCAACTTTTGTGTGAATCCTGTTGCTAGATGAAATAAAAACGCAATGCCTACCTCTACACTGTCGGGTAAGTCTATGATTTCGTTCTGTATTTCGGCTGCTCTCTTCGTGTATTGGCCGATCAACATCGCATTGTCTCTTTCTAAACTGTTGGGCAAAAAGCACATTGTAAAACCATAAACATTATTTTGCAAGACTATTAAAACATGTTGTGGATCTGACTGATATTGAATGTAGATTCCTGAGATCGATTTACAAGTTGGTTTTTAGGAATTTGTAAATCGTCTTACCCGTTCGTTGTTATGAGCCTACATTGTCCCACTGCTGGGCAAAGGCCTATCTTCCGTCCTTCCACGTCGCCCAGTCTACTGAGATCGCGGGCCAAGTCTGTTATCTGTTGCAAGAAACAGCTGCTCATCTAGAATGTTTAGTTTCCCCCACAAACCTGTCAAGTTTCTTCTGCAACGTCTCCCTATCCACCGTCAGCTCGGTGACGTTGTGCAGCGCCCGCTGCGAGGCCGCGTCGGCCTGCGCGGCCTGGCGCTCCAGCGCTTCGTGCGCATCCTTGACGGCGGCCTGCAGGCCTTCTAACTGCTGGAACGAGGCCTGGCGCTCCGCGTGCCACGAGCGGACCGTCTCGTCGTGTAGAGAGCGCACGCCTTCCAGCTCTTCTGTCGCCTGGGGAACGAACAATTTAAATAGTCCATTTTGTAAGATAGATTCTCGTCTCTTCTACGTCACTCGTCGGCTATCAGGAATTAATTATGGTAGCTCAAAAGCCTAAAGGCTATGAAAGAAAAGGGAGTCTGTGATAGCGTGACGGAGACAGGACGGTATGGAAGAAGAAAAGGTGTTGCGCCGACACCAGCAAACATGGGACAAGGGCAGGAAGATGATGAGAAGCCTAAGGGAGGAGCTGCTTCCTCGGCAGGTTGCGTGAGGGAAGTGACATATTCACCTGTTTGACTGTGCCCTTTGCCAGCTTATTTCAAATATTTTTAATTGCAACCAGTTGTGCAGGAACGAATAATGAAAATTAATGGTACAAAAGTATAACATTGTTAACAATAATGCATAAAAATCTAAGGTAAGTTATGAATGATATACATTACCATCTGAAAAGTTCATCAAACCATATCAATTGCAGTCAAAACTGAGTTATATTCAAAGTCATTAAGGTTCTCTTTAGCGTACATATATTTTATTAGTTGGAACCCACTTGTTTAAGCGCTAATTCCTTCATGTTGGCGCGGTCTCTGTACTGTTCCGCCTTCGTCTGTTCGTGGACCAACTGCTTCTCATAGTTCGCACACATGTCGCATTGTCTGTTCGTCTCTACAAATATACAATGTTTACAAGATCATTTATATTATTTCAATGAAACCATTACCTATATAAAGATGATGATAGATGATAGGATAAGTTCGAACCTGTTTCTTGTTTAGCGTCTCCACTTGAGGTAGCAACGGCCGATGCTTTGGCTTTCTATAACAAAATGAAAACATACAACTTGGTCACAACATTAAAAGGCCAAAAGTCAAAATCCTGGTTCTGGAGGCCTGCTAGACCAGCCTTTAAGTTCAAGCAAATCTCAGTACTAATATTAATATTTCCATATCTGGCCGGTATTCCAACTGGCAAGAGAGATGGTTATCTTATGAAGGTAATAAGCCAAAGACGGGTTCCTTACTGCCATCGCATCTTGTAGCTGCGCGTCAGTTTCCCGAAGCTTTCCCTTGAGTGCTGTGATCTCCAATTCCAGTGGCTGTATGATGGACCGCAGCAGTTCTTCTTCCTATATCGGGAAAAGTAAGTTAGTTTTAATTGCTTCTATAGTGCACTCCGATTCGAATTTGCGAATTTGGATTGTGTAATTTTGAACTCACTACTACTTTGTCTTGTATAAAACTAATAATCTTTACCAATGTAGTCGTCAACAATCACTTACTCGTACTTCATAAAAACACGAAAACGGCAGATAGTGAATGAAGACTAAGACCCTGTTTAAACACTTTAGGATGAGCCCTTGACTCATGGTAGTGTTAGGAACTGTGGGGTACCAGTCTAACATAACCTTCCGTTCTCCCCCAACACAGGGTATCCATGATGATTTCCCCACAAAAAAGATAAGCCTCTGATAACTTCAATCTGACAATTGTCAGATAATTTGAAGCAAATTCCTTTTTCAACTTATATTCTAGATAGTTTTAACATTCTGGTCGATGCTCAACAGACACCTAATGAAAATGATAAAACCTCAAGTTATACGTACTTTCCTAGGCTGCTGCTCCTCGGCCTCGGCGCCCAATTTCCTGGCGAGCGAGCGCACGATGTTGGCGGGCGCCAGCGAAACCTCCTGCCACACAGCGCGAGCGTTTACTAGGTAGCTCACGTCCATTGTACTGGGTTATGTTACTAGGGAGTGGGTTGGACTCCAGAGTTTTGTGGGTTTTATTTGCGATTGATTCGCGTAGGGTGCAGTATTTGGAGTCTGTCCCACAGTTGAAGGGAGTAGGTATTATTTGCGTTTGGGGTAATAGTTGGGATCATTTATGATGCAGTGGCCAAAATAGACAGTTAAAGTGATCTATGCCAAGCAAATTTGAATGACTGTCGACAACACGAACAAGATGATAATGTAGTTTTATAAGTATTTACAGTACAGTTTGTAAAAAAATACTGAATCAAACTGGAGTAATAAATAAGCCAATTTAAAAAAATATATATATATATAATTCTAAATTTCTTCTTTTACTCTCAAAATGTAAGGGATATTTAACGAGTTTTAGGTATACTTCGATGAATAAATAATAACATTAACATAACATCACGCCTGTATTCCACGAAGGGTAAGGCAAAGGTTAAAACCTAAGTAAAGTACAGCAAATTCGCCAGTTATGTTTAAATAAGTCGAAAATTGCAAGCAGGGGAGGTGATGCAGGGAATCTGGTGATGTCATATTTTGAAATTTAATAGAGATACACTTATCGTTCTAGGTTCTGAGTTTTAGACACTTTTCCCATTTAATCCATGTTACAATATTGCAAAACAAAAACAGACACATTTTGAAAAACACAAAATGAAATATCATTTACGCAACACAGCTGAACACACACTAACGACTTCTACGTTACACGTATTTTCCAAGTAAGTATGATAATTCTACAGTCATTTCACCGCACGGATCCACCGATATGTTAATGTAGCGATAAATGCACGACAGACATACATTACGACATTGTTCTGTAAGTAATACTGGGCAAGAAACATCAAGTTACTTAGTCGAACCGGTTAGCTTAATTTTATGTACGGATGAAGTATCGTGCACAGTTGGATTGAGGTGTTTGCGCCAAACGATTTTCTAAACATATGTTAAGCGTTTTAAACTTATACAAGGTGCGTTTTAAAGTTCAAAAATGTTCTTTCCTTGTTACACATTTATTTTATATTTTATCCTTATAGATAGTAAATGAGTGTTGAATATTGAAATGGATGTGCGGAGTGACGAGAGAGGCTAAAGTGAGAAATGAGTATATTAGAGGAAGTTTGAAAGTGGCGCCAGTGATTGAGAAGTTGAAAGGAAACCGTTTGTCCTCGTATTGGTCATGTGATGAAACGCATGCTACTAAAAGAGTCATGAATATAAATGTGGATGTATGGAGAGGGAGGGGAGGGCCAAAGAAAAGATGGATGGTCCGTGTGAGGAGGGACATGAAAGAAAAGGGAGTCAGTGATAGCGTGACGGAGCACGACGTTATGAAAGAAGAAACGTGTTGCGCCTACACCAGGTAACATGGGGTATGGGCAGGAAGATGAAGAAAATAGTGAATGAGTGTGAGGTGGCGTAAGCGCAGACCGCAATTAAAAAAGTCAAACTTACGAGAATATCCATACTTATGTTACTAATTCCAAATTATGTCTGATATCTTTTCATGTCTAAACCGCTGAACTGATTTTGATGTAACTTAAGAATAAACATATCCCGGTAGTAAGTTCCCTTGAGATAGGGCGAAGCCGCAGAAGCTAATATTTTATATTTGAACAAAAACGATAGGTTGTGTTTGCAGTCATATGAATTTTTCAAAGTACGTTGTGTTACAGCTTGCTCTAGTTAAAACAGCCTGTAGCCAACTATGTACACAGCGTGCCACCCGAAGCAAAGATAAGTAAACACGGGCTACCTTCAAATGATAAAGAACAACACTGCTGTTGTCTGCTAAGGTCAACCAATAGGATTCATACTAGACACTTTTTGGAACTTTACCTTCGTAAAAATGTAAAAATCTTTTTTTTTGTCCTAACATGGCGTTACTGGGTTGTGTTAATAAAATAGTCGTCAGTCATACATAGGTGCATACGATTAGATTGAAAACCATCCCTAAATAGCTTTGGGAAGTGGCTACTTGGGCAGATAACGATGCTATTGAGTGATTATCTAGCAAGCAGCCCATCTGAATTGGTCACCGCCACTTATTGTCGTTGATATTAAAGCTACAATGTAGGAGTCTTTAAGTCAAGATTGAATAGGTTATTTCTAGGCAAGCGCGTCTCACCGTCGACCACATCATCGCTTACCAACAGGTGAGAAGATGGTCAAGCGCGAGCCTATAGAACTTAAAAAAAAGACGTTCTATGTCAAAATTTTATAATTTTTTGTTTTCCTGCAAAATGACTTAACATTTTAAATCTGAACGCATCCGTGAAATGTTCTATGTCAAGAGCCAATCAGAGCGCTGGATACTAAACAGATGCAATAGGTCACGTGACAAAAAACACCCTCATTTTGGTATTGCAATATGTTCTATGTCGGCCTTTTCTTCTCTTACAACCTTTTCAATTGGGGAGATGTTTGTAAAAAGGACAATTTTAAACTTTTTGATTCTAGTAGAAATGTTTTAATTTTGACTGAAAAGCTTTCGAATAATCAGTATATATATTTATTACAAAAATATCCTATGTCGTTACTGACATTAAATTATTAGACTAAAACCAACTATAGTTCTCGCCAAACTTCTTGGCCCCCCTGAAGTTAACTTACTTGGCTGCGCAGTAGTAAATCTCATACAAAAACAGCACCGATCCGTGCCTTGCGCTTCGGAAAGCCGACTTCAGGGCGGCCCAGTAGTTTGGCGAGAACTATAATTTTTATATGCAATAGGTTCTATGTGAATCTCTGAAATGAAGTATTTATTACTATTTTGTTTGTCAAATATGATGAAAAACATCTTTATAGAAAATGTAGTTTAAAAATATAATCACTATAAGTAATAGTTACGACACTAAAATATTTTATCTACACTCACAACGTAATGTTCCAAATATGAATTAAAAAAATATTGTATAAACACGTACTTCATATTCGTGGATACATAAAATTTAAAAAACCATTACAGTGCAACATTTTCTTTCGATTTTCAAACAACTACATCATAAAATAACTTTTTAATTTTTATAGCACACTTTCACTTTTTAATTTATTGGCGCATACGGACTTAATGTAGAAAAATAGTGTCATTGTCTATAGAAGCGCTCTGCGCAGTCATGAGCAATGAGAATCTAAATCGCCCGCCATACCACATGTTTTTCCATTTCCATTTTTGTTTTATCTCAACTGTATGGGTGAAGATAAAGTAGTGTATGCAACGGCATATAATTAGGTATTAAAACACTCACGTGTTATTTACCGACGCTCATGTTTTAATAACCCCTATTATATGACCATAGCATAAACTACTATTATGTCTCTCCTGAAAAAGCAGCTTAATCTGACATAAAACGTATATCAATGTCAACGACGTTATGTACTAGACAATACTTGAGGCATCGCATGAGGATTTCCATCTTAGACACTAAGATGAAACTTCTCAAGTGCCTAATGTAATTACACTAGCACCGATATCCTTGCAACCTACACGGCAATGCGCCATGTATCGATATTAATTCCTACATGTGCCGATAAGATGCGCAAACGCTGGTAGCAAGAATATCGAACCGATACCAATACCAGTTTCACGGCTTCTACGATACACGTGTTGTATGTTGAGTTTATTTTAGTGCGTGTTTAATTTAACGTTTATTTTAGGTTTAAAAGGTAAACAGTGACGGTGATGGTACGAAACAAAGTCGGTAAATATATTGTTTTTAAGATTATAATAACTCAATACTCAATAAAAACCTGTTTTTTTAAGATAAACGTAATTTAAATAAGCCTTCCATTTCAGTCTTGTTGAAACTATTAAAAACTTGTCATAGTTATACAAAAAAAAGTGCTCTGAGCATATATTGCTTTACCTCTACGAACAATATACTATTTCTGTATCATTTCCTTTCTTCATTTTTTTTCGTTGCTCCTACATTTTTTTTAAATCTATAATGTCTCTTTTTTCTTTTTCGATCTTACGGTGATCATGCTACGCATTTTATTCATCCTATATCTATATATATTTTTAGACATAGAAGTGTCTGAGCTCACCTGCTGTTGTGCGACCTGTCTCATTTGCGTCAGATGTTGTTCTAACTCCATGTTCCTGGCTCGCAATCTTCTTACTTCTTCCGTCCCTGAAGACGAGACTTCCACTGTTTCTGTTGGCAATTTTAAACATTTGATTAGCCATTTAGCTAAGTCACTTTTGACTTTCAATATAAATGTAATTTTTTTTATTTGCTTCATTTTATTCTGACTAAAACAAGCTGTACCATTCTTTTAAAGAATTATTTATCATTACTGTTAATTTGCTTTTAAAAAATACCTCTGTTGCCCCATCCTAAACAAAAGTTGTGAAACATTGTTCAGTACTGAGTTCATTACAAAGTCAACATGGTAAATGTTTTATAATTAATATTTTTTTTAATTACCATGTTTTGTAGCTATTCAAAGAAACATTAGTTTGTGTGTTGGTATGTTCCGTAAATATTTATATTTAGTATTCAACTTACTCGTAATTCACATAACAAAAAGTGAAGTTATCCATCAATAAATTCTGTGTTACACTAAAATAGAATTATTCTGCTCCTCTAACCAAGTGAGTTTCAACTAGGCTTATTTTGTTTGTGCCACAAGTGAAACCAGAGCACTGTAGTAGTATCTGGTAGACTAATGAATTCAATTTGATAACAGTAAAAAGTTCTGCACGACTTCCCATTAAGCTAATTAATGAACATTATTACACATTTTTAGTATATTTTACAAAATCATTACAATCAGTTGATTCATAATCGGGACAGTATCCTGTACACTTTTTCATATTTATATCATACAAGTTTTAATTTTAATTTATAGTTTTCACAAAATTGTTCCAATTGTTTACCACCAACCAAATATTGGGTAATATAGTTAACTATTTATCAACTCATGGTTTTATATAATTATGAAGGTATATTTAAATTCAGAATCTGAAATAATTATCAGTTTGGACAAACCAACTTTACCTCAAACTTGAGAATCAAATTCCATAGCCCATACATTTAAGGATGTTATTATACAAATTGTCACTTAATAATTAATTTGCTACAGTACATTTATAATACTTTTAAGCTATTTAGCTTGGTTACCTACCACTAACAAGCATCTGCAAACTCTGTATCTCAGACTTCTGGTTCTCACTGAGGGTCTGCAGCTGCTGCAGCTCCGCCCGGAGCCCTAGGACTTCGGACTCCAGCTGTTCCTTGTCCTGGATCATCTTCCTCATGTTCTCTGCAAAGAGGGAAGGTTACAAACTTTAATTATGGTCAAATGAGGGTTAAGAGTGTAAATTTGTTGGTGGAATGTGTCAAACGAAATCTTAAATGAGAACCAGGCACCAGAATTGGAATTCTGGTGCAACATATTAAATTTGATTATACCAATACTGCTACACTTATATGGAATTTACCCTTACTTATACAGGATATACTAGATGTTATAAATGTCCTAGGTACATTCTACTAACCAACCACCATTATCACTGCAGACTACAATGTAGTAAATAATAACAATAACATGTGTTCTGTATGAAATAGAGTTCTAAGTGGCTCTAAATAACTTCACTATAAGTGCTAATGAGTCACATAACAATAATAAATGAATGTTATTGCTTTTATCCTGAATAGTTATTTTGATTTAATAGTAATAGGAATTTCTTCAAGGGTGTAGTTGTCAGCACATAACTTGGCAAGAGTTGTTTTAGGTCTCTTTGGTAACCACACGGGACACGGGATACGTTTAGCACCGTTCCGAGCCTGCGATTGGTTGGGCAGTTGACACAAGGATTGACTGACCAAAAGCATTGCATCCACGTTCCGTTCAATCTACATGGTGGTTGGTCAGTTCGCGCGTTTTTTTTTAGATTTAGGATGGCTTTGCTCTTGTCTAGGTCAGATGTGACAGAGACAAAGTCAACAATGGAGTGAGCTACGATGCGCGAACTTACCTTCACTACGCCAAACCTTGCCAAATTACATGCTGGGGCCTATACAGGTGTCCTTAATCCAATTGATTCTTGTCTTGTCTAATTAGCACAACTGCTGTCAATAAAATTTGATATGATGTGTTTGACAGGCAATAAAAAATAACAAAAATATTTTTTATGTGACTATACAAATAAACATAGTTTTAGCAAGTGTTTAGTTGATAAAAGATTTAATTTATTTATTTATTGACTGTAAATTGTGTTAGTAATTCTGGTTAAATGTTAGCATAACCAGCTCAACATCAAGTTAAACCATCACCTGCCGACAAACTTAAAAAGTGGCCTACTGTATCTTATCTAACAAAAGATATTTTTTTATTGCAGTTATCTCAGTATCTTCTTAAAAGTGACCTTTACATCCTTCATTTAATGCATGGAATAGAAGTAATTGTAAATATGGCACTATTCAAATTTAAAATGTAGATAAAAAAACTGTTTAAAAACAAATACATTGTTTTAGAAAAGTGACAAAAACATTCATAAAGGAGAAGTTATAATATTTATGTGACAAATAGGCGTTAATTTTGTTTACTTTAAGGAGGTTAACATGCAAAAATAATGCATTCAGAAAACTAAAATGCAGTTAATGAATGTTGCAAGAATGGCCACTACCTGATGTTTTGAGCAAACCAGTTTGGGTAGCAGCAGGGACAAGTGAAAACAAGGACAAGGTTAACATAACTTATCTGGGTGTCAACCAGGCAACCAATTAGCAGAACAAAGGTACTCTACTATCTAAGACTCAGTTTGAATAACTTTGACATAAGTACAACCACAACAAAAACAATGTTATCACGTGAATAATTGTAATTTCATGCATTTCAACAAACCAGAACCAAGCCTACGATATCCCGCGCGGCCTACACTGCTGATAACAGACAACGAACCTTCTTTTTGCAAGAACAACTCTTTCATTTTCGCTCGCTGAACATTAAATTCTTCCTCGAGTATCCGTCTCGCTTGGTCCGGGGCCAGGCCGTTGCTCTCGCCCGCGGCCTCCACTTGAAACAGAAACACCATACAGTGCCTCTACGGAAGACATTATAGCCTAAATTAACAAACAATTGAACAAAATAACACACCTTTCGCAGTCTCTGTTGTATCACTTGACATCGTGGACTGGGTGTCCATTAACTCTAATTATTGCTAAAACAATCGTAGTCTTCGAATTATTCGCATTATTGTACAGATTTACAACTTCTAAAGTTTAGAAATTATGAAATATTGCAGAGAAAAAGATGAAATCACTGACTGAAACTATTTGACGTTTCTCATTTGACGTTTTTATTGTGTTGACAGTTTAAAAATAAAAGTTGCGTTCTGAATGTAAATATAAATCTAGGCTTCGTTCAAATTTATTACGAAACCTTTTGTTCTTTGGTGTTGGGCCTGTTGGGTGGCATTAAATACGACGGCTTGGGCCCACGTTTAGTATGGGCCCACAGTTATGTTTAAACTCCTTTATACCTATATCTGAAAAATCTTATATTCTAATAGGCAAAAATCAAATGATCAAAATCATCGACGTACACGTCAACTTTCCGATATCTTGTAAACGTTGTCGTTTTTGTCTAAGTACGACATCGTGCTAATCCTTCACATCTTGTGGCGTTTACTCATGTAACAGAATAACTCCCGCACTCCACTTCTAATAGGTTTAACCAGCCCGTTTTAACCTAACCTACCTAGGTTTAACCATTTTACCAATTGGATTTGGGCAAAACGCTGTACAGCAATCTGACAGCTCAAGTACCAAAAAAGTGACTGATGTAAAAGCATACAAAACTTTTTGGGAATATAGCAAAAAAATTCTAAATCTATGGGGAATATTGACTTTTACATAATGAAATGAGAAATAAAATAAGAAATGCAAAGAGTTAATTAGCCAGACAAGATTTCTGTATGACAGGTCAGTAAACCAAACCTTTTCGGGGCGGGTTTTTATTATATTCGAACATGCTTTGTGCTCACTCTTGCAATCTATATTCTTTTAAACTTGCCTGCATAGGTCGACAATGTCACAATATATTTTGTGTAACTGTTCAAAAGCCTCGTTGGTCTAGTGGTCGCAGGTTCGATGCCGGTCGGCCTGGTCGTGTTTTTCCATTTAGAATATCTCGGCATCTGGACTTGTGCCTGGTTGATGGCAATAGACTTTAATTTAAATCGCATGCTATATTTTTTTTATTTTTGTTGTGTGTCTCGTTCCCTGGTACCTAACCCGGTTTAAACATAATTTTTGGTTATGCAGTCTAAATGTGAACGCGCACCCATCCGCACCGCAGGAGCCGCACGCGCCGCTGTCATAGAATTTTATAAATCTTTATAAGAAACCGTATGCAGCCTCGCGCACCTATACGCGCCGCACGACCCGCATTTCTGGCTTTCCTTTAGGCCCCCGACAGGTAGTCCACCGTTGAAATTCCTACTAGCAATTTAATAATCCTGACTACAAACTGTTACGAAGTTTGGTGGGTATATTTAAATGTGCAAAAGTGTTTGGTCCAAAATAAACGATTTATTTATTATTTAATTAATTAACGCTTATGGGCCTACACTCTATAAATTGAATGAAAGTGATTAGATTACCTAGCCAAGGGTGACATTGCAAAAATAGGGGTTGTGGTTACTGTACAACAGTAGGTAAATTGGTCACCTTTCATGAGCATATGAGGACACTTGCTACTGAGTCATATCGAAAACTAGGATTTGTCGTGTGAAATATTCGCGAGTTTACCAATCCACATGCCTGTTCGCGACGAAGCGTCACATAGCTTATAGGCTAGCATAGGATATGTAATAGGTTAAGTAAAATAAAAAATATTTTCTTCGAGACCCCTGAAATAACAAGAGCTGTCAGCTGAGGTAATGGGTCCACGCGATGGTAACGCGATCCACTAACGCGCCGCTCTTGAATATTTAATTTTCCTATTTGAAATTGTTAGAAAACACAAACTAGGTGTTCTTACTTATTAACCCTATTTCTATGACTGATAATCAGTACTTATAGACAGTAAATAGATAAAATTTCCCTTCATCCGTCATTCTTCCTGGAGAATATCTTCAGGGTATATAGTTACGGACCTGGATGTAGGTTCGCTGGATAGAGGGTTTCAACTCGCATACGCCCATATATTATATGTCATAGTTCTTTCAGAAACAAGGGTTTTGTTGTTCCGTAGGTTTTAGTCGTAATGAAAATAACCTAAAATAAAAATCTAATTTGGCACGCGGGCAACCAGCGGGCTCCGGTCACTGCCCTGCAGTTGTCTCCGAATCAACCGGGACGACAACAGGGGCGGGTGCCACGGCCGTCAAGCGCAAACGTGGCAGAAAGTCGAGGGGCGGGAAAAAACTGGCGAAAACCGGAGGAGGAACTCTTGCCCGGGCGGAGAAGCGTTCGCGACCCGAGGATTCCGTCACACCAACGGGGGTAGGCAAGAAGAGCAAGACTGCTCGCTCCCCCATGGTGGAAGGGTCCTTGGTAACCTACGCCGAGGCTGCCGCGGCGTACAAGAGCAACGAGCTGTGCGTCGCCGTCATGACCGAGCCTTTCCAGGATATGACGCAAGAGCAGGCAGAGAGTATCCGACTCAACATCGAAAACCAACTGCGGGCACTGCTCATGGCGGACCCTGACCCAACTAACCCATCACTGAACACCGCGATCCACTTTCGAGGTAAAGCCCACTTCGCAGAGGGCGTACTCAAGACCTGGTGCGAGGACAACTTCACGCTGGCCTGGCTGAAGAGGATCACAGATATCATGACGTCCCCGATACCGGGGACTAAATTAACCGTTAGGCCTCAGGCGGAGATACCCAAAAAGACGCTGTGCATGCTGTACGTGCCGGAGAACACAGAGGACACTCCAGCACTGGTAAAGCTCCTGTCAAGGCAGAACGCCAACCTAAAGATTAACACATGGACCCTGACACACGGGAGAGTCAGACAGGAACCCCCGGGCACTTGTCTCTTCTTCCGTGTGCCGGAGCCCATAGTAAAGATCATTAAAGATCAGCAAAGGCGCGTCTACTACCTCATGGGGAGCATCTACATCCGCTTCCTGGAAGAAAGTGTTCCCAGTGGGGGTGACACAGCGCCATCAACTTCGTCGGCCCCCGTCGCGCCAGGACTGATGGTAGACACACCACTGCCTACGCGTTCCTCGTCGCCTCCTGCGATGGAGGGTGTGGAGGATCTTGTGGAGAAGGCGACTACCATGGCGATAACGGAGGTGGAGGGAACCACAGATCCAACACAGGATCCTGCCTCGCCCGGGTTAACATCGGACGAGGACTGCTTTCCAACGGGGGAGGAGAGGGAGGAGAATGACGGCAGCCTCTGCTCTTCTCCCTTACGGGACATGTAGGATCCTACAGACCAATCTCCAGCACAGCCAAACTGCGTCGGCCACTCTGCACAGAGTGCTGGAAAACCGACAGCAAAAGACCATCGCCCTTATTCAAGAGCCGTGGATTAGGGTCGGCAGAATATGTGGTCTTGCAAATATCGGGGGTAAGTTGCTGCTTGACACCTCCGTAAGTAACCCAAGAACTTGCATATTTGTTCCGAAACATGTACCTAACTTACTAATTAACGAATTTTGTTCAAGAGACCTTACAGCAACAAGGCTTTCCAGAACAGACCAGCAACTCCCGGACATCGTACTAGCCTCAGCATATCTGCCAGGCGACGAAGACGTGCCTCTGCCTGAGCTCGTCTCACTGGTAGAGTACTGTGAAAAGGAGAAACTGGAGTTAATCATCGCGACAGACTCCAACGCGCATCACACGCTCTGGGGTAATGTCAAAACCAACAACCGAGGTGAGGAAATGCTTGACTTTATTCTTAAGTATAATCTTGTTTTACTTAACAAAGGCTCAGAGCCCACCTTCATTAACGCAAGATCACAAACAATAATAGACCTAACAATAGCAACCATAGGCATCGCTAACTCCATCCAGGAATGGCAGGTCTCCAACGAGATATCATGCTCAGACCACAGATGGATCCGGTACACCATTAACCTTAATCTACCTAAACCACAGCCAAGAAGGTCCCCTCGAAACACAGATCAGTCTAAGTTTTTGAGGCTTGTCAAAGCAGAGTTAGGAAAATTACCTGCTTTACCGGCTGAAATACCTGTAACCAAATTAGACGAACTTGTAAACAACATGGCATCCATCCTTTTATCTAGCTACGAACAGTCTTGCCCCCTCACCATACCTAGGCAGGGTATTAGGCAATCGTGGTGGTGTCCAGAATTGGAAAGACACCGTCATAGGCTGAGAAGGCTGTTCAACAGAGCTAGGAACACACGGTCGCCAGAGGACTGGGACCGCTACACTGATACCCGTAGAAACTATAAAAAACTAATACGCCTCAGAGGTAGGACCAGTTGGAGACGTTTCTGCACGAACATCGAAAACAACAACCAGGCCATTAGGGTCAAAACCTGTCTTGCTCAAGAGACAGAACACTCAATAGGATGCCTGAAAAAAACAGATAACACATACACAACAAACGACACGGAAACTAGCGAGCTGCTTCTGGCTACCCACTTCCCAGGTTGCCGGATTGCTACCCAGCAATGTTGGGAACCACATAGGGATAGGGACACGAGTAGCTTAGACTGGGAAGTAGCTTCAGAAGTTGTCGACAAAGATAAATTAACATGGGCAATCAACAGCTTCTTACCTTTCAAGGCAGCAGGGCTAGACGGCATTTTCCCAGCTCTGCTTAGGTGGAGCGGTGACTTTCTGGCGGAATACCTCGTCAAGGTATTTCGAGCATGCCTAGCGCACCGCTATATCCCCTTGAACTGGCGCGAAGTAAAAATCATCTTCATTCCGAAACCGGGTAGGGGGGACTACACCCAGCCCAAATCTTTCAGGCCCATTAGCCTCACCTCGTTTTTCTTGAAAACGCTAGAGAGACTAGGGGACAAGAAGATCAGAAACCAAATTTCGGAAGTGTTTCCCCTACACCCTAATCAACACGCCTACTGCGCAGGTAGATCAACCGAATCAGCACTCCACTGCGTAGTCTCACGTATCGGAAATGCTCTCAAAACTAAAAATCCAACCCTTGGCGCTTTTATTGATATAGAAGGTGCTTTCGACAAAACAAGCTTCACCAGCATCGGGCAGGCACTCGCCACGCACGGTGTTGCGCCAACGCTTATAGAATGGATCAATAACATGCTTAAATACCGCGCTATTCAATTTTCTGTGAACACCACCACACGCGGTGTCGTGAGTAGGGGCTGCCCACAGGGTGGGGTGCTGTCACCATTACTGTGGAATTTAGTTGTGAATGAGCTCATTGCAGAGCTCAACGCTAGCAGCCTGTACTCGGTGGGATACGCAGATGATATAGCAATTCTAATCTCTGGGAAATTTGAGGGCATCTCATGTGATCTCATGAGAAGAGCTTTCAAAATAATCGAAGTTTGGTGCACTAAGCATGAACTATCGGTTAACCCCTCGAAAACGGAACTAATAATGTTTACAAACAAAAGAGTTCTAGGACCCCATAGACTCCCTAAACTTTTCAACACAGAACTAACTCTTAAAGACGAGGTCAAGTACTTGGGGGTGATCCTTGATAGCAAATTGCTCTGGAACAAGCATCTTGACTACAAACTTAACAAAAGTACAATCGCACTTTATCAATGTAAAAAAATGTTAGGAAAAAAATGGGGGCTTTCTCCGAAGATCACGCTGTGGCTATACACAGCAGTGATCAGGCCAATGCTGGCTTATGGCGCTCTGGTTTGGTGGACAAGGACAGAATTGTCTACCACCAGTGCCAGACTCCAAAAGTTCCAGAGACTGGCCTGCTCAGCTATCACCGGCTGCATGAGGACCACACCGACAGCAGCCATGGAGATAGCCCTACAACTAACTCCCCTTGACCTATACATACAGCAGGAGGCAGCGCTAGCTGCCATCAGGCTGTTGCATCTGGGCATATGGGGTAAGAATCTCACCAGCCCACACGCTGCAATCCTGGACCGGGCGATTCAGTACCAACCCCTCATCGCCGCCCCGTGTGATAGAACACCAAACCAACCAATGTTCAACAAAAACTATAGCATACAAACTGTAGAGGAAGACAGGGATCAGTCTGGAGCTAATGAAGTACGCATTTACACAGATGGCTCAAAAACAGACAACGGTTCAGGTGCTGGCGTACATTCCCTTGACCTCAACATTAACTTTCACCTACCTCTTGGCTCACACAGTTCAATCTTTCAATGTGAATGTGTTGCCCTAACACAGGCCGCTACTGCTGTAAAGCGTTTAGGTATCCATAACTATGGAATCAGATTCCTATCCGATAGTCTGGCAGTGCTCAAAGCCCTGGAAAACAAACAAACCAACAGCAAACTAATCTTTGAATGCCACCTTGCCCTGGAGAGTATATCGACATCCAATCGAATCACCCTACAGTGGATCAAGGGACATAGTGGGTCTTTAGGCAACGATGCCGCGGATGAACTTGCAAGGAGGGGTTCTGAGATGATAGTGCTAGGCCCGTACCCACTACTCCCCCTGCCTTTCTCACAAATTCGTGCATGGATCTGCCAAAGATCGATCGAACTGCATAACAACAGATGGTCACGGGCTACAGACTGTAGACAGTCAAGAACAGCCCTACCGAATGTAAACCCGCGATTAACCAAAAAACTTCTTAGCTTAAGTAGAAATAACCTCAGAACAATCATAGGGACAATTACGGGTCATACCCCTCTTAACAAACATCTTTTTAACATAGGCGCCACAGACAGCCCACTTTGCAGGGGCTGTTTTAACGCCGAGGAATCAGCTGCCCATGTCATCCTGGACTGCGAGGCCGTGGCTTCCCAACGTGAAGAAATCCTCGGAACGGTGAGGTCGCTCCGCGAAGCCTGTGAAGCCCCCAGGAGGCTTCTGTGCTTCTGGACGGAGCTAGGCTGGCTACTTTAGCCGGTAACCCCACGCACAACGGACCAAATGGGAGTCTAAGTGCGGAAAAGGGAGTCCCTCTTCATTCATTCAAAAATCTAATTTGCAAGTGATTTTGCAATTAGTTTATATTATTATTTCCTATGATTTTCTTATATAAAGAAGCTGAGAAAAATAAAACAATACACACACGATTTAAAATAAATAATTTTATTTGGTATGAACTAATTCACATTTATTTTTCTACATTACTATCTTCGTGAACAAATAGTAAACTATTGTTACTATTTATAACAATAGAGAATCTGCTTCATTGTCATGAGTGTTTGTAACAATAAATAAATATCTTATTATCTATATAAAACAATGTTTTTTATTTGTATAGCGCCATCCTCTAACAAAAATACTCTCTAGTACATTTAAAGGCACAGACGTATCACAGCTTGATGTCTAATGTTTTAGAACATTATTAAAATTTAATCATTATTTACAATCTCAATCAGAGAATAATACGAAGATTAGTAAAATGCAAAATTTACAGCATCAAAAAAATCTGTGCATGCATGACACACTATCGTGACTACTAGATGGCGCTGATGAGTTTAATTCTGCTATTCTCCGCTACATGGAGTTAGAAGCCAAGCCTTGCATTCCGAAACCGTCGCTCGTCGTCGACGTCTTCGAGGCAGGGCACTTGCACGAGGTTGAAGTAGATATGTCCCATGAGGTGAGAGGCGGACGTGTTGGTGGTCTTGAGGCAGTCGAAAAGCATGTCGTCGCAGGTACAGTGCGACTTGCTGTAGAGCGAGTTGTTGGTGAGGTTGTAGCGGTTGGAGAAGGCGCGGACCTTGGTCGGACAGAGGTCGTGTGTTCGGCAGCAGCGGTCCAGGCGTCTGTCTGCGCCCAGGTCGTGGTAGTCTGCCGCTATGTCACCCGTGCCGCACCACTTCGTACCTGTAAAGTTAATAATGTCCAAAATTAGTATTCAGTTGACGTCCGTTTTGTACAACGGTCAAGCTGATCAGCTCAAGTGATGCTCATCATGCCGTCCATTTTCGCAGAGAATGCTCAAAAATCACATCAGTAAGATGTGAACACTACTTACAATGTCTAGCTATCTATATTTACCGTATCCTGTTCGTGAACGGACGCCATCAGTTGGGATTGGTCATAATACTATGGCGTTATTTTTTGTTACTCTAGACGCTTTTACGTGCACGTCGTTTTACATCGTTCTGACATATAATATGTATTTTTTCAACAAGGATGATGTAACCAAAAACTTATAATTAAAACTGATGGAAAAGAGTGTCCTTGGAGTTTCTTGCAAATTCTTCTCCATTGAGACCTACTGACGCTTGCCAATTTGCAGCTAGTCATTTTTTTTTTGTTTGGAAATTCAAGAGTATCTCTAAGGATTATATGAAATAAACTATTTGATTGATTGATTTTGATTTTACCTGGTATGATCCCCTGTAGCAGCGTGAGTGGACTTCCTCCCAGCAGACCCGCATGCGCCCCGCCGGCATCCAGCCTGGCCCGCGCCCCGCCAGTCTCCTGCCAGCCACCGCCACTGCTGCCAGTGGTAGGGGTGTCCTTACCCTCGTCGAAAGCTTCTACACCTGCCACCTGGAACAAATTAATTATTGGGTAAGAATGAGAATCCATAGCAATGTTAATCTGTGCGGTTCATAGAGAATCCTCATTTAACCTACTGTCCAAATAATAATAAATTGTTGACAAGGTTATGCAGATGAATGTGTTGTATGGCAATGGAATTGATAAAAAATAAATAAGTTAATTTCAGTGTTCTCTTTAAAGTAAAATGTTAGCTACTCGCCGCTAGTGGCTATAGTGGCGTTACTATTTGGTTTAAGTTGGGGGATTACATCGCTGATAAAAATGCTTGGCTAAATGCTGGTCCTGCTCCGCAGCCATTAGGGCGCAAGAACAAAGTATTGTTGGACCTGCTGAAGACTTTATGAATATATTTGTATTGTATAAACTCAATTTCTTTTAGTATTATATAACTAACTGCACAGCATATGTGTGAGTACTATGTTCCGACTGTAAATCTACCTATGTGTCGTTCGTTGACTTCTGTGTGCCCTGGCATTTGAGTGTGTCATGCTCACTCTAATTTCTCTCTGATGGTGGCACATGTGTTGGATCATTCGGTTCCCTTCATGACGGTTGAGCTGAGTGGTGCCGATAAATGCGTCATGTTCGTAAACGGGGTCCCCGTTCAGTTAGGATTGGTCATAACTTAGCTGCCTCGGCCTGTTATTGCATTTTTTTGTTAAAATTGTTTGTTACTCTAGACGCTTTTACGTGCACGTCTTTTTACATCGTTCTCACATATATGTATTTTTTTCAACAAGAATGATGTAACCAAAAACTTGTAATTGAAACTGATTGAAAAGAGTGTCCGTGGAGTTTCTTGCAAATTCTTCTCCATTGTGATCTATTGACCACAGAGTACCTACATTTTAACATAGTGAAACTATTGACGTTTGCGAATTTACAGCTAGAGTCATATTATTATTATTTTTTTGTTTGACAATTCAAAAGTAGGTACCTTTAAGGTTTATTTGAAATAAACTATTTTGATTTTGATTTATTATACAGAATATTCAAAGACAGGAAATCAGTTTTTAACTTTTCTGATTTTCACTGTTATAAACAACATAGGAATGAGGAAATTGCTATTAATTACGTATTTATATAACACACTCGCGTGCATGACATGCGCGTTGAATAGATCACAATTTCGTTCAGATCGCACGTGGATCTATCAGATAGCCCGTGAATGTTTCGACACGACATAATATAGGTAACCGCGGTTGGCCATAATTATGGGCAATAAAGACATATTCATAGAGATAAATATAAATAGAATGCTCATTATTGATTGTTTGACGGCGCAATAATTTGTAAATGATATCTAACAGTATTACGTATGACACGGCCCTCTCCTTGAAATAAGTGCCTGCAAGCGCACGTTAGGTAAACACGCGTCAGGGCTGCCCGCCTCTCCTTACTCGAGTTTCTTTCCAGTTTTGTGATTGTAAATAACTCAGATTCTTTTCTCTAATCTGAGGTAAATATTATATTTTTTATTATACTTATTTTAAATCTTACTAGGTATGTACCTAACATTTATTACTCTCATAGTTAATCATTTCATAATGATATTTCGTCTAATTCAATATTATATATGTAATTAGCTAAGTACATAAGTAAGTAGATAGCCTAGCGTAGGTAGGTCACTCGTATGTCACTTTATCACCCTATCCACTTATTTATTTATTAATACAGGTATTTTACTTTGTGGAAAAAATGAAATCCACCCTTTATAAAAGAAACAAAATAAGTACTAGTATCTAGGTTAGGTATATCATTTATTTTATAGTCTTGCCTTTCGGAGGTTCCAGGTAATTTAAAAAAATATCTCTGGTTGCGATATAGAATAATTCAAGCAACCAAAAACAACACAATATAGTCTATAATTGCTCTCTGTCATATTAAGTAAGTAAGTAAGTACTTGTACTTATTTCAATCTAATATTCATAAATCGCACGCCTACTGCTTACAAAACCAACAAACCCTTCGTGACTGTTTGCGACTATAGTGTATCGAGTGTCGGCTGAACTCGGCGCGCGTAGGTATGACTCGCGTTTCGACCGTTTGTATGAAGATAGAATACTGTTAGATATCATTACCGTGTCAATGTGGTTACAAAGAATGTGGCATATTCATTGGCACGTTTAGAAACGTTTAGCACGTAGAGGGAGAGGCCATTAAACTGCCAATAGTTTTTGCAAACAGAAATCATTTGCTAGTGAAAATCATAGAAACGATAAATTATTTTTTGGATGAGATGCGCGTGTAGGGGTAAGCCGACCTTAACACCAAAGGTAGGATATTTTAGGAATATCTATTTAACTAAGATTTTATACGGTTAGGGTAACATTGTAATGTTATTTGAAGCGGCAATATTGTGGCTTTAGAATTAGAAGTCCCTGATGAAATGCCGTAGACATGATGGCAGATAGGTCATACCTACAGGTTTAACTACATTTGAGACGTATTGTGGTGCTTGCACTGCAGCACAAATCTGAACTTAAGGAGAAAACAATGACCCAAGGACCGTGAGTCCGTGACCCACGTCAAAAATAACTGGTCTGGACTAATCATTCAGTGATCGATGGACGGTGCAGCGGTGGTTGCCAGAGAAAATAACAATTAATAGTTATTTTCTTTGTGTGTTAGTTTGGCTGAAGTTCTAAGGAAGGTTATAAGAACAATCAAAGTAAATTCCGTGCGGTTCTTGGAAAATGCCGAGAACCACACGCGATTGTTTTCCACTGTTAAAAATAAACAGATTTATAAATCTGCTATGAAGTTCCTAGTTCTCGCCAAACTTCTTGGACGCCCTGAAGTTGGCTACAATGCCTGCGCATTAGTAAATCTCATACAAAAGCAGTACCGATCCGTGCCTTGCGCTTCGGAAAGCCAACTTCAGGGCGGCCCAGTTATTTGGCGCGAAAACTATACTTTGAATTTTCTTTTTCCACCACGCGCTACAACTATTTCAAATTCTCCACGAATGTCACGTATATTAAGTACTGTAATTAGTATAGATCTGAAAGTGACAGTCTGTTTTTGAATTGTATTTTGCCCATCAGTCTGGATTTAAAGCATGCAAAAACGTGTACCTATTATCTGTAGGACATACTTATTTATAGTATAGTTGAATACAAAAAACGTGCCTTTTGCCTGTTTAATTTAATTATTTACGCCCCGTGTTCATAGTAGGTAAAGTATTCTATATTCTAAATCCACTGGCAAGGAAGTGAGAGCAAGCGGAAAAAGGCGCGCTTTTCCCCGGGTTTTTCGTTTAAGATTTTCTACTGCCAGTTGCACACTATTTCCTTGTACATCTAAACCTATGTGATATGCTGTGTCATTATTTGCCTTATTTAAGTTAAAATCAAAAATTTTGAATGTCGTTTTTGTGGCAAATAAACACTTTTATTTCTTTCTTTCTTGAGGAGCTCGTGGCTAAATAACAACAGCCGCACGGTTAAGCAACGCTTGACGAGGTCGGTCCGTGGATGGGTGACCGTTTTCAACATACCGAGTTTCCTCCGTGCCTCGGAAAGCACGTTAAGCCGTTGGTCCCGGCTGTCATTTGAAGATCTTTGACAGTCGTTAAGGGTAGTCAGAAGCTTGAGATCTGACACCTGTCTTGCCAAGGAGTACCGTGTTACCCAGTTACTGGGTTGTGGAGGTCAGATAGGCAGTCGCTCCACGTAAAACACTAGTGCTTAGCTGAATCCGGTAAGACTGGAAGCCGACCCTAATATAGTTGGGAAAAAGGCTAGGCAGACTATTTCTTTCTTTCTTATATTATGTTGTGTCTCTTTTAGTCATTGCAAAAATAATGTATTTTCTATCTTTTATTTATATGTTATCATGACGTGTTTACCTGCTGGCACTGTGACATGAGTTTGACCATCTGCGGGAAGGTGACGCCGAAGGGCCTGTTGATCCTGCTCAGCTGCCGCAGCAGACGGCTCGTGTCGTCCTCGTCACTGGAAACAAGAGATGAATGGGTGAGTATGAGAGGTATAGGTAAGCTTAAAAAGGAAGAGTTTATTTGCGCGAAGTAGGTATGGCGCACACTATAAGTAACCTTTCTGATAGCTGGCGCGATTTGATTTATATCACAACGATGACGACGTAAAGTTATGGAAATGACTTACGTGCTTCGGAAAGCACGTTAAGCCGTTGGTCCTGGTTGTGAAGATCTTTGACAGTCGCTACGGATAGACAGAAGCCTGAGATATGACACAGTCTAGCCAAGGGGTATCGTGTTCCCCAGTTACTGGGTTGTGGAGGTCAGATAGGCAGTCGCTTCATGTAAAACACTGGTACTCAGCTGCATCCGATAAGAGAAAAGACTACGTAGATTGATTGATAAGCGATTTTTACTAAACGAAATTGCAATTAGTTCAGTGTGGACGCATTGCGATGTAATTCGACCGATTAGCACTTGAAATTTTCTTAGAAAATACGTGCGAGGTATCACCTATCGACATCCTGCGAAAATACCTAAATGAGAGAGTTGAGTTGAGAAAATCGGACACATTAGTCGTGAACTTGTGATGTACTTAATTCAGAGAAGAACTGAATAAGAATTAAGTTGTTTACCTAATTTGGAATTAGTGCCACATACTACTTATTCTAACAAAAAGTCACTAATCGTTCATTGAATACTATTAATTGTCAGTAAATTTCACATGTGCAATCTTCGCTAGAATTTCGATTTCCACATCCTCAGTTACAAGAAATCAGTTACGCTTCCGTAACCATACGAAGCAAATCCTCGCACCGACGTGCAACCACTCCGAAGTTCAGGACTGGTTCGCTAGGTCGCGCGGAGAAAGTGGTTAGACTACTTACCACTAACCATTGGTGGTCAGTGTCATTGACCAGCCATTACGTAAGCAGTCTATCGCCTATAACTGGGAGGTTGACCTAGTCCATCTATGACGTTTAAGTCAAGGTCCTTAGAGGTCGGCCCTTGGCCCTATTACGCGCGAATCTCTATGTACGTAGCTAACTGAGCGGTGTCAATGTTTACTGTATTGATAAAAGTCAATGAACTGTGAATAAAACTGTTCAGAAAGCTCTCACGTCTGTAATTTCACCGGCCTTTTAATCTGGAACAGAAAGACACAGCGGAAGAAGTACAGCGAAAGAGATACTTTTCCGGACGGCTCGGGTGCACACAAAAATAGGGACGGCCCCTCCTGTTAGCATCATAGAACGATCTACGTTATGTAAGTTTTTTCTTTAATGTAGCACAATATTGGGCCTAGGTACGAATAACTATTATTGAGAACCAAACTCGTACCTCTTCTATTATTTTACCGGCGTTTTATCCAGAATAGCAATCCTACTTGGTGGAATAAAGGCAGTCGAAATACTTCATGAAATGAACGTTGAAATAGAGACAGATAGGTTTCTGTTACCTAGATCGTGTAGATCTTTCCTCTAACTTCTACTTGTGTCGATGACGAAAAAGGCTCTTCTTGGTTAAATTCCTTGTCTGGCTGCTCAGTATTCAGCCACCGGCAACGCTTCTCCTCTAATTGCTGTATCAATATTCTGCCTAAGATAATAGGTACTTAAGTAATTAAAATTTTGTGCAATGTCTAACAAAATACGTTATACCTTATCCCACAAAGGTATTATAGACACCTTATAGACAACTACACGATCACGCCACTCCTCCTACCGCCAGCGAGGCATACCTACACTCAAGCAAGGGAAATAGCCGTGCGATCGTCGTGCATACCAGGACATATCAATAAGCGCGCCATTGTCCACATTGTGGCCGCGCCGGCTCCATTGTGCTGCAGATGGCTAGGCGGAGACGGTCACGTGGCGGTAGATCTGCCTGGATTTAGACGGGAGGAGTTCTAGAAAGATGCGAGGATTTGCCGCTGTAGGGATATCGGGATTTGATTAAAAGTGTTTGTCTGGTGTCACTGGCCTAGTGATTTTGATAGTTAACTCAAACCATCGGTTTTACAATTCGGTAAAACGCGTTTATTCATCAACTAGTTTCTGCCAGCGGCTTCGCCCGAGTCAAAAGTAAGTAAGCCTATGTGATATGCCACCCTTTTTATACTTTGCCTCACACTAGGAATTTCGCCTGCATCATGGGTGCGTTTACAAACATATAATCTCACATACACAACACCCAGAGCCGGAACAACTACCTGTAGGTCATTCAATTATTTGTTCCGTGCGTATAATCTATCTCCGTGCCAAATTTAATCCAGATCCGTTCGGCAGTTCTGGCGTGATTGAGTAGCAAACATACATCCACACTTACACAGACACATCCATTCAAACATTCACATTTACAATATTAGTAAGATTGTTGCCATCACAAATGGTGAAATAAATTGAAGAGTTAATTATTCGATCATTTGTTAGACAAAAAATTAATGGATAAACGCGTTTTACCGAAATTTGGAACCATTGATGGTTAGCATATTTACCATTGGTTAAATTAACTACGGATCAAAAAACTGGGCCTGAAGGAATTCTAGTGGCAGGTGTAACAATAATTTAAAAAAAAACAATCACAAAAAGTAGGTATAGGTATTTAATTTGCAAATAATGCAATCGCTGCAGCACTTCTGCCGCTGCGAATTTAAATTAATGAACTGTTACTGAACAACAAATTGATCTTTTTAAGAAAGAAATCATAATAGTTAAAGCGTCTGAAGAAATGACCTAATTGAACTAATATACGAGTAATATCAACGATTCGAAGGAGTTGGCGAGACTTTATTTTAACCTGGAGAAATGGTCATGCATACTGCGCTACCACGTGGAGATTGCGCAGTTATGTGGGACTTCAACCCAAGTGTCCTCCTGTGCCGCTTATGGCGGGAACACGCGTTAATACTTGCCCGTGATCCCACCGCGACTGTCCGTTACTGGACCCTCCCCTGGGGATAACCTCTTATCACCGGCGCGTCAGAACACATTGCACGCTGTGACTACCCCAGGGACCAAACCAGCACATGGGCGCCAGCAAACGACCCCGTGTACGGCACCCTTGGTCCCCCTGTGACGTGTCAGGTTAGTGGCCCCGCCACCTACCACTTTTCTTCCGTCTTTCAAAACTAGAAGGAGGAAGCGCAGGCTTGCGAAAGATGCAAGGAGTGAAGGAGAAGCCTTAGAACAGGAGAGTCAAACAAGATGGAGTAAGGAACGGTGTAGAATTTATATCGCAAGTACTATCCGTAGGATGAATAACGCTGCGCTTGGTAAGCAATACCGCATGAACGACGAAAAAAAATCGATTGTCTGTAAAGTCGGTTTACTGACGATAGTTGAACGTGACAACGTTATAAGAAAATACTGATGGAATGGTTTCACTTTTTAAAAGAAAATTTTAATTTTATTTGTTTGATAGATATTTTGTATGGATATAGAGAAGGAGGTAAATGGAAATCACAATTGAATTGATCAAGTTACATTTATTTGTACGCATAAATACAATTATGTAAATTAAAAAAAAAAAAATTTTACAATGTACATACTTAGTTTTTACAAGTATCACTGAACAATATATCACTGAACATATATTTAATATCGAAAGAATCATTACCTTTATCGCCGCAATTATCGTTACTATAAACAATTGACACCACATTCACTTTTCACTGCACTTCATACTTGACGAAAACATGTAAATGTATTAATGTATAGCAGCTGTCCACGCGGACGCATCGCTCACTCAAGTAGGTGAGAGACAGATGTCGAACGCTGCCGAACGCGGATTCCGATTGTGCCTCTTTGTCGCTCGTTCCGCGCTCTCGCTTGCACTTCAAGCCTTAAATGGAACGCCTCAGAGCGAGGTAACGCCGCATGAGTCATGTTTTTTCGTGCGTGCAGCCGGCTCCATCGAATTATAAGACGTTGTCACGTCAAAAATATAAATAAAACAATAAAGTAGTTAACACTGGAAAGGCTTCACTCTCTGTCCGCCGGTCGGTATGGCGGCAAGCGGCAACCCAGTGCGCTGGATCTCCGGCAAATTGAATTACTTATGATAAGTTTAAAACCGTACGGTTATGTAACGTTTTGGGCACGTGTGGGCACGTGAAGGGCTGGTTGTTGAACGTTTTTGTCGAAAACGTGAATGGAGTTTAGTGTTTGTGCTATGTGTTTACAATAGGAATAGGGTGTTTTGACCAAAGAAAAAAAATGTGAGTATTTTAGAAGATTTTCGTTTCTCGCATCTGCACTCACAAAATAAAAACCCGTGAAATTACTTAATTAGGATTGTGTAGGCTGTGTAGGTGACGAGGCAACCAATTGCTGATGCCTTACACGAACTACATTATGATTTTTGATATTGAAATTTAAGATAGTCAACAAAATGTTGTACGATTGTGTGGCTCTGCTTTGCCTTACCTTTCGGGTAGCATTGTAGTGATGTAAGTTGAAAGCTTGAATGAATGCTGTGCTATTAATCGCCACTCCTAGTCATGAATATGGAATATCGTACGATAGCTAATCGAAGCACTTGGCGTGATACAATTGGCGTGGGGGTGCGCGTGCGCACCACACGCCAGTTGTATTTCCGACATGTTTTTGTACTAAAAGCAATGGATTTTAATTCCGCAATTTACAAACTTGAGGAAACTGTGGCATGCGTTACCTCGTTATTAACAAATTTTTTACGAACTATTATTTTATTTGAAAGGATAGTAGGCACTTAAAAAGCCATTTGTCAATCCTATGGTGAAGAGATTTTTGCGCAAATCCATTATCTATTGGAAAGTTAATTCAATTAGCAATTAAATGAATAGCTTTCCATGTCACAGGCTAGCTTCAAGCAAAATGTATTGTGGCTCTCACGATGCTCCCGCGCATGTGGAAACTGCGCGCGCGCCGCTTTCTATACGCCTTGTTAGTTCTCACCTCAATCCAGGTGACGCTTGGAAACTATACGCACATGAAACGAGATGGGGCAGTAGGCTCATTGACACCTTATCATTACATTTGAGAAAGAAAAGCATCATTGGGCCGTCTTGTTAGACGGTCCCATATTAGTGGGTCTGGCCGGGGTAACAACAACACAGGGGCAAATCTGATGAATTGCTATGGTAATTTTCACTAACAACTGGTAGAAATCTACTTACAACAGATGGAAACTGGGAGCTCGTGACCTCGTGGCTAAATATGACTAAATTATAACGGCTACACGCGTAGTTTTAAAGGTTAAGCAACATTTGGTCTGACTCTGCATCCGGTTAGTCTGGAAGCTGTAGGTATAACACGTTGCAAATGAATAGAGTCTAGTAGTACGCTCGTGGAAATTCTGTAATGGTTGCGCTTGCGGTGCTTCTATTGTGGAAACCGTGGCGGGGTGGATACGGATAAACATTATGATTTGTTACGGTCTTGACATTGGCGTGACTAATAAGAGAAAGATACAATAACATTGATTTAGTTAACAACTCTCGCGCAAAAGTTAATAATAAGGTGTGAGGTTTCTACGAATATTCGAAAGTTTGGATTGGCAAGAAACGCTTATTCCTAAACTAGCTGTGCCCGCGGCTTCGCTCCCGTTAACTGCCTATCCTACCCTACTTACCTACTTAGCTGTACCTACCCTACATACCTTACTTACCTTTCTACCTACCTAGATCGAGCGTTCGCTGCACAGAATACTATTTACTGTAGGGAGAAGAATATCAACTTCATACAAAAAAATAAAAGGACAGATTTGCTGTGCGCTTATCTAGTAGCACTCCAGAACACCACACCGAAACGAAAACATAAAAAAACTTTCTTTAAAAAAAATACTACCTACTTCCAAATAAAAGCACTACAATGTGAAGAATTACTTTCTTTTTGCAAGTCGGTGTCTTATTTTTTTCGTTATGGACACCGACTTCCAAAGAGAAAATTATTTATTACTTTGCAGTGTTTTTATTTGGCATTCGGTAGTAAGGTACCTATAATGCCAGAATAGATAAACCGAATATCATGAATTTTGAACATAATCGGTGAAATGACCAAGAATGATGTACCAAGGTGAACTGTTCACATCTGCGTACCCCTTTAGAGCGTACTGCCGAGATGTTATTTTATGAAATGGTACAAACAATAAACAGACATGCGATTGCACAAATTAAAATGGGACCAATCTGGGAACATACTCTTTCAAACAAAAAAAGAATTTTCAAATCGCATGTCTGTTCACAATTGACGAACATATCGGTGAACATAAACAAAAAAAAAACATATTGTCCCTCCCCCTTTTTGGAAAATCGGTTAAACAATATTTATCCATAGCTGGGACTCGAACTCGCAACCTTAAGTGTAGTTCGCCACTACTTTTATCGTTCGGCGATTCAGACGGAAATAACGAACCACATTGCACGCACGTCAACGTCATTATTGACATAATAGTATGATTAGAGACCTAAAATCTCATAAAACGTATTTTTTTTAGTCTCGTGCATTAGGTGCCGAATTATTATTTTTACTCTAGCGAGGTGTTATGATTGATTCGACATAGAGAATTGACACCCTGGTTCGCTGCGTATATAGAAGAGTTATCGACATTGGTTTCGTACATGTTACGTTATGCGTGCACAAATAAACAGACAAACAGACAAAAATTCCAGAAATGCTGGAAATGGGTTCTGTTGGTTCTCCTTTAACACCCTGGCTATTTTTTTGGAAATATTTTCGATGTAAAAAAACGACTTTTCTTTTATGATTTATTTTATAGAATAGATAGATGATCCTAGGGATAAACTCGACAATTCATTCAATTAACTTTAATTTATCGTTTTATATGTGCAAGATATTTTACGAACGCTTTTAGGATCAAATATAATCGAAGATCGAAAACCACATATGAAGCCTAATGATAATGAGTCAATTCACCATTTTAGGGTCTCTAAATTGACCTTGAAAACGACATAGTTACCTAATGAAAAAATTGTACAGCAACGAGTGTTGCGCATCGCTGCCACCTGTATTGCCTCAGCCACCGGATGCCACCGGATGTTTTGTTTTTTCACAACACTATTTTAGATGCATCCACTATCGCACTGCCTGCTGTTGCTATAGCTTCATTATCTTCAACATAGACCTTTTAACGCTAACTCAGAGTTTATGGATTAACCTGGAGACAGACGGGGTCGCTTTATAGCTTCAGACCGAGAAGATGGTGGGACGCCTTGGATAGCTTACTCGAGAATTAGCGTGATGAAGCACAAGACAGAGAGGAATGGAAGAAATTGGGAAGGCCTGCCTAGGAGTGGCACAGTTCAGGAGAATAAAGTAATGGATAAAAAAATGGAAGCTGTTTGAAGCAGTAGGTTTTTTATTATTCATTCCAGAAGAGCCTATTTGAATTCGAATATTAAATGACCAATTCCACATTTCACATTTTATACAACACGCTTACCCAGTGAAATAGTTGTCAAACGCAAGCCAAGCGTTAATAAAAACAAATCGCTGGTATATCCTCTGGATAATTTCGTTTAGGGTTCATCATATCATTTTCTGCTTGACCTTGCATTCACACTATATTTACACCAATGCTATCCAATTATACGCAATTTATAAGCTAATGTGCACAGTGCAGCGATTCTAATAGGCCCTGTGACGTCCGTATATTGATTTGAAATTTTTATGGTTTCGAAATAGTTTTGTGAAAAGTCATTACTTACTTGGTAAGGACGAGCGAGTTAGCTTCTATTCGCGATGAACTCATTAGTGTATTTCGCAGTCATTGCCTAATAACTCAATAGTATTATTCATCCGTCGTTTATTTATTTATTTTATACTTTAAGTATATAAACGTACAGAGGCGGACTGCCTTAGGCATTTACTACCAGTCAACCTTTGGGTGATGGAGATACAAATAGAGGTAGGTGGAATTACGATGGTATATTGGTTTTGAATACAAGACCTAAATATAAGCTATAAATAAATACAATCCAATTATACAATAAATACTAAAACAAATAAACTAAATACAGGTACTACTTAACAATTAGCGTCGTTAGCGTCCTCCTAAATTCCTCATACGCAGTGCGACATCTAATAGTATTTCATAAGCATATAATACAGTGGCCATTCAGCAACGCAAACATTCAGAACCTTAGATTATTAACAACCTTTTTTTACGTGGGGAATCCTCATGAATGTTCTCAATTTCGAGGCAGGTGGAGAGTACTGTCACACTCCTACTGAATAAAAGCACACGCTATTTCTCCTCGTCACTTCACGCTGGGGTGCGGGGACACAAATGCACAATCACATTCACCCCAGGAGCAGGTAACAACCAACTTAACCAAGGATTGGTTAAGTTGATTCTTAACTCATTCAGTTTTTGTTTGACCTTGTGGTGTTATGGCTAATCCAGATAGTCACCACAGTTAACTAACAGTTAAAATCCATGCAACAGCCCAATTACCCGTCGTTTGTAAGCGCAGTGACTGCTACCGTTGACCTGGCAGGCTGATATGTGCAGACGCATCCTTGTGCTACATTGTATTGCGCAAGTCCACTAGCCGAGATGAAGTGTTTAGGTTAATGACTTTTTGTAATAATTTGGGCTTTAGGAGTGTTACATGAACATTAAAAAAAATATAAAATAGATAAGTGGTTAGTGCACATAACAGGAAACACGCTTTCTGAGGCTAACCACCAACCTAAACATTAAAGTTTTCAACATTATTTAAATTAAGTATAATGAGAAAAAATATATGATAAGGTGTTGAGTTTTTAACATATCACGAGCCTAAAGAGTTTTCCCATTCCACAAAATATATGCATTAAAAAAGTAGAAAATACTTATTTACGGGGTATGTCGTTTATATAATTAAGTTGAAAGCAGTTGATGCATTGTTATCGCTGTTTATACAGGAGACTTTTAAGGAAATCGCATACCAACCTTTTTACTTATTTGGCGAGCCGGAGCTGTTTGTTTACTGAGAAATAGAGAAAGGAATTATTATGAATTACAATGATTAATAACTAGGTGTGGAGTGCGAGTTGAATTTCGCCTTGGCTCTGTTCGTGTAAAAAAGTCAAACCGGATTCAGTAAAAAATTAAAATAATTTAATTTAGAACACGTATTATTAATCATAGATTATGTTGATTAGACTTTTCCGTTTTATTTTTCGCAAATCAAATGCCTGAAACAGTAGTGTTATAAATATTTGATAACCAAGGTCCAAGGCACAGTTATTACAGTTTATTTAGTGCGGTACAGTTTCCCCTTTATTCCAAGTCATGCCCTCCAAATCGACTCATCCTCGAATCAGCGTTTGACGGTTAAATAAAACTTGATATTTACTGACATTAATCGAGAACCTTTTCCGTTGTCATGGCGGCTCTGAGTCGAGTGGAGTTTCAAACTGACTTGGCTTTTTTAGCGCGCATAGGTAGAGCTTACAGGGCTCAGAACCCGATTCATGAATGAAACGTACTTTTTTTCCATTCTCTCCATTTCCTAGTATTCGCTGACACTCTGATTGGCAGTATTCGACAAGCAAACGAACGAATATAACACGGATTTTCACCAACCCTTTTTGAAACCCTGAACACCTGCCACCTGGACGTGAACTGCAGTGACCTATATGGAAAGCACTCAATTGTTTGCGCATCCAAGTAGGCCGCTGCAAACACAATTTGGCAAAATGGGGATTTATAGACCCATCTGATACCCAGTGTGAGTGCGGTGCCCCTTTGCAGAATATGACACAAATGCTGGAGTGTCCAAATTGCCCATACACCTGCACTTTGGAAGACGTTATGCTCGCCACTGACGCCGCAATCAGTATGGCCACCTATTGGGCCCACAATATACAAAAGAGTTTTCCATCGACTCGAGAAGTAGAGGTCGGATTTTGTCGTAGGCTGAAAGACAGGTAGTTCGTCAAGAACACATATCTTAATTGTTAGTGTAGGTTTGCCTGGTTGCAAGAACAACAAGAAATTTGATGGATTGAAGGAGATGGCAGCATGCTGGACTAAAAAGACCACTGTAATAAATTGGGAAAAGGTCGGGAGTTCAGTAGCCTGATTGCGTAAGTGAATTCGGCAAGGCAAAGGGTTTGACCTCATGAAAGAACCCTTTAAATTTTTATGCCTTCATGGCGTCATTCATACCCCTGCCGAACTCACTTACGCCATTAGCCTGCAGGACTCAAGAGGAACGATTTTGTTACAACTGTAGTTAACAGTCAGTAGCAGAGTTATCGACAGCTATTAATTATGCCTTACTTTGTCTATAATTTGCTGCAGCTTCAAAAATTGTAAGTAATAGTTAAAAAGCTGTAGCTTAAAAGATGCGTACCTACGCTGTTTTAGTGGTTCTGTTTCATGGATCTAAGTTTTGCCATTAAAAGTGAAAATTTCGACATAAAATATAAACGTTGCAAGGAGGAACCTACGTTTTATTTTACGTTTTATTGATAAATTTATCTAAGATTTTGCATCATTTGTTAAGAATTCTAAAATAGAGTGTTAGCCAGAAAGGTCTGAAAACATTTTATTGAGTCTGGATTTGTGTTCAGTAGACTCGCCCCAATTTAACATAACTAACTAGCGAAATGTGTAGTACTATATGCCTGCACCTCTGCCGAATCCCTCGGGGAATATAGGCGTGAAGTTATGTTTAAAATAATTTGTCACATTCGTTGTAGAAAGAAAATTTTCGTCTTAAACTAAATGATGGTTCGAGGACAGCACGTTCTTAGTTATTCTTTGTAAGATGTACAATCACATACAAAATTTTGAAAATCGGTTCACAATTGACGGAGATATCGGTGAACATACATAAAAAAAAAACATACATAATGTCGAACATAGAACTTCCTCCTTTTTGGGAAGTCGGTTAAAAACAGTAAGAAAATCTTACACAAATAGCCATAGAATATTATATAGATATATAATACCTATTATTTGCTATACCTGCTACATCATCCTTTATTTCCGTAACCTACTAATCCGTGTAGACGTAACAAAGTGATAAGCACACTTAGTGTCTACAGGCACGACAGCTAGACAGACGGACGCGTCACCAACAGTGTTATTATCATGTTATTGTTGTTCTGTTGTTATTCGAGATAACAACGCTGAACTCGTTAGTACCACACGTGTAGCTGGAATGGACGGTCACATTCACGAGAGAGCAATGTGCTAATCTATGTGCTTAGGATTAAGATCTATTCGGTTATACATAAGTGGGTTATACGCATGACTTCGCAGGCGCATCGGCAGCGGCGACTCGGCGTGCATTTTATTAGTTTGTGAAAATCTTGCTGATCATTTATGTATTCATTGACATACAATACCGTTGACAAAGAAGTTTTTTTAAATATGACGCAAAAAAAATTAAATTGTCTCAGTGGTTTGAATGTAGTTTTTAGCCAACGAACTGCCTGTTCGAAATGAGGCATGCATAAAATTGGTCTGTACGAGTATTACAATTAAGAAGTAATATAGACTGACTTGTCACTGTTTTAAAGGGTTTAAGACGGCATTAAGAATGCAGTTGGTTATTATTTGTATTGTATGATTTTCACAACATCAAGCTTGGAAGTAATAAGTAATAACCACCGTATCCAGAATGCACGCTTAATATTCTGGGTACGGTGGTTATTACTTACAAGCTTACAACCATTAACTTATAAATTATAATGAACTAATGACATCGTATGTAGATAATTAAGGTTTTAACTTACTTACCTACCTACTCATTACAAGTTACATTACATTAAAAACCTCACAAGATTGCAATGAAACATTAGAACGTAATGCAAGGTTGATTCAAATATTATGCACGTTCTAATGACCATAAGCTGATATATCACACAGTACTCATTCCCGTATGTAGATACTATTAAAGGCAATGGTATACATAAATAAAAAACAAATAAAGTAAATAAAAATAAAGCTTTAAACCATTTGCATACACATATGCCATTAGATTTAAATGAGATGCAATGACCATTCGATTTAAAATAGTATTATGCAATAATATTCAAAAGACTTAGGTAAATATATGATTTAAATCGTCTACTTCACGGCCATTCATTGTCTAGAACTTTCGAATACTACGCGCGTAAAAACCGACATTGTACAAGTCATTAAAGATTCAACACCGTCACACGACTTGACACACTATGCCATAACGCGGATCATTCACAATTGCTCAATGATCCAATCAGGTCTCCTCCCTCGGGACGAAGCCCCGCACCCCCCTCTCCCGCTTCATCTTCCTAGGCACTTGACACTTCTAGAACTGGGCAAGTTGTAAAATCTGGCCGAGATTTGAGACTCGGTTGTGTAATGTCATTGACTCTACCAAATGGACGCTGAAATTGGCTGATGTAGGTACTCCCCAAGGTTGTAGGCCTGTCAGGTGTGTAGTAGTTCTATATATCTATTACGTATGACAGATCCGTGCTATTCTAAGCTTAAAATTGGTACTGGGTTGAAAACAATTATTTAGGCAGTCCACCTTTTGAAACGTAGTTATTGACGGTAAACATCTATGGACATTTGTAAAATCCGAGACTTTATAAGGCGTTGATTTATTAGTTTGGCAGCAGACATAAAAGTAGGTATGGCTAAAGTGATATTACCAAACTGTTTGTTTTATTGAAGTTTCGGAAGAAAAATGCCACTGTCCTTGAAAGGGTTCAAGAATAAGGCTTCCACGAGCATCCATAGTTAATGTCGGTACCACCTGTGTTAATCCCACACAAATCGTTAAGTCGGCCGCGGAAATTTCACTTAATATCGAGCTTATTAATAGTAGAGGAATCCAGTTATCATTTAACTATAGGTCTCTACGTTATTGTTGGGAAAAGGTGTTTATATTCAAAGCCCTTATTTGTACTATTATATCTACTCTGTGTCAATGTCTGTAGTTGGTACTAAAATATCAATCAATATTGTAATTAGACATAAGTTGCTACAATTCTTCTGAACACTGGATTTAATGTAATTTAAACTGCTCTACACTTTGTTCAAAACGAAAATGAAAACTAGGACAAAAAAGTTAACGGAACTGGGTTTCAATTACCATCAGCCTGATGAAATATTGCTATGACGATCAAGTACCACTTACACTTTCATTATGCCGATCTATATCCGTGTGGAGTTTAACTACCAAACTTTCACTGATTGCTTCGCATAGTTCGCATCATTCAGTTACCGTCTCAGTCATCATGAATGGGATGATTGATTGGCGAAGCGAATGATTGGAAGTAAGAACCAGCCAATGAGGTATAGCTTGTTAGTAGTAGATATTTCATTTGAAAAGTATGTCGGATATTTCATTTGAAAAGGTTTAACCACTGGGTTTCTGGGTGTAAACGTGAGGAGCATACGTTAGCATGCTGGGTTGAGGCAGATTGAAGTAGGTACTTACTTAATTGTGATAAAGTTACGTAAAAAGTGTTTTCAGTCTAACCCGAAATTCGAAAAATGAGTTTGGTAACCTAAAATAATATGTTTAATTGCTTGTAGCAGAGAGTATAAAATAACTGGGAGTAATGTGTCGATTATGATCGTGATATTGCCCCCGTACCACTGACTACTATTTATCCCGGAAAAAAATTAAGGGGAGCGTAGCAGCAGGTAAAAGCTAGTTACTTTACAAAATCAGAGTGGTGTTAGTAAACTTTCACACCTCTGTGTACGACATGTCAACAGAACTGTGGATGGTCATACAATTTTAGCTCTTTTGGATACCAAGTTTGGGGTACTACGTTCTAGGATAACATGACCAACAAGCTTCTGTAACAAAACGTAATTTGTGACCAGCATTGTGTGAGGTGTAATTAAAGAACTTTCATATCTACTCAATGTCGGTAGTGTAGTTATACTGCAGTGCCCTAGTGGCCGTGAGGTGGGAGCTCCGGAAGACGTGCAGACGTAGAAAGCGGCTCCTATTAGCGATGCCCTGCTAACTGCTCGATATGTTTCTATTTTTACTCGTTCACGTGTAGGACTTAGTTAGCTTGCTGTCAAAAAGTGACGTTATATTTAGAAAAATAGTGCCCGCTAAATACAGTAGCCATAAAGTTCTACTTTTACCTTCCCGACCAGCGTACAATCAGTGAGAAACCCCAATGCGAAAACTCTTCAGAGTCATTTTTTGTAGACAACATTATTTGTTCGTATTTCCAATAAAGGTAAAGAATAATGTCCCCTTTATATGTCTTTCGTAGGTACTATTTTACTGCGTTATGGACACTGACTTCCAAAAATAAAGTTATTTTTCACTTTGTAGTTTTCTTATTTGTAAGTCGGTAATTTTTTTTTGTATTAAGTTTTTATTTTTACTTTTTTGTTGTACATACCCAATGGGCAAGTTGTTTAGTAAGTTACCTTAACGACAGATAGATAACCCCAGAATCATGAAACTTGGACATAACCGGTTAAATGAGAGATCTGCGTACCCCTTAAGAGCGTACTGGCGTGATGCTATGTTATGAAATGTTATAGTCAATAAACAGACATGCGATTGCAGCAATCCCGAGAGGTTTGCCGTTATTTATTGAAGAGTTCTGTCGTATATCTACGAAGTTCTTCATCAGGTCTTCACCAAATTAAAATGGGACCAATTTTGAAACATTTTCTTTCAATCAAAAAAGAATTTTCAAAATCGGTCCACAATTGACGGAGATATCGGAGAAAATAAAATACATTAAAAAAAATCGGTTGTCTGTAAAGTCGGTTTACTGACGATAATTGAACGTGACAACGTCATAAGAAAATACTGATGGAATGGATGCATATTTTTAAAGAAAATTTTAATTTTATTTGTTTGATAGACATTTTGTATGCATATAGAGAAGGAGGTAATTGGAAATCACAATTGAATTGATCAAGTTACATTTATTTGTACGCATAAATACAATTACGTCATAATTTTTTTTGAACAATGTACTTAGTTTTTACAAGTATCACTGAACAATATATCACTGAACATATATTTAATATCGAAAGAATCATTATCTTTATCGCCGCAATTATCGTTGCTATAAACAATTGACACCACATTCACTTTTCACTGCACTTCATACTTGACGAAAACATGTAAATGTATTATTGTATAGCAGCTGTCCACGCGGACGCATCGCTCACTCAAGTAGGAGAGAGACAGATGTCGAACGCTGCCGAACGCGGAGGCCGATTGTGCCTCTTTGTCGCTCGTTCTGCGCTCTCGCTTGCACTTCAAGCCTTAAATGGAACGCCTCAGAGCGAGGTAACGCCGCATGAGTCATGTTTTTTTGTGCGTGCAGCCCGCTCCATCGAATTATAAGACGTTATCACGTCAAAAACATGCAAGAAGTCGAACTTAGAACCTTCTCCTTTTTGGTAAGTCGGTTAAAAATGAACTAGAATAAGAATTATTTTCTTTACTTTTATGGCCAAACTTTACAATAACTTGAATTTTTCACTGAAACCTTCCCCATGTGAATGATTGTTGTGTACACTTCCAATGTGGCTTATAGAATGCCAATCAATCATTCTTAAATGGATAGTAGTGGAGATGAATTCAAGGAAACGAGTAACATAGATCTAGTGGGTCTTATTTGGGTTTGTTTTAGTTTACCATGGCCTGCCATTTCACTAGTAGGTATTGATGATTTTCAGGCAATTTGTTGAGATTTCTAAGGAGCTTCTGAATCATAGCATGCGCTTAGGAATTTCTAGGTTGGGTCCCGAACTTATCGCAGTGAAAGTAAAATTATTCAAGAGATCAAGTATTTTACTTTTACTTGTTCGACAATCGTTTTCGCTGATAGAATGTAATTTCAGTCACAAGAGCTGTACCTGTTGCATCTATAGCATGTTGGGACTATTTCGCGTTGGAAAACAAAAGAACATCTGATATTATTGATGGCTCCAGTTGTATGTTGTTTGGTTTGACTTACAACGATTGGTGCGAGTTGCGAGTATGACCTCCGCAGTTTACTACACACCAACGTATACTTGTCATATTGAATGAGCCTGTTGCTTATCTAATGCCTCGATTTAAATGTTGGAATGGGGGTGAGAATTTTGGCCACACATATGCTATGAATCTTTTCCAAATTAGATAATATCATCATCATCCCGACTTAGCTGCTGCTGGCCGAAGGCCTCATTATTCTTGTGCCAATCCTCTCGCTCCTGTGCCTCCCCTATCCAGGTTGTACCCGCGATGGCAGCAATGTCGTCTATTTAGATAGGTAATATTTTAACTAAAAGCATTCTTGTTTTCACATGGGAAAAACTATTGACCTGACCTCATAGCCATGATGTCTGTATTCATCACGTTCAAATTCAAGTGGCAATAATCATCTCAGCGAAAAGTAATGGTCACAATAAGATTAGATTATTTAGGACATGGTTCCTAATGAGATGATGCTTGCAAAGGAGGAATGTATCAACGATAAAGGTAAGACAATATTGCCAACCGTAAATAAGGCCACATTCTTGATCAACATCATTCCAATGGCGTGACAGCCATTTAAAATCTGAACAACATACAACCGACTCCTGTTTCATAGTTAATGCACGTCGAAGTGACACCTGCAACGGTGACGTATTACTATTGAGGTGTTCATGTGGAAATGTGACGCAAAGATTCATGGTTATGCCCACCCCTAGTGATAATGCCGTGGCATGTCCGGCGCTTCCTGGATGGCCAGTCAAGATTATGACCATGAATGACAAGCTAATCTTTTTAAAATGGGTCAGAGTTAACGCGTGGATTTGCCGATTAGGCATGTGCTTGCTCTTGGTCAGTAAGTGACTCAATGGTCAGACATATGGATTATTACATCGTTAACTATCGGTTTTAATTGTCCACGAAGAAAAAGAGGTGTGACAGTAAATAGTTACGTAGGTATTCTAACCAGACACCCAATAAAGGTCTGACAATGGGACAATTTAAGAATTTCATGCCCAGATCGCAGAGATCGGCTGTTAATCTCTTTAACTGATTGAACAAGCAGCACTGATACTGAACGATAAAACTAAATCAGCTCTACAATCATAGAAAGGTAGAAATATAGAATAACGGGCGGCTGACATTGAAACAATATTTATATTCCAAAGAGAGCTGTCAGGGCCATATATAATTTAAGTCACCGAGAATCACTTAGGAAGCTATTTAAAAAGATTAATATTATGACAGTTTCTTGCCAATTCAGTTATGAAAATATTATGTATGTAAGGAAAAATATAAATCTCTTTAGTAAAGTGAGTGATAGACACAATTGTAATACTAGAAATAAAGATAAGTTAGATCAACCATCTTATAGATTAGCCTGTAGCCTACCTCAATAAATGGACTATCCAACACAAAAATAATTTTTCAATTCCAACCAGTAGTTCCTGAGATTAGCGCGTTCAAACAAACTCTTCAGCTCTATAATATTAGTATAGACTAGCTGACCCGGCGAACTTCGTTCTGCCTAACAAATTTCTAAAATAAAAGATTTTTTCTAAAATAAACGTAGCCTAAGTTACTCCTTATTACATCAGCTACCTGCAAATAAAAGTCCCGTCAAAATCGGTCCAGCCATTTCAGAGATTAGCCGGAACAAACAGACAGACAGACAGACAGACAAAAATTTTAAAAAATGTCATTTTGGTGTATGTACCTACCGTATATATATTCATATACATGTAGTAAAAAATGATTATTTCAGTATTAAAAACAGACACTCCAATTTTATTTTTATGTATAGATGTATAGATAGTAGTGCTAGGTGCATCGTCCTCACGTATATGAATTTTTACTAATGTATGTACTTTAATATTGTAAAAGCTTATTTTTTTAAAAAGAGTAAGTATGGAGTTTTTTGTGCGTTCTTCTCCATAATTTGCTACTTTTCCGAATGCACGGTAGAATCAATTTTTATTACTTGTTAATTTTAATTGTTAACGTTCGAAAGTGCCGCTTAATGGCCTAGTCGAAATAAATACATTTGACTTTGACTTTTACTTTGACTTTGAATACTCTTCATAAGCTGAACAGATTATAGAGGATGAAAAAACAGAATCAAAGTGGCTTTTAACTGAACACGAGTTTATTTACTTCTATCCTAATTTTGGTAACGAGGTTAACTTCTGAAGATGTAGTACTGCACCGGACTTAAAGTAAGTCATTCTAATCTCACGTAGAGGTCCAAGACCTCTGCACGTGCTGCCTACCTGCTATCAAGTGGCGTGATATACAATTGCGTGGCAACATGCACAGCACACTCCCGTGTCAGATAAAGTATCGTCTATTGTGTATTGTGCTCACTGGCTCTGCTCACTGTGCTCCAGCGACGGCCAACACCTCACAAATCACAATGTACCGGTGTACCGCCGCCATTTTTAGAGATTTCATTTGCCAATGGTCTCGCTAGTGTATTCTTTGGTTTGAATCAATTGGTGGGTTAGTGGTGATTATTTTGGCTAATTTTGTACTAATATTTAATTTATTTTTTACCGGCGTCCCGCCCCGGCTTCGCACATGGCGAATTATATACAAAAACCTTCCTCGTTTATTGCTCTTTCTATTATTGAAAACCATAAAATATAGTAAGTATGTACTAGCGAAAACATACTAAATCTATGATGAAAACCATATCAAAATCCGTTGCGGGCTTTAGAAGAAGTTAGTGGAGAAACAGAAATGACGTCGACAGACGCTGATAACTACTTCGTTTTATGTTATTTGGAGAAGGAACTTGCAGGCATGGAGTGTCTTAAAATCTTCTTTTCGGACAAAAATTAAGTCTTATCTATTTTACTCTCTTTTTTCATGCAACGGTTGCGGAACCCAATGTTAATGAGCACTTTCTTCTTTCTATCTAGCTAGCCTAATTAATTTCACAACTGAGCAACTATCTCTCCCTTTTCCACCGAATTCTGTCTTCTGCTAGTGCGCGCCAGGCCAGTCTTACTTTACCAAAAAGTCTCTCATTCATCTTTATTGCATCCATAGTGAACACATTCAAATCTTTGTAACTTATTTGTTTTCATACAAAAAATCGTCTAAACAGAAATATACGCATATATAATGTTAATCTAGAAAGTAATGAATTACAATTCAGTCTCAGCTTACTTTTATTATGTAAATCACATAGCATGTATGTAGTGTAGGTATGATGAAACGAAAACAGGCAGAGAAAGCGAAAGCAAATGTTATGGAGCCAAACTTGTTGCAAAAAAATGTTTGAACGAGTTCTTAACGTAACATTAATGACGTTTCTTGTTTTGCAAATATTAGTATTATGATTTTTACCTTGGATACAAAATAGATTTGATGGTAGAATCAGCTCAAAAGCAATGATTTTGTAGCTAGACAAAATACAACTTCACGCCTCAATTCCTCGAATAGTTAGGCAAAGATGGGCCTGCTAAATTCCAGATGTTAAAATTCAATAACACTAACCCTCAGTTTCCCAGCTCAAAATTATCGCAGAATTATTGTGACAAATTGTCAAGCACGCGTTATCTGCCGTGATTCGCTGCTGAAAATTCATTCAACCAATCACAGCAGATAACGCGTGCTTGATAATTTGTCACATTAATTCTGCGATAATTTTGAGCTGGGAAACTGAGGACTAGCCTGACCCGGAAATCGAACTGATGACCTCGTGCTCAGTAGCCTTTACGAACACTATTCCATCTAACTACTACTTTCAATTAATGTTAAGTTTTTATTTGGTTGTTTTCGATGGAATACGATTTTTTCAGATTCGTAGTGTACCGGCTCGATTGAAATACTTCGAATATACCAAACATACCGTTTGTGGAAAAAACCCTAATAGATAGGTAGATTTTTATCTAATGGATTAATGGATGGGATAATAATATAATGGAATGAACTGGTCAATGAACTGCCTGAATTCACATTGAAGGGCAAATTGCCGGAAGAGTTCTAGAAGGGAGAAGTTTATATCTAGTGTTAGTACTTAATCGGGACAAATACAAGAATATCTTCGGTGGTTTTAGGTATCAAAACTACAACTGTTCTATCTCTACAAACATAATCATCCGCCTTTCCCTCTTAACAAGTTAAACTGGGGTCAACTTCCAGTCTCTATCCAGTTCGATAGAGCTGAATTAAAGTATTTATGAGCCCCTGATATTTTTCTACTACATAAAATCTCTAAATAAAATAAAATCACAAAAACATCTTATACTACAGTAATCACAACAGCATCTAATGATAATAATTTGCCATTTAAACCCGTGATCATAAGTTGCGCGCACGCAACATTATGGCTGCTCATTGTTCCATTTTCAAATTATGTGAGAACACGTCAATCTGTGGTTTTATCTTATTGTTGATGCTCGAGAACCATACAATGAGTGTAATATACTGTTGAGATGATATTTATTGCGACGTGCTATTGTTTGGCGATTATATCTTGGAAGTTAGAGAAGATAGGAGAAAACTGATAAATTAGAAAGGCTATTGTTTTGGGGCCAGATAACATCATACCATAGATGGAGATGAGAATCGTTGTTTTCTTGCTCTCGGATAACCTTCCTATCCAAATTATTTAGAGTCAGCACATCATATCTTTAACAGAATTAAATATGATGAATGATGATGAAGATGATGCAATTTTATATAAGTTAATTTAATAAATCACAATAATATCTAACCTTCAAATACTTAACAGTGTTTTTATAAAGTGTTACATAAGAGTTGGTTGAAGAATTGTGGCTTACTAGTTTGACAAATTTTTCAGGAGCTAGATTGGCCAAAATGTTATGAAAGTCCACCGTACACGTGAATTGCTCAAGATTAGTTGCCCAGTTTATAAAACCACACAATCACACAATAGTGTATAGTAATGTTACGAGCTAAGAAGTAAACTATAGACGACAACATGTTGATAGTAACTTACCTATACAGTTGTAGGTTGTAGACACTGTTGGTCTGTATCCAGAAGTAGGGAGCGAGTAATTTAATCATCAGCATATCAGCTTTTAAACTTGGACTTTTTGCCTTTCCAGGGACATTTTTTTGTCTAAGATTATCTGGGTGGTACTGGCATCGTCAACATAGAAAAATAATGCAGATCCATTTTTTTATTATAACCATCTTTCGAGGGGTCATGTTTGGTATACATTGCTAGGAAAGAAAATTAGTTTAGGTCGCTGTCACTAGATACAGACGAGTAGTATAGTATTGTATATAATATACAAGGAAATAGAGGCACTAGAATATCATTGACTAGGATTTTAAGCTGTTATAAAGTGGGAAAACTAGCTAACAGATTACCTGATTGACTAGTAAATAAACAACATAATTCCGTAACTCCTAGAACTACATTCACGGCCGTTCCATCTCATTTGCTAAGGTATATAAGGCATTGGGTAACGTTCGTTGATTCACGTGAACTTAGCCATTCCCGTCTCGTCCACGAAAACAAGTTACACATAATTTACATACATGTGTCGCTCTGCGTGATTTATTATGAGTACCTTACTAAGCTATTTCTTGGCATCCATATTTATAAAACAGTTCCGTGAGTGAATAAATGATGCAAAACCTAAGCTACTAGCTATACAAGGAAAATGAATATTTTAACCCTTTCATGCTGTTCCCATGAATTTAAAGGCATCCAAGTCTGTGGGACCTGTCTAGGTTGTTGCATTTGTCGTATCGGAGCTGAAATTCTGAAAACCTGATTCCTTGTAACCTGATTCCTTGTCTTACCGAAATCGACGATGCCATAGTCAATGCTTTTGTACGGCCTAGCTCAAAATTTTCAAATATTTTGTCAAGCATTAGCTAATACACTTTCAATGTTAGAAATGCCCATAGGGTCTTCAGGTTCAATGATAGAGACTTTTTAAACTTGTCGAACACCAATACATGACATCCGACCAGACCAACCAGAAGGCAACAAATCCCACCTATTAATCTTCCTGCCTATGTTACCTATTAATACATGGATAATTAGCAAACGTTCAATTTGTCGGCGAGATCCATCGACCACACAGCCAGCGTGATCTCTTACTGCACTCGAGCGCAGCACTCGCAGCGCAGTGACAAGAGCTATCAAAGAAAAAGCTCTACTCACTAGCTGCTAGCTCTAACTACTCGCTTTTCGCTCTTCATCGACGATGAGACAGGTATCTTAGTCTTATAATCAAACCAAATTCGATCAATCAGCAATTATGGTTCCATCTGCGATTTACATCTACCCTTAACCAATCGAAGTTTTGAAAAAAACCAATCGAAATAATAATCGTACATGTTATCAAATATCTGTCCAATATTGTCGAACACGCAAGCACGTGTAATGACGGCGCCATAAGCTAAAAGGGTGCATCTGACGAAACATAAAATGTCGAAAAATAATTAAAGACCAAAACAATGTTGTTTGCTTGGTTTTGTTGGACATTTGTTCGACGACACTGGACTTTTTACTTGTGTCATTTGTGTAACAAGGAAGCTCGAGGTAAAATGAAAAAATATGACTAGATGCTAGACTATTCTACTTGTAACTCGGAAAAAAGGTTAAGCTGTTGTTCCCGGGCCCGACTGTCATTTTTACAATTTTGACAGTCGTTACGGATAGTCAGAAGCCAGAAGATCTGACGCCAGTCTTGCCAAGGGGTACCGTGCTACCCAGTAACTGGGTTGGGAAGGTCATATAGGCTGTTGTTCCATGTAAAATACTGGAAGCCAACCTCCAATATAGTTGGAAAAAAGCTAGGCAGATTGATTAAGTAAATAACTCAATTTTGCCTAAAAGAGTAGATGTGCCCATTTTCCTTTAGACGGTTTTAACGACAGAGCTTATATTATTAACTATCGATTGTTTCTAGGTAAAATGGCGGCGTTAGGAAACGTGCCCAGTCCTTTAAAGTTTAATGGAGGCTTCAATGTCAGGGTCACAGGTGACGTATCGATGGTCAGTCGATCATTATTTATAGTTCTAGGTTATGATTAAAGATGTATGGCCTGTACCCTATCATTTGGGACCTAGGTAATACAGTTGTATGGTTGTATGAGCGCACTGTTGTGGCGCAGTGTTCGATTCCCGCACGGAACAAACATTTGTATGACCTACAGGAAGAAATGCGTAGTGTGGGGCAACGTTTTTTTTTTTAAAGAATTGGAAAAAAAAGAAAAAGAAAAGTTGTATAAAAGTTTTGTTTACCCTGATAGGGCTTGAGGCATAATTGACATTTGGAAATTACAACCTAGTTAGTCTAGGAATAATAAGTCTGGTCGCGCGTTCGATTCTCGGGTCAAAGTTTTTCATTAGGGATTACTTTGTATAGTTCCAGTCTGGTTTATAGATTGGTATCGGGTTTATGTCAAGTACATAGATTTGTTTACATAGTTTGCGGTCTGATACTAATATGCATGAAAAATTGCCTCAGCTATGCAAGATAAGTATACCAGCTTAGTTCAGATCTTGGTCTGCAACCAGCTTAAGTCTTCCATTCGCTAAGAGTATCTATATACCTACTGTGACAATTATAATTAATTTTAATTCGAGGCGTCGATTGTGAAATCAGGAGTTAGGTAATTTTAGTTTAGTACAGACAACAATTAGCACTGATTTCCTAAACAATAGGTAAACATAGGTGAACTTTAAATTATTACAACATTTTTACCTAAAAGCATCGATTTCGGAATAAGTAGGCATGTTTGGATCACAAGACAAACTTAGAAGTTACGAAACGCGTTGATGTCTTTTGAATAAATTATCTAATTCATTAACAATTCAATTTATTTTTATAAAAATATTGTGTGTGTAATTGGATATAAATGGTAGGATTCATACTACTGTGTCTGTCTGTTAACTCTTTAGTTAAGTGGCCCCATCTTTTCGGACAACTTTGAAAAATTTTGTTATAGAGATACATGGGACCTTGACAAAGGACATAGGATTTTTTAACCTTTGCCCTTGGGATAATGCAATCTCAGTCGATGTTTATGGGATCAGCAATAGCCGTCTTTCAGCTCAAATGACGATGATGATGAAATCAGTTATTATATTAATCTGTCGTCGGCAGCGGTGACGTCTGACCGTCTGACTCAACATGTCGTAACCAGTGTCCGTGTCTGAACGTAAAGTGGTCAAGGGTAGAGAAAGTTTTTCGACGTAATCCGACGTAAGTAAGTCGAATTTTGCATATTAATGTGTTTTGATAAAAATGTTTTTTTTTTGTAAGACACATATGTGCAGGTATTTCATGGTATTTTCGGTAGGTTATGAGTTAAGTAGTGTGAGGACTCTGCCTATTTAAACGCAAACTCCATGCCTTTAATAAGACTGGCAACAACTACTTAGTTTTAGAAGGTAATTGAAATTCGAACTTATTTAAATTTATGAAGGTGTTTTGCTAGGCTTTGATTGTCAATTCTAGAGAAGCCGCCTAAGAGCAGGCACATTGTTGCTAAAATATATCAGATAAAAGTAATTTCTGAGTTTTAATTATGAGCTCGCTGAGCTACCCTCCTCATTAGCATCCCAGAATCTGGATTAGTGCCCGGCTAATGTCAGATAAACCTAAAAAATAATAATTTATAACATAACATCACGGCTGTCTTCCACGAAGTGTTCAGCAGAGATGCACCTAAAGTACTCCCACATTTCGCCAGTTAAGTGTCATCTAATAAGAGGCGAGCCTATTGCCTCCAATAACACTTTGCTCGACTCAGGAATCGAAGCCAGTACCTCATACTTGCGACCTTACACCAACGAGACAGTCACAATTATTTAGTACGTTTTCTGTACTTATTATTTTGGGAGAAAGCAGAGCACTATTACACAAGTGCAGTTTTCTTCAAAAACCTTTTACAAACCAGTCACGTCCTCTTTCACTAATTGTACGTAGAAAGTGTGTTTCTGTCTTTAAAAGGGCTTCCACTAAATAATTCACGTCTGTGTGTCCTGGCGACATGTCTTTTGTATGGCCGACACATGCGCGACGACTGCTAAACGGGTAAGTAGCTACTTCGGTGATACTTTTTGAATTTAGAAGTATTTAACGCCATTTTAGAAACGAAAGCTTGCTCTAAAATAAATACCGATACGGAATAAGCGATCTCAATTTTCTAATAATAACTTTCAGTCCTAATAAAACTATTTGAAAATAGAAATATGCCGCTACCCATTATTTTTGGATACATAAATATACTTTGTAACCGTCTTTTAGCAGTGAATACATAAGAACCACCAACAATAACACCACTAGACACGGTGTTAGTGTTACCAAGAGGTAAAAACAGGTTTAGAACATGACGATTTGTCTTTACTTCAGAACTTCTGATAACTTTGTACGTATAATATAAATCTTCTATCATTTAGGTATATATGAGGGATATGCCTCTTCCTTCACCTCTACATTAGTATCGTTATCTAATATACTAAAATCAGCATAAAAAAGGGCATTACTTAGCAATATCGGCAGTCCATTTGGTATATTGCCAGTAATAGATTCATCAATAGTTTGTATAGCAAATAGCCTTTTGCCATCCCTCACGGCTCATCATGAATATCATGATACGTTCAATCTCTTCGTGGTCAGTGCATCATCATTGCTGTTTATTAGAATTTGTAATGCTGATGCATGTTTAGACGTACATATTTCATTAATTCATGACTTTTAAAGAAGGTCAATATCATATACTTCAAAAATTTATTTATTCGTAATACTACGATATTGTGAATGATAATAATGATTTTAACTGTTCATGAAACTTGAGATCAGAAGCATGTCATGGCCAAATTATTCTGAATATATTACATGAGGTTGTTGCGTGGAATACGAACAATCGAACATATACCTTACTTAGGAGATAGGTAACTGTTTTAATCAAAATCTTACTATTTATTACGCGGAGTTACAACTTTTTTTTTAAGCCTTATTTGTAGTAGACACGCTTCGATCGACAATCTATTGAACACAGAATTATGACACGATGTCTTGTGAAAACCGTCCGATTCAAACAGTTAAACGCCCATAAATGTTGAACGGCTGAACCAATTTTCATCAAACATAGCTTAGAACACTCTCAATAAAAATAAATCTGGTTACACAAACACACAGGAACACACGTCAAAGTTATAACACCCCTCTTTTTCCGTCGGGGGTTAAAAACAGTGTAACAGTAGCCCAGCTTATGTACAAAGTCGAGCTTAACCCAGAATTGGATTCTCTAACAGCACACCTCAGTGCGATAGCTTACAATTATACGAACGTACCGAAGAGATTTTTAAATATAAAAACATTGTATTTTGCTGCACAGCAAAGCTTGAAATTCTTATATTTAGATACTGCAGACACTGGCAATTTACTCTGAACAATTTTAAATTTTCACAGACTTCTCGGCAGATTGAAATTCTCCCTTGAAATAAAATAAAGGGCTCCTCCAGAAAAGAATTTGCAGAAACAAATTGTATCACAGACCCCATTTCAATCAATTCTGTGCACACTTGTTTTCTGTGTTAGTTTAGTGAACTCTTATGTTATCTACCCAATTATCTCTAGACAATGTTAAAGGTAATATGTTGTTGACATCAAAACAGTCATTAGTTTCAATCAAAACCTACGCATTACATTGTAATTGGATTGTGCTTTGATTTATTGTTTTATTGTCTTACTAAAAGATACCGAATAGATTTTTGGTGGCCTGATAAAGGAACAATAGCAATAGGCCCGTCACATAAACATGGAACATATATTTGACAAGCGCAACATGGGTGTACCTTCTGTACTGTACTTAGATCAACCATCTTATAGATTAGCTAAAGTACACACATCTTTCATGGGGTACTGTGTTAAATTCTATAACAAAATACCTTGTGAGATATTAAAACTAATTGAAAGAAAATTTAAAACAATAGTTAAAAGTACACTTTGTAAACAAGCATATTACAAATTAGATGATTATATTCAGGATAAGAATGCTTGGAAACATGCTGGTCCTGCTCCATAGAGCAATCTTTAGTGTAGTCAAACTGGTTGATTTGTATTATATTCATAATTATAGTAACGCTTTATTTTATATTTATCTATTATTTTTGTTTTAAAAAAAATATGACTCGCACACTGTTCCGTTGTTGTTGAATTAGATAATTTACCTATGTTTGCAATATTTGTAAGTATGTGAGAACCATGTTCCCATTTTTCAAGTGAAGGAATTTACCTGTTAGTGCTTGTAATACTTTTATGTGGTATAGTAGTGCTAGGTGCATCGTCCTCACGTATATGAATTTATTAATGTATGTGCTTTAATATTGTAAAGGCTTATTTAAAAAAAAAAAAAAGTAAGTATGGAGTTTCTTGTGCATTCTTCTCCATAACAATCTACTTTTCCGAATGCACGGTAGAATCAAATTTTGTTACTTGTTAATTTTAATTGTAAGTGCCGCTTAATGGCCTAGTCGAAATAAAAACATTTGACTTTGACTTTGTACATACATCTTTATTATGGGAATACCGACATAGTGTTTTATTTGCCGGTAATAATGGAACCTTACTTCTGCACATGGGCGCCGTTAGGGAGTGCAAGTGGGTTCACTAGCACCTCCCTGACATTCAATAAAATCTTCTTCTTATAATAGAGAATATAGCCTATCCGAGACGAGTTGCTAAAATTTTGGAGCTCGCTTCGCTCGCTCTTGCAATCCTCCTTCTTCTTTGTTCCTCAAGTTACGTAATCTGCAACGACAAACTAAGTTCTATCTCTCTATTCGAAGCGGGGTCGTGAAAATGCTCCTTCATAAAAATAGTCCTGCATGCGCCCATGCTTCTGTAGAAGCAAAAGAAAGGTGATAACGAATCCAAAAGCAATGAAGCCTTCATCAGCCTGTATTTAGTTTAGTTGTTTGTACAGCATAACATAAACAAAACATCACGCTTGAATTTCCCGAAGAGTTGGGCAGAGGTGCACCTAATTTTACCCACATTTCGGCGGTAATGTTTAAGTCTCAATGTCCAGACACTAGGCAAGAAAAAAAAGAAATTCCAAATAAATAATAATTTTAAAATTCCAAATAAATATAAGTGCCCGACCCGAGAATCGAATCCAGGTCCTCATGTTCAGCAATTTTGCAACCAAAGTCTTTGTAAGTCAAGAGTGACTAGGTTACTTCTAGGCAAGCTTGTGACACCGTCGATCACATCATCGCTTACCATCAGGTGAGATAGTGGTCAAGCGCGAGCCTATCAATAATAATGAAAAAAACACTATACTAACGAGGCAGTTACAGTTACGAAGCTGTACAGCTTGGCTAAAACACGCCTTCAAAAGATTCAGCATGAAAAGCATGTCCGAAGTCTCCCTCATTATCCATTCATGGTATTCACGGCTTCGGATGAGTAGCACGATTCGTAGCCGAGAAGACGGACAAAAGAGTCGTGTCACTAGTACGGGTGTACTACGCAGCGGTTGGGATGACCTAACATACAGGTACAGCTGGATGATTGTGTAATAATGTCAATGGCAATGCTTTTCGTTTTGATAATTCAGCAATATTCAGTTACGTTGTCGATCAGACGAACTTTTTAAACATAATTATGCACCGTAGGATTATCGTAGAAAAAGGATTGCATTGCACAGTTGCTCCATGGACTATGGGATTTTTGCCTTTAACGATTTTTCAAGCAACGATAAGCTCGCAATGAAAATATACAAGGACGAGAACTACCTCCGGGTATCATGTTTCCCCGTAACTGAGTTGTGGAGGTCAGCAGCAGTCATTCCATGGAAAATACTGGTATTTAGTTCCATGGTATGCAGCTGCATCCGGTTAGATTGGAAGCTGACCTCGACATATCTTGTTGAGAAAAGGCAGATGAATAGGACAGGCTACCTCTGCTAGTAACGTGCTAAGTTACCTATTTAATTTGGATAACACGACCACAACTTAGCATAGGCAGGTCAACTATGATGTAAAACTTCTGTCACATGTTCATGAGACTTCATATTATAATCGAGGTCATATTGAGATAACAAGGATAAACAAAGGTAGCCAGTGTTGTGTAACATGCCCTGTCTAATTTGGAGGTCTATAAATGATGGTTAAGGTCGTTAAGCGTTATGAATTAACAATCTATTAAACCATTCGCATCGACAGGAAAAAAAGAGACTACTCTGAGCCGGAAAGCACGTTAAGCTGACGGTTCAGCTGCCATTTATAAATCTTTGACAGTACGGATAGTCAGAAACCAGAAAATGGACTCGCCAAGGGATATCGTATCGTATTACCCATTTACTGGGTTGTGGGTGGTCGGGGGTCCTATATAGTGTTATTCAGTCGCTGCCGATTGGACTGAGGAAGCCGAACTCAACTTACGAGTAGTTTAGAAAAGGCTAGATAAATTGATCTACAATCAATGAAAAACACTGTGAACATACCAACTACATAATTAGTAACTCTGGTGGATATCAGGAATTCACAGTAAGCAAGCATGGCGATTATCGTGGTATTAAATAAGTTCTAAGTTGAATGAGTGTTAAGTTCATTCGGCCTACAGTAACAGAATTAAATGAGTAATCTCAGAAATAGCCAACGAAACGGGTATATGCGAATCGTATGACCCAAGAAATCGATTCCAAGAAGTCAAGGTGTTCAATACACTGCCGGCAAGAAGTGCCTAATTAATTGGTTTCATAAAGATCGTGTAGGATGACTCGTATGTCGTACCATATTGTACCTTGCCATGACCCAAAAGTAGGGTGCACGTAAGAAAGCTGGATTTTTGTAATCTCTGTAAAGTAACACGTGTAAAATATCGCGTTTTTATTATTGTTTTCAAACCTGTTTTTTTTAATGTGATGTGCTAAACTTACACTATTAAAATGATTTACGATGGTTTTGCGATAAACCTAAACACATGTTCATTGGAGACAAGTGCCTATAATTTCACAGTGATTAAACACAACTATTTGTATCGTTAATTAATGGTTAAACACACTTGTTGTAGCATGTGACACAATCCATTTTTTAATAACATTTCCCCACGCTATTGTTCAGTAGCATTATTAGCAGCCTAGTATAAATGGCTTAACCTAATCCTCTTTTATATGGGGCTAAGCTGTTACTGTCAGCCTGCATCTTCCCATAACTGAGCAAAGGAAGAGATCTTCTCCATGACGCCGACCTCCTTCGGTCCAAGGGTTAATTTGTACCACTGGTCATCTGTGCAATCTAGCTTATTCTCCAGTCCTCTGCCACGATGACCAAATATAGAGGCTATTATGGGCTACAGCTCATGGAGCATAAAATCATAAAATCATAAATCATAAATCATTTATTTCTTTGCAAATATGGGTGATTGGTACATAGATGTTTTTTAAAGGTAATTAGCTCCTCCATATTCTACCGTCTTGTGGGCATGCAAAAAATTATTTCATTCACAAAAAATAGTAATATAAAATTGTAATGATAATATAAATTTAAATGTCAATTTATCAAAATACAAAAAAAAAATATCTTTTTTAAAATTAGTCAAGTGAAAGTAGTAGAATTTTTATAATAATGTCAAGGAGAATAATAAATAAGTCAATTTGGAAAAAATATAAATGTCGAAATAGTATCATACATGTCCATCACAATAATACGTTTTTATGTCATTGTAATAATTTATCATTAAGAAAGTCATCAATTGTGTAATAACATTTCTCTATTAATATTTGGCTTAGTGCCCTTTTAAATTTTATTACAGTCATATTTTTTATTGCATCAGGTACTTTATTATAGATTCGTGGGGCAAGACCAAAGAAACTCTTCTGCATAAGTGCCGTTTTGCATTTTACTTGGGATAGTTTATTAACATATTGAGCCCGTGTCGGATTTTTTCTGCCTGCTGACAGTTTTACAAATAATTCTGGATGAATTTTTACAAACAATGCTGTTTCTAAAATGTATAAACACGGGAAAGTTAAAATGTTTAGAGACTTAAAATAGGGAAGACAGCTATCTGTTGTTTTAAGCGCACACATTGACCTTATACATCGCTTTTGCATTCTAAATACTAGTTCCCTATCGGTAGACTGCCCCCAAAATATGATACCATACCGCAAGACAGAGGCAACTAGTCCATGGTATGCTGATAAAAGAGCCTGCATGTTGACTTTTTTTGAAAGTTGACGGAGAGCATACGCGGTTTTGCTGAGTTTTTTGCACACAACTTCAATATGAGGTTTCCAAGTGAGTTTACTGTCAATAACTATACCCAAAAACCGTGCCTGGCTTGCTTCCTCAATATTACAACCTTGGTAAGCAATACTAATATTTGGGTTTTCACTGCGTTGATGAAATTGCATTATTTTTGTTTTATTGAGGTTTATAATTAAATTGTTATTATTTAGCCAATTTATTATGTCATGTAAACAAGTATTTATGTCCTGCTCGTAATTAATATGATTCTCACACTTAATCACAGCTGTACTGTCATCCGCAAAGAGAATCATTTTATTTGATGTTGCAATTGGGAGGTCATTGATGTAAATTAGAAAAAATGGTGGCCCCAGTACGCTACCCTGCGGAACACCATATTTTACGTGTCTTGGCTTTGATACATAAATGGTTTCCATTTTAGTCTTCGGACAGATTCTAGAGACTTCTGTGTATTGAATTCTGTTGCTTAAATATGACTCTATTAACTGAAGAATATTTCCTCTTATTCCGTAGCTATGCAGTTTTTCCAACAGAATTTTATGATCCACATGATCAAAAGCCTTGGACATATCAGTATAGATAGCACAAACTGGAATTCTCTTATCTACAGATGACATGATGTTTGTTAAGAGGTCAAAGAATGCCATATTAACTGTAATATTTTTGCGGAATCCCTTTTGTTCCTTACAAAACAATTTATACTTTTCGAAATACGAGTAAAGAGAGTTATATACAACTTTTTCAAAAATTTTCGAGAATATTGGGATTTTCGCTATTGGTCTATAGTTTTTTAAGTCCGATTTGTCATCTTTTTTGTGTAAAGGTTTTATGACAACCGTTTTGAGCTTGTTTGGGAACTCGCCATTAGCAATACACAAGTTAATAATATGCGCCAATGGAGGTGCTATTACGTCTCTTGCAAATTTTATGACTTTTGTAGAAATGCCATCGTATCCTACAGTATTCGTGTTTTTTAGGTTAGAAATTATTTTTATAATGTCATCGGCAGTAACAGGTTGCATGAATAGGGAATTTAATGTCTGATTTTTTAAATTAATATTATTTAACGTTATGTCAGCTTTAGTTTTATTTTCAATTTCGTCAATAAAATAATTGTTAAATTCATTCGCAATGTCTATAGGGTGTGTAAACGTTAGATTATCTCTATTTATGGTCATGATTGACTCCTGTGGCAAACATAACTTGGTTTTATTTATTATTTGCCATGTAGCCTTTGATTTGTTTTCAGCGATGTTTATAAAATGATTATTTTGAGCTTTTTGTGTTAGCTTAATAATTTTCCTATAAAGTTTTGTGTAGTTTTTAAGATTTTTTTTATTTTGTGAGTTAGAATTGTTTGTGAAAACAGCCGTGACGACAATTTTGCGGCTTTATGAGCATAAAGTAAAAAAAAAAAAAGTGCTGAAATGTGAGTTGAGGTAGAGGTACTTAAATGCTCCTCTGCCTAGGTACCCCATCAAGCAGTGCTTGCGTGATATAATTTAATCCTCCCCCTCTATTATAGAGCAGTCTATTAACAACAACATTCAAAGCGATCCTTCAACCCATACTGCACTAGCCTAGTTCACTTTCCAACGCAATCCAAACATGGCTGACCTTACACCTACAATACCAGCGCGGCGATTATAAACTTTAAGAGGCCTTTGAAACGAAGCAGACTAACCGAGGAGTCGCGGGCTTGCGGGATAATGCTCTGACCCACTAACACCGCTTGCATTGCGCTCAACATTAAGGCGATATATACGCCCCAATGTTAACGCAGTACTGGCCGAGCGCACGCACGGAGCCAAAATAACAATATTGAACCTCCTTTTGAATAGGTTTGTTTGCAAAATATTATTAGATTTACATATGCTATTTCAGTTATGAAGAAATTCCAGCCATCAATTTTTCTGTGTAAAAATATTTTAAACATCCAAGTCGTTTTGGAGGAGTATCCAAAAGTTGCGAAAAAAAATATCGAATGGTTATTTTTTTTAAAGCAAAACTATTAGATAAACAAAAAAACCTTGTTTAAAAAATAATGTACATGAATCAAAAATATTGTTTTTTCAAACCTTTTAACCTAGCCGTTATTAAGGAGTATGCTTTAGAAAGTAACCGCTTTACGGCACTAAAGCGGTGGAAGGCCCTTAATCTTGGGACACCGGTAAACCTATGTTTAACTATGGACATCATATAATGGTCTAATATCTATCTTGGTTTTGTAAATTGCTCTCAAAACAGTGAAGGAAAACATCGTGCGGAACCCGACATTTACTAAAAAATCAAAGTTTACCAACCCGTGTGGGTTGCGTGGCCCGCGAGGTAGATTTTTCCCATATGTTCTCACAGAGGGGAGGCACTATGCATATGCTTTGTTAAAATGTTGGAGTGGGTACAGTAATTGTATTTGAATAGAGCATATAATTTTATCTATCTATTGGATTTAAAGAGTAGAGGAAGACATTAAAAACTGATGCATTGTGTGGAACTGAAACATATAGCTAGAAATGAGATGACGCGGAGTGACGGTTAATAAAGATGAATGAAGTACAAGATGATGATAGTGAATAAATCTTCTATCTTGTCATAAAAGAATAGCGAATATTGCAGTGAAAGGGGACTCCGTAAAATTAAGAAATTTAGCAGGGATTTTGCTTAACCCAGGATTCGTAATGTTTCAATAGTATCTGACACACAACTCCTCTTGCACACTTCACACGAGTTTTCAAATATTGGATATGTTTTTTTGTTCTAAGTTTAAGTTGCAATTTTATTTCTATAGTTATAAATTGTAAATCCGTAATTGGCTGTAATAGTAGTACAAAAGATTTTGTGATTAATAAATAAATAAACCCATAAGACCCTTCAACTAGACTCCTTATGGTCCTGATCACATTTAGTTCTCACAGTTCAATTACATTCGGCATGACGGTGATTTTACTTTGGACGAATTCAATTGTTTTTTCAACAAATCCAACACTTTTCACTCTTATTGTGCGTGTGAAATTAGTTTCAGGACCAATAAACAAAATATAAGTAGGCTTGATAAGATATGCGGTTATTCTGCCGTATTTAGTGCTAAACCTAAAAAAAAAAAAAAATGCGCAACCAGAACAGGCTTATTTTAATTGGACGAATAGTGAAGCAAAAAAGGAAAAGACTTTAGAAAGGAAATTTACATCTAGAGTCGAGTCAAATCGAAATCACTATTATATCGGACATTAGAATAAAAATGTTCTTTATGATTTTACGAATAGTTATTATGAAAAACCACTTTCAAATAAAGCAAACTCATTAAAATCAACAAATAAATAGAGAACTTCATTTTAACAAAGCAGGACCATGAAGCAAAACGATTCAATACATAAATAAATTATTCTAACCACATAACTACTCCATAGATTTACTGTTCACGTTGTAACATTAGTGACACATGCTCCATTCATTTTTTATCATTACTTGATCGAATCAATACGTAATTGCCGTCCGTGGGCCACTTATCTGTCTACCCATATAATATAATATTATTTGGTTACTAATACTAATGATAATCACTTTTTGGCATTTCACATAACATAATGAACGCCTAATGGATCCTGTGTATTGTTAAATAAATAGTTCAAGGATTACCAATTGACGGACAGAAATAATTAGGTTCGACACAAACTACTTGTGACTGTTTGTAGTTGTTAGTTAGTGGCTGTTAATGCATAGAAGAAAAAGACCTCAAGCAAGCCCAATTGCCAGAATTGATAACACAAAGACGGAACAATTTGGCGCAAGAAAGTGAGGAGACCCACAAATAAATGGGATCAGGGAATGAATAAGAAGACTACTTGAGACTGTAAGTGGAATTTTAGCTATTGATTATCAAATTCAAAACCATCGTCTATGAAATAATCATATCTATTGGTGAAATGTAAAGTTATTGCGCCTCTGACGCTGCTAATAACGTGGCCATCTCATGGGCCCAAAATATTTAAAAAAAGTTTTTCATCGACTCGAGAAGACGAGATTTATTACTAGTTACCGAGAACGTACTGGCGCTAGTAATAAAGGGTCCTATGTTCCAGGTCAACTTACAATTTTATCCAAATCCATTTAGCGTTTGTTGTGTTTATTCCATGAATTTTACAAGTAGGATCACCTGTGTTCTCCCAAATCCCATCCACTACTACAGTTACTAGGTATTTTGCACACTTGAGAACGAGAAGTTGCCAAAATATTTTAGAACAAATCATCTAGTGAATTTATTCTCGACATCACATCACTTCGTCTCTGGTCTCGACGATTCTCGAGACGCACACAATGAAATGGGCAAGCGCAAGGATCTGCGATCGACGGACAAAGATAAATGACTCGAGCGCACGTTGTCGGACGAAATGGTCGGCAGGCTTATTACGTATCTTTTACAAGAGCAAAACGATAGCGATCAAACGCTTTATGTCATAAAAGTCGGAATTACCTGCACTGTAGGTGTGGTAGGTCCTACACAATCGTTTGCTAATCGCTCGCCGTTTGTCAAATGCACTTACTTAAAAAAAAACCGCCAACAACTCTAAAACTTCTGTATTGAAGAGCAATTATTGCGCAAAAATCGCTATCGTTTTGCTCTTGCAAAAGATTCGTAATAAGTCTGCGGATAGCATCGCTTTATGTGCGATTTGTAGCCAGGCTAATACTGATTGATGAGGTTCAGGACTATCATTGCGGAACATCTATAAATTTCGCAAGGGTAGAATTTTACGTTATCATATGTCTTACTTAACAACAACATTTGACGGATTTTCAAAAACACAGGGTCTAAATTTAATGTTATGTAGTTTCAGGCATACTAAGCAGACTTCTCATGCTCAAGACTATGGTTGAAGAAGGAGGAAACATTTACTAACGGAAGATTAGTATTATATAGAAGGAATTTGTTATTCGAAATATTCTGCGCCAAACTAGAGTTTCGACGAGGCTATAAGTGTACAAACTTTAATTCCAGAAACATGAAATTAGTCCCGTCGTCTGTTGAAAACAGAAGGTATTCTATAGTTACCTTAAAACTTTAGGTCAGGCGTTTTCCTCGTTGATCAGCCAGTTCACACATGCTACAAGGCCCAACATATCCGTCAACACAGCTGTTACGTAGTACGTTGGCATCTAGATTTATAGACCTAGGGGGAAAAAGACGGGTCATCTGGCTGCACCGTGTTACTCACCTAAGTGGCTAACCTAACCTTGGTTACGCAAAACTAAACGGTGCCATAAGTGCCATAGACGTATATCGTGAGGTTGTATTTATAGACTTTGTCTTTTATAGGTGCAGAGCAATTTGTGAGAAAATTCTTATGAGAAACACTTTGCCTGAAATCTTTGTTTGGGGTCAGCTTCTTGGTAAATGCTCTTACTCGTACTTATGAGAGCCAAACTATACCAGCATGTACAAGACCATGGGTTGAACTATCATGTGCAATGCAGTTACACCTATATAAAAAAGTACCTACTCTGTGGCAGTTTCTATCCGACTGTTAATTTCTTACCCAGTTTGGTTATAAAGATCCTTATAACGTTAATGGTAATTTCTTAAATGTGGAAAACTGTAAACTAGGACTTATATTTATTCCGTAGAAACGCTTGAGTAGTGCTATGCAGTGGTATCGCAGTGCAGTGTGCGATACCACTGATTGCGCCGAGTTCCTTTATTGTGAAGTGGCGTTTATAATGCGCCGGTGCAAGCTTGCGTTATATAAAAAGTTAATTACTCATGATTGGCGTGCAACGCTTTGCTTACGAGGAACGTCGTAGTGGAACGTCAGGTTTATGAAGCGTAATTCAGCATGGCTCGAAAAGTTATATCAAGCAACGGATTTTGTTAGCGTCAAACACTTATCAATCATGATCAAAACAGAGTCTCCATATTTCATATCCTTACCTACTTACGAGTATATTATAAAAGCGAAAGTAACTCTGTCTGTCTGTCTGTTAGCTTTTGTTAAATGTTGTATGGAGATAGTTTGAGACCTTGGATAGGACAAACGATAGTTTTTATCCCTAAGTCATCCTTAAGGGAATGGAAATGGGTTTGGAAGTTTGTATGATGAACTAATAATATCTCAAGTAAGGCGGCCCGCACATTTACAATATTATTGCGCGATATAAAGAAAATGCTGTTCGAAGTACTAACGCTACGCAGACTTAGTCGCGGGCAACAGCTAGCTCTGTATAATTGTAAATTCGTTGGATGCGAGAAGCAAAATCCACAATTTCGTTTATAGCTTCTTGCCGTCCTGTAACGTATAACGTCCCTGGTAGAATTACCAGCTTGTTTTTACTTTTCAGAGTGAGTACATTGGGTTATGATTCCCTAGAAACGAATGGTTAACTGGTTAGGTGAAGATCACAAGCGGTCTATACTAGCTGGCTAGCAACAGACTCCTTAATAAAAATAAAGTAAAAAGGACAGGCGTTCCATCTTGTTGAAGAAATAATTTGTTTAGTTGAAATTTGTCAGTAATTGGAAAATTGGGCAGCAAAAACTAGGCAGTAACCCAGTAACGATCAAATTGTTCTTGTTCTTTATGTTAGGTATACTAGTTTTTGCCCGCGAATTTGCTGCCGTGGCCTATACCACAGGAGCTGTACATTTTACCGGGATAAAAAAATTGCCTTTGACACTTAGGCCCAGTTTTTATATCGGTAGTTAACTCAACCAATGGTTAAATATGCTAATCAATGGTTATAAATTTCGCTAAAATGCGTTATATCATCAATTTTGAGTCTGACAAATGGTCAATAATTCACTCTCCAACTTATTCGGTCATAAATTTTGTGATGCTAAAAATTGATAAAAGAAAGCGTTTTAGCGAATTTTAAAATCATTGGTTTGAGTTAACTACGGATAAAAAATTGGGCATTAGCGACAATGTAGCTTTCTTTTAGTGAATTTTACAATCAGAGCCAGAGATTACCCCTATAAAAACCTCTGTTTTAAGGCGTATCTATATACACCTACGACCTCGGTGCAGACCCAGAGGGATCTTTGTGAGGAAAATGAAGACGTTGTTGCCGTGGCTGAATTCTGGTCAAAACGTATATAATTGAGGAATAATCGATACGACGAAGAAGAAGAGGAGGCGTATATAATAAATATTCACTATTGTTAACGCGGTACTGGCCGTGCGCCCGTTCGGTGCCAGAATATCAATATTGGCCCTGCTTTGGGACAGTTTTGTTTGCAAAATATTGTTTGATTTACATAATTATCCTATGTAGGTTAAGAAGAAGTTCTAACCATAAAGTCTTCTGTGTATTTTTTTTTAAACCTCCATTCGTTTTGGAGGAGTTTGCATATAGTGTGCGACCGAAACTGGTTTATACGACCGAAACCGAATTTCGGAAACAGTCTCAGTTTCGGCCGAAACCGAAACTTCCTTACAAGGATTATGTTTTGAGGGGAAAATAAAGAAAACGTTATTATAATCAGTCAGTCTTTATCTTTAAATCACATAGCCATGCAGTCTTCAAAATTTTCACTTATTGGTATGATAATCAAAATAACAACCCCTCATTTAGGAAAATAATATTAATTGCGCCTTGAAAATACTGCAAACACAAGCCAATTACGACAAGACTTGATTAGGCACGTGGACGCGGCAAAATGTCTTTGTCGCTTACTCGCTTGAATAGAACTTAATTTAACGCGCCGAACATTACAGATCAAAGCGCGAGAACTCCCGAATGCTGTTTCAGTTTCGGTCGTAGTTTCGGCATTTTGCCGCCGAAACCGAAACTAAACCGAAACTCGTTTTTTTGCCGATATTCGACGGAAACCGAAACCGATACCTAACAATCGGTCGGACACTATTTGCAAAAGAAGCGAAAAAATATCGTGTTTTTAATTATTATTTTTTAAGCAGAAGTAATACTGATACGAAAAAATCATGTTTCACAAAAATGAAGTACATGTTTTTTTTTTTTTTCATTTCTTTTAACTTAGCCCTTACTAAGGAGTAGGTATGCTTTAGGAAGTAACCGTTTTACAGCACTAAAGCGGAGTAAGGGCCTTAATAGTTTAAAGAAGTTTAGATGAACTGCTCGCTAACATTTGAGTGTAGGATAGGTAGAGGCTAAAGCAAACTTTAAATGGTCCGTAAACCTATAGCAAATCCTGCCGGGCGAGCACAGCCTCTGTGATAGGCTTGGGTCACGCATTTTATCACGGTTTTTGTTCACAAACAATGATAAAAATATGTGAGTCAAGCCTGTCACGGTAGGCCGTGCTCGCCCGGCTGCTTGTAGTGGATAGCGGGTAACCGGAATCGATAAGTAGTTGTTATTTATTAAGTTTCGTGGAACACGCGGACGTAGCGAAGGCCTGTAAATGCTTGTGATTAAGTATGCATTAGTTATTAACATGTGTCGACGCTTTCACACTGAAAGACAACTTTTCTTTTCATACAAGAAACGTTTTTCCTGAACACGATGTTGTTTTAAAAAGTAGCTGAATATGGTTTTTTGCCCCTTAATTTAAGACCTGGAAAGTTTTGTCAGATCGTCAGCTTATTGCTGCTGTAAGATTGAAGAAGGAAGCATGCTGGTATACTCACTGTGTCTCAATGAGTTCGCAGTTGAGCAGCAGCTTGTTGGGCCCCAGCTCCACCACGGCTACGGTCAGGTCGTGGTGGTACACCATCCGCAGCGTGTCGTTACCGACGCGCCGCCCCGTGTAGGGCTTCGCCCCCGCCGCAGGCTCCCGGCGCTCCGCGTCCTCAGATCTCGCCCCAACAGTCCCCACCAGGCCAGCTAGTGACCATCCCGCAGGAAAACTGAACGCGAACGGCTTTGCAGATGCCGATGGAGGCGACGACACCGCGATGCAGAATATAACAACAACTGATAATAAGGATTTCAAAAGTCCGTCCGCCATCGGAGCACCGCGGGTGATGGCTTCTCGCGCAGATCGCACGGCACTTAGTAATCGCCGGATTGACATTTTGTGTTTTTAATTAAACTTTTTATTGGTGTTGCGTGTTCCGCTCGGCCATGTCGCGAGCGTGCGGCCCGCGCGCGCGTCTGTCGTGGACTGGCTGGCTGAGCCTGGCTGGATTTGACGCGCCAATGTCGTGCCCACTGTCCACCGCTGCACTTTCTTCGCCAGTGACGTCACAGCGGTCAGTGCCTACTGATCGAGGTGGTTTCACTCGCGTGTTGTGACTTCCGTGTGGCGTGTGAGCGCCGATATAGGTCTAGGGCTTGTTAGTAATAAGTGACCTACTATGATAGATCAGACAACGTAGAGATAATTACTGCAGACAGCTAGACACTGTTTGTTAAAAAGTTTATACGCTGAAAAAATCGTCAAGTTAGTCAGAATATGCGATCATTCGGTGTCTTGATTGCAGGATGAATCTGATGGCTATCCATCATCCAAGTTCCTCATCGGATTTTTCCGCTCTCTTCACAATAGCAGCGGGAAGTGGAACTAAATGAATGCCACATCTCTAGATGAAGATCTTTGGTGAGGAATTGTGGAGTATATTGTAAGTGTCAATGTCAGAGGAAATGGCTTATTGGCTTGTTAGTGGGCGAAGGCAATGGGCTACCGACCTGAGACTTAAAGTCTTTATGAGTTATTTCATAATATTAGAAACACGTGCCGTTGTCATGCAGAGTATGAAAATCTATATATATTAGTCTATGAATATGAAGCGAAGAGAAGTATATTGTAAGGTCTTTGAAGAGATTCTAGGCAAGTGTCAGTCGATGTCAGCGATGACGGTGCTTGAAATGCCAAATGTATGGATTAATCGTATGACATTTCAATAGCGCTTGACAGTCCCACAATATTTTGACAGTTTTCCAACCGCTATCGGTTCCACAGAGTAAATTTTTTAATGTTCTGTGATCGCGACACTGGTTGGGAGCTTATGGTTTCAGTGAGCTCTTTTGGAACAGCATTTATGACTCGAATTCGTAACAATCTATTAACAAACAACATACTCAGCATCTCACAGACTAAACTGAAGTCTATACCTCAGATCAGTTGCGCTACAAACCCCGGTTTTGTACCTCCAGCATCCGGTCTGTCCCAAATGTATTTTCAAGATTCTCGTCGAAGCAAAAATCTAAAGCGAATTCAACAATCAGGTTACCAGCAACGAGGATCGACAATCTCTTTCCCAAAGGAGAAATTAGAACTGACATTCGGAGATCTTAGTATTGCGTTCCTAATAGAAAGTAACTGACACTAGATTGAGCATTCTGGTTCACCGAAAGTTTATTTTGGTTGTTTGCCAGCCAGAGGTCACTGAGGTCAGTGTTACGTTTATATTATGCGTAAGAAAAGAAAAGAAGCGTGAAAGTTAAGTCATAAAATTACATAACAAAATAAAAGCAAAAAAATTACGTTATGAATGAAATAGTAGGTAAATAACACATTGCTTACACATTCTTTACAAATCTCGAATTCGTCCGTTACTTCTACAGAAGATGAATATATTCATATTTGCATAGAATTAAGTAATAAGAAGGTTAAGTAATAGGAAGGTTTTACCAACATCTGTGAAGCCGCTGATGATTATATAAGGACCGAAAGCTTTTAACAGGCGATCAGTTTTTACTTATTTTATGTTTTTTTCATTTCAGAGAAGAGGTGGCCCAGTGGTAGCAGCCGCGACTTACAAGTTGTATGTCGTGGGTTCGAACCAAGGCACTGCTCTCAAAACGGTGAAGGAAAACATCGTGAGGAAACCGGCATCTGCTTTTTTTGTGTGGGAAATCATCCGATGACTTCTCCCGCTCTGGGGGGAACCGATCACTTTGCCGATTTTTTTGATCGAATCTCATTTTACCAAAAACTATTGACCATCGTCTTTTTTGCTTTGACATATATTCAGATCATCGAAGTATCATGTGGCATATGTATTATTTTACAGAACTACATTTTGCCGATTTACAAAAAAACTTTTTGCTTATAGCCGAAGCCTCTTTTGAACTTTTTTCATTTGCCAAATGATTTATTTGCCACATACGAAACAATATTTTACGGAATATTATAAGATCACAAATATATAGCCGGTCACTTGGTAGTATTTTCAATTTAAAATTGAAATAGTGTCTTAAAAAGTCAATATGCTGTGCTACAAAATTGAGTGACAGAAACGAGATGCTGCAAAACCGACTTCACGCATACTTCACGCAGTCTTGTCTGTGTTTACGTATTTATTTTGAATTTTGATACAAATGATTTACTGTCATGCATTAGACATTTTTATTAATTAATTATGTCAACGAATTAGTCCAAGAGCGAGCGAAGCGAGCTCGGGAATTTACGGCACCCCGACACGGATAGGTTAGGTTCGAAGAGGTTGACGTCTGGGGAGCCAAGGGCGTCTCATGCGGTGGCTAGGGGCGTGAGGGTGTCTCCTTTGCGTCTCCCTCACGCATTCCGCCTCCTCCTTTGCGAGCATTACTGCTTCGCAGAAGGAGGAGACAGCTTCCCATGCCCTCTTGCTCCGTACCATGGCCAGAGCCAGGGCCGGACGCGAGATATCGCCATCGCTGATCGCCTCCACGAGGACACGGCGGTTCTACGCCCAAGCGGGGCAGACCTCCAACGTATGCTCCACCATGTCTTCCGGGCGGTCCACACAATGATGACACCCGGGCGTTTCCTCCCACCTTATCCTGAACAGGACCTCCTGAAACAGCCGTGTCCGGTGAGGACCTGCGTCAGGCGGAAGATGAGGACGCCGTGACGCCTCTCAAGCCACTCCTTAAAGAGGGACCTTACCGCCGCAATTGTGGCGTGCTCAAAACCGGCATGTCCTAGAACCAAGAATCCGGTGACATGTGACATCTACCAACCCGCACTGGGTACGCGTGGTGGATTAAGGCCTATTTCCTCTCACAGAGAGGAGCCCTGTGTCCCAGCAGTGGGAACATTAAAAGGGAAATGATGTTTTTTAATTTACCTACACGTGCAAGTTGAGATGGTATCATCCGATCCGAATCCGAGAAACTTCGGTTCCGAAGTAGCCGTAGTACTTCTTCAAGGGAAGCTTATGCACTACATCCGAACTGTCTCCGTCATAATTCAGAACATTTTCAATTCGGATAGAACTCGGAACTTAAATCACGGGCTTGGATCGGATGTAGTGCGTAATCGCCCTAATAGCTCTTATTGCATATTGCTTGTGTTGTATAATAAATTAATAATAATAACTGGTTTCAGATAAATCAGCGAGCTGTTTTATTTTTCTGATAGGAGATTATATCACTCTAATCTGTCTCACAGTGCAGTTCACTAACCCGATGAGAAAGAAAGCAAAATTAAATAAGTAAGAGATGAACTACTACTCGATACTTCTGACTATCCGTATCAACTGTCAAATATCTACAACTTTAATGACTGGATGGAGTCTTGCAATCTAGCTATAGTTCTCGCCAAACTTCTGATGTTTATTCCTATCCACGGACCGACCTTGGGAAACGTTGCTTATCCCCGAAGATCGACTCGTGCGGCGGTGGTTACAAAGCCACTACCTAACCATGAATAGAGAAGGCAAATCGCACTCATAAACGCTTTATTCACGTCAATCCTACTTATCAAACTAATATTATAAAGGCGAAAGTTTGGATGGATGTATGTTTGTTACTCAATCACGCCAGAACGGCTGAATGGATCTGGATCAAATTTGGCTCAGAGATAGTCTGCAATAGACTACACATAGGCTACTTTTCATTCCGGTATAGTGTTCCTTTGGGATAAGAAAACAAGTTTACAATGCATGTCCTCGAAAAGAGCGATTTCCAAGCAGCCAAACTGTGCGGAAAGTGTCACTTTTTTCACTAGTGCTTTTTACCTTTCTGTATTTATTAAATTTTTAACTCCGACGTCAGTATTTTATTATTTGAGAAAAGTTTTAAAAATTAGTTTAGTACAGATTATCATTCATCTATAAGGTAAAATATAACTAATACTTCATTAAAGACGAATTTAATTAATCGAGATTTAAAAAGAGAAAATAGAACGTTGCGTTACGAGGTGACAGCTATTTGCACATGCGCAGTAGATATTCCCGAGGAACTATTAGTTAATGTGTGGACATGCTGAGCGCGCTTGAATACGATCGCCATTTTAGTAATTTCTTGCTTGGTTCAAATATATATTTTTATTTCCTTGCACAATGCATAGTAAAATGTTGTATGATACCTACACTTACTTAAGATGATTCCCGACTCGTGTCATCGGGAATCACCTACCTTCCGCACTTGTAGCCTATATAACTATTTGCGCGGGCGAAGCAGTTGCAGAAGCTAGTGAAAACATATTGCACTTATTTAAATAAGAACCTAGGTCCTCAAGCTCAAGGTCGAAGGTTAGACTACCAACACCCCAAAATAAGGTAGGTATTTTAAAGGTACCTGAAAAATATGAAAAATATCTACAAAGATAGAGTTTACATACAGGTAAGTGCCAGGACTTACCTGTATGTAAACTCTATCTTTGTAGATATTTTTCATTGACTTGTATAACCCATCTTAACATTAAAACCGCTACAACTACACCTTTTGGTCCATTATTTAATTGTAGCGCAATGCAAACTGCTAGTGTTTGGAAGCCCTACGCAATGCACGTTACTTTGTGTGCAAGAAGCCTTACATTAGCACTTCTGACGTGTTTCGCTTACCTCAAGGGAGGCGGCATACCTGCTCGTAAATTAAACAAATACAATTATTTTATTTTATTTATTTATTTAATTCAGACAATTCCAGCCCATAGTTTAACATGATACATTAAATTATATTATACACAGGTAAAAACTCAAAATAAAAACAATCAATAATAAAATTCAAACAGTAAAAAATTCATCAATGTCATGCAGTCAAAAAAGCAACAATTAAAAAGGTTCAAAAAATTATAAAAATGTCAGAAAATTTATAAAACAATGTCAAATGTAAAATTGCCAAATGTTGAATGTTATAAAAATGTCAATATATAAAAAAAAAAAAAAAATATTAAATTAGTTCTGCTAAAGTATTTCGATGAATTATGTAATTTTTTGCGGTATTAGTGTTGTGTAGAAGCCATGCAAACCCAGAGCAGACGCCATGTTCTAAAAGGAAAGAAGGGAGAAAGCAAGGATAAATAAAGAACGACAAAATAAAGAACAAAGAAAGAAAGAAAAACGAAGATCATAGGCAGAAAGTTACTTACTGAATCGTGCAATTTCCAAACCTAATACCCTACACTCGGCAACCGTGCTTTCATTTTCCAAACCAAAGAGGCACACCTTGTTTACTAATATTTGTCAACCATTATGTTACATTATTGATCAACTGCAACTTTAGGTAAGTAAAATAAAACATCTTACCGAATTGAGATCATATATTATCATAGGTATGCTAGTATTATATTATCTGTGTAATTCTAACGCCATCTAGCGGTGAGAGGAATAGCAACTAGCTATAATTATTCATCACTAGATGGCGCTGTAAGATTGTTCACGCATGCGATTTAACTATAACGTTGTTGTGGCTGGGTAGCCAGAAGTGTCGTACTTTGGTAATCTCGCGGCTCATTTCATCACTGCTAGTTGATAACCGTTATAAATAACGATTCTAAAACAGTAAAGGCCTATACAGACCAAAGCCCGGCCCGGCGCGGCGGCACAACCGCAGAGTTAGCGCCATTGGGTTAGGCTAGAACGCGCGGAGCCTAGGTCTTTCCCTACGAATATTTTTTTGTGTTTACTTTACTTATTTCCTTTCAGTCGTCTCCCATTCAAATTATTCCTGGTTTAGGGGTATGCAGAACAGGGTGTAAAGCCTCGCAAACCTCCATAGAAAAGGTAGGATCCTTCGACCAGACGGGTGTTGTGTCTGGTCCATGCAACTGCCCCACGGTTATTGTCGGACTGTTGTATGTATTCAAATCGCGAGCTTCTGCCAGCGACTTCTCCCGCGTAAATAGTTATTTATGCTACAAGTGCGAAAACTTTGCTTGCGCGCGGATTTGCGTGACGTCATGTCATTAGATCGTAAGTGGCGTGTTCGTTTGTGTCGCTACACTGGTTTAACAATAATTACTAAGTAGAATCTCTCAAACAGGACAGACATCACAATAAAACAAGATTACTAAGATATCATTTATTACTAATAGTGTGTAGGATCCATTCGTGATGCGCCGCGATCGGGTACGACACGAACACCTCCTCGTCAGTCTGCACCACTGCCAACATCTTCACTTTATCGTCATGAATATACAGCACCGGACCGCCCGTACTTAGCTGAAACAATAATATAACATCACGCCTGATACATATCCCACCACTAATCGTCGCATCATACAGACATCGGTCTACTACATAGAATTTCCTGTTTCGTTTGGTCCACGATTTTTTGCCCATCCCGTAGAAAAGTCATATGGAGGACCTGGCTGGAGGCTTCCCACAAGTAGATTCGATGACCTGATGTGGGTCGTATGTAACCGCTGGATATTAGAAGCAGATAATCATTCATTAAAGCGAGTGTTGCAGTTGTGTCTGTGTATTTTTTTCTATTCTATCCGTTCGTTTACATATGGCTAGGAGAAGAGATATTTCGGAAAAAATATCGATACTTTAAAGGGCTTATTACAAACCTGCGTAACATTGACCTTATCCTTGGTTCGGAGACATAGCACATCGTTGTCTTTGTAGCTGTACATGGCCTGGCACTCCGTAGGACTGAGTATCTGGCTCAACGCTGACGAGCAAGTCATGGAGTCGTGTTCCGAATCTGATTCGTTCTGGAATTTAAGATTTGGTTTAAGTTCTGGTGGCGTTGAGAAAAAAATGCAATTTTCCCTCCAATAAAACAGTTATGCTCCCCGGAGATCAATATAGCGAACGTTAGTTTTACCCAAGCTAGTGAACAGTAGCGCTTTATAAGAAAATGAACTTTATTTTTATTATGATAACGTTCATATTCGTATGAAACACTTGATCACAGTCACTAAAAGTGTTCTTTTTCGTATGATATGGCAGGTAGATACTTGATTGGGTGAAGACTTCTTAGTTTTGATTGCTCTAAAAATCTCAGTGTAACACATGAAAGTGTTTGAGTTCTACGCCATCTCACCCTCGATAAAACCCATCCATACGCCATTACGTCCCCCTTATCCACCGCCTCTTTCATCAGCTCCAAGGCAGGACCTTCAACCTCCGGCTCAATCCTCATCAGCGCTAAGTAGGACCCGTTCTCTTCTTCGAAGGCTGACTGTGAGGAGTTGGTGGCATGGTGCAGGACAACCCTCGTCACGTTGTGCGCTGATCCTCCCATGAGAGGGTTTGATGACTCCGCCACTATCGTGTAGTGGCTAGAGCTTGTCGTGTTTGTGCTGCAAATAATAAGACGTCAGAACACAGGGTGAAATTAAATCGGGTAACAAAACTTTGCAGATGTGATGGGTGTCAATTGTATCTAAAAACGGTTAAACAAATATAACATGCTTTTATAAAATCAGTTTTTGTTTTGTTTTATCGTATTTAGATATTTACCTAGAAATAGCGAAGTTTATGTAATTTTGGCTAACTACTTTAATTTGGATAAATGATGCCAAGAACCTCATATCGGCATAGCTTTGTTAAATAACTCTAATTCAAATGCAGCGTGGGTAGGCAATAAGCAGAATAAATAGCTGACCCTATTGCTCTTCTATGGCCAGATCAAGCATCTGAGAACTGTGCTAGTTTACAAGAATGAAAGATGACATAAATCTTACTTGTTGGCATGCAGGTTACTCAAGACATTAATACAATTGGCAGCAGTCAGCACCCATCGCGACGTCAACAGAGTTCCCGCGCAGGTTTGCGCGGTAACATTCGCAAGCGTTTCAAATATGGCGACCAAAAATGGCGCATCTTTCGGCAAGACAACTTCCGTCCTGTTTTTCACTTCATGGTAAACTTTTTTAGTATTGTCGCGAAAACTAATCCTAGATAATAAAGTAAAATCGTTGTCGAATTTCGATTTATTTTCATCGAAAGATCTCGAAACGTCTGGTTCAGGCAGCGAATTTTCGACTAAGACTTTGTCTAACATCTCCGAGGTCTGTTCTTCGGGTTGATCGTTGTCAGAACGGCTGGCATCTCCTCTGATGGATGGTACGATGATCAGGTTCTGGTCCCGACTGACGGCGCTCAGGATCTGGTCGGTGGTGAAAGGGTCACAGTCCTGGATGCCTGGAGTCTCCTCGCTATTTGTGAACCTTGTGTTTTGGAATAGAGTTTCGTTCATGGCGTAGTTGAAACCTAAAATGATCGGCAAAATGAGATAATTAATTCATATTTAATTTCATCTAGGCACTTCAACCATGAAAACCCAAGAACCTGCTTTATAGCTTTGAGCTGTTATATAAAGCCGCGATAACCACATCGACATTATGCTGCCCTATTCTAGTGTTTGTAAACACGCTGGTCTTTGTATTGCACATGGTACTACTATGGAAACAAAACACCGTAACACCGGAGTGTAAACAGACCCATTGGTCCTGGATTAAATGGTCAGACATCTCCATGCTATATGCATGCACTATATACCTTTGGCAAAATAACTTTTAAACCTATATATTAAGTTCAGTTGCGCTAGGACTTTAAGCATTTGTACTATGTACTTTTCCAAAAGTACTACCTACTAGTAAATTAGTATTTATTTGTTTATTTATGTACACACAAAACACTTAAAAGAGAAAGTACAATGTCTAGTAGTAATGTCTCAATTCTGAAATAAGTTGATATTACTACTCGGTCAAAATAACTGTGCACCTCGTTGGGATGCGACCCCAGCCCACCTACCCGGGCGGCGCCCCGCAGTCACCTCGTGCGCCAATAGCGAGAGTCGAACGTCAAAGTGACGTAGCAACGCCAGGAGCGCAGTAATTGATCGAGTAGTATAGTTCTCGCCAAACTTCTTGCCCGCCCTGTAGTTGGCTACAATGGTTGCGCAGTCGTAGATCTCATACTAAACAGCACCGTGCCTTGCGCTTCGGTAAGCTAACTTCTGTGCGGCCAAGAATTTTGGCGAGAACTATACAAAGACCAAACTCATGACTAACAGCGTCCAACAGCAAGTATATATAGGGGGTATGGAGATTGCATATGTCCCAGAATACATCTACCAAATAGTCACTTTCCAGGTGATACAGGATAAAGTTGCAAGATGCACCGAAAACTCCTGGCAAAGCTATTGGCCAATGAAGGCTCTGAAGAAAGTAGACCTTCCCATTTGCCAAAAGCGCAAATTAACGGATATGTGCATTCTCCCTATCCTCACATACGGCGCTCAAACCTGGTCTTTGACAATTCAGCAGAGAAGAATCAGACTAACAGGGCGTATTAGGAATACAGTGCTGCGCTCAAGAACACAAATCGCCGACCTCACTCAAAAATCAGCCAAGCTTAAATGGGACTGGGCCGGCCACGTTTGCCGCATGTTGAACGAGTCATTAGCCAAAGCTTCCATAATGTGGGTCCCGGCAAATATACAGCGACATCGCGGCAGACCCAGGCGAAGATGGCGGGACGAACTTGAAACCTAAAGATAGGCCTGGTCTACACTTGCCAAAACCGGGCAAAATGGAATGAAGAAAGGGAGGCCTTTGCCCTGCAGTGGGACAATTTAGACGAAAAATAAAAATAGTACATCAGTTGGAATAAAGGAGTTAAAAAGACTTTAGTTTACCTGCTAGATTATCCAATAGAAACACGAAGACAGCTACGCTCGACATTTTGATAGCAATGTTGTTTTGTGTCATTCAACGTGTTGAATATTACGGTGCTTGCATGTGTGTGATAAGGATATTATAACTATTTTTGGTAACTTCTTGATTACTAGTTTTTTTTTCAGTTACTGGATAAACTTTTTTGAAAGTCTTGGGATGTCAATCACAATATCACTTTTTCTGCTTAGATTATCGTCACTTTTTCAGTCTTATTTCAGGTTTCTTCAGTGTTGACTGCTCAGGCTTGAATTCGGGCCTTTACTCTTAGTTCTCGTACTCAAGAGTCGTGTTTTCAAAACAGTCGTGAAAGTTATCGGACTTTTGTAAAACATTATGTAAAGCAACCCGTGTAGGTAACGGTTTACATCATGTAAGTAAGGCAAGAGGGCTAATAAATACAATTTCATACAATAATTAAAAATATTTATTTGATTTAAAATTTGTTCATTACATTCACAACCTTGACAAATACAAGCATTTATAACGATCACAATGATTGCTCAAAGCTTCGATCAACAATAACAACGCATAACAGGTCACTTACAAAATCAATGATATTTTCTGTCCGAGTGAATATAACTTACTACCCTACATTTACCTACAATACTTACTATGACAAACTGAACAAAATAAGTGCTCGTCTCAAGTGAGCTGTCATTTACCGAGACGTATTTTTCTTGGGCCTACCCTAAATCTAGTTGTTATTGTTGATCGAAGGCTCAAAGTTAAGATTATTTCTGAACCTAACTCACTTGCCCGCACAATGCAACCATAATAATTATGACTGTCTATTTTTCCATTTTACAGGGTTGAGTTATTTACTGCAACCATAGAAATATAACATACAGGAGAAGTGTCAAGGGGGCGTGTCGGTGTCCGCGCGACGTGCACAAACTGAGCATGTCACAGGCAAATGGCCGTCGCCGCGAAATAGTGCGCTTTCGACCGTCCGCGTCATCGTGACAAATTACAAGAATGCCGTGTTGTTCAGTGGTTTCTTGTAAAAACCGAAGTCTAAACCAAAACTTTGTAAACTTTGTAAATGTTACCATAAGTGAGTACAAGTATTTCATTATATTTGTCTTTAAAATTATGAAAAACAACAAATCATAAAATATTTCTTGCTTCTACTATGTTATTTTTGTTTTGAAATATCACAGCGACTGTACTATTTTTGCATTAAATACATTGCTTCTTAATCATGACCTAAGTTTGTCGCTAAGTGACTGGACAAGCAATGTAAAAATCACAAAACGATACTTCATTGAACGGATACATCGCGTAGTACGTCCGCTGCTCCTTGCAACGAGTTAGTGATGTGCTTGTGCAGATCCACTAACGTAGCTATCGATAAGAATGTCGATTGACGAATGAAATATTTCAATTATAGTTTATTTTTCAATTTGTCAACCGATTTCAACTGGTTGGAAAATCGATGTGAAATAATGTGTATTACTTATTTTGATAATTTTACAGCGTAGTAGAGAAATGCGTAACCAACTTTTTGTCACAAAATACCACCCCAATAATATCAAAGTGTCAAGTGCTGCACAAATACCTCCACTTTTGTGATTAAACACCATAGCAGGGTTCAACAATACCTCCTGTTTCAATATGCTATGAAAGCCTAAACCAACTTCACCGGATTTTTAATTGTTTGAATTTTTTTATTTACTTAATAATTTACATTTTTATTTGAATATTGTTTATTTTTATTATAACATTTTCTGGACATGCCGTTTTTTATTTATTTTATTTTCATGAACCCAAAAAAAATGTACAATAATAAATGGGCGAATCGACAACTATCCGATTTAGTCAATAACTAGCGTATATCTATACCAATATTATAAAGAGGAAAGATTTTTTGTTTGTTTGTACCGAATAGACTCCGAAACTACTGGACCGATTTTAAAAATTCTTTCACCTATGGAAAGCTACATTATTCCCAAGTAACATAGGCTATAATTTTGACGGGAGCGAAGCCGCGGGGGTCAGCTAGTAATATTATAAAGAGGAAAGATTTTTTTGTTTGTTTGTACCGAATGGGCTCCGAAACTACTGGACCAATTTTAAAAAAAAAATCTTTCACCAATAGAAAACTACATTATTCCTGAGTGACATAGGCTATTTTTTTAACCCGAATATGGGTCCTGTGGGGTGGTCCACGGGAGCGAAGCCTTGGGGAACAGCTAGTGTAAAATCAATTGCTTTTGCACAGCACAACTATAGCGACCGATGTTTTTGTGTGCATAAGTTGTACGGTGATTGGTATATACACGCTGTGCTTGAAGGGATAAGGTTTAAAATTGATTGTGTAGTACGTTCTGATTTAAGCAATGCGGATGTGTGCGCGACTGCGTATCTATTGCCTTTACTGAACTGCATGTGTAGTAGTTGCCGCGTGGTAGGGGCAAACACAGGTTGCCGATATATTTTCGTCTACCGGGCATATCTCCTTGTTTATTATATCTATGACTGCAACCAACATTTACTATAGAATCACCTCTGAAATATGAAAAAAAGGTATTTGGTACATTTATATTCGCACGACTCGGAAAAATGTAGGGTTGTTAGTTTTCAAAAGCATTAAAGAGTACTTTCACCTCCTGAAAGATTTCCAAAGGATTAAACTCTTCTATTATAGTACAACTTTAGAACAGAGGATCAAATGGTTTATGGTTGCACTATGACTCTGACTACAAACTCGCATGCGGGCGTTACCTTTTTTAGGGTTCCGTCGTGTCCGTCTGTCTGTCCGTCGTCTGTCACACAATTTTAATCCGAAGATTTTTATACTTCCCAATGACCTACGAACTTGAAATTTAGTGATAATGTTTATTATTACGTATACTTTACTAACAAATACCAATAGGTATATTGATAAAATAGACTTTTTCTTTGGTACGGAACCCGAAATGTGCGAACTACGAAAATGTGCGAAGTCCTACATGTTTTGCTTCCGTTTTTTTTTCAAACCGCGTAACTTTCTTGTGGCGATCCTAGCCGGCTTCTTCCCGCATGCGGGCAAGCGAGAAAAGTATGAGTTTACTATATTTGGCTTCTGTACACTGAGTTTTGTCTTTGTCCTAACGTATTCACATGGAATGAAAGAAAACCTCTCGGTCATCATAAGCCATTCAATATTAGAAAATATGAAGTTTTCAAATCTATTTACATATTATTTGTTACTAGCGAAATTCTAGTAAAATATATTTAGTTTTAAAAGTAATTTTAGTAAAGTTATCAAACAAGTCTTGCCAGTTTTTTGTAAAGTTTAAGAAGTATTATTTACAAATAAGTACCAGTACATAAAATTATAAGTCAAAGAGTTGATGAAACAATGGGTTTCCACCGTACATTTTTTTAATTTAAAAACAAGTAACATCATAGATGGCGCCACTAGCGATGTGACTTTTCAGTCAAAAATAATTTTAATTTTTGGTTACAAATATTTTACGCTAATATGTAGTAGTATTTAATTAATATAATTTAATGAATTATTGATCAAATATTTTGATACATAACAACGTATGCTGTATTATTAATAGTATTTCAATAATAATTATGTTATATTCCCCTGAGTACCTTGTAAAATATGTAGATGGAACTATTGCTAAAACAGCTAACGTTACTAGTACAAGATTTCACTATAAAAGTACATAATATAAAGAAAATTTCAATTCAGAGGATTCAAACCACTGCACCCTAATTACGTAACTTCAAAGAACGCGCGCGCGTTTGGATTACTTGCATTCTTTGCTTCATATGTTTGAAAACCCATTATAATTTTCCAAATGAAAGAGTATGCGATCGATTTAATGAATGTATACGTTACGCAATTTGGCTGCTGTCTTAAAATTGGGAAAATTGTTTTCTTGTTCTACTAATAAATAAGATAGAATCATAAACCGAAAATAGTAAGATCCAATGTCCATTTTGTTTTCCTAGTCCAAACCATCACTATTGTTATCGAATAAAGTTATATATCTCTCGCTTAGTGAATTAGACTAGATTATTGACTTGAGCCTGCTGTGGTGAGTCCCCGGAGGAACAAAGTGTGTACCTGTAAAAAGATTAACATTGTTTTAACCCCATATTATTTACCCCTGCCCTTTCTGCCTACTGCTGAACAGGTCATTTAAAAATAACGCATATAATCGTCCAAACATTAGGCGCATTGATGATTTTAAAATATGTTCAAGCACCAATAAAAAGAAACATCTAGTCACTTATAATCATATATTTTGCTAAATAGGATAAGAACGGACCTAGCGAAAGGCAGTGCGGTTGTCACTGCCAAACAAATATCAACAGTTCGCTTGTTGAAATAAAGTTGAAAATAAATAAACTACTTCCGCCACCCTTATGTTAGAATCAGGTTATGTATTTTCAACATTATTTCAACGTTCTCTAAGTCGATGTTTGTTTGTGAAATGGCCCACTCACCTTAATAACTCCAATGGTCATCCCGGACATTCTGGCCAGTGTTCTCAGGAATGTAGCCCAAGATGAAGGGCAGGCCGGTGCTGACCTTCTTCTGGTAGTCCACGTACTGCGGCCCGAAGAACGTGAGGAGGGTCAGCTCCTCCGCGTACACCCTCTCTCGAAAGAACAGCCACGAGGCTGCTGCGTAGATTATCACGCAGATCGGGTTTAGCAGCGTTATCTGGAAGGAGTAAGAGATAAGGGGATGAGAAAGGGAGATTGGGTATAAAACAATAAAAAAGTCTATTTTGTTACCAAACGGGCGAGTGTGCTTCAGTGACCAGGTGAATATATACACATTGGACAGAAAAATATTTTACAAACATTTTGAATTTAGTGTGGCTTAAAAACATCTTATTAGCTGATGATGTTGAATGCTACAAGAAGAGCGAGACTTATAGACAGCACTTCGACTTTTTGAAACTAGGTTTCAAATTAATATAAACGTTCTTTACTTATAAGTAGCGTTCATATTCTCCTAAAGTGTTTAGTATCCTAAAGTGTTTCCTACGCAATGCTTACTTAAGTAAACCCAAAATGCAAATTATCTCAATAATGGAATGCACTAAATGAATTTCAAAATCAAATTGCATTAAATGCATCAGTTAGCCTAAATGGCTTTAGAAAGAACATCGCATACCTGTGTGCCAATAGACCAATAGAACCAGCCGACGTAGCTGGGGTGTCTGCAGATGGAGTACACCCCATGAGTCACCAGCTCATGGTCAGCCCGCTTCACGAACTGCACCTAAAACATACAGTAATAATAATTTTACTTGGAGCTACTAAAGGTAACTGAAACTTTTAGTAGCGCCATCAGGATGGAGCTTGGTGTTGACAAATGTGCGGTCATGCATTGACAAAGCGAGGGGAGATTGTGGAATCCGTAGGAATCCAAGTCGCGGATTCCATAAACCTGAGATACCTGTCTCCAAACGAAACCTTTAAGTATTTGGGTATGTCGGAAGTTCTTCATCAGGTCTTGATGAAAATTAAATGGGACCACGTGACAAGCACCCGCTTTCAAATGAAATAAGAATCATCAAAATCGGTTCGGCATCAAAAAAAAAAATACAATCGAATTCATAACCTCCTTCTTTTTGCGAAGTCGGTTAAAAATAGTAATAAAGGTCATTTTGTATCTATTTGGACTGTTTATTTTCTGACCCAAGTGATAAATTTGATGCTTAAGTATCGTCATTTTTTACTACTATCTGGGAGCCTTTCATCAATTTTTATTACTAAGAATTCTTATAATACCCTAGCTTGTTATTATACCTTGTAGGATAGCTAATAAAACATAGATATTTTTAAGCACATCTGCAGCATGACTGTCGTAAACATTTTTTTTAAATATTTCTGAAAGATGAAATATTTTTTACGAATTTATTTCATTTTATAACTATCAATTGTCTATTACGACCCAGTTGGTTCCCTACCCAAAGGGAAAAAAAGACGGGACCCGACTGAGGGCGAGTCCGACTCGCACTTGGCCGGTTATATATTAATAAAATAACTTACGGTGTGATTAAAGTTAGTCCTAGCCGTAAACATGGCCAACTTCCTGAATAGCTCTCCTGCGATACACATCACAACACCCACATATGACAGCCAGAAGTATGTCTTCATATCTGTAACAAATGTGGGTTGAATGAAAGCCAGGATTTTGAATGTAAGTTAGCTAAGTTTAAATTAAGGCTACTGAATGTAAGTCAGGGTTTTGAATGTACCCCAGGCTTCCGAATGTATCACAGGCTTTTAAATGTAAGTCAGGCTTCAGTCTGGCAGAATTTAAGAATGAATGAATCTGTAAGTTAGGGTCTTGAAAGCCAGGCTTCTGAATGTAATTTAAACTTTTGAGGGTAAGCCAGGGTTTTGAATGTAAGCCAGGCTTCTGAATATAAGCCAGGCTTCTGAATGTAAGCTTTACTTTTGAATGTAAGCCAGGATGCTGAATGTATCCCAGGCTTTTGAATGTAAGTCACACTTTTGATTGTAAGCCAGGCTCATGACTGTAAATTAGGTTTTTGAGAGCAAGGCAGAGTTCTCAATGTAAGCCAGGCTTCTGAATGTAAGCCAGGATTCTGAATATAACCAAGGCTTTTGATTGAAGATTGACAAGAAATAATTTCTAAATAAGTACAACAATTAACTTACCAGGGAAGAAATAGTACTCCACTCCCCATTCTATCCAGCTGGCTACAGCAGCCACACCATACTGAACACTATGATTCAATATGAAAGAGTTAACACTGAGTGTCCGCGGGTTTGTGAGTGCAACGGACATGAACTCTGAGAAATGGAAGAAGGATAGTATCACAGTGTAGAGACCGAAAACTCGCCAACCGTTGTCAAAGGTGGCGAGGAAGATACCCAGGGAGAATGCTGCACCCAGGAAAGCTGATCTTATTGATACCTGTGTGTGTAAGAAAACTTAAATTGTGGGTAACAATTTTTTCAAGTGAAAAGTTAATATAAAATTTGGTCATGAATTACTTTTGCTGTTCCGCAATTCAGAAATAAATTAGTACCAAATATAATGATGACTCTTAAATCTGTGACTCATGTTGACCTACACAAGTTAATTCAATAAGGGAAAAATTAAAGAAGATTGTACTGAATCGCTAGGTCTTAGATATTGACACTGCAGGCAGCAAAGTTTTAGTAAACATAAACGTGTATAGTTTATCAAATAAAAATGCATCTTACCTCGTAAATAAAGCCTTTGTAACAGTATCTCAATATGAACGTAAACAGACAGAAATATAGTGCCGGGCCCCAATATGTAAGGGCCCAAAGCTCCGACGAGAATCCTAGGACTCTTCCAGAAAAGAATGATGTTGTAAAAATAATTGCGGAAAGTAAAAAACAAATTAACGCCTGTTTTCCGGCGGGACAGATATTTCTAGCATTAAACATGTTGATTTTCTTTAATTCAAGCTGTATGAAAATCTGGAACGGAGCCTGATAAGGTTACTACTATTTCCGTTATGGTCAACACTATTTTTTTTAAGAAATCATTGAAAATTTAAAAAAAGTTCAATATTTACACGAGCGAGAAACCATTAATTTATTCTCTATATTTTCACTCATTTCGCTGTCAATGTCAAGTGTCAATCCAAATGTCAATTATCAAACAGCCTAGCCGCGTTCCAAGTCACGTCAAAAACGTAGTCTAACCAAAAGCTAAACTACACTACGGGTCGAAGTGTCCGAGTTATTTCTCGGCCCCTCCACAAGATAAGGTGAGTCAAGAGCTTTCGTTCCAAAGGATGAGGCGAATGAGCTACTAGTTACCGGACAACCAACGACATTATCAACGTACGGACCTTCTCAGTCTACCCTCTTTGCTACCGATAGTGTAAGCACTTTCAGGGGCACCTAGGAAGGTATTGGTTGAGCTTGCTTTCAATGAAAATAATATATCATTGTAACACAGTGGTTTAATAAAATATAATACATTTTATTATAGCAAACATTAACTTCATCTGAAAAACACAGGGTGACAGAAACATACCATTTGCTAAAAACAACTAAACTAAAAACTCTCTTCTAGAACATAGTGCATTATAACCTTCATGATACAACACCCCCACTTAATCCACTATGCTGTGTGCAGAACACATGTTTCTGCTTACCAACTCCCTTTGTCATCATATCAGCAGGCATAAGGGCAGTCTCACAATATTCAACACAAATTACCCTTTGCTCTGATAACTCCCTAACGAAATGATATCTTATGTTTATATGTTTGGAATGTTTTCCAATAGCAGGGCTATTAACTAGCTTACTGGCACTTTGACTATCACTAAAAATAGTAACAGCAGTGTTATTCCGGCCAGTCAGTTCAGAATATAAACCATTTTACTGATATCACTTCCTTAGCGACCTCACAGATTGCAATGTACTCAGCTTCAGCAGGTCTTAGCGCAACACAACGCTGCTTTATAGACTGCCAAGACACCGCAGCACCACCGAAAACTAGGGTATAACCAGAAAAAGATTTCCATTCCAGATCAGGCCCATTTCCCCAATCTGCATCAGCATAGGTAACCAAAGGCTTATTACATTTTTTGTAACACAGCGATAATTCCGCCGTCCCCTTTAGATACCTGAGCACTCGTTTCAGTGCCGCCATGTGAGTTGAATCATTGCAGTTATTGAATTGACTTAGCATCGTAACTGCATACGATATATCGGGTCTTGTACAACATGCCAGGTACATTAATGACCCGATAATTTCCTAATACCGCGTGTTGTTATTCTTTTCACCAGATTTCAGGCGAAGATTCGTTTCAACCGGTGTACTAACCGATTTACAGTCCAGCATTCCATATTTCTTCAATATTTTTGAAATGTATTTCTTTTGAGACAAGTGAATTTCACTTACACTCTTCCTCTCAATCCGGACTCCAAGACATTCTCTTGCCTCGCCCAAATCCTTTATTTTGAAGGATCTTCCAATCTGACGTATCACTGTCCTGGATTCTACAGCTTTATTTGTGAATATATAAAAATCGTCCACGTACAGAGCTATGGCAGTGAAAACTTCTTCAAAATTCTTTGTATAGACACACTGGTCATATTTAGACCGAGAAAAACCCTTTATTATATGCTCATGAATCTTTTGGTTCCAACACCTGGCAGCTTGTTTTAGGCCATAAATGGCTTTCTTCAATTTGCAAACCTTGCCTTGCTCTTGAACAAAAGATTGCGGCTGTTCCATATAAATTTCTTCATACAGATCTCCATTGAGAAAAGCGGTGGTAACATCAATATGATGTACGCTCAGGTTCATCTCAACTGTTAGTGCTAGTAGAAGACGAATTGACGACATTTTGACTACCGGTGCAAATGTTTCAAAATAGTCTTCTCCAGGTTTTTGCGAATAACCCTTAGCAACCAGCCTGGCCTTATAGCGCTGAGTGGTGCCATCAGCACCTTCAACTTGAAAACCCATTTCGTTTTGATAACATTAGCGTCTAATGGTCGATCAACCAATTCCCGGGTTCCATTCACCTTCAAGGAATTGAACTCATCCTTCATCGCTTCTACCCAAAACTTCTTGTCAGAACGCTCCATAGCATCTATAACTGAAATAGGATCAGGATCATCTGATACATGGAAATTGTATACCATGTCTTTCTCCCGCTTCGGAACCCTATTTCGAGCAGGGTAACGTCTCGAACTTTGCAAACCTTCTGCCACAGGACGCTCTAAGTCAACAGAAGCTGAACTTTTCAAATCTTCTGTCGTAGGATTCTCTACGTCGACAGAGTCGTAAAAATTCTCTCCAGAATCCGATCTCGTTAGTGAACTAGCCCTCGTTGTACTAGATACACTTCCAGATTCTTCTTCATTCATGTTTGAACTAGCCACCGGAACCCCCACTGCAACAGGACCAGCAATCCTTGAAACCTCTGGTTGAGTAGTGGAACGACTAACTCCAGGAATCTCATACTGTAAATCTATGACCACAGCATCCTTTGAAACAGGAACAGAGGCTTTTTGTTTCTCTTTAGTAGTTTCGGGAACATTTTCCATAAATGTAGCATCTCGAGCGATGATAATCCTCGTTGGATCATCCTCCAAATTGATAAATCGGTACGCCTTCAAATTAGTCGAATACCCAGTCATTATCATTTGAACCGTCTTCGGATCAAACTTCTTGCGACTATGATCCTTTACCTGAACCTGAGCTCTACATCCGAATATTTTCAGATTCGATAGATTGACTCTCTCACCTGTAAAAACCTCCTCTGGAACTTTATCCTTGAGGGCCATTGTTGGAGATCGGTTCTTCAAGTACACGGCACAACCAACAGCTTCTCCCCAGAATCTCTTGTCCAAACCAGCCTCATGCACCATAGATCTAGCCTTTTCAGTTATTGTGCGTATTGTTCGTTCCGCCACTCCATTCTGTTGAGGAGTGTAAGGTACTGATCTCTGGTGTTGGATCCCATGTTTTTTCAGGAATCCTTGAAATTCTCCGTTGGTATATTCAGTGCCATTATCGCTACGAAATTTCTTTATCTTCCTTCCCGTCTGATTTTCGACTAGAGCCTTGAATTCCGTGAATTTAGCGAAAACTTCGGTCTTGGATTTTAGCAAATAGCCAAATGTTTTTCTGCTAAAGTCATCCAAATAAATCAGGTAGTACCTATTACCGCCCCAGGATTCTACCTCCATAGGGCCCGCTAAATCTGAATGCACGAGTTCAAGTAAGTCTTTTGCTCTCTTACTTTTACCTTTTGGAAAAATTTTGACGCACTCCTTCCCTTTACAGCAGCTTATACATGGTTCCGTGCTCACCTCTCTAAAAGTCAGACCATCTGCCAAACTTTTCAGCTTCACCATCAGAGCTCCACTCAGGTGACCTAGTCTTCTGTGCCACAAATCAAAACAGGCGCGAGAAGAATCTTCTGGAGGACACGTCAGAACCATCGCTGCTTCTTTATCTAAAACATATAACCCCTGTTTCAGTGGTGCTGTCAATACTGGCTTTCCAATTACTTTTACTTTGTAATCCTTTTGGTAAGTAAACCTTACAAGAAGTCTCATCGAAAACAACAGTGCAACCCTTAGTAAGCAAGACAGCAAGTTTGTCGTCAAACCTGGAAGGTACTTTTACATCCTCAAACCTCACAGAGCGCCCCATGACATACACATCCCCTTGTTCACTAGACACAATTTTATCATTGTTCGCGGTCGTCACTAGCTTAGAACTAATGTACTGTCTATCTTCAAGAATGTGCGCGTTAGACGTCATGTGTGATGTAGCTCCGGAATCTACGACCCAATGGCGCTCACCAACCGTCATAGATAGAGCGGCCATTAGACCCGAGGTCTCCTTACTGTCTTTTTTCTTATTAAAAGATGAGTCTTTGTTGTCTTCAGATTTGTCTCCTGACTTACGACGTAGGCACTGCCACTTATAATGCCCCTTCTTTTTACACAAATGGCATATAACAACCTTCTTGGTCTTTGACATCAGTGCCGTCGCCGTGTCATCTTCAGTTGTGTTGCTTTTCCTCAAGCTTTCTTTGAGCAACGCTGCACAGACTCTGTCGTAATCTTCATGCCTGAATGCTCCAATGTCATCACCAGAGGATCATACACGTCGGTTAAACCAGCCAACATAATAATCCCAACAAACTCATCATCTAGACCTGCCTTTATGCTAAGTAATGACTGGCTGGTTGACTGGATGTCATTGAGATATTCCTCCATTGATGAAAACATTGTTAATTTGACGTTGAATAATTTCCGCAACAGATATAGCCGTCGCAGTAATCCGCCATCAGCATATGATTTTTGCAACGCTTGCTAAGTATCTCTCGCTGTCTTGAGATTCATGATCATGGGATAAATATTTTCCATGCACATAAGGCAGATCTTACTGCGAGCTTTGGCATCCTTCCTTTTAGCCTCCGCAGAGTCCGCCGAGAATTTCTCGCTCACACACTCCCACAGATCGTGGTCGATCAGGAACATTTCCATTGCAAAAGCCCATGTACTATAATTAGCTTGGCCTGCCAATCTCTCAATACCTTTTGTAACAGCTTGTTCCATCTTTGAATTTGGGATCAGATACTTCTCTTCGCTCAGATATCAATCACTGGTCCCATAACCTATTGGTTGAGCTTGCTTTGAATGAAAATAATATATCATTGTAACACAGTGGTTTAATAAAATATAATACATTTTATTATAGCAAACATTAACTTCATCTGAAAAACACAGGGTGACAGAAACATAACATTTGCTAGGCAACAACTAAACTAAAAACTCTCTTCTAGAACATAGTGCATTATAACCTTCATGATACAACAGAAGGACTTCGTCGCTGCCCAAAGATTATTGCTTTCGCGAAATCGTTAATCGGTCACGGGGAACTAGCCCACTAGTTTTTCATGACCATGCTTTATAGCAAAAGGAAGAAGCAAGAAGAAGTCGAAGTAGAAAAAGATGTCCAATTCAGGCGCCCGCGGCCCTAACCTAACCTTACTTAGGGACCGAGACGCCCGGTGCATCGTCGACCGAGGGAAGCCGCCAGCAACAGCACGACATCAGAAGGGGCCAGGGTAGGCAAGCTGCCACAGACTCCCCAGTATCACCAACAGACACACAAAGGTACTGTACCCCCAAAAAGTGCCGTCCTATCGCGAAAACCTCGGTACTGGAATGGAACTCGATTTTGACTTCCAGGCTAGGGCTAGGGCTCAAAGAAGACTCAGAAGCTCGCACGAGATGGCAGAGGAAGAGGCCAAGCGATACTGCGTTGACCCACAACACCCACAAGTGCGTGTTCGATATGGAGGAAAATCGCCCTCCTTTGCAGACGCTGTACGACGCTCCCCATCGCCGGGAGCGCTTTCTACGCATACCACCACAAAAAATATGACTAAAGGGGCGAGCACACTCGCCACAAACTCGGAAGCAGCCCCCATCCAGGCCCCCACCGACAACAAAACGGCAGCGGCGGCCAAAATATATAAGAGGCCCCGCTACCCCTAGTGGTGGATAAACTACCGAACTGGGCCTCGCATTTCAGAGTTCTGGCGACCACATTGGGACGGCCGCCGAATGCCCGCCCCTTCAGACCGGGAGTCCGTTTATCCCCTGAGAGCGAGGAGGAATACATGATGGTACAGAGGTACCTAACCACCCTGGAGAAAGAAAGTGGAATCAGCTGGTTTGCGTATTCCCTGCCAGTTGACAGGAAGCTGAAGGTGGCCATAAGGGGGCTGCCGGCAGACACGGACCCTCAGGACATTAAGGAGGAGCTACGCACGCTGGGTTATGAGCTGGAGTACGTGCGTCACATCAACGCACGTCAGGGACGACCCGGCTGCGTTTACCACGCCGTCTTAAATAAGACGGAAAATGTACGGGCCATCTATGACACCTCTACCATCATTTACATGAATGACGTGAAGATAAAGGCATGGCGTGGAAAACGAGGGCCCGCACAGTGAAGGCCGAGCTGAGTGCTCTGAGCGCCGCGAGCTGGGAGGAACGTATATATACCGCGGAGGGCGACTGGCTCTCTCTACACAGACAGTGCCACCAGTTAAAGAACACCCCAGCTCCGGTACGCAGCGACGGGGCACTGAAATATGTTGCAGAGGACCAGTCAGAAGTCTTCGCTGAAAACCTTAAGCGTCAGTTCCAATCGAACCTGACCATGTCGCAGCAGCAGATTGCTGTCAGCAGTGGAGAAACACCTGGAGGACTATTTCGCAGCGCCGATGGGGTCTTCTTCGGGAGCCTCATTCTCGCCTGGCGCAGTCAGACGCGTCATCTTGGCAACGAAGCCCCGGAAGGCCCCAGGTGCTGATGGGATCACCAACACAGCGCTGCGCCACCTGCCCTACCGAATTGTAGCGGCTTGTTCACGGGGGAGCGTGCCCCGTCGCATGGTCAGTGTGATTCGATCTTTTCTTTTCTTCCACAGGACCTTCAGGCTGGTGCTTATCGCCTGCGTGTTACACACGTTACACCGACGGTATCCCCACTACGCCAGAGACGACGCTCGCGCTGTATGCCGACGACGCGGCCTACATCTCTAGCGGTTAACGTGGGTAAGAAGCAGACCCTTGTTAGAGGAACTGGAACTCTATCACCACCGCTGAAACTACAAGGAGCCGACATCGAATGGACGTCCCAGGCCAATTGTACCTGGGCGTGACCATCGACCGCCGGCTCACGATGGTGCTGCACGTCACCAGAGTGGTCGAGTCGAACAAGCAAAAGCTACGCGCGCAGCAGAACATCTCGTTGCGCCACGTCATTAACGCTCCTCGCTACGTGAAGAACGATGTCATCCAACGGGACATCGGGATTGAGATCCTGGACGAATTTGGGGGGCGCCTTGCAACCTCCATGTTCGCGCGGGCCGACCGACGCTTCTGCCTGGCCCCATATAGCGCCATGGCACGCGCGCCCGCCGGACAAGAAGCGTCTCCCACGAGATCTCCTCAATACTGACTGTGTAGCCCCATCCACCTTCCGGATTTAACGCTTGAGTAAATCGCAACAGTCTACACGCGATTTACTCATACAATAATACTGCTCACCCTACACTACATCCCGGCGTGAAGTTTGTTCTATGTTATTAGAGACACAATTCACGTCGGTCGCAAACAGCCAATCATTACTCCACACTCGCGAGTACACACGCACCGAATAGCGTTGTGAGTACCTCGCTCGCTATTGGTGCAACTCATGCATGAGCGGCGTACGAGTAACTCAGTACAATGCCGCTTACAAATATATTTACGGCGCCACTGGCGTTTTCATTTCTAAACTGTAGGTTCACCTAAGTCGGCACTTCTGTCGCTGGTTACCCTCGATGGACTACTTTTGGTACGCCATAAGTTCCACCTGGTGGATGTGGACCACCAAGGTGCCGTGAAAAAACGGCGAGACGTTCAGTAATGCTCGCCGCGGCGCCCTATAGTCACATACAGCAAGCCAAACATAGCGAGCGCGAGCTTAGAAGCGCGCTCGCACGAAGCTGTATCCAGGGGACAATACAGAGACGGGCTCATAGTTGTGAGCCCCGGTGTTGTTCCCGCGGGCATGGAGCATAGCTCCGTGACCGCTGGCCTCGGCTCCTTCCGGGGGCGAAACGACTTCCAGAGAGAGAGAGTTCCAAAGTTATTAACTAAAAAAATTTATTCATGTTTGGCAAATAAATTTCAAAATTATCTTCTCAAGTAAACTATATTCTACAAAAATATACATTATTTTTATTTCATTGAAATTTTTGAATGTATAACCACCGTGTGTAACCATGGCAATACGTTTGTTTGACAACTAAAAGCAAGACTGCCAAGACTGTTTCCCCAATCTCGAATATAGTTTGTTTTGCTCATTCTTGCCCTCTATTGGCTGTAAAAGTAAAAAGATAGAAACCAAGCTATTGTGGTTGGTTGAAAGTTATAAACTTAGTTTTTATAGTAGCAACGAAACTGAGAATAGTCTTATCATTTTCTAATTCATATTATGGTATGGGATTACTGTATCATTATTCCAAAAAAACCTGTAAAATAAATAATACTTTATTCTATGTCATATTTTTACATTTATCGCAATCCGTAGAATAAAATAAAGTTAAGGTTCGCCATCAGACCGGTTCAAATACTTATTAACTGACGTAATCGTGCATGACAACATCTGGTACACTGCGATGCGATTCCGTCGGCGTAATGAAATTAAATTTCCCTCGCCATAAGGTTCAAAATCTGTGATTTATTACCATTACATAGACTGAAAAGTGCCGTGAAATTTCCTGAGATGTTAGCAATCGGATATTGATGAGTTAGCGGTTTTTGGGGCACATCAGGGAGTACAGGAGCTAGCTATTACTCGGGTGTATGAAGGATGAACGACCCGTGGGATGTGAAGTGTGTGCGACAAGCCGGCCAGTACGTGTCCTGTATGAAAATTAATGGGGTGCCGCTTCTGCCGCCTGTTGTGAGTATATCAATTAGTTATATTGTGTCCTTGTTCATTCTCTGTTATCTTATACTTGCTAGTAAGGTCTTACTATTTTAAGACGACCCTCTGACCATCTTAAATGTACAGTGATTACTGTAGAAGTAAGGCAAGGAATGTGCAGAGGGCACAGACTGGAACACATTCTGGTAGGAAAAACAGAATGGCTTGTAAGTCAACTTCATAAGATCTGAAGTGAAAGATTTTCCAGGAGGGGCTTACCTTGGCGATCAGCAGGTTTATTTGGGGTTGACATAACACATTTTCTTCTTGCATACCGTCCTGTCAACCGTCATGCTATCACTGACTACCTGTTCTTTCTCTGCACACAGTCTATATAACTTGCCAACCTATCAAGGCTATCTAGGGTCTCTATCTTTTACATTATGTTTAAATGCTAATACCACCAAGCAAGCAAATTTATTGCACCGTCTTGAATGAATTAGAATTTGTTAGGATCATTTCCAATGATTTTATTGATTTATGTTCACCACATTTACTGTGCCTTCTCTGTAATGATATTATTTTTAGAACAATTTTAATAATAGGGAGTCAACATCTTCAATCTACATTTCCCTACCAACAAATCTACATTATTTTTTTCATTTATTTCCAGAATTTCAAGCATTTAAAAAAGCAAATGGTGATTAAATATTGTTCAAGAGCTTTTTAGAAAAAAAGGGTTATTATTAAAAATGAAAAAAATATTGTATTTTCTTCTGTTGTTATCTCTAACACAGGTGATAAATATTAATAAATGTATTAATTATTAATGTGTGTGTTTTGTCTTATTATTATTTTTTATTTCAGTTATCCAAAGAATGTCGCAAAGAAATGCAGTATTACAAGCTTCTCGCCAAGGAGGTAGACAAGCGCATATCTCTTCTCCAACCCTATGTGGCTGAAAGCGACTCAGATTCCGAGGATAGGACTGATGCTCCTGAACTGCCTGAATGTGAATATGAACCACCCCATGATCAGAGAAAGCCTGGCTACTATTCCAGAAATCTCAAAAAATCTGTAGATTCATCGCAAAGACATACTCCTTCATCGCCAAGAAATGTTTGTGCCACTGATCACTGTAACAATATAACTTCCAATGTGGTTGTTGAATCAATAGAATCTTCTTCTGGGTCAAGCTCTCCGAAACTCATTATAGATCTCAGTCTAAGCATCAACAATGAATCTGGAAAACATGTTGTCGACGTTGTAAATAAGACACCTCCACACTCACCCCAAACAGATCTTCCGGAAAGAGATTATAACTGCACAACAAGACACACATTTACTCGAAAAGTAATAACAGAAAAAGAAGTTATAACAGAAACACAACAGAAAAAACAAAAAGGTGCTGCTGCAGAAGTTGCTAACTTCAATCTTCATAGCAATTTAACAGATTCTTTTGCTGACAGTATATCTGTGTGTAAAGATGGCCCCACCTCTCTCAGTTCCAAAAGCTTCACAGGGTCCCTTAATGACTTGCACAGAGACAGTCTCAAGGACTTACATAATTCTCCGCCTCTGGCACGCCAAAGATCTTATACACTGCTGTACCCCAGTCCTCAACTCTTGGCTCATCTAGAAGTGCAATCATTCAACACTGGCGTTGATATGAGTTGTATTTCGATGAGCGAATCACTATCAAGCCTAAGCCCATCTAAGAAGCGAAGGAGTTGGGATCTGGAGACTGCCAAGGTAAAATGGTCATCCATGGCAATGGAACTGAAGCAGAATAAGGGAAATAAGCTTAATTGGAATGCTTCTACCAAAACTGTTGTGAAGCAACAACACAAAACGTCGCCTCAAACTGCACCACTGAGTCGGGCAAAGTGCGTTGTGCCCGGAAAAACTAAACGCGCCGTCAAACCATTTATAAAACCTAATCCAATGTCTAATTCAGATCCTCTACCCAAGTCTGAACCAGTTCCGAAAACCAGGAAATCCGTCAGTCCTGTCCGAAACACCAACACCCGTACTCTCATAAAAGATCCAGGATCACCTAAACCACCTACAAAACTTGATCTAGTGCCTCAAAGTCACTCGCCTCCTCCAATAATATCAGAATCAGAAGACCCGGCAGCTCGTGTCAGGGAACTTTATGAAAAGATACAAAATCAACAATTGATACAAATGGCGACTTTAGTGGAAAAGCAGAAAAGGGAACAGATACTTCTTCAGCAGGTCTTCGAGGAGCAGAACACCTTGCTCTTCAAACAGTTAAAGACTATTTGTCCCACGTCTCCGATAGAGGTAAAGGAGGCGTGGGGTGACAAACATCTAGAACAGTGCCAGGAAAATGGGAGAGGTCCAGTAAGTCTCAGTCAGCTGATCAACTACAAATCACCTGATCAAAGTAGTCTCGAAAGTCCCGTTTCCAGCACGTTGACCAATACTAACAACTACATAAGCCATTGTGATAGTGTGTTGAAGAAAAGTAGAGATATTACTGGGAGCATCAAGAAGCAAACGATTAAAGCTCGTAGTCAGAACGGGACTAAGAGTATGTCCCCGATGCAACCAGTTGGGTCCAGGACCCGCACTCACTCCCCTGTTCCAGGGCCCCTTCAGAGGAACACGCCGTCGCCTCCTCAGCGAAACACGCCGACCTCCAGACGCCTGAACTACGAGACAAGTGCATCATCTGATCGCGATTACGAGCCGATGCTAACCGATCGAACGAACGACACGATGGCCGATTTGAATGTTACATTTCCTTCTGACAATGATGATGGCAATTTTTATGCTGAAGAAAATAATAGTGTTATTACTAGCCATACCTATGGTAAAGAAATTAAGACGATCCACTCTATTTCTGCTGACAATGCCACCCGAAATGTGGAAAGGACGATACATAATTCAATAAATAGCTCGAAGTCACTAGTGTCCAAATCAAAATTCAGCGCCCAGCAAGCAACGCCAAGAGAGGTAACATGTTTATGTATTTAAATTAAATTCTATACTTACATATTTAGCTTTTGTACACAAGTTTTTACCAAATAAATAATGAAAGTAGTTTTATATTCTGTCGGTCTGCATTTTTTTGTATTTGTTTTTGAATTATTAGTAACTAGCTTTTGCCCGCGGCTTCGTTCGCGTGGAATTTGATCTGCTAGATAAAGTTTCGTGACAAAACATTATAAATATACTTTTATTTTCTATATTTTCTACTACGGTACATTATATTGGTGTATCTCCGACGGTTTAGGCAGCGCACGCGAAGATAGCTCTCAGAGGGCAGATTTTTTCCGACTTACTTGATATTCATCGTTATATTATGACCAAATTACAAAAAAATCATTATAATAGTATATTCTGATGTATAACCTATATTACTGTAAAGTTTCATCCAAATCCGTTTAGTAGTTTTTGCGTAAAAGAGTAATAAACATACATCCATCCATCCTTACAAACTTTCGCATTTATAATATTAGTAGTAGGATATTAGAAGGATTAGTAAGATAAATGTTGTTCAGAATAAAATCTAATTTGAGCGCACATTTGTAGAGTTCAAAATGTGAACATTAATGAGTTGCTTTGTTTCCCGTTTTTCTTCTTTTATTGTTTTGTTTCTTTGAACTTATTATTTCTTTATGCACTCGATCCTTGGCCACCCTTAATTCTTGATGACCCCAAAAATTTCCGCAAGTCATATTTTATCGCGTTTCATGTTTGGTTATCTCGCTGACTTTCCTGTGCTTTCTTGTATGATTTTCTTTTATAAAAGTTTTTGTTTCTATTTTGTGTTTGCTTTTCACTTGTTTTGGTGCCTTCTATTCCTGCTAACCCAGAACCTTAAAATTCCTGTCATACGGCAAATCCTTCTTCCTCTTTCCGTTTCTCCATACCTCTTCAGCATGTTTTGCTATACAATTTTATGTACTGTCCGGATCAGCTTGCTGCTGCGACCAAAATAGTGGCCCTGGCCAAGGGGTACCTGGTCCGTCGTCTGATGAGAACGGACCGGGTGCAGGCGACCGTGCAGACTATCAAGGATGCTTTGCTGTGCGCCTTGCAGTTGCATCAAGACCGGGAGGGCATCCGGGGAGCTGATGTAGACCTGCATCGACGGCTGATCCAGCAGGTACGCTTCGTGTGACTGTTCAGGGTTGAAGCCTGCAAAGGTTATTTGATATTCCGTATTAAATAAAATCAAATAATAATGATTAGATTTAGTTTTTAGGGTTCCGTACCCAATGGGTAAAAACGGAACCCTAAAAATTAAATCTACGCGGTCCGTCTGTCACCAGGCTGTATCTCATGAATCGTGATAGCTAGACAGTTGAAATTTTCACAGATGATGTATTTCTGTTGCCGCTAAAAACCGAATAAAGTAAATATTTAAGTGGGGCTCCCATACACCAAACGTGATTTTTTTGCCGTTTTTTTGCGATAATGGTACGGAACCCTTTGTGCGCGAGTCCGACTCGTACTTGGCCGGTTTTTTTTACTGGTTATTATATAGACTTTGTAGTATCTAGTTGTAATGGTTACTATTCACTAGTTTTGAGCGACACCTGACAGGCGACACTACAGTGACAAAAGTTTTTCTTAAATTCGTTAAGCCATGCCACAAGTGGCGTACTTTATGTAAACTGCTGACCTAGCCGTTAAAACATGATGATATTTCACAGATCACCGCTGCATGCTACTCCCTGCACGACACGTTTGTGGCGAGCACGGCGGCCGAACGTAGCGCGATGATCGCCGCCGACAGAGAGCGACGGCGCTCGCTCGCCGCGCGACAGCTCAGCAACTCTTTCAGACAAACGTAAGACTTTTATATGGCTAAGGCGTATCTAGTGTGTTCTCAAAATAGTGCTCTATGATTGGTTCGAAGTTCCAAAGAGAGTGCATTTGTTTTAAAATTAATTTTAATAGATTCTCATTCAAATATTATTTTGTGTCGGACTTTGTTTGCAACACTTTGATTTAACAAGTAGGCACTAATTTGAGAACATAACTGGATACGCATCTTTTAAAATGGGAATTTTAGTGAATGTAAAAAAAAACTTAGGAGTCGGCTGGGTTATTCAAGATAAGGTTAATTCTGCCAAGTTGAAGGGTGTTGGGTCTTACGCGAAGGGTTCAAACCTTTCCAGCTAACAGCTTACCAGAACATTTAATAACTGAATGTCGCAAATTCTCACTCTCAAATTATCAATGAGATTTTTTTAAATGCCTCATAAAATAATCTTCATAATGTCATAGAAAAATAATTATTATGACATCAATACTTTTCTCTCAATTCAGAACTTGATGTTTATTCATCTAGAAATTTCAACAATATGATAACAAAACTATACTAAAACAGGGACCTAATGTCACAAAGCCACACCGGCGCGTTTCCCGCGCGGGCCAAGCGATCAACCACGGCCTCGCTGATGACGCAGTCTAACTATGGTAACACTAAGCACATAATGTTGCCAGTTTTCTTTTGTCCAGAGGCATGCACCAACAGCTCTAGAAAAAGCCTGAAGATCAGTCACTCAATATTTTTTTAATACTTACAATAAGCCGCTTGAAATTCTGCCTTTTCCAAAAAGTTGCATGTGCTTTTTGTCTCATTTCTATAAAGTATTTATTGCCAGGTCACTAATATATTACTATTGCCATTTTTCTGTTTCCTTACTACATGTCCGTTTTCGTCATCTATTTTATTGTAGTCTTTCGTAAGCACGGTAATAACTCCATATGGTCGCATGAATGTGTAAATGTGATGCTTATTTTACGTTTATCATTTTCCACGAGACGGTTTTTACTTACTATTCTGTTATTGTTGTCAACACACAAAATTCTCAAAGGTTTCCATCAAATGTATTTGTTTTTCTGATACAAGACATTGACTTTTCAGTGGATTTATAAACTGTTTATTTAATTTAACGCTTTACGCACACAAATGTACAGAGGCGGTCTTAATGCCTTGCCTGCTAGCCTGATTAGAACTTTCCTTTTTTTAACATTTATCAACCCGATATCTATTCACATGTCGTTTGTAATACCACTGAAAAGACACCATGCAAAAGGACATTTCTTATAAAAAAATTCACTGTCTCACAGAGACCTTTAGCAACGACAAGGGCCCCGGAGGATCGGTGTCCCGCCACATGGCCAGCCCGCACCGTCGCCCCTGGCGCTGACCCTCGCCCACGCCGCCCAGCTGCCTTCCGCGCTTCTTCGCCCACTGCTGGGCAAAGCGCCACGAAACTGGGCTGTAAACTTGGCGATATCTACACTGTAAACCATTCACACGCCGCTATCTTGTACGATATAATAACGGTAAAAAGGTTGGATCAATATTCCTACGGTCATAAAATATGAAACTGTCATCTGAATAACCTTTATTTATATATAGACAAACATTTTCGTGCCCTACACCCACCGTATCTATTAGAACAAAAATATCTATTATTATACTGAGTTTTAAGCCTAGTGTGATTCTGATACCAAAATTATTCAGTAAAATGTCGGTATGGTCAACGCAGTATGAACGGGGAATATTTCTTCAGCTTTTCTGCTTTGCCCACAGAAGGCTTGTGAACAAAAATTTGTCAGATTTAATTCTCTAGTTTTTCGATCAACCTGTACATGTAATGCTTCTTTAGTTAAGAACGTTATCATATAAATAATGTTGTTTATATATTTCGATAAAATTCAATGATTAATTTTCATGAGAAGAAGGTAAAAATGCTCGAGCTTAGTTACTTTGAATGCTTGTGTTTATGAGCAGATATTAATAATGATTGAAGACAAATATAATTATTATAGTTAACGATTGGAAAGCTTTTTTAAATCATTAATATTATGTAATCCGCCTTTGAAATGCTCTCTTTGGTAAAGTTTTAAAGCAACGACTAAATCGTGCTTTAGTATAGCTTAAAGTGCATTTAAAATTCCATTTTATTATTTAATTAGTTCCTCTGTCTTTGAAACTTCGGACGACAGTGTCTTTCTAAAACACCGAAGTAAGTTCAAACGTATTTGTATAACAAAATAATTATGGTTAGCATTTAAGTCATAAATTATGGTTGTAATATTATTATTCCATTTGGGAAGCTTCCAAAGCTAAGTGCCTATATTTGCACCTATGTAAATTAGGTTTAAAATTAATATTATAAACCCACATTACACACAGTTTCTGAAATGGAAATTTTCGTAATATTATTTTAAAGCGAGCTAATAAACTGTTGAGATTAGCTGTTGATATTTCATTCAAGCAATCACGCTTGATAATTTGTCATATTTAATTTTCGTTGCAGTAACTCGACTTGTCGCTTGATTCTCCTCGAATAATATGGATATGCCGTTTTAAGTGAAGAACTTGGAACAGCTGATAAGTGTAAATTAGTGGACAAATAACTAAATTGTGACCACTATTATATTTACATGTTTATTTCAATATATAAATTGTATGTATTTCTTATATAAGTATGCAAATTATTCTCCGTTTATTGGTTATACAGACACAGATTAGGAACGAAAATAATGCGCTCAAAGCGGCACGATGACCGAGCTTAAGAAATTCGTAGTTTAGAGTGTTTTATAAAAAAATATGCGGGTGTTTCTCGGGGTGTGGTGAGGGAGAGGATGGGGTGCGCCAAGACAAAATTTATTTACGTCCCTGCTAGATTATTCCCCAACTATATACCTATTTATAAATAGAACGTGAAAAACCCATCACCAAGTTGCAATCTACGCATCCTGATAGAGGGAAATCCACATCTAGTCTGTCATCTCGCATGTTATTGGTCGATTGTTGGCGGACCATTTGCCTTGCCGAATTTAATTGCACAATTAGGCTGCGGCTGCTGTATACCAATTATGTAAGTAACATTGAGCTAAAATAATGGAAAAATTATTTATTTTCGGTGCGAACAACAACACAACAGCTGTTTAAACAAGTTGCCAGTATTTTTAAATCAATAAACGGAAAATAATTAAGAAAGGGTAACCAAATAAAAGTTGAAAAGAGGCCTTTGTATGTCGCGGCGATAAATTCAAAGTTATCGTAAGTTTTTAATCATAAGATTTTAAAAAATTGTACACATGGTGTAATATCTCTAAAATGCTAGTTTAGAATTAAAACCCTCACGCCTTAAGACCCGTTTACATTAGCAGTTATGCCTTGTTATGTAACAAGGCCTTTGTATGTCATTTTCTTACTGGCTAATGTAAATTTGAAATGAAACATTTTGTATCGCCTTTAAAATATTAGGTAAGATTTTTTAGTACATTAATAACCTCAGAAATATTAGTGATTGGCAATTTACGTTTCTTAATACATCTCTTGATTTCACTCGTGTAAGCGTTACGAAGATTTTTATGAATAATCAACTATTACAAAAGTGCTGCCAACATTCAGGATATTTTTCGATATTATTTGATAATAATCATAGAAAGATTAAGAAAAAAAAGGCGAAACATAATTTTAGCTCTTTGTGACGCATAGCACGAAAACGTCGATCTTTAAGTCTTTTATCTTGAATCGTTATAACATAAACTGTCTTTCATTATAGCGGTAATTTATCAATGTGCCGTTTAGTAATTAATTTAATTGCCCTGTTTCTCTTTAATCTCAAGCTTAATTTTTAACTATCGGTTTATTCATATCAGATTTGAGACGCTCCTGAAAACTGTGTCCTGTATTTTTCAACATGGTTGTATGTGCAAACTCTGCACCTCTAGTCAGTCTTTTCACAGATCTCGATAACTATTTCTTCTTTTTTTTCTTTGTTACAAATTGTACTCATATTATTAACTGCATTTATAAAATGATGATATATGAAGAAACACACAATGTATTAATTTACTAATTCATTTAAAAATGCTGTTGTCACAAAAACCATTTTAGTTTTAAATGCTTAGCTATAATATTATTCAACGAGGCTTATTACGCCTCGAGGCAGCAAGTACTGTGTGCATGCTCCTTAAAATTATACGTTCAGTCAAATAGAGCGTCGAATGTCAAAAATATGTACCAAAAAATATATTGAATGCTTACTATTTTATTATATTGTCATCGGAGTCACAATTGATTCATTTACAATTTTCCAAAGATGGTTTCCGTCGACCTAGTGAGATTATTCTACTTTATTTTCATGCATACATTTATACGCAATAAATATTAAAAAGCATACCTACGTTTTTTTATGCCTTCTGATTCTATTAATTAAAACCAGGGACCGAAAACCGTTATAAATTACGGTACAGGTATCGAAGAATTTTCGTTACCTCTACTATTAAGGTAACCACTATCTGGGTAACCCAAGAAGAAGAAACAGGTTACCTTTGTTTAAGTTACCATTTTAATACTGGTTACCTAAAAAGGACCTTGATTAGAAGAAACAGAATATCGTAATGCTGACAATTTGTTGGCATTAGAATATACATTACCAGGGAGATCGTCGTGCATGCTGTAGTACGTGTGTGTGCGTGCAGTACATGTTTATTGTTCATGTTTATTTAGTTTACCTTTTTGCGGCGTATTTAAGGTTCCCCTAGTCGACAGCACGAACTATTTTGTGCGCGAGGTTAAAATGCATGCTATCTCATCCGACAACACGTGCGAAAGAGATAGATGCTGTGATGAGCACTAAGAAGCTAGTTCGCGTACGAATTAGCACTTGCAAATTTTTATCGAAATGGATGATGATTTAGGACGAAAACGAGCGCGCGATATTTTATAAACAGACCTTTGGGAGTCTACATATCATGAAAAAACTACTACATGTATAATTTCAAAATAAAATGATCTGCATTTTTGAATTACTAATCTATCCCTGTATGGAGGCCGTTTTCCAATTTTCCTTCTTCATAGTGTATTTATTTCCGCATAAAGATGCGTTAAAATTAGTGTTGAAATATGGAACTTTCGACGCACAATTTCACCCTGTATATTTTAAGGCGCATTATATATCATTATAATATGTTTATTATTACAGGACTTGTGGCCAAATATTCAAACGCTACTAGATGTTAGTTTCTCAGCGGTCCCAACCAATCGGAACACTGTATTTGTATTTATTTATATTTTAGGGAAAATAAACAGTATACTAAAATTATACTAAGCGTCTTAAAAATATGACTAACACGACCAACACTCGCCTCGCTGACAAACACGTCGCCGTGCCAGCCAGAGCCGTGATTGGTCGGCGTTCGCCGGCGCGCGCGTTTATTCTCGACTCTTTGACACACACACTAGCGATGCGCGCCCTTTGACAGTTTGACTAATGCCGACGGACGGCACGTGCAAGATTGAGGTAATTTTTATTTCGCTAACCGGTATTAATAAAGGTTTTATTAAATATTAAAAAAAAATAAGGTAACCTTTTAAAATACCTGTAACTAACCGAAACATACCGGTATTAATTATACCGATTTCGCAGACTACTTGGAGATACTCGGTTTCGGTCCCTGATTAAAATACTCGGGTTTCGTGTCAAAATTAAACAAGGATTTAAATTTGTAGATATCAAGTGTTCTGCTTGAGTTATCAACTAAAGCAATTGTTAAGATTGGACGGCTCACCCAATCCCAACAGTTGATTACATGCTTTTGGGTATTTGTTCAAATGTTTGTGTCGATGTTGATATTCGTTCCAGAAACTGGGTGTTTATATGCTTTTGGGTATTTGTTCAAATGTTTGTGTCGATGTTGATATTCGTTCCAGAAACTGGGTGCAAGTCATGTGGGTTACTTTACAAAATAGTTCCCAACCCCCTAACAGTATCCTACCAAACTAAGCAACACGCTTGAGTTCGCCACGCGATCTAAGCAGCATTCATCCCATATCCATCAGGACTATCCTACAATAAAACAAAAGATTTGCTCAAATTTTATTTATTTCTTTCCATATACAGACCCATCTGATTTCAACTTTAAAAATATCCAATAAATTTTGTGTAAAAACTATTGTGGTATCACGAGACGAATAAAAAATAATAAATGCTAGCGCGTTTGATGAGACGTGAGCAATTAATTATAAACTACTATAAATATATGAATCAATAAGTAGACAAAAGCGTGTTCTGAAGCACAAAATAAAACGTCACACATGTAAACACTATCTGTACATCTCGTATCGATATCGTCCGACACTCGCGAGCGTCTCTCGGCCAGTCGGCCTCCCGATGTGATGACCAACCATCTCCGACAATGGTAACTATTATGCTGTAACGTTCACGCGTTGACCACATCGGCGACGACAGTGTACATGGGGGGTGACATGCGAGCCCGGCCCGGAGCCCTAGGGCAGCGTGTACTTCACGTACGGCACCTCTACGTCGTTGCCGTCCTCGTCGTTGCAGCACAGCTCGAACACCAGCGCCTTCACGTGCGGCTCCAGCTTCTTCTTCGACACCTTCATCACCACCTCCGACATGGGCAGCTCCAGCCGCTCCGCGCGCTTGGCGGCCGGCATGAAGAACGAGTACAGCATGCACACGCCCTGCGACAGCATCGTGATCTCCAGCTTGTGTTCGTTCTTGAAGTAGTCTAGGAACTGTTGCAGCGTGACCTCGCCCTTGACCTCGAAGCGGTCCCAGAGTGTCCACTTCTTGTCGTAGTATGTGTTAGTGGGGGCCGCTATGGGTTCTGAGAAACCGAAGAAGGGGAGAGCGAGGTTGACGAATCCGTTCTTGAAGACTTCGAGGGTGTTGAAGCCTTGCGCGAGCTTGTACAGCTCCAGGCAGACCAGGCCGGCCACCACGGACGTGGTGGTGGCGATGGCGGGGATGATCTTGCCGGCGATGAGCTTGGAGCGGTGGCGGTCGGCGGGCGGGATCTTGTAGTTGGCGGCGCGCAGGTTGGAGGCGGCCACGATGAAGTCCATGTGGAAGTTGGTGTCGTCGTCCTTCTCGAAGTCGAGCGGCGTGATCTTGAGCGTGCCGAGCTTGGCGGGCGACGGCAGCTCCACGATGATGTTCTTGACTCTGTCGTGATCCATGTCGTCGTTGTTCTGCTGCAGCTGAGCATCGGTTACTGCGATCTTTACGCCAGATTTCGGACTGAATTCTGGTACCTGTAAATTATTGTATAATTATATATAACTTAGCTGCCTCGGCCTGTCATTGCATTTTTATGTTGAAATTGTTTGTTACTCTAGACGCTTTTACGTGCACGTCTTTTTGCATCGTTCTCACATATATGTATTTTTTTTTTTTTAACAAGAATGATGTAACCAAAAACTTGTAATTGAAACTGATGGAAAAGAGTGTCCGTGGAGTTTCTTGCAAATTCTTCTCCATTGAGATCTACTGACGTTTGCGAATTTGCAACTAGAGTCATATTTTTTTGTTGTTTGACAATTCAAAAGTACCTTTAAGGTTTATTTGAAATAAACTATTTTGATTTGATTTGATTAGATTTATTAGTAAACGAGAAACCTAAAAAGGTTTCAGAATTACTGTTACTACAAGTACTGTTAAAAAAGTTATAAAAATGGAACCACAAACTGAACTTACGCGTGGATATTAAGAATAGAAAACGTTTATTCACAGACACAATACAACAGTAACTACCACAAAATAATAGACAAAAATAGGAGGTACATACAATCAAAAATAGCCAAAAAAAAATTATTATGATCATTCCAAAATTTGTCTAAGTGTTAGAAACTAAATCTCAAACGCGGATTATTTTATTGCTACGGAATATATTGCTTCACTTTATAAACATGTTTCCTCACCTGAATACTACAAGCCACCTTGGCGATCCTCTCCCTATCGACGCAGGGCTCCATGCCGTAGACGTGCGCCCTGAGGTTGGCGGCCGCCACCACGTAGTCCAGGTGCAGCTCGTCGGCCGGGTCGAAGGCCAGCGGCTCGGGGCAGCGCTTGGGGCCGGACCAGAAGGGCGCTCCGCTGGTGGTCTGCTGGTCGGGAGGGAAGTTGTACAGCAGCTGCTTGATCTGGTTGCTGTACTGCGCCTCCCAGTGCAGGCGCGCCCACGTCACGCAGTCGTCGAACGTTAGTGGCCGCTCTTGAATCGCGTTCTGGAAAAACAATACTGAATTTTGAGCAACAATTCAGGCGTTGCCATGGCCCAATACTGTGACAGGTAAAGGATTTACTAAGAGTGCGTGTTTGTCATCGACACGCAAGAATAACAAGAATTATTGTTGCGAGCTTTGTTAGATTTGAGTTACGTAGGATAAAGTGGCGTGGCGTCTCTTGGTGCGTCGCTTCTACGTGAACGATCCGAACGCCCAGGGGCCCAGAGGTCCAGCGGTCCAGCGGTCCAGCGGTCCAGCGGCCCAATGCCACGCCGCACTCCGCACTAGCGACGTGCCGCGTCTCCGTAAACGAGGCCTTATATTAAAACTGGCTCGATTATGAATTCGACAACTCATGTTTGTTAAGCTTTTCGCCGCTAAAATAATCATAAGTTTGTTCCCAAATTAACAATTTCGTTAAATAGTAATTTTGTCGCCAACACATAAAATTAACTCCAAAAAAAAAACAACCCTTACCCTGACACTCTCAATAGCATCCAGGGGCTGGCTGCCAGGCAGCTTCAGGGTCCTGTCCAAGAAGTGAGGGTCCCTCAGGTACTGGGCGGCATGCTCGGCGGCCTGGCGGAACAGCCCCTCGAACTCGTCGCGCGCCCACTGCAGCGTGTGCTCGATGGCGTTCGGGAAGTTCTTCAGCGTACAGATCGGGATGCTCTTCTCTGGGGGGTCTTGGGATGAGCTGTAGGATTCAGTCAGGAATGGGACTACCACCTGTGGAGTACACTTGTTGTGATTAGTTTTTATTTGGATGAAATTAACAGTTTATTGGTATAATATTTGTATGTCTTCAAAAGTTTACGAGGTTCTTAATCTAAGCCTATGTATAATATAATTACAGTGCGACATTTTCGACGACGCATCGCCATTTTGTAAACAGTTAAGATTTTTTGAGTTATGTTGACACTGCCACGTATGTCAATAACGTAGCAGGCAATACACTGTTAGAGAAAACGCGGCAGCTAACAATTTACAGAAGGCTGGCGGACTCTGCCAACCTCTTGAGGTTACTCCTTGGTCACCTTACAACACCCAGAACATGTTGAAGACATGTATTAGTAATGGAACTTACAGAACAGCAAATAAAATAATGCTCTAACGAACCTGGGTATTTCCCTTAGTGCCAAGTGTACCGCTTTCCAGCAGCGGTTTCCTGTAGTAAACGCAACGCCTATCCATGTAGATACGCGCATCAACATTGTCCAAAGCATTGGCGACGCCATCCAGGGCCTCGAAGAATGCGTCGTCGTACACTGACTCGGTCTCGGGGCACACGCGGTTCTCTTGTGCAACCACGTTCACGTCTGGATTCATGCGTTTGATGACCTGAATATTAAATAGAAAATATTAATAAATAGTGTTAGTTCTCCAGACAGAATTTCAGCCACGGCAGTTAATCTCAGTGGTGAGCAGCCTTCGGCTCGGGCGATATTATATTATACTGCACAAGTGTGTGCAAAAACACAAGAGCACTTTCAGTTGATAACGACACGATTAGCATAGTGGTTGAGCAATCGGCTGCTGCGCTGCGTGTCGCGGGTTCGATTCCCGCACGGAACAAATATTTGTATGGCCTACAGATAGTTGTTCCGGATCTGGGTGTCTTGTGTATGTGAGTTTAAATGTCTGTAAATGCACACACGATACAGGAAGAAATTCCTAGTGTAGGACAAAGTTTAAAAAAAAATAATGTTCCTCACTCTCATAGACTGATAGTACGGCAATCCGACACCACCGGAGAAGAACGGGAGATCAGGCGTGATCAACGGTTTACCGTGTGTGAAAATTTTAATATGTATTGAAGTATTGGGTTCGACCGAGTCGTAACTGAAATCTGAAAATTCTACAGCCATGTGAGAGTCGGTACAACAAAAAAAGAGATAACCCTTTCAGGATGAACTTCGTGCTGAATAGTTCAGCACTAAAAAAAGTCCTGTTTACTTCTTAATACACTCCAAAGCACTGTGACTATATTGTGTTGCTATATATACATGCCGTAAACAGTGCAACATTGAAAATAAATTCATTGCTTAGTTTAACATGTATTAGAGGTACAAATCTGAAATTTATTACCAAGCAGATTCAGATAAACAAGTTCGCTGTTAATAGTGCAGTTAATACAGAATAAAAATGTTATTTAAAATTTTATTCCAAAAGATGGTAATCAGGGTCTGTACTAAAGAGTGGTCCAACCATAATGCACGATGTTAATTGTGAGTCACATCTTGACGTCAAGTTTTTTGCCCGACTTTGACATTTCTTTGGTTTCAGTCTTTGACAAATTCAACCATGGAGAGGTAAACAATTGAGCTGCGCGTTAAGATTGTTGAAGCCAAGCAGTTACCGTGAATGGTGTTCGCCATCGCTAGATGATAACGGACTTTTTGTAGCCAGAAATTGAGGATCTGGACGATAATTATGTGGTTCCAACAGGATGGTGCCACTTGCCACACAGCCAACGAAACATTGTCTCTTTTGCGCGAGAAGTTCAATGGCCGTGTTATCTCACGTCGTGGCGATGTCAAATGGCCGCCACGATCATGTGATTTGACACCGTTGGACTTTTTGGGGATATTTAAAAGAAAAACTGTACGTGAATAAGCCAAGAACAATTCAAGAGCTAAAGAATGAGATAATTCGGCACAGTAACGACACTGAACCTCAATTATGCCTCAGCGTCATTGAAAATATGGGCCATCGGATTGAGGTACGCCACCGAAGCCGTGGCGAGCATTTGACCGATATTTTCTTTCACACATCATTGTCATAGATCCTTCTATATTAATAAAAAAAAAGATATTTCTCTGAAAAGTTTTTGTTTTATTTACAATTAACATCATGCGTTATGGTTGGAACATCCTGTAGAACGTATCAACGCCGTCATGATTCTGCTGTGAAAAAGTGAAAGAGCTCTTCGTCCTGTAAAGATTCATCTCTCTCTCGCAGTGGATCCATGACAGTTTTAACACGTCAGAGTAAGGCCCCCGAACACCAAAGACCTTAATAAGTAAAGTAAAATCTTACTTATCCGGCACTATTGAAAACCAAAGGGTTATTGGCACGTTCGGATTACTCTATTGTATAGAAAAAATCAAGATAAATAAAATCAATAAATAAAGTAAAAAAAACGTAAAATATTAAATAAAATAAAGCTATCATAATGAGTTAATTATATAAGGTATGTATGGTACTGTGGAAAAGATGCGGGTGGAAAGTGCCGAACTACTGGATGTGCCGAAGTACTGAAGTGCCGGATTAGTGAGATTCTTCTGTAATCTTACCTTAGCAGCAGTACTAGACTTGGGTTTCTGCACATCATAAGGCCTGAAGAGGAACTGTCGGTTGAGGTTGGACTTCTCGATGAAGTCCATGTCCGTGACAGTGACCTGGCCGCCGTTTGCGCCCACGCCGATCATGGCAAAGTTCTTCAGAAGCTCGCAGCCAATGGCGCCAGCACCTAGGAGTTAAAGACGTTAAGTTATGAAAACTCTAAGTAAATAATTTAATGGCACGATTTGAATAGTCCAGAAGTCGATCCATTAGCAGTCAGCAAGATGTAGCTAGTTGCCTGTTCAGATACTTGGAGAAAACCGAACAAAAAACTTATTTATTACATGGATGTTTCCAGAACAACAATTTGGTCAGCCATGCCAAAATTGGTATTCTTTTAGCCATAATTGTTGAGTATTGCCATAAAGCTCGTGAGAATTCAAAAGAAAAAATCTCTGATAAAAATAAATTTAAGTGTCGCAAAAAACAATCTGTTCTCGCTTTGTATGGGCAGTACAATCCCTAATAAGAAGCATATATCAGATTGGCTGACTTGACTGGTAGGTAGAGAATGCCTGAGGCATTAAGTCCGCCTCGGTACTTGTATGTTGTATGAAGTTCTAATAAATAAATACATCACATTCCATACACACAACATCCAGCGGTAACTTGCATTCCCAATGAGTAAAATATCAGTCATAATGAGAAATCAATATTGTAGAATCAAATCTGTGGTCAACTGCGTGCAAACGACATTCTTGATGGCCCGACGCCGACTTATATCACACCGAAAAACGCTTTTTAACCGACTTCAAAACAATTCGACTGTATTTTTTTAAATGTATTTCACTTTAAAACTTTTTACTAAGTTTACCGATTTTAATCATTCTTTTTTTTCATTCATTTGAAAGCTAGTGCTTCTCATGTGATCATCATTTAAATTCGGTGAAGATCTGATGAAAAAGGTCGGAGATAAACAACAGAACTCTTCAATAAACAGCCATTTTTTTGGGATTGCTGCAATCACGGGTTTGTTTATTGTTCACGCCATTTCATAAAATAACATCACGCCGGTACTGTGAGGACTCTGCTTATTTAAAGGCAAACTCCTTGCCTATAATAAGATTGGCAACAGATAACGACTTCGTTTTAGAAGGTTATTAAAATAGGAACGCTCGTTAGACAATAGAAGATGTCTTCTTTAGTTTTGATATAGAAGCCGCCTGGAGATAGGCACGTTGTTGCTAACATATATGATATAAAAGTAATTTCTGCTTATAATTCGTAGTTCCCTGAGCTACGTCCTCACAGTACGCTCTAAAGGCGTACGCAAATGTGTACAGTTCACCCTGGTACACTCTCATTTCACCGGTTATGTTCAAGTTTGATCTTATTCGGAAAACCCATTCTGGCATAAGAACTTGCTCATTATGTACCAAAATTAAAAGGTGAAAAATAAAAACTTTTTTACAAAAATATACAACCGACTGCCAAAAAAACACTACTAAGTGAAAAATAACTCCAAAGGGCAAACATGGCCGCAAAACGATGCAATTCGACCTATAAACCAAACCAGACCTATAAACCAAAAAAATTACTCCGTTACTTCTTTCTATCCATTTTGTTCATTTTTAAAGATAAATATTCTAATGCGTTTACCTAAATATACATGGAACATTTCTAACGCACTATCTCCGAGACTTGTATTGAATTAACTTTGATAAGGCCTTATCACAATTTGCAAATTAGACGCAATTTCCGTCAAAGAGGGATTTTTTTCAGCTGCATAGTGTAATTAAAATAAAATAATAATAAAAATGTTTATTTTATCTCCACAAATTACATCAAGTACATACATTAAACAGCTGACATTATAATTTTTTTACAAGTTTGTAATTTGTGGGAGATCTGGAGTCTTAACTAAGCCAAAGCCGTAGATCTCTCTCCAATTATGTCTATCATCGCTCTAAAATTCTAGAAAATGGACGACAAAAAAAAATAGTAGAAGGTAATGACCAGTTTCTCAAAATCGATTCAACGACCTCGATACCTCAGAATCGAACGATACTAGCCCTTAATGAAACCAATCAATATAAAAGTTGTTAGAATAATGGGCAATCTTTTTTTGTTTTACCGTGACATTTACGGCCAACTACAGAGCAACGAGGCGCCCCAGTGGGCATTTTGAGTTATATGCCGTAAACATGATGATACGGATGACATAAACCTGTTAACAGTACCAACTGTTTACTACAAGTGCCATTTGTCACAATAGACGTCATATTGGTTAAACGGGCTGTAAACAGGGATTGTGAAAATTTCTAACGTTATATCAAAGAGAGCACCTATAGACCAATGCCGATGCATTGTCAAGACTTTCCACGCAAACCAAGCGTGTCAGAAGTGTCACGGTTTACTCATAGAAATAGACGGGCCGTGACTATTCTAACCATGGCTACGTAAGAAATTAGGCTCAGCACTATTTTTAATTACTTTATTAGCAACTAGCTTCTGCCAATGGCATCACCCACGTTAAGTCGGAAATTATCCCAAACGAACATAGACTCGCGATAAAAAGTCCTCATCGAATCTTTACACAGTGATTCACTGTATACATTTTCTATCAATTCTAATTAATTATGCTTTTTAATAAAGCAGGAAAACAAGATAATGAGTCAGGCTAACAGGTTGTCAAGCAGACAACACATAAATAGAAAAATAGCTAAGTAATTACGTAGTAGTCTTTGTTCAGGTTTTTCCGGTACTTAATACATTTACAGATAAAAATAGTACGTTGGAAAAATAGTAGACTTTTACTACCAATCTTTAGTTTAAGTAAGATTGTTTGTTTGTTTGTTTGTTTTATATAATGTGAAGTAATGCTCCGATTTAGAAAACCCTTTTTTGAAACTCTTCCAGACAATTCTGCAAGAGTAGTGCCATTATTGTAAAAGAAAACCTACAGCACTATGAAGAGTTTAAATACGAAGAGAAAGACATCCATACAGTGGCGATTTGTCTACAAACCTTAAAATATCCTGTAACAGTATCTGCCGTCTACTGTCCACCACGGTATATGATAAAAAAGACCACTATATGAACTTGCCTGAAGATGCCTACTCAGAACTGATCAGGACCTAAACGTTGAGTTCATCGAAAAAGTGATCCAGAAATTTGCAGAAGCTCACGAAAAGAGCATGAACTTCATCAGCATGTGAACGTAGAGGCAATCCAGCTTATCGACCACACAAACATAGTCAGAAGACTAAAAAGAACAAAACGAAACGGTTCGAGTTAGTGTTTAGATTTAGTGAATGTAAATAGTGTAACGTACAAAAGTGCTACAAAAGAAACACAAGAACGAAGTGTATTCGCCTTAATAGAGACAATAAGAAAAGTACTATTGGACACATTCTTAGTAAAGACAATGTAATTGTTTAGGTTATAACTAAATAACTTATTAGTCTATTTATAAGGCTAGATTGTAATAAGATTAGAGCGTTTAGTCGACATTTGACAGATTCTACTTTTGACATCATAGTCTACTATTGACAGATTCTACATATGACAGATTCTACATATAACAGATTCTACTTATGACAGATTCTACATATGACAGATTCTACGTAGGACAGATTCTGTATTTGACAGATTTTGAAAAAGTGAGACAAGTAACGGACACACAAGCAAGCATGCAAGCAAGCATGCAAGCAAGCATGAAGCAAACAAGCAAGCATGCAGCATGCAAGCAAACATGCAGCATGCAAGCAAGCAGGCAACATGCAGCAGGCAGGGTTTCTGTCTCGGCTCCGGCGCTGTGGGCTTCCGGCGGCCCCAAGCGTGCTAATCGTCGCAGACGGCTTTCGCAGCCGCCTGCTCCTCAGCCCGTGGGCTGTCTCGCCCCTACGCGCCTACGCGATTTTAAATTACACTCTAGGGGCTAGGACAAACAAGACTAGGTAGAGTCGGTTTTGCAGCAATTCGGTTGTGTCACTAACTTTTGTTGCACATCATATTAAATTCCACAAGGTGTCCGTTACTTGTCTCACTTTTTCAAAATCTGTCAAATACAGAATCTGTCATACGTAGAATCTGTCATATGTAGAATCTGTCATACGTAGAATCTGTTATATGTAGAATCTGTCATATGTAGAATCTGTCAATAGTAGACTATGATGTCAAAAGTAGAATCTGTCAAATGTCGACTAAACCGATTAGAGTCCATAATCAGAAAAAAAATCGCCGATAAGCGATTTTTACGAAGTGAATTTGCAAGTATGTTCCACATGGCCGCAATGCGTTGCATTTCGACCGCCTTGCAATTGTATTTCCTTAGAAAATACATACACGATATCGCCTACCAAAGCAATTTATAGTGCCAACACACGTCCGGATTTGGTACGGCCGGACCAAGGATTTGTGGGCGGAGTTAGTCCGGCCGTACCATATCCGAGCGTGTGTAGAGTCGTTCGCCGGACATTATTATTATTTTCACATATTGTCTGCTCTATGGTCCGGCCGTACCGTACCATATTCGAGCTTGTGTAAGCAAGAACGTAACTTTCTAAAGCATACTCCTTAGTAACGGCTAGCTTAAAAGGTTTGCAAAAAATATATATTTATTATTGTTTCATGTACATTATTTTTTCAACATATTTTGTTCATATAAACAAATAGTTTTGCTATAAAAAAATAATTAGTAACACGATATTTTTCGCAACTTTTGGATACTCCTCCAAAACGACTTGAATCTTTAAAAACATTCTCACACAGAAAAAAATATGGCTGGATTTTTTTCATTACTGAAATAGCATATGTAAATCAAATAATATTTTGCAAACAAAACGGTTCAAAAGGAGGTCCAATATTGATATTTTGGCTCCGAGCGGGCGCACGGCCAATACTGCGTTAACATTGGGGCGTATATATCGCCTTAAATTGATTCGCGCCATTATGCAGTTTCCTTACAGATAAGAACTACAGTATTGTTGAGTGCCATAGAGTACTTTATCCCGATAAAAATTACGGTTTCGGTAGGTTAGCCACGGGAGCAAAGCCTCAGGATATATCTAGTGAATTTATAGTTGGTGTAGAGTAGAAATATCGTCTGTATCTACTATATTTTCGCTACACAAAAAAAAAACACATTGAAAGCGGCATAAATATGTAAATAAGTATGGCATTGACAGTCATCAAGGCCGAACAGGGCACTTTATTAGAAATAAACAAGGAACAACAGCGACTAATCCAAAAGTATCAAGCAAGGTTTCTTTATGAAGTTCCGTATATTATGTGAGATTGTTTTGATAAGAAACGATAGCAAAACAAACAGATAACTACAATAAAAATGTCTTTAACATCAAATAGGTTAACAACCTTTTGGCATAACTTATCTGCTCGCAAAATGTCTGTATTATTGAAGACTAGACGTGGAAGGACCAGTCATTGTAGTAAATGAGATTTTATGATTTTATGAAATATAAAAGTTGGTCACTACATAACATACTTAAACTCAGGGTTTTTTTCTCATGAACCCCATCTGCCACGATCCTTGCATATTCCTTTTGATTCATCTAGTTGGATACCCACGGTGATTGGACATTAAATATGAACATTTCAACCCTAAAAACCTGACTAATGTTAGAATAGCAGTAAAAAAAAACTCAGCTCCGTGCTGTAGGTCCCCCACGGCACAGCATTATGCTGAGTGGGAGCCTTCTTGCCACAATCACGACATGCATCTGCCTGACATCTTTTTCACTCTTTTGTGTTATAAACAAAATGTAGGTAGTATATGTTATTATTGTTTGATTTATTTCTCGTCTTTACTAATTTAATTAAAGTACTACTAATACTATTGTTAAGGATTTAGCATAAGCATGTTCTTATATTGTATGTCGTTTTGTGACAGATAAACGCTTTTTCTTTCTTTCTAAATAGATCATAAAATCTAGTGTCGCAACTGGCACTATATTTTCTAGCAATTCAGAACCTCCTGTATAGCAATAATTTCTTACCTAAGTAGCATCACATCATTGTAATCCATATTATTCAAGTAGTTTGAATATAGTTTCCTTTTCCCTTTTTTGGTATGCACAGTGGCATAGCTAGTCTTATAGGGTTTCCCTGTTTCACAATTAGTTCAGGCCCTTTTTACCCGATTGCAGCAAAAACCAAGAAGAAGATAATGTTTCTTAAAAAATAAATAAAATAGGAGTCTCGACTTGTGACTTGGATAACATAACATACATGAAGAACGAACGAAACGGGCCTAAAATGAGAGAACCTTGACTGGAATAGGTTAAGTTTTCATTTGATTTGTAAGAGAATGCTATAGTTCCTCAAGGACCTGTAATCAGGCTGAATTTGAGATTGTGGGTAACATTTTCCACAATTCGGGGCCCTCGTAGCTCGAGGGGCCCATATCATTGATACGGTATGCATCGTACCTGGTGCAGATCAACTCTTTTCTCTCATAATCCTAAAAATAATAGTTAAGGGGAAGAAAAGAGAGAGATAAGAGCTTCAGTACTCACCAACAATAAAGTACTTCAGTTCACCCAGTCTCTTCTGGAAGTGTTTGCCGAACACAGCCACTTGACCATCATATCTGGATCCAGTCGGTTTGCAGTTCTCCTCGTTCAATAAAGCACGGTCCTTAGGAAGACACTCAATGGCATCTAGGTACAGCCACTGCATGATGGGGTGGAACTTGCCAGAGCAAGCCTTCATCACCTCCTGGGCTACCACACCACCGATGGCTGCGTTCATGGGGTTCAGGTCACCGGAAGACACCTGGTGGTGAAATATAGATTTTAATTTTTGATTTCATGATCATCTTTTCATGTCAAAGATTTCCAGTGTAATATGTAAGCTTGTGTGTGTAGTGTTAGATAAATTAATAATAGAAGTATGTCTGATGCAAGAAACAAAGGACTGATTGACATAGTGAAATTTAGGGTAGGCTTATGTCCAATAACAATATCTTCTTGAAGATGTGGAAAAACAACGATATTTACAAGCATAGAAACTATAATACCAACCTTGCAGAAAGTATTCAGCAATTCAGAGTTGACTTCCATGTCCCCATTTTTGAAGACATCACATACACACACTTTATCAACATAGTCCATGAACTTGATGACATCGGTATCACACCAGGGCTTTGGAAGACGACCTTCGCTCTCCTCAAACTTGTAGAGAGCAGCAAATGCAACATGCAACTGCTGAGGGTAGTCAAACTTTCCGAAATCTGCAATAAGGAATTCTGGGTTGGCGAAGGATTCCTTGAGAGGCTTGAACTGGATTTTCTTGGGCATCTTCACTTGTGTGACAATGCCTCCACGGACGTATTTGGAGCAAGTGGTAGTGTCGCCGATGCTGAAAGTGTATGGACCGAGTACTTTGATCTTGCGGGGCTCACAGCCATTCAGTTCAGTCATGCCTTGGACCTGTAAAGTGAAGGAATAATGTTTATAGAAAACAAACACCACCTTTTTTGTTTATTATGGCAAACTAATTTGTTATTGTTACCCCCAGGTAAAATTTCTGTATGTATATGCAGTCATAATCTTATAGAATTTTTACTTGGGTATATACAGTTAAATAAATAAAAGTCCATGTAAAACCACCTTAAAAACTAAACAACATGCTATAAAAGTAATTTTTTGCATTTCAACCACATTTAATTACTTTGCTTGCTTGAAAGCTATGCTAGTTGACGTAATTGCAAACATTTCAAGAACAACTGCAATAATTATGTATCGGTATGCAGGTGCAAGATGACATCAATTCGGGCAATATCATCATGTCAACTAGGTACTTCTATAAGGTTTTGTTTACACCATTTTCAGTAATCCTGTATCTTTGGTAAGCTGTTCTAGTGGTAAGCATTATTGAGCATCAGCTCCTAGGTATGATATCCAGTTGGGAAGTGTTTTTGCATCTTGAATATCTCAGTAGCAGGTTAGTCTAGATTTGTGCCTGGTTGATTTGCAATGCAATGGAGGCCCGGTTGGCAATAACCGGGCCTCCATTGCATTGTACTTTAACATAACTGGCTAACCTCTGCCTTAATCTTATGAGAAATAATCCATATCCAGTTAGATTCACCTTTTGATAAGCTTTATACACAATCATAAATGATTCTATTCAATTCTGGCCAAGCATGCTCCATGGTTAACCAAATCATTGTTTAACACCAAGTGAGATGGTAGACAAACGCTAGCCTATAAATAATATAAAAAAATCATATTACCTCAAGAATCAGAATGCCTCTACCTACCCTCAAAAAAAGAATTAAGAAACTGGTGTAGACAATGTCACCCACCACATGGAAACTTTTATTAAGTCAGATGAACAGTTGATTTTATACATGTGTCATCGGCATAAGCTGAGTTTCTGGCAGATATTCAAAATATTTTATCTTAATAAATGTCAGGGATGTTCAGTGATAGCCCCCATGGAGATAACACCATGGCTTTGACATGGTAGTTATTAATCAATCATCAGTAAAATAAAAGTTAGTGCTATGTTGTTTACTTCATGAGTAATACAACTCACACTAAACATCGACTGTCAAAAACAATGATACTTGATCAAAATTACTACAAATTGTGTAATAGGAAAAATACAAACCTCACTAAAAGTGACATAGTCACCATCTTCCAAACCATGACGGGTGTCATCAAGGCAGGTGACAACTGCCTCATACTCATGTGTGATATCAGCAATCATGGCTGACACAGGGTTCTCTCCAGTCACATCTACTACTGTGAACTCAGGTCCAAAATCACAGAAGACTCTGGAGAAGAGTCCTCTAGTATCTGCTATGACGAGAGCGATGTTGTTGGTGTGCGTGATGGCCGCCACTCGCTCCTGCTCGCTCCAGGAGGCCCCGGTGAGCACCACCACGCTAAACTTGCGCAGGAAGTCCTCCGTAAGCGGGCCAGTATGCACTGTCGTAGGCACATAATGGTTCAGCTCTGACAGCTGTTCACATGACACCAGAGCCCGATTCTGGCCAATTGACTGCTCGTTCAAGTAGAACTGCGACGACAAGTCAGCAATCGTGCAATTCCGCTCGTCATGAAGAGTCACCGACTTCACTCCGCTGAGGATCACGTTTTTTGCTACCTCCAAACCGAGACCCCCGAGTCCCGAAATAAGCACATCCGAGCTGGCCATCCGCCGCATGGCATCATGACCCAGCACGTACAGCTGTCGCGAGTACAGAGCCTCGTCAATCTCATCTTCCAAACGCGTCCCATTGTTCGCCATTGCCGAGTTGTTGGAACGTGATTCTCCTGTATTTAGTTTCCGCTTTTTCGCCGGGGGGTCAACGGAATTATCGGCGACTTCAGCACTAGACATCGGGCACGAACGCGCACAATTTTGCCAGAATTTTGGTTTGCGTTTTAAATTCAGAAGAAATAATCTTCAAATAATAGAAAGCGACATTCGCGCTTCGTCAAGGCCCGCTTACTCACTGTCTTGAAGTTAGTTGCGAAATACGTGGAAAATGACCTGCGGAAATGATTATTTTGTTTGGTTATTCTTCTGATAACTATTTTTAATATGGATTCTAATGAACTTAATTAGACACTGATAATTTCATTTTCAAGTTAATTTAATTTAGAACCGAACAATCAGCGAACACCAAGAGTTAGCAAGGAACTTATAAGTTTTATTTTGCAAATTTGGATTTTTTTATGTATAGCAACATTGAAATGAAGCCATTGGTACGGTCCAGAGAAAAATGATTTTTACGATTTATATTCTACTCTTTTTCATTTTAATTCTTATAATATTTGATTAAAGTTACAACCAAAACTGAATTACCATCTCAATAAATTAATCACGAAGAAACATCAATTCAATCTTTTGAACTTCATTCATCTTGTTTTTTTTTTAAGTTAAATTATTATTAATAGTTTCATAGACCCATCTCAAACACAATGCCAGTGTCGGGCCACCTCGCGGGATATGCCACACCTCTTTGTCTACCCTTCGTGCTTAGCCACCTTTACCTTTCAGGATCTGGACGTGGCGGATGACAGAGCTGTCCAGGTCTACTTTTACACTGGTTAGACAAAATTTGAGAATAGTTGAGATATATATAAGATATATACATAAATTTGAGTTTATCGAAACGAGAAGAAGAAGAAGAATAGTTAAGTTTAAAAGCGCTTGCTGTTTTACGATGGTTTTATAGTCAAAATATTGAGAAAAATGAAAACAATGCATGCAAAATAAAAATCGTAACTTGACAGATAACGTGGCATTAAAAAAAAACATTGTTTTCGAACAAACCAACAAAATTTGTTGTAAATACTATTTTTATCTTGTAGATATGCTTCATCTTTGCCATTCCTTCACAATTGGTGTGTCCTGCGCTAGCTTACGCAAGGTACAGCCGGCAGTCCTACGGTCTGTCCGCCGGAGAACGAGTCCTAGGTACCTGAATAAGAACCGAAGAAGAAAAAACGAGGATGAAGTAGTTCATCGTCGACTCGACACCGATGTGGCACCTCCTACCATGTGAGATGCCGGAGGTGGCGCTCTTCGGGGCCTGTGGAAATAAAGGGTGCCCAAGCGACTTCCCCCTTGCCATAGAGTGTCGTTGGCGTAACAATTGACTCGAAGAATACGGAGGAGTGCTCCTCGCAGCATCCAGTCGTATCCGATGTTCCAAAGGAGTGGCTCCAAAACCAAACCTTGTGGAACATCGCATGACATTTCTCGCCGACCCCATATCTTTCGACCCAGATAGACAGATCTGTCCATCAAACAGGCCCCGATAATGTGGTGGAGGTAGTTTGGCATCACATAAGCTATGATTGCCATCCTAATGCAACTCCCGGGTAAGATGTTGCAGGCATCACCAATGCCTTCTCCGGAAAACCCTCGACGGGAATTAAACTGGCTGTGGTTGTCTGGATGTGGTTGGGCGCACGGTTGGCGCAGTGGTTGAGCGATTGACTGCTGCACTGCGTGTCGCGGGTTCGATTCCCGCACGAAACAAATATTTGCTGGACGAGGCGGTCTGCAATTATTCTTTCATAGAGTTTTCCACCACAACCAAAAACACGATGGTTCTGTCAGCGGATGAAACGAATATTTTTTACTTGCAACAATAGAGCTGTCTACAATCTGACACGCAACTAACTTCAGAGCAAACATTCCATTTTGTTTCAATCCGTGGATTTTATTTCAAGTTCACGTCACGGTGTAATTCTGACTCGACGTACGAATTTATTGTTGTCGTACTAATCGCGAGTGAAAGGAGTTCGAGCAGCATGACTATTTTGTGAAACTGTTGCTATTGAATAGTTTGTGAAATCCTTGTATTCTTTTATTTTGTTTCGTGTGTTTAAAAAGTGTGAAAAATGGTACAGGAGTACCAGCATCCAGTAAGGGTGCACAAGCACACCTTCGAGATGGTGATGGCCGTGAGTATTAAACAGTAATTTATTATGATGGGGGTGATAATTGTTGAGATATTGACAGTAACATGCTGCGGTGACAAGGTCAGACTGAATAAGTATCGATAAAACTTTCCTATTAGGGGTCGCCGAAGTGTTTGGTCAACACGGTTTGACAATCACTTGACTGCTGTGTTGTGCAATGTTCACCTCCAAAATATTTGCTTAGCCCGAAGAGTAATGACATTGAGTTTTCATTGATAAATTGACAAAGCCTGGACTTAAGAAAATATTCTTACTAAGAATATATTTGTGCAATAGTCATCAGCTGTTATAAGAAGTGGACTTTGTCTTTTGTGTTTACAACTGGAATCTGTTTTAGCAGCTTTAATGCTTTATCAATATGCCTATGAGTGTAATAATATAGTTTTGTTTAAAGTATTCAACTACAAATACCATTTTAATAAATTCATATTTATTTATTGTGGAAATGCAGTGGTATATGTCATTAAAAGCCTCAGAAGACAAGTTACATCCTTGTAATACAAGGAAATATCAATTCAATAACTACTTATTATTAGTACCTACTACTAACTTGGCTAACTTGAATAACATTTTGTTATTAGACATTTTTATTTTTGCTGGACAGAGGTAAATCTTAAGTTATTTTTATCAGCCTAGCCTTTTTACAACAGTGATGGCTTCTGACTGCTTGTAACATTATATTTTACATTATAAGACACACTCACAACTCAACAGCAAAAATCACAAAGGAACGGAGAAGAATAGTAAAATAAAGTACAATCAAAAATTGTGCTGAGTGTGCCCATACTGAACAACTCAGCATATATACCAGGATTTATATCAGTATTATGTTTGTCAATATTGTTGACAAATATTCTCCTCTTATCCACATACTGTGAAATTATATTTCAAAACATAATCCCGTTATCATTGACTTATCTATTATTTTATCAATGAACTACTTCCTTACAGTATCCTATCTTGTTTACCTTTATTTTTATAGACTACTGTTGATTATGTTTTTCAAAGATCGAATAGAAAACACCAATCAACCTGCCTAGTTTCCCAACTATGTTGGAGGCAGCTTTTAGTAAAATGGATGTTGCTCAAATCCAGAATTTTTCTTGCTTCCACAATCTAGTTACTGTTATTGCTACTGGATAACAGGTTATGCTTTGGAAAGACTACAAGACTTATCAATAGAAGTCAGGGAATGGTATTGGTATCCCAGTCCAAAAGTCATTCACACGAATTATTTTTGTGGTAATGGCTTTCTTTTTTACATTGTATTATATTAGCCTGGTCTTTGCCCAGTAGTGAGTAGTGTGACCACATAGGCTAAGTATATTAAAGAAAAGGATTTCATTTATAGGTAACATTAAGAATCAAATGTACAATGTGAGTCCATGATGCTGGTCTAGAATACTTTTACTCTGCTCTCGTTAGTGGAATGTCTGTAAATTGTGATAGTGTTATGTAAGTGACTTGAATAACAGAATAATATGCCAGTACATGTAATGACTAACAAGGCTGCTTGCTGAAGTAAATAGATAATACAATGGGCACCTTTCAGTCCAAAGAATTTAATCAGATTAAAAGTTTATTAAGAGATCTATAAATGCTAAAAGAATAGACTTTCAGCACTGTGTACAATTTCCAAGCCAAAATCTAGAAAATAATAGAAAATTACAAAAAATAAATTCTATTCAAATAAACTCTCATAATTCAATGAACACTGGATATACCACAGTATATATTTTATTTTAGAATCAATAAATCCTGTACATTATTGCTCAGGTATCAAACTGCCATAAACAAGGAAAAAAATATTTCTATGCAGACTAGGTACATTTAACCAAATCACATCACACTTAATCTACGATAAAATCGCTCTTGCTGCAAAACAAAGGCGCCGTAAAAATTAAACTGTCGTCACAAGGACATGCAGTTGACTTTACCCGTCATCTGTTGAATTTTTCGCAGATTTCTTCTCGGAATATAAGAAATGGCAACGCCGAGGCTAAACCGACAGTAATGCATGATATCTCATACGAAATTATTATCTCTGAGGTTTTTATTAGTCTATTTGCATTCCTAGTTGTGTTGTTTTCGTAACGTGATTTGGAGACTAAGAAAATGGACGTCATCAGTTAAATTATACGCGAAATTTAAAATTCAATAGGTAGTTATTTGTACACAAGTATTCACTTATGTTTTAAATACCTGACACATACAATATTTAGCTCCAAATAACTACAAACTACTAGCAGGTGACCATCATTTTCCTGGACCTTGTTTGTAATAGGAAAAAAATAGACTATGTTTACACAAATACAATAATTAATATTTTATTTATTATTTCATATTACCTATTTACGATATAGAAATGAAGGTTGAAGGTGAAGGATGCAGGTACCCGCACCCGCTGGATGCTGGACGCACGGGACCGGTAAATGTGGCGACGTTTGGGGGATGCCTATGTCCAGCCTGCAGTGGACGTATTTCGGCTGATATGATGATGATGATGATTTACGATATTGAGGAAAAATATATTAGCCATTTGTATCCGAATCTCTATTTTCAATCAGATAAACAATTTCCGGAAGCTACGTTACATTTTGGGACTTGGTGGGATGAAAGTAGTATAGTGACAATAAAGTTTTGCGATGTCACGGACATTCCCGATGTCAATAAAATATCATCATATTTCACCCGCAATCATGCACTGCGTACAGCCTCCTTTATTCTGCCATACTCCTTGGTACAGTTTGACTCTTATCCAGGTGTTTCTCGCGAATTTGAAGAGAGAGTTGTTAGGTCCAATGTTGGCAACCAATATTGGTCAAAATGTGGCGTTGACCGATGTCGTTTCCAACTCCACTGGAGGCTCATTGGCCTAGTCACGAAATCTTAAAGGATTTCCTTGGGAGGCCAGCGCCAAAGCTATCGAAGTGGCTGAGAATTGCTCGAAGAAAATTTAAATTAAGAACAAAGAATCATCAAGACGAAAAAGAGGACTTTCATCAGACGACGAATTTCGGTGTTGCGCACTTGCAATAAAATATAACTACCTACCTACATGTAAACAAACATATTATATAAGCGATGCTTTTACTGCTTGTCTAACTTTATGAACACGTACCTACCTATTGTATGCAAAGTAATGGAGTCTACACACCATTGTTGTTGCCTACTGGTCAACCGAAATCACGCCTGGTGGCATCCATACAGTGTCTTACACATAACTGTCGGAAACGTAGCCAGTAATTACAATATTTTTGTTCAATTACATAATACATAAAAATAACATGCCTGCCGGGATCCGAACGATTGAGCAGAGGTGGACCTGTAGTATACCTATATTCGCCAGTTACGTTTAAGGCCCCTTCCTGAATGCGTCGATAGACGATAACGCGCACGTATTTTCTAAGAAAAATTCAAATGCGTTTCGATCGAATTTCATCGGATTGCGTCCATGTGAACATACTTGCAATTTCTCTCAGTAACAAATCACTTATCAGTGTGATATAAATCGAATTGCATCGCGCCGTCAGGAAAGGGCCTTAATCACATGTAATAAGGGGCGAGCCTATTGCCATGACTCCGGGCTGCTACTGACGAATTCCAGATGGATAAATCCAATAACACAATTTGTTTAATTAGCACCCATATTAAAGATTTTATTTTTTATTATTATTGTTAGGCTTGCGCTTGACCACTATCTCACCTATACTCCATTTAAGATAACATTAAGACATTTAAATAATCCCATTTTACAGTCCGTTCAACCGATTTTTACCGATTTTGTTGGTGATATGTCAAATGGCAGCTGTATTAAACAGTTTCGGTGACAAGTTTATGCTTTTTATGCCATCCTTATATTTAGGGGATGGAACTCAAAATCGGTTGAACGGACTGTAAAATGGGTTGTAAAAATTTCTAATGTTATTTCAAATGGAGTATAGTTTGTTCGAGAATAAACTGTAGTTTTGCCATCAGCTAGGTTTTACCATGAAAACTCCCTACTTCTCTTTTACTACAATGCTTTTTATCTTACCCGCTGAAATTGTGCTAAACTCCACCACAAAGTTCAAACCATAAATTCATAATAAATGTCAGTTATATTCTACCCGCAATACCGAGGATCGTTTAACCGTGGAGCCGGCACAATACCGTCAGAAACTGCAATTGTGCGGGTCCCATTATCGGGGTCTTTACAACCGCCATGCTCGGAATGCTAAATGTGCATTGATACCGTTGCAGAATGTCACACGGGTTATGAGATAGCGTTATCAATGAGTAAATGAATGTTATCTTATTATGACCGGATTGAATTTTGAAGACAGATTTGTTAATGTTGATAAGGCTTTTTTCGAGTGATAGGTGTATTTTTGGATTGCCTTGTTGATCTAGTGGTCGGAAGCGCTACTCCTGAGTATTTATTTATTTATAAGTTTATCCTTGCACTGGAACGCCTTGCAGCAATTATACCAATGGAGCACAATCTTATAATAAACTCACTATAAGTCCAGGTTTCCTCACGATGTTTTCCTTCACCGTTGTCAACGATGTCCAAGTTTAACTTAGAAAGTACATATGAATTGGAAAAGTCACATTGGTACTTGCCCGTATTCGAACCCACGACCTCAAGCACGAAAGGCGAGGTCTTAGCCACTGGGCCATCACGACGTATGAGGTCCTGTGTTCGATTCCCAGGTCGGACAATCTCAATAGCAACCCGGCGTCTGGATTTGTGCCCGGTTGATGGCAATAGGGTCGCTCCCTATTACATCCGACTTACGAGATTTAAACGTAACTGGCGAATTTTGGAATGGGGGCACCTCTAATTAATTCTTCGATTAGAACAGGCTTGAAGTTATGTTTATGTATAGGTATTTTATTTTGTTCTTTATACATCACGGTTCTCGTTATAAAATTTAATTTATTATTTATTTAATGCCTTAGGCATTTTCTACCAGTCAAGTTTCTAAGCAAACTCGCTTTTGAAATTCTGACTACCCGAAAGCCGAAACGACTGCTTATCGTGAGAAAATCAGTATCGATGGCGTATCGTCCTAAATTGTATGAAAGAGATCCGAAACTAAAACTAAAATTATTCATTAGAAAATATTTTTTTAAAACAAGTTTTTTTCGTATTCTTTTTAGCAAACTCTTTGATTTGATACCCATATCATGGCAGTGCATAAAAAATAACTAGTCCGCCATCCTGGGCCGTCCGCTATTTAGTATTTAGATTGACGCCACTTAGCTAACCATACATCCAAACCAAACGTGTATGCAAACTTTCATCGTAATCGGTGGAGTATAACTGCTTTAAAATTCAGTTGCAAGATTTGACCCGAACACACTTACATAAATACACTGCAAGTTAAATAAAAGCTTGTAAAAATAATCACGGTTTCGTGTCTATAGTAATGCGCATTTAACTTTTTAGCCAATAACACCGCAGTTGGCTACTGTAAAGTACCTATTTAATATTTGCCAACCAAAATTATCGCAATGATTTCAGAATATCCAATTCATTTATCGTTTTACCAATTGAGCAAGCGATAAAATTATTTGCGCATTGGCAATACTTAATCTTTGTCAGATGTGAAACCAATTTCGGATATCAGATTAAACTAGAGTTAATTACTTTGGCTATAATTATTATTTACCAATCTATATGTAGTATATGTTATAGTTATCAGTCTCTTATCTGTGTATATAACTCTTTAATTGCCACTTAGTGATAGCTGCCAGATAGCTTCCATTCCGGATCGATATATCCAGATGGGTGAATCAAACGATTTGATTTTTCATGATCATGGCTAACTTGGCTTGTCTGTTCCGTCCTACATCCTAATAGAGTAATTGTTTTGACAACACGAAGTACGTGCGTTACCTTTCATTTTGACAACTGAATGGTATTCATTGAGTATTTTCCTCTGTCGAGTAGACGTTTTTTTGAATATATGAAGCAATGGATCCAAGCAGAGCATCCGTGTGCCATTATTTGAAATCACGCAATTAGGGTGCTGGTGTCAGAAAGAATATGGAAGGACCGAAACATCACAAAAAAGACCAAACTAGAGATCGCGGTAAGCGGTAAGGCCGCCCGTTGTAAGTATTTTAGTTTTAAGTTTCCTTTTCTATGTTTTAACTTGGTGTACCTACAATAAAGCATATATAAATAAATAAATAAACTATGACTATAAATCCCTTGTGTTCTCTTATTCCTGTACGGAATGGTGACGTGATGGCCGCTGATGGATGATGGAATAATAATTCGTCCATTCGGGAAAGTGGCTTGTTATGGAGAAGAACGGACAAGAAATTAAAAAAAAGTGTTTTACAAGTATTTGGTTACATCATTCTTGTTGGAAAAATATATAATCTGAGAACGATGTAAAAGTGTCAGAGTAAAACAAACAATTAAAAAAATACAATAAATAGGTGGTTTAAAAGGCCGAGGCTGCTAAGTTATGACCAATCCCAACTGATGGCGCTCGTTCACGAACATGACACATGGATCGGCACCACTCAGCTCAACCATCATGAAGGGAACCGAATAATCCAACACATGTGCGAGAGAGACATTAGATTCGCATGACACTTTGTGCCAGAACCACTGAAATCATTCACGAAAAACAAGGCATTCGAGACCAATTTTCAGTTACACAGCTCCAATCCCACAATATAATCTGAAATAAACCACACGAAAACGTCTTAAAATGGCGCATTATGATGTTTTGATAGTACGAGAATAACAATGCTAAACGATTCGCACAGTTATTCAGACAAACGTTATGCTTGTGTGCCCAACACGTGCGAGCCCGCGTGATCGCGTATCGTACGTGACAATTACAGTTGTGGAATATTTATTTACTTAGTTATAAGTATTTTATTGAAATGTATTGTAGAGTAGCGTAGCTTCTTCGCCCGCGTGAAAAGTGGTTTATCATCGTAAGGTAAAATTTTACCGAGATGAAAAGTGTCTATGTTCTAATCCAGGTGCTGGTCTATCCACATTCCAAGTTTCATCCTAATCCGTTCAGACGTTAAAGCGTAAAAGCGTAACAAATAAACTCACATTCGCCTTTTTAATATTGTTAGGATGCCATAACCAAACCAGCCTAAAGTGTGGTGGACAAGACTATCTTTCTGTAGCTTCTTATTATGAATTTTAACTTTCTATTATTTTGACAGTTAGTTTAATTTATTGAATTGAATTTAATTTTTAATTTACTGAAATATTCTGGTTTAATTGTAATTTTAATTGTATTGATTTATACTTTTTGATTTTTAATTTAATTTTCTATTTTGATTGTAATTTCAATATCCTATTATTTTATGGGGCATGCGGTGCTAACCTTTAAGAAATTGTAATACTAACCTTAGACATAAACAAACTTGAAATTTAAATGTATCAGTATATACAATTTTGGTTGGCCAAATAAATAAATAGCTTTTGTCTCTTGATCGGAACGCACAACGCTGGGGTATGCGGTGCCGGACAAATAATCCTTCTTACCGCTGACGCATACTGCGACGCGCGACGGGATATAAGAGCAGTCTAAAGTAATTCATACGATTATGTTGTGTCCAGCACCGCATACCGCAGCGTTGTGCATTCCGATCAAGAGACCAAAACTTATGAAAGAAAGTGCGCCATTCTATGTTTATTTCTCATCGGTTGACTCGAGATTGTTTTTCAATTCCAATCAAATGAATACGCTTTGTTTTCAGCGCAGCGCAAAACAAGAAGAGATATCTTCAAAGCGCGAAGCTCTTTTATCCAGAATAGATGTTATGTAAGAAATCGTGGTTGCTTTCGATTTAACCGCAATCAAGGGGATCAGATAACTGGCAATGTTAAGGCGGTACTGGCCGTGCGTCCGCTCGGAGCCAGAATATCAATATTGGACCTCCTTTTGGACAGTTATGTTTGCAAAATATTTTTTGTCTTATTTATTGTAGGTTAAGAAAGAATTCAAACCGCAATTTTTTCTGTTTTAAATATTTTTAATTAGTCGTTTTGGAGATGTATGCAAATGTAGTGAAAAAATATCGTATTGTTAATTATTTTTTTAAACCATGAGTATTAGTCACAAGGAAAAAACATGTTTTACAAATAATGTAAGTACATGAATCAATAAATCATTTTTTTTTCAAACCTTTTTACCTAGCCGTCACTAAGAGGGAAGTATGCTCAAGATTCATAAAGTAACCGTATGACTGTAGTAAAGCGTAGTAAGGGCTATCGAAGCTTTTAACGTGGTAAGCTTATCCAATATTTTTTTGCAAGCTACAAAACGGTAAGTCGATATTTTTGTTCTTCGACGCGACCGTGAATTTTATAATGAGTGGAGAAATTCAGATGAGGAGAGCCGACCCCACATAGCGCTACAAGGCTAAGGCACAGTTTGTTGAACGAAAATTGGCAAAAATTTGAGTTAGGGGTCATTTGGCCCACCATGAATCTGGGACCAGGGCCCAGTTGCCCCTTTTAAACATTTATAATGGTAAACTAGGCCCACATCTCTTTTGATTTTTATAAATGTTGAACATGTATAAGCATTTACAGCCAAACTCCCAGGATGTGAGAAATTGTGAAACGCGTAGTTGACAAAAATATCTATTTAGCGTAAACAAAAAATAACGACGATACAGTGCGTTGAAATATCTTATGACGTCACGGTGTGCTACACTTTATACTGACAAAGTGACGTCACAAGCCCCCACTCCTGCACTTTGATGCGCTTTATCTTTGTCAGTTTTTATTTATTTGATAGAGCAAAAAATACGTGTCCAATATTATTTGATAATCTCACTGGAGGACTAAACATAATTATCATTTTTCTACCCAGAAAACATCCCTATTATTTCAATTTATTTTCAACATCTACTCGTATAACTTGACTTATGAATGGTCGCTGAATAATTTATTTAAAGAAACTGAAGTAAAAGAAACAAAAATTACATTAATTCATTCATTTTTTCATCCGTCAATTTATTTATCAAATATTTGGTTACTTAGTTTAGACACGGGGTATCAGTGCTAACAAAAAAAATGGTCAAATAAATTCCACTAGATGGCGCATTATGCATCGAGTTGTTATTGAAATGTGTTTAAAATTAACATTTTCTAGAATTGTTCATAAAAATTGTATGTTCTTTTTTTATCAACTTTCTTAAGCACAAAATTATGGAATATTGGGCTCTTAATTCACATTTAAAAGATTATTCTTATGCATAATTTGAAATTGATTCCAATAGATGGCGCGGTTTAAATATCTGAGGCATGCCACTCGATTTTTAGGGTTCCGTACCCAAAGGATAAAAACGGGACCCTATTACAAAGACTTCACGGTCCGTCTGTCTGTCTGGCTGTCTGTCTGTCTGTCCGTCTGTCTGTCCGTCTGTCACCAGGCTATATCTCATGAACCGTGATAGCTAGACAGTTGAAATTTTCACAAATGATGTATTTCTGTTGCCGCTATAACAAAAATATTTATTATTGATAGGCTCGCACTTGGCCACTATCTCACCTGATGGTTTTTGGTCGTATTGGTAATTATGAAGTAGTCATTAATAGCTTTCTTTATTGAACTGTCACAAAGTCTACTGTTAGTATTAAATTATTAATAACAACTGTGTATTTTAATTAATCAATATCAATTTCTTAATTAATCTTAATTTCTGAACTGTGATCTGCGGAGACAGATCGTAATTATTTATTAGCAATAGATAAATGTTATCATGTGGTATAATGCACGTAGCAATATTGCAAATCAACTGAGAAGCTATTAGGAACTTCTCACCTTAGTAAAACAAACTAAGTCAGATAGAGTTACTCCAATGAGGCATATTGTGACTGCGGAGCCTCGTCCCAATTATGTCCCAATAGTCACAAACACAATGCGATTGCTAAGCCTTCACTTCTTATCGTACTCTCTGAGCAACAACACAATGACAAAATTCTGCAAAATACAACACAACATCAGTAATTCTAGCCAAAACACATTTTATTTGGAATCAGCGATAGGATGAAGAAAAAATCTTTTTAACATAAAATAAACCTACTTCCAAAACAAAACACTACAAAGATAAAAATTACTTTCTTTTAGGAAGTCGGGTGTCTTTGGTACTTATAATGTTTTGTTTTTTTCACACCAAGTGCAGAAAAAAAAAATTGTAGTGTTTTGTTTTTGAAGTCGGTTTATTTATTTTTGTTGAAAAGTTTTTATTATTCTCTTTTTAGTATTGATACCTTATTATACCATAAAAATACGTATTATTATGGATAACTTAAAAACTATTGCTCAGATCTGATCGATCACATGAGAAGCACCAAATTCAAATAAAAAAATGATCAACAAAATCGGGTCATCATTGGCGGAGTAATCGCGTTACAAACATACAGTCGAATTGAGAACCTCCTCCTTTTAGAAATCGGTTGAAAATTAGGAAAACTAATTGCAAATTTTCATCTCTTTTCCATATAAATGCAGATATTTTAGTTTTCCGAAGATAATGTGGACTGACCGTTGTTTAGACATCATATCCTTGGGACAATCGATTATGTTTTTATAAGTATAAGATCTATGGCATAAGTAAGAAAGTCGCTTTTCCACCATACGCTCGATACCGTCTGGAGAAATGGGCCACCATTCTATTCTTAGAACTGTGAGTCATTGAATCTGTTACTTCTAATAGTAATTGATACGTAATCCAAGATTACATTAATTTCCATAACATGCAATATAGCTTTAACATTACGTCTTTCGTATTGCATAATAAATTCGAAAGGGGCTTGGAAAGGAAATGTGTATCTATCATGGAGTTGTTCCCTTTGCCCTGACGATGTCACTCACGCAATTAGGCTGCAGTACTCCTAGAGAACCCGATAGCCCGTTACAATGGCAAGAGATGGACCATAGAGGCAATTCGGTGACCTAAACAACGCTGGATAGATGACTTCATAAGTACAGCTGGAAAACATTGGATAAAAGATGCTGCCGATAGAGATAAATGGAACAAGCTGGAGGAGGCCTATACCCGAGAAGGGGTTCCTATGCCTAATAATTAGATAAGTTATGTAAGAGTAGGTATAGATTAGATAAGTAATAAATTAGTAATTTTAGTGAAAGAAAACAAAAATTAGTAATTTTAGTGATATCTGATATTTAAGTGATCGTATTCAGAGGAAGAATTTAAAAAATATTGTTTAGCAAGGATAAGAAATAACTAAATGGCTTTTTATTTTATTTTATTAACTTCTAGAGGAGGTATCCTGACTGACACAGTATTTCAGAGAAATTATCTCCTAAAAACCCCCATCATTACTGGCCAAATGTGGATATAAAATACACCTCTCCCTATCCCTTGAGGTACGAGTAATACAACCGCAATGATTCGTTACATATTTCATCAGAACCCAAATCTAATTGCCAACAGTAACGAAGGCCCACTAACTTTCTTAATATTTAATAGGAATAATTTCGTCTCAAAGGGGTAGCAACAACGAATCAAACTTAAACAATCTCTCACACTGTACAATAGGGTTTAATGTCAATCGTAACTTCAAAATTAGTGGGTTTCTCTTGCCATGACCGATTGTTTGAGTTCATTTTATAATTAAGTTTAGTATCATTCGTTCTTCAGCTGTATTTCCTAAGTATTAAGAAAGGTTTTTGAGTGATAGTGAAGTATTTTAGTCACGCTACGGTCGATGATCTGAATGATTTGTTTGGCTGTCGTTTCGGACATGGAAATCGTGAGTCATGCGCATTGTTTCTGGGGCGAATGCTTGAAGGAAGTATTTTGTAGCCTGCAGCGCTCGAAATGTCTAGTTTGAAGCCCCGTATTCATGTATAGTGTATTTATCTTGATAGGCTCACTTTTGACCACTATCTCACCTGATGGTAAGCGCTGATGTGGTCGACAGTGAAGCACGCTTTCCTAGAAGTAACCTATTTACTCTCGATTTAAAGCGCCCAATTTGTACGTATCAGGAAACACAAACTCCAGCAGAGCTTTCCATTCCTTAGATGTACACTCAATGAAAGTATGCCCAAAACGTTTAGTGCGTATGGGTGAGAGGTCCATTGTCCACCCATTATGTATTGATAGAGCAACCCTGTTACTGTTTCATATCTAGGTGTTCGCTTGCTGGCAATATAAGTTGGTAGTTTTCGTTACGCAGATTGTGTGGCTCCTAAAGTTTTATGGTAGACTTCTGTCAGCGGCTTCGCCCGCTTAAAAGTCGGCAACTATCCGAAGGAAACGTACTCCCGGGATAAGCAGCCTTTTTCAGAGTACAATCTATACCTGTGCCAAAAACATCAAATTTATTTCAGCGGTTGCGTGAAAATGTTACAAAAAGACAGAGTTACTTTCGTATATGGATATTTTTTTTCGCAATATTTGGTTTGGTATCATAAAGATTGACAATCAAATTTTACCTGAAGACTTGAAGAAACTGTTTGACCGAGTACCCAATCTTCATTGATTTGTAATTCATTCAACATGCAAAATTAAGCCTCGTATCAACTAGGCAACATTTGACGCGCAACATGTGATGCTCACCATGTTCGGAGTCGTCTGCTGGCGCGCAACAGGACACGGCGACACAAACAACGTTACTAACCAGAAGTTCCTCATTGCCGTTCATCAAGATGAGGAAGGAACATGTCGTGCGTCAAATGTGGCCTAGTGAATACGAGGCTTTATCATATCAATAACCCACTTAGCATAAATTCGTGCAGCGTATCTGATTCGTATAAATCTAGCCGTGATCGTTTAATTAAGTTAATTAATTCAATCGTTGATAATGCAGTTTCTTCATACCTGCTAATGGATTTACCCTAATAAATTTATGTTCCAACCCAAAGACAGGCATCGAACCTGCGACCTTTAGGTCAATGGGGACGTAAAAAACAATAAGTCTGAAGTGCATAGATGACGTTCAGCTAAAGGTCATTTCAAGTTATTATTCTTTAGTAGATATGTCTTATTAATCTGATAAGATTTGATCTTGAATGAAAAAGGTAGAAAATACAGTTATTTTCAAGTTAGACTGTTTTTGTCGCGAGAGTTTGTTGATCTCTTTATTCTCGTTGTTTTTCAGTTCTGTTGACCCCTTGTTATTGTTATTCAGTATTTCTTGAATACTTTCTAAGTAGGTCGTCTATTTCGTTGGAATAACTTGTGCTACCCTTAGGCACACTCGCACGTAGCGTAGGCGTACGTCTTGCCTGTACGCTCCGGTAATGTGACCTCAATCAACACCAGATGCTAAGGAAATAGCACCCTTAGGACCATTACCCAATAATGGTTGTGAAGAAGAGTTATACTGAGAACAGAGATGGATGGTAACACTAGGGAACAAGAGGCATTTATTATAATTAACAGTAAGAGTTAAGCAAGCGTTGTGCAAGATTCTTTGCAGATGCAGACACATGTTACCATTTCAGACCTTCTATATAGAGATGTGTTCTGTTTATTCATGGTGATTATTATAAGTAACCGATATAAAAAATGCAATTTAGAAGCACCGCTTAGCTTGCGCCATTTTCATTTAATGCAATATATACGCCCCAATGTAAACGCAGTACTGGCCGTGCGCCCGCTCGATGCCTAAATATCAATATTAAACCTCCTTTTGAACAGTTTTGTTTGCAAAATATTATTTGATTTACATATGCTATGTCAGTTATGAAGGAATTCCAGCCATCAATTTTTCTGTGTAAAATATTTTTCATTATCCAAGTCGTTTTGGAGGAGTATCCAAAAATTGCGAAAAATTTCGTGTTGTTAATTATTTTATTGTTATACGAAAAAACCATGTTTAAATAAGAATGTACATGAAACAATAGTAAATATATATTTTTTTCAAGCCTTTTAACCTAGTCGTTACTAAGGAGTATGCTTTACAAAGTTACCGTTTTATGGCACTAAAGCGTATGTAGGCCCTTAAGACTCAGATCTAAACCGTTCTTTTTATTGGTCGAAGTTCTATCCCTTCTCAACAGTTGTTTAATTTTTCAGTCTTCGAGTAATCCGCCATAACATTTGTTTCGCATGCATTGCTGCGCCGCGTCGATCAGGTATGAGCTATCTTGTCAGTGGCATTTAGGCCGTGACGCTACATAAATTAGTTGCTGTCATAATTATCAGCTGGGCAGGAAGTTAGTAAATAACTCATTAGCTAACCGATTACCTGTTAAGCCGCGCAGATAGACAAGTTGGTGATGAAAAAAATATGGAATGTTACATGTTTTTTAGGACATAAACTAACTTACGGTTCTCATTTGACCTGACCATTAGATTATTTAAAAGACCTCAGAGTTCGTTTCGGTGTTACTTTCGAGAAAATCAAGGCTCAACAATTTAGTAGATAATCTAATGATCCCTTCTGGGTAAGTACGGCCCTCAATATCTGTTTGTAAGCAACGTTATTGTGCTCCAGTTTAAAGAGATCTGGTAAAATCTGCAGTCGTTCATTACAGCTTTGTTCTGGCATATAAATTTATCTGCGATTTCTGCGGTATTGTAGTTGTCCATAGTCGGCGGTGACCACTGAACATTAGGTTGCTTTTCGGTTTGTTTGCAATCCATTAGTATATTATTTGACCTATATTTGCACATAATGAATGATTTTCGTTAGTTGCTTAACGAGCCTTAATATGGTTGCCAACTACCAGGCGCTGGTGGGTCGCCATGTTGCATACAAAAGAACAGTCCCTACCATGTTTAGTAACTTTACTGTAAGATATCTGTACAAAGATGTACTTACGAAGACTTTTAGCGTCCCACTCCGGGCAAAGGCCTCGCACCATACCTTCCAATTTTCTCGGTGTTGTGGGGATGTTGAAAAACATATCTATTTAGTCCGTCAGTTAGATAACCTAAAATATTGGACACGTAATTTTCTTTGTGCGTTAAATAACGTGTGACGTCAAGATGTGCTATACTTCATACTGACTAAGTGACGTCACAAGCCCCCACTCCTGAACTTTGATGCGCTTTATCTTTTTAATTTTTTTATTTATTTGATAATGCTAAAAATACGGGTCCAATATTATTGGATGATTTCACTGACGAAATAGAATTATCTACCAAGGAAACATCCCTAGCCGCCTAAGGTGTCCCACAATCTTCTTGGCCTGTCAAGATCCCGCCTAACTGCGAAGGCATAAATTAACAATTCATAAAAAAAATGTGTCCTTAAGCACCAATCCAAGAACCTGTCGTCGTAAAAATAAAGAAGCCACATAAAACTCATAATCAAAGTAATTAAAGCGCGTATCTGTTTATTCTCATTTACATAAAAGCCATTTTATTTTTAAAGCGGTATTAACGAGATTAAACTTGTGTGCCCTTAAAACGTTATTGCACTGTAATACACACTAATGTGTGTATCCTAAATACCGGGCGATGACACAGAAATTGATATAAAAGTGTTTCATTATAAGTATCATATTGTAGTATTTAATAATAACAAAAGATTTGAATCTTGGTTATATATGTCTTGTTTGGTTGGATGTGTAGGTTGGTATATCTTGGAAAATCTAACGTCGGTTTCTTGATAGCTACAATCTGGATCAAATAGGACTCTACTCTTGCTCTTTAAGTCCCACTTGCGCCAAAAACTTAATTCAGGATTAGTTGCTGATTCAATACGAGGTTATATCAGAATATGTCATACATAATGGGTCTTTGTTAGCTACTAACTCGGATTTTGTAAGATAACTCAGGGTGTGTGGAAGCGGGTCTGAGTCAAGGTTACTTCTAGGCATGTGTGCTTCATCGTCGACCGCATCATTGCTTACCATCAGCTGAGATAGTGGTCAAACGTGAGCCTAACAAAAATGCAAAAGAAAAAAAATGTCGAAACAGTCTTATCTAGTAGGTTTCCTTTTGCATCTACTCTTGTGTACATTGATACTTCCAGCTTCTGACTAAGGGGCGTAATTCCGCGCACAAAAAGGGTGTGTAAGCTGATGCGTGGCATTTGACCTTTGCTCTTCCGCTGGAAAAAACTCATAAACATTCACTGCTCACAAATGAATCGGGAATCCTTTGGATGCGAGACGCACGGGATCGGTAAGTGTGGCGAAACTTGGGGGTGGCCTATGTCTAGCAGTGGACATCTTTCGGCTGGAATGTTGATGATGATGATGATTCACTGCTCTAGGAAAATACAGATTGTTTAGAGTGTTACAGTTGCGGCGGACTATTGAGAAGAATCAGTATATCAATAATTCAAACGCATCAGAAGACGAGAATCGCTGCTATGCTTTGTCTAAGGTACATTACATCCTCAGAGAAATTGAGACACACTCCTAGTACATGTAACCATCCAAATTTATAGACTAATTTAGATCGGGGTCATCTAGGCAATGCAATAATGAAGCTCAAGGGAAAAGTCCGCTGAAACATCGTCGTACCCGTAATATAATATGCATGTGTCTTGAACATGTCATACTTAACTACTATATATACTTCACTTCTAGTTGATACTAATATATATATTAATTGGATCTGTGTGAAATGAATCACCCCTAATTATGTAGTTAGTTATTAAATGTTCATTAGATTTATTACATGCCTCCCGACACGTGTAGTGGCGTTACTCATATGTTTGCTTGCTGTTTAGTCGCAAACACATTTAATTTCCTTATTTAGTTGTATTTGCGAATATTCCTACATTTGCGAGTCGATAATGTATGGTTTGCAGCTTGAAAACAATACACAGAAAAAATCCATAAGATAGGCTTATACTGTAGGTATGTTTCTTCAACATCAATTTTATTATTACACAAGCCGTACTGTCACTGTGTGCCACTGCGGGTCATAGACCTCTTATCTACATTTATGAAAGTAATATTCGATCATCCTAATCCGAGAACTTTGTCATAAAATTCGAACCATTTTCGGACCCCAATTTATCTCGTAAGTCCTAAGCTGGGATCCAGCGCGACCCACTTAGCAACCGTTGCCGCGTTGTTTACTAAGCATATCTAAGTTGGGCCGAGAGTCTTCTGCTCTCGTCTGTGGTCGCTCAAGTGGTAAAGGTCACTGACTATTTAAAAAGCTGGCCATGTCATGACCTATCAACTAGTTTTGGTCTGTCAGAGCGATAAAATGTTGGGACAAAATATCTCTTGCGGAAGTGAATCGACACGGCATGCATTGTTCGAGAGAGGAGTCATCGCTTTCATTCGTTTTGTCAATGAAACGCCTTGAATATGAATTAAATGCATATGTGGCAGGTCTTACTAAGTGTCCGTACAAGCTTTATAAACCTTCAATCTTTTTAATAATGTTTCCATTTAAACTTGTAGTATTATGCCAATGATTACTCCTAAATCCTGTCGGAGTCCAGTGTAATCAATATTCGGTTCAATTGACTCTCATGTTAACCGTGTCATCTTAAATATCGATTGATAAATTGAATCATATGACAATAATCGAACCGATTGAAAGTGGTTTATTTAGCTATATAAAAGTCTGAGCTGTTTAGCGACAAGTTTCTAAATTCAAATTCTTTATAGAAAATTTGTAACAAACCGCTAAACCGCTCAGAGATTTTTATAAATAGTAAGGGTATATGAATCACAAAGCAATTAAAGGGGCAGCCAGACATGAAATATGTCTAGTTCCGTAAAAACAGTGAGAGAAACGGTGACAAAAATAAAAGTCCTTGTCGACACAGTGAAGTTGACATTGTCATGGCAGCTGATAACAAGGACGGCGACACTATGCGGAAGAGTTGGCCGATGACCTTACTCCAGAAAAGCGCATTTGTGTAACACGTGTTGATGATACTGTTGGCATTTTTAATGCAGTACTTACATCTTATGGCCTTCAAATTCTACACAGAGTTTTGTGGAACTTGTCCTAAGAGCTCATCTTATTTTAGTCAAGCAACACGTACGTAAGATGATACCCGCCTTGTGTCGATTTATTCACTCATCGGGCATCACCTACCTACCTTACGCACTTGTAGCATAAATATTTTAAGTTGTGTGTGAAACAGTGGCACGCTTGGTGTTCATACAGATGGGGGGACTTGCGTTATCTAGTTAGATTTATGCCTGTGGCCTAACACCTCACTCCTCACGGAGATGAGATCTGTATCCCAGCACCAAAAAAGCAATAAAGCACAATGATATATGTAGCGTTTTCAGTCTCATCTGTTTTAAGATTTTTTAACTGTGCAGCATAGTAAAATTATGGGTTTATAAATAAACGGCTTAAAACTTAATTAAATTCTCCAGGCGTGTTATCACACGCGACCGGCCCTCCTATTGAGTGGTGTAAACAGTTTCATTCATTTACACGTGTTTTCATTAACGCTTTAACACGTCGCTTCATGTTTATTTCCATTATAATTACTTTCGCAGCTATGTTCACTAAAATGGGCAGGAATTTCGCGTTGTCATTCATTATGCTAGGGAATGGCATTCGGTTCACGTCTGTGTCCTATATTCATAAGCGTTTATGTCTTGCAGGGTTCACGGTACATACGTATTTTGTAGTGTATAAGGACTTGTTAATCTTTTATTGTCTGATTTATAGATAAGATCTTAATCATTTAAGGCGCACGTTTGGCGCAGTGGTTGAGCGATTGACTGCTGCGCTGCGTGTCGCGGGTTCGATTTCCGCACGGAACATATATTTGTATGACCTACAGATAGTTGTTCCGGCTCTGAGTTTTGTGTATACGAGTTTATGTATTTTTAAACGCACCCACCATACAGGAAGAAATTCCTAGTGTGGGGCAATGTTATATTCAGAAAAAAAAATAGTCTTAGACAATTATTGTCAAACATAAGTCATTATCTTTCTCACTAATTTTCAAGTTGTAATCGGGTTCCAGTCGGGCTTTCTGAATGCTAATATAAGAATATTAGCATTCAGAAAAGGTCAGGTTTTAACTAATGCCTCACAACAGGTATTCTATTGTATAGGTAAAGGCAAATCATAAAAAAAAAAAAACAAAATTGAGCGTTAATTATTGTGGTCAACCTTCCGGATGTAAACCAGTATTGTAATAAAATGTTTGATGCAAAAATATCCAATTCATTAAAAAAAAAAATTTGCCGGAAATCTGACTAAACAGGAAGCTGATTTCGAATTGAAATCGGGATAAAACAAAATGGTCTTTATGTGCGAAGCTATTGGGATGCAAATCAATTTAAATGGTCTTTAGTCAGTATGCAGATCAGTGGTTCTCTAAATTGGATGTGATAAATATGCATGGCATGAGAGTTCTACGTTAAAGTCCTATCTACAATACGGACGTATCACCTATGTAGAATGTTCACGCTGACTTCCTAACTTCTAAAGGTCAATTCCCATAACTGTCAGATCTTGTACGAGCACTAACTCAGATAGTATCAAAGGTGAAGGTGTTGATAGATCGGATATTTTAAAATAAGTACCTTAAACCACTTGGATGACGAAGATTCAAAAGGACATGAGGGGGATGGGAGTTACGGAAGACGACGCAGAATAGCGAAATAAATGGTGTCGCAGCATTGAGAAAACGACTGCGCGTAACGGGAAAAGGCGAGGACAAAGAAGAAATAACTCAGCTACTCATCAAAGATGAAAGAGTCGATAGTTCGTTCGACTTTGAAACAAAGAAGCAAAATCCAGGCGGTCCTGCACAAGTCCGGGATAATCTGTAGACAAATATTATAAACAATAAAGACGATAAAAATCGAATCACGTATCCCAGAGCCACCGCAAAATACATTATCGTCAAGCAACCCGCCAGATAACTTAGCGAATATATAATCCAGCGTTTGCCTTACAAATAAACAGTGTTGCGTTTGCGCAGGTCGATGTTTTGCTCTTCTAAATATATCTGCATTACCTTGATATTGAGTCTTCACATATGTGTTTGTTATTTCTTCGTCGTAATGTTTCGAGTGGGTTTTTAGAATAACCTCAGTAGCTAGTCAGGTTAGCCTTGGATCTTTATCTTTGGTTCACTACCATCAGATTCAAATTCTCCATCTCGTGGTATTTAATCTGTTTCTTTAAGTTAAGAGTGATTGATTTGCTCCTAACCTTCCTTCTGAAATAAAAAACTACATTTGGTCTTAAATATGACCTTACAGCAAGCATGGTAGACATCGTATTTAGTTTTGGATTTAACCAGTTGTTTTTCTTGTCTCCAAGGACCAAAGAATGAAGCCCCATTTGTCGCTTTACATCCTAAGTCAGTGTTACTTCCGCAAAGACAAGATGTACAGTAAACAAACGGCTTATGAATGGTGCACTCACTTGTTGACTCTGGCTTATCAACTTTTAGACAAGCAAACGTTTCAACTGTCTCAGTATTAAATTTGTTATCTTAGCACGTATCCTATGAGACATGTTCTGGCCGGACATTTAATAGTTTTTCGAACAAATCGATCTTTTTTCCTCATTCTGTGTCGTATTTAAAACGACATGCATTGTCTTCTTTATTCCACCTACTTTAATATCTTCATTACAACCATTGTGCGGTGTATCTTTGGTTTAAAGACAACACTCAACTTTATGTTTCTTGAAATGGCTAGGTTTACTTTATTAGTCCCATACCGTTGAAAAGCGTCTTCTCAAACCGGCTAGGACCGGTTTCGCATATCGCAAACTGGTTAGCACCGGTATCCTGGCTATGTGAAACGTATGTTGTAAGCGATGTCAGCAATACTGACGGAAATGCTAGAGTTTGTAAGATTTTTGTGTAGACTGACATATAGTTAAGAAATAGTACAATTTTAACCTTTCTTTATTTTATTTCACGAAGGCTTTTTTGTTCATTGTAAATACTCCTATCACCGATGTCTGCAAACGAAGATTTTTCGCAAACTATTCCTCGATTCCCCGTCAATACTAAATTTTTGGCAAAGTTTCAATCCAAGTTGCCGAGAATAAAGGCCATAATTATCTGAATGAATTATTAGTTGCGTAGTTATTTCCTTTTTTTAACTTTGAAGTTTAAGTACCTACTTGGGTATCCTACTTAAAACTTTTATTTGGACAACTAGTCGTTGCCTGAGGCAGGTAACTGGTTTGTATTGAAGTTTTTGACTGTTGTGTAAGGGGCTGAATCGCAACTCCTTCCTCCAAGGTTACCGGAGGTTCTAGATAAAGTGTCATTCTATCAGCGACGGCGATGGTCGAAATGCCAAAATGTAAGGGCACGTGATACATTTTGGAAGTTTCACCATTCGCTACTGCGATGCTTTGGTTGATATATCACTTGTTTAGAGCCGCAGATCAAGTACAATGATTACTCAAAAGTCGCACTTATTGGACGAAAAGCTTACTAACAATTTCCTGCAGTTGACCCAATTAAAGCAGTTAAAGTCGACGGGTCTAAAATCGAGGAAGGTATTGGAAACAAACGAATATTTTACGAAAAGTTTCTTCAGAAGAATTTCAAACCCGTTTTGGAATTTCACGAGTCACTCTACCTCTTAAAGTGTTGGGTGAAAATATGCTCAGTTAGATACTTAAAATTGCTTTTAATTTAAATTATCCGCTTGAATTGCCATAATATTAGCAAAAATTACCCTAATTAACTGACGCTACCCTTCTAAAGAAAATGAAGTATGATGAAAGACTTGGCAATTGATACTAAAGGGTGAGGATAAATTTCATGTATAACGTTAATCAAAGCTGTTGACTTAGGCAGGTACTTGATTCACTCTTAGCCTGACCTTTCCGAAATTCTATAAATAGGCTTTATAATATGTATACTGATGAAAATTATTAAAGATTTACGATTATGTTGCTCTATAAATTGCCTTATCTTGCCAAACTTAATTTTCTTTATTGAGTGGATTTTTTTCGGGCAGTTAACCTTTGGGAATTTGTAAAGATAAGAGGATCTCCTTAGATTACTCCTTGTTCTGAGAAATTCTACTGATGATAAGACGGATAAATTCTACAAACATTAAATTAGTGCTGTGTTTATCTTTCATAATAAGGCTCAAAAGCTTAACTGAGGTCAACATTTTGCAAAGGCTTTTAACGACGTCTAAATTCATTAAAACTTCTTGCCATTTTAAACCATCTAATTCTGTTTTTATAAAGTTCGCTTCGTATTATTCAAATGTATCTTCAACCTTATCTCTCTTTTTGACTAAGTTCAGTGTCGATAACAATTACTAACAATAGTTCATCATTTGATACAGAGCATTCGCTTGTCACGTTCGGTATGCGACCGGTTAAATTTTATCATTGACCCTAACTATCTCAAGATATATGTAGGTCGGATTCTGCGTAGCGTTAGATATGACTCTCACGTTTTATGTCTCTGAGCAGACGTGAAGTGTAAGTGCAATTAGTAATTGATGAACTTATTAAGATGTCACCCATGCAGCGACATCTATGACGCCACTTACGAACTAAATCACAAAGATCCTGCATCGTGCAAGCAGAGTTTTCCGTGTGATTTGACAACAACCGTTGCCGCTAAGGATTCCAATCTCGCAAACGTGGGATCCACGGTTTTGATGTGGGATTGGATTCCCTAGTTGCCCTGATGGGCTATTGCACGGACCAGTCACTACACCTGTCTGGTCTGAGGATCTTCCCTTTTCAAAGGAGATTTGGGAGACTATACCCTGTTCCGCATACCTCCGTACCTAGATGCAGCCCTCTGCTAATCTTCTAATAATTAGTATTTCCAGGTCTGATTGATGGCCAAAAACACACAAAGTGAACCACTGAAAGGAAAGCATCGTGCAATTTTGAAAATCCCTGGATTTGTAACAAGAAAGGATAAACAATATCATGCCTGTGTTCCACAAAAGGCAAAACCAACCTTCAGTATATATTTAACAAAAAAAAAATTGTTGATGTTCTAGAAGATCAGATTTCGTATGCTTCCAATAGCCAAGCTGTTGAATCGTGCGGTGACGAACTTTAGTCTGAATATCTTTAATTTTTCAAAGATGATACGATGATCTAAGGTTGCAGGAATCCACTGGATGTGAGACGCACGGGGTCAGTCAATGTAGCGACGCTTGGGGCAGCCCTTTGTCTATCAGTGGACGTCTTTCGGCTGTAATGATGGGTGATGATGATTCAGAGATTGGTTTCTTGTATAGAATCAATAGCAATAACACGTGCAGTAACTAATTAGTCGAAACAATGGATCTTATAAGTGTCAATAAACGTGTTGAAGACGTCAACAATAATGATTACATGATAATGTTTGAGCGACACTGTTAGCAGATTGGTTAAGTTTAGCATTTAAATGGATTTTGTAAGATCGTTTGTATTGTTATTGAATATAGACTGCCTTGTTGCTCTGGTGGTCACAAGTGCTACTGCTGAGCAAACGGTCCTAGGTTCGAGTCCCGTGTCGGACAAAGTGTTATTGGGTTTTTCCACTTGGAATTTTTCAGTAGCAGCGCGAAGTCTGGATTTGTGCCCGGTTGATGGCAAAAGGTTCGCCCACTATTACACGAGATTTAAACGTTACTGGCGAAATGTGGGTGTACTATAAGGTGCACCTCTGCCCAACCCTTCGAGAGATATAGGCGTTATGTTATGTTATTGAATGTAGTTGAAATGATTCTCTTTATCTGTTTTTCTATCTCCAAAAGTCCTTCGAGCCGGATTACTTTTTATAGTCAATCCAATCTTTGCTTTTTCTGTCACATTTCATTTGATATCATCGTCGTTCGCCTTTATAAAAGACATTTCTTTCTTCACAAGAATGTCTCATTCTTACATAACACAAGAAAAAATGCCAAATAGCCAAATGTTTCCGACCCTACCTTAACCTTTGCTCATCCAAGCGCAGATATTGATCATCCAGATGACGTCACTCTTCAGCCGCATAAGCTACAGAACCAGGGATTAGTATTGCCAAATAATACAGATAGTGAATCCGAATGCCGGGCAAGCCAAGGGCAAGCCCGTTTTACACAATATCGGTGGCAGATCCAACACAAAAACGGTTTGTGGATAAATTTGTATATCTTTGTGAGCGGCAAAAACAAGGGCTTTCGATGTCTGGCTTGAAGGAGATTTGGGTGAAATAATTCTTTTGTAAAGCTACTCAAAAAAGGCACGATTAATCTTGTTACGTAATATCATGTTGTTCTGGCATCGTCCAGATATTCTATTCTTTTTTTATTTTTAGATTTTTAATCAGTTAAATTCTATAAAAAAATAATTTTCCAGTCGTTCTAATTAATAAAAAACATTTGAGCAATGTCACCTACATAGCTAGAACCTCTCGGTTTAAAAGATTTATCTCCGCGAGCGCTACTTCAACCCGCATTCCCGAGTTGAGTCTGCATGAAGCCGCGAGATAAGCTGTTTTCCCGGCAATACTTAATGAGCAGTTTTCACTAATTCCCAGAGAGGGTATGCTTTTACGTAATTAATGTTGGCAAAACTACATTAAAAGCATTAATCGCATCTCTGAGAGATTTGATCTTGGGCCTATTCAGAACTTCGTTGACAAGTTAAACTTTAACGTCTTTCACAATCTTAAGAACGACTCGAACCGAAATTTGGTCACAGGCGTCACAACCCTTGACAACAACTTATGTTTGGATAGATCTTGAAAACTTCCGAGTGAACTGTAGTCCCTATAGTATTCGCCTTCTTAACACAGAATATTCAAGGAGGATTTATCAAAATTAATTCCCTTCAATCCGTTGTTGTCTATAAATAACCTGGAGTTGTTTACGTACCCCACGATCTTGGAGGATTAGACTGAATAAATTAAACTTCGCAATTACCTAAGGGGAATAACGTCGTCAAGGTGAACTCTACAGAAAACACGAATGAATGAAGCTATTGAACGAACGCCGTGCGTGTCAGCCGTAATAAAATTAGAGATAAATTACATAACCATTTTTGTTATTAAATATAAACGTGGATCACGCACGTTATGTAAAACATGATTTTTTAGTTTTGAATGAAGATAACTTATTTTGCGGTTATTTTACAGCCGCTTTATTTAATTTCACGGTTGAAATTCACAATGAGGAGTTCTTCTCTGCGTGAGCACTCACTTTTTAGCTTTGTATTATTAGGATGGGTGGGATGTGAACCTTGCCAAAATTTATGCTAACTAGGCAGAAGAAATCAGAAAGATATGAGGACTTCAGGTTAAAACTTTCTTATGTGTGGCCCTTATAATTATCCTAATAAAACAAGATGGATATGTTAAGGATTCGGGTCAAGACTGCCAGTCCAGTAATAAAGTACGTATACTTTTAGTACTTATAGAATTGCTTTTTAGAAAATATATTCCTGGGAGAGTCGTTCCATTCGACAAAGTTCCCTATAAATGCCAATTTATGTTCTGAAAAGTAATAATAGGAAATCGTGGAGACGATCGCAGAGCAGACGAGATACATAACTTTCAAGTTTGATGGAAGTGCTATTCAGAATTTGCGTTTTTCCCGGGCAAGCCGTTAAAATGCTAAGTGTTCCTAGAAGCAACTTATTTGCCAAGGAGAGGTAGACTTACGAGCAAAGCCGCTCCGTCGTCACATTTTCATCTTCTTTCGTAAGTGATGCGACGACAGAACGATAGTATTAGGCTCTATGAAAATGTATGGGATAACATTTGAGCGCAGCGACACTGACTTGGCGACAGTAGATTTTTCAAATATAAATAAACTATTTTAAGACTTAAGATAGCAACTTAAGTGGTAATGGACACATTACTCGCAAAACGGATGGTCGATGCGGCTGAAAAGTTCTGGAGCGGTCACGCGGGAACTAAAAGATGCTGCTTTGGAAGGTCGCCCATTCGCCCCATTTCGCGGGAATCCGCTGGGTGCGAACACAGAACTGGTCAATGTGGCGACACCTAGGGGAGGCCTATGTTCAGCAGTGAACGCCTTTCGGCTGAAATGATGATGATGACGCTGGAGCTGGTTTGCTCGGCAGTCACCTCAAAGCCAAGTTATTCGCATGAAGTACAGGTTCATTGCGACACTTAGTCGGAACACGTGGCCTTGCGGTTGCGTGCTTCTAAATAGAGCTATTAACGTTTGACAATTACAAGCGTCATGTAACTGTGTTGTATCACTGCTCTGTACTTGGTCATTAAATGTAATGGCTTCTGTTTCCTTACGCTGATCAAAGTGGACCTTTGGTTGTTGCTCTATTCGCATTCAAAGCTTAGTGCGTAGAGTATAAGTGTTTTGTTTTTCTATTGTCTATTTTCGTACAAGTAAGATTTATTGTTAACGACATGCATGACTGCTTTGTTGGGCTACTGGTTGCAAGCGCTACTGCTAAGCAAGAGGTTCTAGGTTCAATTCCCTTGTCGGTCAAAGTGCTATTAAGTTTTTCCATGTGGAATTTCTCAGTAGCAGAACGGAGTCTGGATTTGTGTCAACCGGACACAAATCCAGAATCCGTTCTGCTACTGGATGGTAAAAGGCTCGCCCTCTGTGACACGGGACTAAAACACAACTTGACTAAATGTTTTTGTACTACAGGCGCACCTCTGCTTAACCCTTCGGTGAATACTTGATGATCTGTATGATTTACCGTTAGAATCAATTGCCCGCATAGCTCTCTGTCACGTTTCACACCGGCGGCAATTGCGTCGAGTATTCGTAATCGGTCGGATTGCTCTCATCAAATCGCTCGCATGTGCCCACGACCTTCTGCTCGTTAATTCTTCCATTTGAGGCACTTCGATGTTCGCAGTCCCCTTCAGTAACGATGTTTATCCTGTTCTTGACAATTGCCAAAATACCGGCGAAATTCTGAAACTAACGAGTGTCAATAAACAGACGGTACATTCACATGTTCAAATTCTGTATATCGCCACTTGAGTTTTCAAGTTCCTTTATTTTGTCCAAACTGCATCCTAATTACGTATCTGTCTTGACAGCTCGAAACTCGCCCGCTCCAATTCATTTTAAAAACACGAATTTTACGCTGTCGAGTAAACAGATTTTTGAACTTAAGTATCAATTAATACAAGCAAAGCACGTGACATTCTTTGAAGTTACGAAATTATGCCGATGACATGAGTCATCAACATGACACGTGTCGTTTTTCCCACTTCAAGTAATGGCAAATTGATAATATTTAAGGGCGATAAAAACATACTTATTTTCATAAAATCGATACCACTTCAGTTGAAGACGCTCAAGGACATCCCACTCCAAACTTAATTAGTGTAATGATAGCTAATAAATAATATCTTCTTTTGTTCTTCATTTTAGCGTCGTCGTTTAATAGATCTTGGAACCAATTTACATAATTGTTCGTTTAATGTTTCCGAGTATTTTGTACCAGATAATTGAGTGAGGAAAATCCTATTGGCAATTAAAGAATTCAGCCCTAATTATTAGGAGTTTGTTGCGAATTGTTGACCGGAATTCATTAAACCGATTTAAGAACTCCGGTCAACAATTCGCTGGGTTATTATTAAGTTACCTTCAGTCAAACGGAAAAGCTCGTTAAACCGTTCACACTTCTGTTACTTTGAAAAAGTAAGGATAAACGTGTATCACTGTTCCAGATTTACAGTCAATGATACTATTTAAGTTTGCACTGTTGAAATACGGATATCGATAGGTTTAAGTTACAAAAATTCATCGGAGCGTGAACTGATCAAAGTAGCTGATACGCTAAACAATTCACTAGTCGCCGCAAAAGCATGAAATTCTGATACCGCTGCCTCTGCGCTGTTCATTTTAATTTCCAATAGGTCAACTGGCTTATGGACTCAAAGTTAAAACAATTTACATATTCAGTTTGCAGAATCAACAATAAAAAAGCACGTTTATCTCATTTGCATGCGTTATCTGAACAATCCAGGGTGCACGGTTGGCGCAGTGGTTGAGCGATTGACTGCTGCGCTGCGTGTCGCGGGTTCGATTCCCGCACGGAACAAACATTTGTATGACCTACAGATAGTTGTTCCGGCTCTGGGTGTTGTGTATGTGAGTTAATATGTTTGTAAACGCACTCACGATACAGGAAGAAATTCCTAGTGTGGGGCAACGTTTTTTAAAAAGAAAAGAAAGAAATCCATAATCATCATTTTTGACAATTTTCCTGTGCGACGCCTATATAGAGGGCATTCTAATTATCCTATTAAGGGAAAACCAACAAAATTAATTAAATAATCACACAAATCACAATTATATGTTCGTAGCATAAACATTCGTCGTTTGTATTCAAAAGAAGATTTGTTTACATTTGTGCGCAATAGAGCCTAAAATGAATTCAAGACATGCATAGATGATGCAAGACTACCAGAATATTTTCCCTAAAAGCAACTTATTTCTGCACAAAAGATTCAGCCGTTGTAATCAATAAAATGTTCACCAGCCAATCATATTTCCGAATCAAGTGGATACGTTGATTAAAATTTGAATTTGAAAATGGAACGAACGAACGCCCTTCGCCGAGCGTCGGCCGACGGTGTCCGAAACTCCGAACGGATATGAAATCGTTATGTTACAACACGAGCGCCTTCGAGCTCCGTCGGGAATTCGAAATTCGTATTTTGTACATTCACGATGATTGCGTTGTTTTTTATTGGCTCGGAATTATTGTAGCGATAAACGGATCTGTTCGTGATTTATGGCTTTGATTTTTAGAACTGGCTTCTTTCATATCCCAAAGGTAGAAATTCGAAACGTCTAAGTTATCTGTAGGAAAGTACGTTGCCTTATGAATAAGAAATGTAGTCCTGAGATAAATGTAAGAGCGAGAATGGGTGGAAATTCTTGAGCTGAACTTGAGCGACAGATAAAATTAGTCAGTCACTCAGTCCCACACAGAGTACCGAGTACAAAGCTGAATTTCCTTATTACTGCTTTCCATTATTCCATGTCGAGTACTTTGTGCAATGGGTTGACTGACGTTAAACATTATGGACGTCCACTTCACGGCCTAGCTCCTAAGTCCTCTCCCCCGGTGGTTTCCCGCATTGTCGAGGCGGTTGGCTCAGTAGCCGTGGCTTGGTCACCTTCGGTGAAGCGAAGAGGAACCCGTTCGTCAGGGCTTTTGCCGATTAAGCCGACGACGTAGCGGCCAACTAATAGGTTGCGGTGCCGCTTGGTAACAGGCGATTTCGCAACTGAGGCGGGCCGCGATGTCGTATGGAGCGTCCCAGGTCCCATACGATGTCGCGGCTGTGTGTGCTGGTTTGGTCCCTGGGTGGTCACGGCGTACAGAGTGTTCTGGTGCGCCGGTGATGGGGGTTGGTGGGGGGTACTCCCTCGAGGAGGGTCTGGTGACGGACAGCCGCGGCGGTTTTGCGGTGAGTGCTAACGCGTGCCCGTGTTCCCGCCATAAGCGGCTCAGGAGGACTCCGTGGAGTTTTAGTGGGTTAGAGTCTCACATAACTGCACTATCTCCCCGTGGTAGTGCAGTATGCATGAGCATTTATCAACGCAAAAAAAATGCTCCCAAGTCCTATCACCCGGATTCCCTGGATAATTGGGCAAGTTTTTCAGATGTAGAAGGAATATGGTTTTCGCTTTGATGTTCTTGAGATCCTATTTGTATGAACTTCTTACCAATAATGCTGCAAACCCTTTAATTAACAACAAGCCATTAAACAAATACCAGATAGTTAATTTCAATATGGTGTCACAATAAATGATTCCAATATTTTAGAGTGGACACTTTATAGCAAGTCGTAATAATCACGATGATTAATGTCCCATTCATCAGCTTCTATTGTTATTAAAACTGAAACTAAAATAAATGTCGTTAATTTACATCGATAAAAATAATTGAATAGGTGATAAATGCGGAAAAAAACATGTGTAATTATAATAAGGGTACTCTATCGAATAAAACGATGTATATTTGTGCTATGTGGACGATTGCATCGTGACACAGCTCAGCACAAGGTCAATTGATATTGGCAGTTTTATCGATGTTAACGCTCGACAATACCAATGTAGTCTCGCGTTTGTATTTTCAATGGACGCAGAAGCGCAATTTCCGAGCTTAGAGAAAACTAGACTAAACGCGATTGTCGTTGTGATCGATTCGCGACTTAATAAGTCTAGACGCTTTCAAATGTTCATTGCGCAAGCAAATAATTTGCTTATAAACTGGAATATTAATTAACAAACATGGTAAGGCAAAGTCTTCGTCAACACGTCATTGACAGACTGACAGTTGCAACAATAATTGATTCGTTCGAAGACGCCGACATGTTAGATGACGTCTTTCGATTGTAATGGCACATTGTCTCAAAGTTTGTTGGCATGGAGGACTTGCTTGACAAGAACTTACGAGATGCTCACACAATAGTCAGACATACATAGGTAACGTAACGGTTTCAATGAAACGCTGCTCATTGAATTTGATATGTAGTTTGATTGATGATAAGATTTCATTCATAGGTATTTTGAAACGGACATAGGTCGTTTGATTTGTTGCTCTAAGTACAGTCAGATTTACACCGGCTTTTATCTGAAATTATAATCAACTAACTCCTCCCGGAAATCCTCACGAATAACCTCCTTATGGGGAAAGGTTACGGTTATGTCGGTCGGACTTCTACCGTCTAAAACCTCTCAATCCTACTAGTCCATTTTAAATTTGTCCCAGTGACCTTGTTTTGAATGAACTTGAACTGTACAACTGACATCACTTGTACTCTGAACACCACTTCTAACGCAAAGCGTATTGATAATTCGGACCGTATTGTCTTTATTACAAACGGGAGGCTATATTATGTCGTCCTCTTTTACTGCGCATTGTACCGTTATACAATTGTGCTGGGTTGCTTGACTCTCGTGTATTTCTGATTCAAACATAACAGTTTGTTTTGCTATATCGGCTTCAGTGTCATTAGTGCTGCAACCAGTGCTTCAGTCCTTGACCTAGCAGTAAGTTTGTGGGACGTTTTCTACTTAAGTAGGTCTGGAAATCGTCAATTAGAAAACTAATTGGCAATTTCCTGACCTACTTTTTTTTCTCCTTTAGAAAACTTCTTAAAAGACAATTTGTTGCGTAATTAGTTTTGGGCACGCTCTTGAGGTTCCAACCTTATTTAATTAGAATTATTTTACTTGCCTTATTCGGACGGATATTGTTGAAGTCAATGTTTTAAACTTTGTTTCTCCAACTTACTTTTTGTGCTATTCTTTCCAATGTGGGGTTCAATAGAATCCCTAGTTAGGGCTTAGGGTTAGTGGAACAACCACTCAAAGGAAACGTCCAGACGCCAACTGCAGTCGATCTAAATCCCAGTTCCATTACTTCTGGTTCCATCATCGATCCTTAATCGTTCAGTAACTATTGATTCTGATGTAATATAGGTTAAGTTACTTATATACGTACTAGCTTTTACCCGCGGCTTCGCTCGCAGTGAAGCCAATAAAAAAAATATAGATATATATATGTACTTAGTTTCATGATGATCGGTTCAGTAGTTTTTGCGTGAAAGCGTAACAAACAAACTTACATTCACATTTATAATATTATTAAGGATATCTAAAGCCATTCGATGGATGCTGATGCAAGCTTATCAACCAATTATGCCGATGCCTAGACCTAGTGGTATCTAGTTTGCTAGATTCTATCCAAATTTTAACCGTAATTGACGAATAAGCTTTTAACTCCATACGTCATAAAATAAAGTAAGATAACATAGATATAGTATCGAGATAAGATAAATATCACAAGCTTATAAAAATATCAGATAGCTTTGTTCGAGCTAGCCCACTATGTATGTATCTATGTATCTATCGAACTATGTTATATATCGAAAAGCTAATATTTAATATTTATTTGTTCGGCTTGCCTTCGTCGACTATTGTATTGTATAAAGATTCCTCCCAGTTCCTCTCGGCGCAAAGATTAATATTCCCTCTATACAAAGGTAAACACAGCGTTATTCGCGGGCATATTGCTTGTAAGACTGCAGGCATACTTTAGAGGAAATGTCTGTAAGATGTAGTGAAGAAATTGCGCTAGTGACAAGTAAGGTTAAAATAAAGTTGGGTGCCGTGCAATACCAATCATAGTGATATATAATAGTGATTATGCCCAATACTATGTATGAAAAAATAAATAAAAAAAGTTATCATTGAAAAATTATTCATCTGCCAGTTGATTCTTTGATATGGTCGCATTCATACCCTAGAGTTATGGGATATCAAAAAAACAGCTAGTATAATGCCAACATTCTGTTAACATTTTAAAGGATTCGAGGAATTGGCATGTTACTGCGATCAGCTCCAATATTGTCATGAAATTGGATTTCTCTTCAATGTTGCAGTTTTGGCAGTTATTTTTAAAAGGCAATATCCTTCGCATGCACGTTCGCGATTTACTTAAAGAGGCGTTGTGACTTCTAGAAGATTTATCGCCTTTTAAAACTATTGTATTTTCACCCTTGTGCATTCCCTTTAGCTTTTTGAACACGTTTTAATCCTGCCACGCGTTTGGTTACGCTTGCATGCCGTTGTCAATAGCCTTGTACATCTCGAGGAATAATAGATCCAACAAGGGGTTCTGTAAAGGGCGTCTTGAGATTAATACCAAAACTATATCTACGCATCAGCAAATGCGTGATCATCGAGTCGTAGGGGGAAAGTAGTGGAAGCTAGGTTGTTTCTATTATGATAGTTTATGGTACATCGCCATTAGGAAGCCCATGTACAGAAGTGAATGGCTAATGGTCCCATATGTACACAAATTTTCTTTATTGCTCGCGTAGGTTCAACTATGTATTATTTGTCGCATTACCATATTTTGATCGCAGTTATTTAGCAGGTTCACGCTCTTTCTCTTTGTTGGTGTGGGAGTGATGACAGTTATATCGTCGGAGTCGAGTTGTGGCAGAGCAGTCACACATACGTTAAGTTGAGCTGCCGTTGAAATGAAGGTTATTCTTGGTATTGCCATACACCAAAAGCTTTTTAAATCGTATATGGTTAGGTAAGGTAGGCTATGCTTAAGATCATTCACGTGAATTGTGACTTTCATCTATCACACCGAACTGATCTACAAAAGGTCTCGGTCTCGGTAAAATAATTCTAGTCACGATTCTGAACTCAGAAATATGTTACATGCAGAAGACATTTAGATAGGTAAGCAACACTTCTTGACATTCAATAATCGACGTATCGAAAAAGCTACGCGTGTAGGTCACATTCCTAATAAAATATTTATATGTACATATAATAATATTTACATATACGAATGTAATATAAATTTTATCCGCACGTGTAAGGATATCTTACGTTATTATTTTCTGTAATTTTTGAATATATTCTTGAGCTTGAACTAGCTGTGACTTTTTTAACGATAGTTGCTTATTAGGTATTTAATAGTTAGGTCAATCCATGTTTGATGTCTTAAAACCTAGATTGTTACTAGCCGATTGGCCACATGAATAATAATCACTGATAATCAGTCATAGAAACTTCAAACAGCAAACGCTCTATTCTTCTATATTTCCAGGCAGATTACTTACAAACATAGTCAAAGTTTATTGCTCATGTACTCGGATTTATTTTTAGTCGATCGACTCAAGCGATAATAAAATTGCAAAACAATACCCCATTAACTTAAAATTACTTAAACCACCCATTAAGCCTAACATAACCCAAAAAGAAAACCACAAACATATTCCATAACCCCGTGCCTAATACCATTTGAGAAAATCTTTCAAAGGTTTACAGGCCATAAACCCTAGACGGTAACACGAATGAGCTATTATTGTCGCTAAGAAATCAAAATCCTTTTGAGAATTGTAATAATAGATCGTAAAAATTATTTATCGAAGGAGCCATGTTATTGAGAACTTACGTAAAGGTGTTGTGAATAAAACCAGATTGATGATGAAGTTTTACAAAATCGAAAGTTTTGAATTAGTTTTGGGTTAAACATAGATCCCTGTGGGATACCTTAACAGTTTACAGAGAAAAATCATACTTGGTTGAGCTTTGTCTAAATATATTACAGAGAAGAAAGTTTCGTATTTTATGTATTCGCCGAGAAACGTTTCGCGTGATTTACGATGAAACCTGACTAAATCTGAACACGTTCACGTTGGTCTATTCAATAAAACGCCAAACATCGCGATTGTGTTTTGCCACGTGCCTTCGACACATGTAGCTGTAGCAACGTGACCAGTCACATGACTCGCCCTAATCTAGACTTTTAATATCAGCCATCGATAATGATCTTCCGCCCCTCCCATACTTCTGTAACAAAATGTGAAAAGTTAAAGAGACTACGTTCAATTAAAATTGGCTTTATACAACTTTTTAATTACAGTTTGATTGGAGTTTCCTCCATCGCTAATTCAAATATTAGCTGCGTTATCGTAGCTGCTATAATTCCTATATTGTCCGGTTTAATCATTCTTTTGGTAGCTATTTCCCATCCAAGTCGTTAATATTTTATGCTCTCAGTGATGTCTTTGTCGTGTATCAAACTTAGAAAAGAAACATTTTCGTAAAAAACCCGAGTAAAGAAAATCTCATTCTAACTTGAGATAAATGGCCCGAAAATAAGCCCCAAATTGGAAATTACGCGAACTTTCTGTTGAAATTTCTCCGGTCCTTCAATGTCAAGTATTCATCAACATTTGTATTTGATTAATGCTACCAACTTCGCTGATTTCGGCATTCGAGAATTTTCCCTTTAGATCCCTTTTCGTGGCCCATTTCACATTGTTTTCGACCATTATAATTTACCAAACGTCCAACCAAATCTAAACAGTTTTTGCTGTAACTATGTTAATAACTAAAACAGTAATTTGGGCCATCGGCACGAATTGTAAGCCGTGAATCAGAAATTTGGACACGAAAACGAGTGTTTAGATATTAATCGCGCCTAGAAATGTTAATTTAGGGGCGCAAAAGTGGGGCTTGGGAGACGTTAATTAATGATGCCAGGTTATATTTTCACCTAGAAAGAAAATGCTAATATTTGAGAAGGCGCTATTTTTAGAAAAGATTCTTACACCTTATTTAGATATTGCATACTTACATTCTTCTTCGTATCACATATTTTGTCTGTCCAGAACGTAATGACGGCCCAACGTTAGCCACATTTAAGTCCTCGAATAACTTTCAAATTTAAGGAGTGAGGACATAAACTATCTTAACAATAGTTCTCTCCTTAATTTTAATTATTAAGGGCCTTCCACCGCTGTAGTGCCGTAAAACAGCTACTTTATAAAGCATACTCCTTAGTAACGGCTAGATTAAAAGGTATGAAAAAAAATAATGACTCATGTACTTTATTTGTGAAACATGGTTTTTTCGTGTAACTAATAGCTTTGTTTAAAAAAATAATTAACAACACGATATTTTCTCCTTACTTTTGGATACTGCTCCAAAACGACTTGGATGTAAAAAAGTATTTTTTACACAGAAAAATCGATGGCTCGAATTTCTTGATAACTGAAATAGAATTTGTAAACCTATTCTGCAAACAAAACTGTCCAAAAGGAGGTTCTATATCTATATTGATATTCTGGCTTCGAGTGGGCGCACGGCCAGTACTGCGTTAACATTGGGGTATATATACGCCTTAAATTAAAGTGTGATAGTGATAGAAATAACCATTGCACAATTAATTAACCTTTAAGTTATAATTAAGAATTTCTATCAAGAAACTTACCGTCTAAGTAATATCGATTGTAACAGATCTCTTTTCTTTGTCCCAGGCATACGAGAGGCGGTTCCCCAGCTGCCCCCAGATACCGGTGGTGGTGGAGTGTGTCATCACAGACGACAACTGGTCAGAAGATGACTCATGTCGAGACACGACTAGGCGGTGCCAGCTCAATGTAGAAGCCCCTTATCTTCTTAAGAAGGTACGTTCTTCTACACATGTCTTAGCATTTCGACCGTTGAAAATTGTTATAAAGATCGATGTGTCGCATCGATCGTGTGTGTGATCGTTGAGATCGGTGTGTGTGTATGTCAGTCTCGTTTGTCTAGTGATTGCAAGAACTACTACAGACGTTATTGAAGGAAAAAGAAAACTTTTGAATTAATTAGTACCATCCCTCTGGATTTGTGTCTGGCTGATGGCAATAAGTTTGCCCTCTTACTTGGGGCCTAAACATAACTGGTGAAATGTGTGGGTATTATAGGTACCTACACTTCTACCTAATCCTATGGGAAACGCAGGCTTGATGTGATTTTATTTTACGTCTCTTTGATCACACATGGTACTCATATTGTTGAGATCAGACTTATATGAAGGTAGAGTCTATCTGCTATACTCGTTAGGTAACATTTGGTATGGTGATATTCAAATTTTTCAGTTTTTACTTTAAACTGTGATAAACTCGGTTCGGTCTCGACCGAACGCAAATCGAATCTCAGCTGTGGCCTGATTTTTCCCCGCGATAATTGCATAATCGTCACCTTGGTTGACTAGATTCAAATTAAGCTGCCATGAATTTTCAAACCGTTTAAGGAAAATATAGAGAGGGAGGAAATGTCGAATAATAAATAGGTAAATAGAGGGGAAGGTTTTTACACAGCACTGGGACATTACAGATAGAGGTGTGGTTCCAAATGTACCATGCCGTCAAGAAACTACCGGGAAATGATCAATAATAAACAAAATGTTAGTTTATTAATCCAAATTTATTTTATCAACTTCAAAGTATGCTCCGTCAGAAACGATACACTTACGAAGAATAATCCAATCATCAAAACATTTTTTAAACGCTTTTTCCGGAATCGAATTCAGTTCTGGCCGCGAATTCGCCTTTATGTCTTCTACCGAATGAAAACGGGTGCCACGAAGTGGTAATTCGAGTTTAGGAAGAAGAAAGAAGTCGGCTGGAGCCATATATGGTGAATAAGGTGGTTGCTCGGTGGTATTTGTTGAGCTTTTGGTCAAAAATTGGTTCACAATGATGGCCTTGTGCGAAGGCGCATTATCGTGGTGCAAAATCCAAGAATTTTCTTTCCACAAATCTGGAACTTTTCGTCTAACTTGCTCTATTAAATGCCGCATAATGCTCATATAATATTCTTTATTTACCGTTTGACCTTCCGGCAAGAATTCCGAGTGCACAACACTGCGAGAGTCACAGAAAACAGTCAACATGTCTTTGACTTTTGATAGACTTTGGCGTGGTTTTTTCGGTTTCGGTTCTGTTGGAAGGCGCCACTCCGAAGCTTGTTGACTAGTTTGCATGTCAAACTCGTAAACCCACGTCTCATCACCAGTAACAATGCGTTTCATGAATCTTGGGTCGGAATTGACTCGTTCTAGCATTTTCTCAGCGACTCTTATGCGATTGATTTTTTGGAGAAAATTCAGGTCTTTTGCGACTAGCCGAGCAGCAACATGTTTCATAACCAAGTGATTATTTAAAATGGTACGGATCGACTCGTGAGACATAAACTTCGGCGGCTATTTCTCTCAAACTTGAATGAGGATTTTCAGTCACTATTTTCTTCACTTTGAGCAGAGGCCCCATACCAAGTTCTTCTAGACATTCTTCGCCCGGTTATATTAATTAATCTAATATAATTCCTGTGTCTTCTAGATGGTTGGCGTAGACTACGTCTACTTCATCCAGAAGAACAGTCTGGACCTGAAGAAGAGGGTCTTGGAGATCGAAGCCACCAACGAGACCTTCGCCAGCAGGCTTGGAGTCGTCGAGAAATGTAAATATTATGTGAGTATTCACTACAAGAATTAAATACTATAAAACAAAAGAATTACAAGTACATCAGGGTATTATCAGGTGAGATTATGCTCAAGCGTGAGCATATCTACAATACAAGAATGACTTCAAAAACTAAAAACCGACTACAAAAAAATCACGCTTTAAAAAGTACGCAACCAGAAAATATGCCTGCAAATTTACAAAACAATACATTCTACAAAGTAGCATAACGTTTAGGCGCCTATTTTCTGTTCATTTCTGTCTCCCTGGTACATTTTAAAACAACAAATGATTCAATTTCAAAACCTGTATTTTATACCATTATTGAGCTAAGTAGTAATTCGCTTAAGCACCCACTTAAGGTGCGCTTCAAAGTGGGTGTGCTTCGAGGAATACCCCAAAAAAAAAACAGCATAACAGTATTACCTACATATATGGTGCTAATACCCTTTGAAAATTACCTAACTAATTATTGTTATGAATTGACAGACTGCTTAGTGGTTTTAAGCGCTACTCTGTATGTGTATTCATGTTTCCACAAATAAATAATCTTGAATCTTTATACTGCTTTACTTTTCAGGGAATATAGACGTGATGTTATGTCATTTATGGCAGACAAAAACAGAGCGAACTGCTAACCATTGCCACCACAATTTTTGTTATCAACAACAATTTTAACTATGTTTTTGGTTACTAACCGAATTTGGTTTTGTTATAAGACCTTTTACGACAAATTGAGTTATTCTATACACCTAGTAGTCTGTCTTTTTGATGAGGGTCTTAGAAAATTCGCCGAATAAAGTAATTGTATTTAGTACCTTCTTGTTTGAGTCTCAACCAGCTTGTCTGCTACTTTTATGTTTTTGAATAATATTGTGAGCTGATGGTTTTTTTTCTTTTTGGCGTTGTTGTCAGGAGAAAGGTGTGTTATCTTTGAAGACACACTATTAGTTTCCGATTCTTATTTTGATACCCGATTTTCAGTTCAGCCATATTTAGTATCAGCCAGTTGGTATCGTTTAGTTCCATTTATGACTTGAGCATGATAACTGACAAATGCTTGCATGTCTGGACATATCCATTCAAATCTGTTTTTAACCGACTTCCCAAAAAGGAGGAGGTTCTATGTTATTTTTTTTTATGTATGTTCACCGATATCTCCGTCAATTGTGGACCGATTTTGACCATAACGCAATAAATTGGTACCTATGAAAGACATCGATTTCCAAAAATTTTTATTTTTTTTATTTTGTAGTTTTTTTATTTGGAAGACGGTAGTATTTTTTGTAAAAAGTTTTTCTTTGTTTGATTTCTTTCTGATTTGTTTGTTTGCTATTTTTTTGTTCTCATTATATATGGTTTTGACGGGTTGTATAAACTTTAAAGAGACTTTGTTCTCTGTGTTTGTTCCTTGTTTTGTTCTCAGATTAGTTCGCTTGGAATCCTCGGGGCCTCATCTAGTTCAAATTCACAGTAAAGATTGACTTGTAAAAGGGTTATTTTTCATCAATTCACAAAACAAGTAGGTCTCATTTATCGGCAACTTCGCCTAAATTACAGCTAGTGCAGTGGTAATTTTTGGACAGATGTTTGTTCGAATAAGCAACACTTTAATGAGTAGCTGTAGTCTAAATTGTCACATGTCATGCGTCATGCTAATGAGTTTAGTTTCCAGCGTTCCAATGAATTCTCTAGTCTTGATCTATTTGGTGCCAGATGTCTGTCTATGTTTGTTTTCGTTGAAAACAGCGCGCTGTTTACATGAGTTCTGATTATAGAAATGCTAATTCTACAATCCATGGTATCTTGGATTGCTGGTGGAAGTGGAATGAAATAACTTATCTAAATACTTCTATATATAGGTACTAATATGATAAACCTGAAGAGGTGTTTTTACAAGCTTTTATTTAACTTGCAATGTATGTATGTAAGTATGTTCGGATCAAGTCTTGCAACTGAATTTTAAAGCAGTTATCCTCCACCGTTTAAGATGAAATTTTGCATACACGTTTAGTTTGGACGCTTGGTTAGCTAAGTGACATTCTAAAGCCTATGTGGCGGACGGCCCAAGATGGTGGACTAGTTATTTTTTGTGCACTGCCATGATATGGGTATCAAATGAAAAAGATTCTTTAGTGAATAATTTTGTTTGAACGCGCTAATCGCGCTTGAAAAACTTAATATCCCAATTTTTTTGTGAGGTCATAGGCTTATGCCCCCACATACGACCCAACCTCACCCAAAACCCTGCAACGCACATGCAGAATTTTCGGCGCGATTTGAACACATACAACAGTTCGACAACAACCGTCTGGTCGGAGGATCCTCTCTTTTCAATGGAGGTTGCAGGACTCACTTCACCCTGGTTCGCATCCCTCTATAGGCTATTTAACATTACGGTACGACCCTTAAGAGCCAAGCAAAACGAAGGTACAGCTTGTTTTATAAATTCTGCATAGAAACTCAGCCATAAGCATGATCTTCACCTCCTCACGCATCCATCAATCACATGACCTTTTGATCCACAAACGAACGATTATCGCCCTGGTATTCGTTACCAAATTGAGGGAAGCTGGCAATTTGTTTAACTTACTTCTTGCAACACGAAGGAAGGGGTACGGGAGGAAACGCTAATACTTCAGTGATTATATCTGCAGTGATGCAACGGTAGAAAGTGTGCACGCGAAGAACTGGCTAATAGCGTGGGCTGGACTGGTCTGGGCGCTACGAGCCACATTCTGCAATAGGTAGGAGTCTTCTGAAGCCGTCCATGTAGGTTGTTACGACTGCGAATAAACAATCCTCGGAAATATCTGCAAATAATAACAAACAATAATAATAGCTCGTAGAGACACACAAATTGTAGATATATTTTGCTTTCCACAAAAATACTAGGATTTTTTATTGTTACATGAATATTAAATTAGTTTCAGCGGCTCAAAACGTCTAAAAACGGGCCCTCATAGGACGATGGAAATTGAAGAAGGAGTTATAAAATCCAATTTCACAAGTGAAGTAAGAAAAAATATTGTCTATTTGAGTACCACCGCGGGTAGAGGCAAGCGTTTGTATTTATAACTAGCGTCACTTAATAATTTGAATGCAGTATTGCCGTTACGGAGATAGTCTTCGTTTAAAATCTCCAAATTTTTACAAATCTAAAACAAATATTTTAGTATGAGTAATGAGTGTTTTCAACCAACCTACTGCACTACCAAAAAGTAATATCAAATTATTCAATGATAGGAACAAACACCCAAGGTGAAAAACTGCAATAAATTATCAATATGATACGAGCGCGCGTTAGAGCCACGAGGAATGGTATGGTTCGTTCCTGGATCCTTGCGCGCACGCTTCTTGTTTGTTTCTCTTTCTGAATTTGAGAAATTTCGTATGTATTCACTTCTAATCTGAGGTATTCACTATTTCTTTCTCGAAAGTGAATTAAGTTTACAATTGCGACCACTGAGAATACCGCCATCTATGGTGGGTAGAGAAATTTGCTTGGCAATCGAATCTAATTTGACTTAAGATTATAAAACGTCGAAAATATTTCTGCACCAACTCAAAATAGACTACCCCGCGCGAATGCGCCGTATGGACTACGGACCGATATTGCCAACGACTCCGCCCACTTCAATGCGTTATTCGAGCTTAAACATTATTAATTTAGAAATCATTATTATAAAGGATGTTATAATTTTATTTTTGTATATTTTTACATGGTTCATAAGCATAAATTTACTATCTGTTTTACACAGCTAACAACATAAGTTTTAAGCTGACATGGTCACAATCATTAGAATTAATATTTGTTTCGGGATATTTACCATTTATATTTAGATTTTGGTTGAGACCTCGATATTTCGGTACCGTTACAAGTGCCATGATCACGAGAACTGACAACAGCAGCTATCAACGTTATTTCAGTCATTTTTCTATGACACTTGTTCAAATTTTTTTCTGTTCCAAGTACATTTTATAAGTTGGTCGACAATTACTCGTAAACTTGTAAAGCCTGTGATGATTTTATTTTTGTATATTTGTACATGATTCATGAGCATATATTTACTCTGTTTTACACGGCTAACAACGTTATTTAAGTAATTTTTTAGTGGCATTTGTACAAAATTTTTACTGTTCCAAGTACATTTTCTAAGTTGGTCGACTACTACTCGTAAACTTGTAAAGCCTACTTAGCTGTGATAGTTTTCTTTTAATTTCGTTATATATACTACTGCCGTGATTTATTTCAATAACCAAGATCAACCATTTCGCTGACAGAGGGGGACACTTGACTCTAACAAAAAATTGCAATTTAAAGCTTAATTTTACGCAAACGGATCTCTGAATCGTTTTTTTTTTTAATAAACACATAATATTTGTGAATGGCCTATCCAACCCACATCACGGGAAAACCAGAAAAAAAGATTCCCACTTTACGTCTATAGGGAGGAACAACAAAAAAATTTTTTTTCGTGGTTTTATTTTACCACTTCGTCGGAATTATTAATATTTATATCCATGCCAAATTATAGCTTTCTAGTACTTAGAGTATCTGAGCTAAGCTGCAGACAGAGCGAAACTATGGATCCTTGTTGACTTCGGAACCCTAAAAATAAAAATGATTATTAGGTATATAGCCCATGCAACAACAAAGTATACGAACGTACCATCTATCTAAAAGTTGCAGTAATTTTTCACCGCTCACGCATCTGCGTAAAAAGGGTCGTTGCCTCTCGCTTGTCCCGGATTAAAACTGTCAACGTCCCAGTTTTCTCGTACGTTCTCCAAAAATACAGGTTTTTCGACGTACCCCTCAATTTTCGATGACATTGACAAAAGTTTCAGAAACTCAGAGCGGCAGGTGACAAAACCTGTCTCCGTCACGACCCGGTTTTCAACAATGTCACTTTGATTATATTGTTGCAACGAACGAATAAAATTTTGCTCATATAAGGCGTTCCGCAGATGGAGCAACTTCCGAGTTGTGGTGATCGACAACAGTTTTCATGTACTAAACAGAACAGACACTTGTACCACTTGTGTTAGTTGCTAGTAGTCGCAACCGGCAATTGCAGCGCCTCGAGCGATACCAGTCCGGCTCCGTCGCCTGCAACGCCCTTTACTAGTCTTACACAACATTTATCGGCAGATTTATTACGTAAGAATCAACAATCAGCAATCATCACGCAATCAAACGCTTTATGCCATAAAAGTCGGTATTACAAACTAGTAGGTAATTCTACTAGGTATGCAACAATTACTACTAGGTATGGTAGGTCCTACACAATCGTTTGCTAAACGCTGGCTGTTTGTCAATTGCTTTAATTTCTAAAAACAGCCAAAACTATAAAATCTGTATTGAAAAGCAATTATTGCGCCTATGTCCAATGTGAATTTGTATAAAAAGAAAATATCCCTTTTGTCACTAGACATCTATTATCCAGTGTGCGTATTCCCAGTTTTTTAACGTACTCACTCGTGATAACGTAAACGATCTCTTATGTCAAAATGTATACAAAAAAAAGAGGTTTCTCTTTACCCGTCCCCAGACGGCGCTCTTATCGAATTCAATACAAATAGACGTTTACGTTAACGCGATTGACCGTGAGTAAAAACTCGCACTAAGACCTCAATTTTAATATAAATTTACGTTTACGTTAATGTAATCGATTACGTTTAAAAACTCGCAATAAATTCACTCAATTATTGCAATTGGTAACCGTTAACAAATCTGCAGTTGTGTCAACTGAAGTGGCTCCGTCTGCGGAGCTCCTAAAATCTTAACGATCAATTACAAAAAGACTGCTGAGACCTTAAAATATAAATTGTCACTTTTACTATATTTATTATATTATGTTGTTTCTTATTGTCTTAATTTGCTTTTGTTGAATATGTATAAGAATAATGTCGAAATTAATTATTTATTAGGTTAAGGTTAATATTTGTTCCGTGCGAGAATCGAACCCGCGACACGCAGCGCAGCAGTCAATCGCTCAACCACTGCGCCAACCGTGCCAAAGCTGTTTTATTGACAAAGCTCAAATCAAATTTTCATAATTAAAGTCAGTCAGTAGCGGCTTTATTCATTAGCTCTGAGTAAAATACTGATAGTCAGATAAAACCGGTTAGACTGGAAAGCGATCTCATCGGAAAACTGTTCACCCGGTTACTGAGTTCTTGCTGTAGGAATTAATAACCGGTAACGGTAGTGTGGCCCTAGTACTAAACTAGGATTATAAGCAAGCCTCGTTATGCTATAAAACCAAGCAAAAAAATTAACCACATCCCTCATTGCAAGGGAAACACATTACCGCCGCAAACAATTTATACTTCCATGCATTGCACAGACTTAATCCTTGCAATGAAAATCCTACTCTTTTCCACCACTATAAAGCCCATTTTCATACAATTATACCGCATGAAAATTGCGGATTGCATGGTCATAGCGATAAAACATGAAAATACACTTTATGCCATTTTAATAAGATGTATTTTCCTATACATCTTGTTCTGATCGTGGTTTCATGTCCAATATCTCTAGTCAGGGACATGAACATCAGTATTGACAAGGTTGGTATGAAGGACAGAACATTATGTTTATACTGATGTATTAAGTGTGAAAACGGAAGGGTTTGAAATATGTTCTGTCATCTCGTGTCATCATGTCTTACGTGTAAACAAGTGCTTACTAAGAAGGGTGGAAATCGAGTAAATAAAACAGAATATTGCGTTGAAATAATAAAATGAGAGGGTTTATTCAAAGTCATAGTTATTAAGAAAATAGGCTAGGTTTTTCTCTACACTTGTTTACTCTACTTAACTCCCGACGGAAAAAGAGGGGTGTTATTAGTTTGACGTGTGTTGCTGTGTATCTGTGTTTCTGTCTGTGGCATCATAGCTCCTAAACGGATGAACCGATTTTGACTTAGTTTTTTTTTGTTTGAAAGGTGATTTTGTCGAAAATGTTCTTAGCTGTTTGAATAAAATCGGATCAGCCGTTCAAAAGTTATGGCAGTTTTACTGTTAGAATCGGGGTGTTTTCGCAAGATATCGTGTCATAATTATGTTTTCAATAGATTGTCGATCGAAGCGTATCTAGTATGTACTAGATAAATTATGTTGCATGAAATAAAAATGTGTCGCGGGTTTCTTAAATTTTTAAATTTTGTTTGTTATTTCTAAGTAGTAGCAGCCCAAAGGCTGGATTTGTGCCCAATTGATGACTCGCCCTCTTATTATTATTTATTTTTCTGAACAAAGTTTACATCCAATTTTTCACTTGGACAGATTATGCACACAGGCGACTTGTAAGTTATACAACAACCAATGAAATGTAAGTTATGCGTCTTGCTAATCCTTCGGCGAATGGTTTACTAATGATAATCATAAAATATATTCTCATAAATAGTCATAATTACATTGGCATAACGAAATTCAGCAAAATGATTGTGTTGTTTTTGTGTATTATTCAAGTAATTACCTATTACCCAAGTAGTTACCTTATGAGTTCCTCGTTAAGGCGTATATATTCGCCAATGTTAACGCCAGAATATCAATATTGAACCACTTTTTAGACAGTTTTGTTTGCAAAATATTCTTTGATTTGCATATACTATTTTAGTTATGAAGAAATTGCAGCCATAATTTTTCAATGTAAAAATATTTTTAAACATCCAAATCTTTTTGGAGGAGTATCCAAAAGTAGCGGAAAAATATCGTGTTTTTAATAAAAAAATGAAAGCAAATCTATTAGTTACATGCAAAAAACCATGTTTCACTAATTATGTACATGAAGAAATATTAAATATATATTTTTTTCAAACTTATTAACCTAGCCGAGTATGCTTTAGAAATTAAACGTTTTACGCCACTAAAGCGTTGTAAGGCCCTTAAGTTCAATGCTGTCAAATCCCACGTGGATCATATGAAAGAGAAAACTCAAAATCAGACGCACGATTAAATACAATTTTGTCAACGTCAGAAGATTTGTGTAAGTTTTGCCATACAAGACCAAACAAACAATTCAATTTAAACTCAATTGTCCAAATTTTTCTAAGAATCACACCTGGAACATCTAATTTTACAAAAAAAATATTCCCGCCCGTTTGCTCTTCATGACCTTCCCGACGCAATTTCAATTCAATTCGGTATAAATTGCGGCGATAGGCGATATCGTGCACGTATCAGAAAATGATCAGTGCAAATTAGTCGTCACTAACTGGGAAGAAGATGTAGCTAAATAAACTTTTAAGCATTCAGGATGCATTTTGAGAGAGACCCACTCTTATCTATACTACCTATATCTATACTAATATTCTAAAGCAGAAGAGTTTGTTTGTTTGAACGCGCTTATCTCAGGAACTACTGGTTGGAATTGAAAAAGTCTTTTTGTGTTTGATAGTTCATTTTACGAGGAAGAATATATAACATCACGCTACGACTGGTACGGTAGGTAGAGTAGGTAGATAGTCAGTTGCCGGGAGCGAAGCCGCGGGAGTCAGCTAGTAATTGGTATGTGGAATCTCTTATGAATCAAACAAAGTTCAATCAAGGGACTTTCTTATTTGAACGTCTTTCATTCTTATAAGATTATTGTCCTTCTCCTCTTTGTATAAGTCTATGATTGCTTATACCATTCACGATACAGGAAATACTTTATTTATCACGAAGGTCTATTTATTGTGAATAGCTCCTATTGAATAGTGAGCGTGAAGGGTGAAAGTTATTGGCTTTGTTATGTTGTTATGTACTTGTTTATATCATTGTGTAGGTATTAGTTATTTTAGTACCATTGTCGCCTTTGCCCTCAATGAAAATGGTTTCAGTTGTTGATAAGGTTTCGTTTTTAGGCTCTTGTTGTTTTATTAGGTGTTTATTCGTATCTTGGCACAAGTTTTTGGGAGTTGATTATGTTCTTGTTATTCTAGCATCTATTCTTAGACCACTTTCGAAATTTTCATGAATGTCTGGAAAGTTTGGCAGTCAGTAACCAACAAACAAAATAATATTGATAAACTACGTTTAGGGCAAATGGCTTTCCCCATACTGACCAGCTGTCTAATAGCGTAATATATTTTCTATCACAATCGGATTAATTTTGAAGACAATTTCTAATTCCATTGCTTCTGAATGTTTGCAAATTTCAGTCAGCAACATAATTGACGCAATGAAAGTTGCCGAATTGTCAGTGATTGTTTGTTACAAAATCACCCTGTCTGTCTGTTTTTAATTAATTCTTATATTTTGGGTGTTTTTTTTTACTCTAGCTAGACGCTTTTGCGTGCACGTGCTCGTCTTTTTACATCGTTCTCACATATATGTAATTTAACAAAAAGAATGATGTAACCAAATGCTTGTAATTACAATTTATTGATGGAAAAGAGTGAAAAGAGCGTCCGTGGAGTTTCTTGCACATTTTTCTCCATAGAGACCTACTGACGCTTGCAAATGTGCAACTAGTTACATTTTTTTTTGTTGACAATTCAAATGCACCCCTTAAATGATTTTGACCTCCGAGATCATATAGGTCAAAAAAACTAATACCTTCTCTATTTATTACCACGCTTATAATATTAATCTGGTAAAGCTCGACTCAGAATTATTAATAATAAAGACAACATTCCAAAGGTTTTTTTTTTCACTTATCCATCGACCAGTAAAATACTCGTATGAATTCAGAAAAAAAAACTAGACTGTCTGGGTGTTACCAAAAAAGTGCACATCGTGTTATATGATTAGGTTTCCTGGTTAAACCAGTCTCCTTCAAGGTCAGTTTATTATTAAAGGTCATCTGTTGCCAGAACTCAGGTTATGAGTACAAAGAATGTCAAAATTTGCGGTATCGAATCCTTGTATAGTGTCTGGGCGTCAAGGTTACACTAGTCGATCATTCTTCCATACAAACGTAGTTTAGCGATTACTCCACTGTTTGACGATGTTGTACGTTCAAAATAAAAAATTATATTAAATTGTCTCATCATTATCTAGACCTGTATGGAAACAAAAAGTAAAAATATAAAATATTTGAAAGTTATGAGCGTCGAAAGTTCTATATTTCAACACTTATTTTAACGCATCTTTGGGCGGAAATAAGTACCGTAAGAAGAAGGAAAATTGCAAAACGGCCTCCATACAGGGATAGATTAGTAATTCAATAATGCAAATAATTTCATTTTGAATATATACATTTAGTCGTTTTTTCATGATATCTGGACTCCCAAAGGTCTGTTTACTAAAATTTCGCGTTCTCGTTTTCGTCCTAAATCATCATACATTTCGATAAAAATTTGCAAAAGTGCTAATTCGTACGCGAACTAGCTTCTTACTGATCATCACAGCATCTATCTCTTTCGCACGTGTTGTCGGATAAGATAGCATGCACTTGAACCTCGCGCACAAAATAGTTCGTGCCGTCGACTAGGCGAACCTTAAAATAACACATCGACCATTAAAAAGAGCTTAGGTTTGTAGTGGTTTAGATTGCCCAGTACTGACTCTTGTAACACAGGTTAATCACCTAGCACAGGAGTCAGGGACTTCACTGAATTGTAGACTTTTTCTTATGTAAATAGAGCTTATTATTATTAGAAAGAGCCCAGGTAGATGCAATGCACTTCAAAGGTTCAAAGCCTTCTTTTAGGTTTTTATAACTCGGTGGGCTATATTTACTTCTACGTAAAGTAAAGTGGTACTAAATACTGATAAACCAAGTCATTCTATAAAACTGTATACTTTGCAACCCCTTACAACTTCTTCAAGAAGACGTTATTCGTAAGTCGAAGGGGTGGTTAAAAGTGAAGATAAAGCTAGGAACTTTAGAAATAGATATGCCGTTACTTGTAGAGTTGCAGCTTTGGGCCGCAAGAGCGTTCGTTTGAAACTTTATCCCCCATTTAACCACCTTAGATGTGTCGTTTATGAATAGTCATTGGGTCATTACCAAGCACTTAGGACTTGGAAGCACTTAGAAGCTAAGCAAGTATTAAATATGTGTGAATCTAGTTTCAATCTTCAGGTAGTTTTCTTGCCTTATATTGTGAATCTATCTTTAACTACAATTTTCGACCTGAATTTGTGTGAATAGAGGCCTTTGCTGTCATTTGGAGCAAAAAATTGTTCTATTATTTTTAGATAATTATTATTATGCCATATAAAATAACCTTTTCTGTGCCTTCTGTCCTTGTCGAAATACAAAGGTTAGGTATGTACTTCTGCCAAATTAATTTAAGTCGATTCCATTGAAAAACCCTGCCAAAAACACAGACAAATATAACAACATGCTTTTGCAAAATGAATATTTCTGCAAATGTAGGTACTCATACAAAGCTTACAAAATTACCTCATTAGCATAAAGCCAGCAAGCGAACTGCCAAGATACCTTATATAGTTACGTACCGTGACCATTTCGACAGCATTAGCGTTTCCACACATGTTGCATATTGCGAATGATACGATTATCGCAGACGGTGTGTTAGCGAGGCGAATCGCTAAGTGCCTCTGTGCCTCGGCCACGGGGGATCAATTTCACGTATGATGGTGCTCTTGGAGTACTCTAACCTTGAATCAAAGCTAAGAGGGAGAGGAGGTTTATTTTCGTTACGTATTTTTCGTCAGTCAATCGTCAATTTTGTCTCCTAATTTGGATATACAGGATGGGCAAAAATCATGGATAAAACTAACCAGGGCGATAGATGGGTTTATTAGAAGTAAAAAAAAAAGATACTTTATGACCTAGTGCATATAGCGTCAAATCAAATACCTAGCTTCTGTTTCGTTGGATTCACGATGTTCGGCCCATCCCGAAAAATTTATTTTCGGCATCTTCGTTTCTTTATATTTTAGTCTTGCTGAAAGGTGACGATGTTAATGAGTTTACGAACGATGATACTTCAGAGCCATCAAGCGCTTTATAAATCTTCAAAGAGCTTGTCTTTGGATCAAAGCAGAGACAATTAGGTACTTTAAGCATCTTCCTTACATAACCTGCCTAAAAAGTTCTCATTGCTTGGATTCACATCTCTTGATAATCACCTGCAGCGGGCCTTAGCCACGTGGGTCCTGTGCGTTTCGCTGAATATAGCTTTAATCCATCATCTTCCTGTCCCTGTTTTATGATACTTGGGGTTGGCGCAATAAGATTTCTTCTTCCGTTCTCCCTTGTTAAACGCCATTTATGGCTACATACATAATCAGCCTATAATGTTCGCATTGCTGGGCCACTTCTAGGACCCAGGTCTCCTCTCTTATGACAGGGAATGGCCCATAGGCTTTAACCCACCACGTGGGTCCAGTGCGGGTTGGTGGATGTCACATGGCTTCGATTTTTTTGTTCTAGGACATGCCGTTTCTCATAATGTTATCTATGTATGGCTTTAATATAATCAATTATCTATGTTTGTTCTTGTTTTCTTATTAATAGCATATATTTTGTCTCCTAGGTCCACCCAGAGAACCCAGAATGGACGTGTTTCGAACTGAGCGCGTTCCTCGACGTGAAGAGCTTCTACGGACTGGAGAGCACGGTCGAGAAGATTGCCATGAAGCAGTATGCTGCCAACATTGCCAAGGGTGAGTTGATACTTCTATGAGAAACCGGAAAAAACAAATTTTCTATTGCAATTTGAAGGATATTAAAGGAAATTCCTGACCCACTGTTTCAAATGTTTGAAAAAATCATTTAACAAAATTATTGAGAAGCAAATCAATGCTTATTATTTTTCAGGAATTACCCTTATGTGCTATAAATTACACCCAATTTATTAAGAGTCTTTTCCGTTTCAGCTGATTGTTTCAATGAAATGATTAAAGTTTCGGCTCTGTGTATGAATTTTCGATGGTTTTGCCCAGGCTATGAGAATGCTATAGAGAGGTATTAGCACAGTATAAAAATGTATTAGTTCGTTTTCAATAACAAGTAATCAGTGTTTGTAGCGATTTAATCATAGTGATTAATGGTTGTTATTAATCACTATGATTAAAATGAACATAACATTAAAGCCGCATAAACCTTTAAACGAGCAATTCTTGTATCTGAATCTCGGAAACGGCTCCAACGATTTCAATGAAATTTAGTATGCAGGGTGTTTCGGGGGCAATAAATCGATCTAGCTAGATTTCATTTTTAGAAAACGTCTTTTGTTCTATTTTCACCCGAGCAGAACTCGGTCGCCCAAGTACTTGTATAAAACGACACATCAAGAACTCTTCCAGTCCTACTCAGCGATTTCAAGATCTCACTAAAAAACGGAGAGCGACAACTATAATTAATGGTGTTTTTTTTTCCCAGGCAAGGAACTGATCGATGTATTCATGGAGGAGGTCTACGCCGACGGTGTGAGGAACCTGAAGCCCTGGAGAAAGGGCGAGGAGAAGGCCAACCGCAACCTTCGGCGCGCACTCTCGGGCGAACCTATCTCTCCGTGCCTCTCGCCTCAGGATTCTGGCAGCGTCAGGAAATCATCTAGTGCCGGTTAGTGATTTAATGATGCTGTGTCTTGTTCTAGGAATCCACAGACATTAATATAACTAGATAACGCGAGTCCGTCCATCTGTAGGAAAATTAAGCGTGCTACTTTGCTCACACACAATGAACAAATTTACTTACTGATGAAAGAAAATGTTTCCATTGTCTCGGACAACGTTTTTTGTACAGTTTTTATTTTACAGCTTAATGAGGCATATTTAGACATTTTCCTAGATTTCGATTGCTGTCCGGTGCCGATAACGATAAATGAAGCAGCTCAAAGTACGAGCATTACTCTCACGTTTGCTCCCTTTTTTTGACACTCAAATTACTTACATTCGCTTCATCTAGTTGGATTTATGTCTGTGTAAGACTCTAGAGAAAGCCTTTTGGCCGTTATGGAGAAAAATGCTATGCTTTTTAGGAGGATTCTACATGATGTTTTGAGACCCAGTCGTCTTTTAGATTTGAATCAAATATGGCGTTATATACTTAAAATTACTCATGTATAATAAGAATTTAGTTCTAGCCTTCCCCAAACTGTCAATTTCGTCTACACAATAGCTTTATCATGAATCTATTCGGAAATGAGTAATCGTCTTTAGTTGACGGCCCTAACATTATCAAATACTTTCTTTTGTGCCCTTTTCCATTGTTTAAAAAACAAGACTGTTTTACAAAGAAATTGTACGTAACATTTTTAAATAAAACTGTAATTATAATCCGCAAAGTCTTTGCCAACATAACACTGTATAAAAAAGAAATTCGCTACAAAAATAACGTATGTTTGCAAGGACGGAGTTGGAAGGTCAAAACGGTCTCATAAATACTAAGTGCGCCGTCATACGAATAAGGGTTAACTTGCTTTAAAGGATAATGAATATTTATGACATCCGCGAGGGTTAACTTATATGTAGAGCGGTATAAAAGACCGCGTTCCTGTCATTTTTGACGAGCTTAATATTGTTTGCCATAACCTTTTAGAAGTGATGTTGTTAAAAGGGAACATTTGATATGGTAATTGGATTTATTACTTGATTGCGCCTTTTTAGGTTTTTTAAGGAATTAGATTTACTCGTACATATAAGTGTTAAAAACGTAGCCAGGGTCGAATCAGGAACTTCCTACGTGGCTTTTCGACGACATGTGTGATCATGTCATGGGAATTTATGATGTTAAAGCCATGCTATAAGTACCTAGTTAAGTTAGTTATCCCAATAATATTTCAGGTAGTCCTCGGCCAAGCCTTTGAAGTAAGGGCGTAATGAAATATGTGTATGTATTTCAGGTAGTGTTTTCGTGTGTCAGCTCAGAATGGCACTAAGATCAGAATTAAAAAAAAAGTAAATTTTATCTCTGTTCTTATAATTTTCTCAACACTCCAATCACTTGATTCATTTCCACCACGTAATATCTCGTCCCCTTTTGCGTGGGAGTTCTATTTTTAGACGGAACCCTAAGAGTTCTTCAATGAAATGCGGGCGCTCCTGATGCGTCGCGATCTTGGAACAAATGAGATGCTTATCACAAAGGACGCTTTATTTAAAGAATTTCTTCAAGAAGCGCTTGTTTTTTCTCGACTAGGGAGTAGTAGATGTCTAATCCCAATTTCTGAATTAAGAATTTGATGTTGGGTATTTGTTAAATTCTACTTTAGCCTCAAAACCAAATTTTGACATTAAAGTAGAACGAAAGAAGAAAGATGATGAAATGTTCTGAACGCAAAATGCTCAATTCAGAAACCGGGCCAAAGTTTGGTTGTTCGATCGAAGCTCAAAATTAACAACAGTAGTAAGTGGTAATAGATAGTCCCTAGAAGTCCCCGGGATTGTCTTTAAGTAAATCTTTGTTGTTCAAAAAGGTACTGGTTCTCAATTTTATACATAAGATAAATGGATTTTGACTGGTGAAATTAAAAATATTTAATAAAATAAAAAATAATGGTTAATTTTTTGATCCTTCGAGACGGTGAATTTCAAGCACCATGTCAAAGACCGCGGATCAAGATTGCGTTTGAGAAACATTATTATCAAGCGTTAGTCAAATCCTATTTTTACCTGACTGCCGAAGGAGGGTAATGTGCTTATCAGTTTATGTATGTGTGTGTGTTCTTATGTGGCGTTTTTTTTTATGATTCTTACGTCAATCGGATCGTCCTAACCTTGCTAGTGTTACTCAAATTCAAATTGGAAAATAGAAAAATGGCGGATTTTGGGCGCCATATTGTGGGGGCCCAATTTCTTTTTCTTCCTAACCCATCTGGTGGGGTATCAAAATAAAGAGTTTTAAGAGGTGATTTTAAAAATATATGACACTCATTTGTTTAAATGTACCTAATTCAAAAAAAATGTTAACAAATGATTTTATATAAAAAATGTTAATTAAAAAGATAACAAAAATAACCATGCTTAAGAAAAGCATGCTGAGCAGTCGGAGGATCCATACTCGCGAGCTAGCTGACCAACTGCACAACATGATTTTCTTCTAATGTGTTTATTAGTTCGCTTCAGCATTCGGTTTTTTTGATTTTTGAATTAGTATTTGGGAACCTGTTGTTGGTATAGGTAGTCAAAGTGCAATTTCTACTAACTTAAAGATTATTAGATCTCATACTAATCGTATTACAAATTAACGATAGACAGTCTATACAGACTGCATGTCTAGTCTGGTCCCTAAATTAATTAAAATTTAATTAACGTTACACCTTGAACGCTGCCTCACTTTAGTGCGGACTGCGGCATTATGTAATGATAGGTCATAATGAAGGTTATATTAAAACTGACTGATTTTTAATTAAGTTGAGTCACATATTGAAGCGGTATTATAATTCAATTATATTACATACATAAGCGAATGAACATTTTCAGTTAACAATGGCCAAAGAGACTATTTTAGTTTGTCCCAGCCACCTTTAGGTCGTCAGGAAATAGTCTCTCACAGCCACCTTTTCAGTTCGTCGGGAAATAGTCTGTCCCAGCGACCTTTTCTGGTCGTCAGGAAATAGTCATTCCCAGCCGGCTTACCAAGTCGTCGGGAAATAGTCTGTCCCAGCCACCTTTTCAGGTCGTCAGGAAATAGTCTGAACCAGCCACCTTTTCATGTCGTCGGGAAATAGTCTGAACCAGCCACCTTTTCAGGTCGTCGGGAAATAGTCTGAACCAGCCACCTTTTCAGGTCGTCGGGAAATAGTCTGTCCCAGCCACCTTTTCTGGTCGTCAGGAAATAGTCATTCCCAGCCGGCTTACCAAGTCGTCGGGAAATAGTCTGTCCCAGCCACCTTTTCAGGTCGTCGGGAAATAGTCTGAACCAGCCACCTTTTCATGTCGTCGGGAAATAGTCTGTCCTAGCCACCCTTTCAGGTCGTCGGTCCACCGATAAAGCTGAGGAGCGAATACAATGTTTGTGTTTCTTACAGGGAGCAGATAATCCATGCTTCTTATGAAGGCATGGGATTAAAATTTTCCCGAAATTAAGAAAAAATGCACAAATGTGTATTCTATATTACAGGCAGTTACTACTTTGAGCTTATTTACAACTTACTCCTACATGAGATCGACACTGATAAGTTTTAGAATTACCTATATAGCACTATGAGTTTTAGATTTGTTCTGCCTTTCAACCAAAAACTACTATTTGTGAGGAATCTACTTAACTCTGGACGCAAATCTTTTAATTTTCTGATGATCATGAATGGTTGGATCTATCGAAAACCGATTCAACAATAAAAAACATGACTTCGGAAATAAAGTCTCTTAAATTCGGTGAGTCTTTCGACGGGTTACCATTCAATACATACCGAGACAGACTCCTCAAAGCCTCGGCAAGCACGCTGAGCCGTTGGTCCCGGCAGGGCCGGATCTAGAGGGGGAGAGCCGGGCAAATGCCCAGAGCGGCATAAATGAGGGGCGGCGAACTAACACACTAACAGCCCTTTTCATTTCATCAGAAAACCTAACTTATTCGTGGTGTGGTGATCAAATTTTCAAGCTCGCTTCGCTGTCGAATGTTATTCTTTGTCCTTCTTGTAAACCCACCGTTAAATAACTTAACATTTATAATGTTGCAACAATAATTCGTTGGCTTTATCCGATCCGACGATAATAGATAATATCCTGTTATAAGGCGTCATTTTATATGGCGCCAGGGGCGGCAAAAATATTTTTCTTGTCTATGCCCGGAACGACGAAATTGCAAGATCAGGCCCTGGGTCCCGGCTGCCATTTATGGTCTCTGATGGGTGATGAGAAGCCCAAATTTCTGACAACTAGTCTTGCCAAGGGGGGTTGTGGGCGTCATACAAGCAGTCGCTCCAGAAATAAAGGTATTAGCACCCGTGAGGCTGATAGCCGACCCCGAGTAGGGCTACGCAGATTGATTTGACGTACAAATAACCGAAAATAACCACAAACTTTCTCATACCAGGCAAACGGAAAAGATCTAGTCTGATGATGCAGGCCTCGGAGGCCACCAGTTCTCGGGCATTAACATTGGCGTCTTCACCCACGCGCCGTCGTCGTCGTCGCTTGCAACGTAATCACTGTCTTATATTATAGGTAAGAATAAGAAGTTCTTGCCTGATTTTGTCGACTAAGTCCTATCAAATTAAGGTCACGTATCCGATCCCCAGAAAACAGTTTTCTTACAAAAGTAGTTTTTGATTGAAAGGCAAAAAATTCAAGTGCGAAACAATCTAGTTAGGTCCTCAGGTTGCCTTCCATTCCAAGGAATGCACCCAATTGCCAATCACCCCGTAGATTTCTCTTGGAACCAAACCAGAAATATCCGAGTAAATTTAAACACCGGGCACGTTTGTATTTCAAAGAATAAAACTACTTACGACCGAAATACGATTTCATCATAGCCAAAAAATCAGAATTATTTCACCATATTTTTTTACCTTTCTAAAGTCAGTTCTTAGTATCATAAAATACTAAACGATTTTAATAAATCCCTTTGGGCGCAGTAAAATTACCTATAGCTAATTTGTCTTGTCTTAGGAATCCCCGGACCTAGTTTTCCTCAATCCTTTGTGCACACAAAAAGGGTGAAGTAAACGTTTATTTGCACTTTTATGATAAAACCATGTAACTAAATCGCGTGGCGAATATTCCAGGCTCTATTTTGTGCTGGAACTCGGTCAAGGACAATTCGGATGCGCGTTTGAGCTCCCGGGCAAAGTGCCCGAGGGCAGGCGAACGAGAAAAGCGAAGAAAAAACATTTGTGCGGGTAGTCATACATCACAAATAAGATAGTATTCCGTCTATCTAAAACTTAAGTAAAGTACTACTTCTATACTACTACGTCGGTGTAGCAAATGATTTTGTTTGAGTTTTTTGACAACATGAGTGTACTGAAAAGCGGATTTTTTTTGTGTTTTCAAGGGCGATTCCATCGTAGAGGTTGTTTGTATTCATAAGTAGTTTCTCCTCAGAAATATTGCCAGCAAATTTTTTGATTGTAGGTACATATTTCCCTGCCTTTTGTGGTATACAACCCTCATAAAATTAAATCAGTTAAGTACGGACTTATAAAACAATGCCTTCAAGTTTTATCTATCCATACCAAAGGGATACGCCAGAGGTAGTCCACCCACGTTTCAGCAGTTATGTTTACATATTAAAAATAGGGTGGTTTTTCTCTTACATTATATGTAATTGTTGGGAAGAGCCTATTGTCATTTGAATTTCTCAAAAACATCCCACAGTTTAGATTTGTGACCGGTTACAAATCCAGACCAGATTCTAGGTCGATGGATTTTGTAATAGTAAAGCAACCTAGGGACAGCTGCTACTTATAAAAATCTATTGGCTGCGATACCCAAGAACTTTGCTTGACCGTGGAAAATAACACAGGAACACACATACACAGCCACACTTGACCACTATAGGGGAGACTGGGGAGATTTGATCCTACGGAAGACTTGCATCATAAAACTAGTAAAGATACTATTAAAATAACAAACTATTTTAAAATGGTAATTCCAAGTCGACTAATGTAATAAATCCGGTGCAGTAGAGTTAGGTTTGATTTTTTAAATTAACCGAGGATGTTTAGGGGTTTTTTATTTTTTATGTACCAAGTCTCCCGTAGAAGCAAGTCACCCCAGTCTCCCATACCAACAAGGCTTCCAGATACGTCATAACCTTGTTAAACTTATTTTACGCCAAGATACTGTGCAAACGAATGAATATTAATTAACGTACTCAGTAAAGGGTCGATTTTATAAATTATTTCTGTCAACATCGGGGTGGTTTTGTTATCCGAACGACGGAGCGTGTCAGAATGAGGTTCTGAGTAATAAGCTACGTGGATACCTGAAAAATTCGCGTTGGGTTGATTTATAAATGAATATTTTGTTCATGTATTTTGTGATTGGACTGCTGACATCAGACGCACGACAGGCATATTAAAATTTTAGTCTGACGAAGGTCGTGGGCAGGTCCAAAATTTCGTGGAATATTTTCATCTACTATTTAATGAAAACATTACGCGAGTTTTGGACGATCCTATGTAGTACGGTCGGCCAGATTAATTCATGGTGCATCCTAAACGTATTTTAATAAAAACATTCTAATAAAATTACGTTGAAATTTGATGTGAATGATGTTGATAATTTTCTTAGCAACAAACATGTTATCGATTTTATAAGAAAGTGACAATTAGTTTATACATCTCGCTGTCATTTCAATGCCACCGTTTTAATGTCTACTTGACGTATTTGTTATATAAAAATAAGCGCATGTGTTTTCTATAAGCAAAAAAGCTGTATGATGGTTAATTCAAAACATGATTTCCGCTTTGTATTTTTTTATTCAATTAAAAATCTTATTCTATCTACTCTATGCCCCGCATTGACACAGTTTTTAATATCATATAAAACTGCATAGGTGCACCATGATTAGTAGGTTAGTTAATTAGTTAATTTTAATTTAGTTAATTAATTAATTTAGTTAATTCGTTTGATAACAAGGAAGTTTTCAAACGAATTATTGGCCAAATGGAATGGGGTCATGAATCAACTTGTTTGACTACATTGTGGATTTCATTATGAAAGGGGTTACATAACCCTATTCTTTAGTCAATAATTTGTCAGTAACTAACAATTTACAATGCTGAGTGCTCTTATTCAGGATTCAACCCGAGACTCGATTTCTAATTGGAACTGAGTTTACGACTACTTAGAATATCATAAAACTGTTGTACTCGTAGCTTAAATCGGTAAATTGTGATTACATTAACATTGTAATTTCCTCTGAAACTGACTGCCTCGTTGGTCCAGTGGTTGCAAGCGCTACTACTGAGCATGAGGTCAAGGGTTCGATTCCCCGAGTTGAGAAAAATGTTATTGAATTTTAATTGTAATTCTAACAAGCATAAAATCTTATTATATGTTATCAGTAGTCCAAAATGGTATTGGAAATGTTTATTAAGACATAACACACGGACTTGGAATATATAGGTTTTATACTGCACTGAGTCTAATACCGATGATAGAACACAAGCAAGTTTTTCTCGGCAAAAGAAAAATGTGGCAGTCAACCCAACTGCACCTTTTTTTTTTACGCGGTTTTATCCTCATATATTCTTCATATATGACCTTCGCTATGTAAAAACGGAGGATTTTTCCCACCCCTACCGAATATTGCTGCTTATTCTGACCTATACGAGCGGATATTGCTTGCGCGACGATCCACGAAAAAACAACATAAGTTAACCTCTTTGGATTACAGGCAGTTATCACTCGACACCAGCCGTTTCACTTCCAATCCATTGATTTAAAAAGAAAACAACCACGTACCAAGCCTCGTTTTATTGCTGAAAGAATAATATTTATCGGTCCTTTCACGTCGAGTTTTATGAATAGGCTGGTAGATTTTATCGGAACACCTGTAAGGCTTCCGAGATTATGTACTTTCAGTTAAGTAGGTATACTTATCCTATATCAAGTACCGTGGCCCTTAAATCGATACTACCATGTCTAAGTATTTCGTGTTTGCTTATCCAGAACCGTCAGGGGTATTTTTTGTTCGTAGGTATTTCAGTTATTAGTCCTAAACATGTCAATAGGACTATGCGGTGCTGATGACATTTATTTCTTCTGGCATCAATATATTAGGTATCTAATCCTACTTGTGATCCTATCCTATCCTACTTTATTTAACTAATATCATAAATGCGAAAGTTTGGAGGGGTGGATGAATGGAAGCATGGATTAATGGATGTTTGTTACTCAATTATGCCAGAATGGCTGAATGGTTCTGGATGAAATTTGGCACTGACATAAGATTATAGTCTGGAATAGCACATAGGCTACCTACTTTTTATCCCGGTGATATGTTCCCGTGGGCAATTCTTGACACCTACGCGGGCGAAGCCGCTGGCAAAAGGTAGTCAAAAGATAATCGAAAGCCCATCCAATCCGTCTATGCGTTCACTCCAACCGTTAGTTCCTATCCTTTACCTTATCCCTTCCTGCCCTTATATCTCCTTTTTCTCCCCAGGCACTTCCGGAGAACGCAGCAGAAAACCGAATATATCTAAACGTCAGTCGATTTACCGAAGCCTTTCTCCCGTGGCAAAGGCGTCTTTGAAACGCCTAGGTGGTCTTATTAAACCTGCTTCGCACTGTAAACAAGAAGACCTAAAAAATGTTAATCTGTCCGTCCGGTGTATCTGTGTGTGCGATATTTCTGACCTTCCAGCGAATCTTCCAGATCTTGCGGAATTCCCGGTGGAAACAGTCCCCGAGAGCCCAGACCTTTGCCAGACAATCCCGATTTTGTCAGTAAAATCATTCATGGCGCGGAATGTTCCTTCTGGAGCTGTGGCGAGACTGGCAGTGTCGCCAGGACCCGCGGCGATTCCTGATTCACCAGGCCCCTCGTCGAAAATGCCAGAGAGTCCAGACCTTGCGAAAAAGGTGCCTGGGTCACTACACTCTGCGGAGAAAGTACCAGAGACACCATACTATGCGGTGATAGTGCCACAGTCAACATATCATGCAGATATAGTGCCAGAGTCACTATACCCTGCGGAGATACAGGCAGAGTCACCACACTCAGCAGAGAAAGTGCCCGAGTCACCATGCCTTGCCGAGATGATGGCAGAGACAACGCGCCTAACTAAGAAAGTGCCGGAGCCACCCGTTCTTGCTGCAAAAGCGCCACGGTTACCAAGGATTCCGACGACTGTTTCTGAACGACGCCTTCCACCGAACGTGACTTCTGCAACTCGATTGGCAGTACCAGAGCGTGAGTGTGCAGGGTGTACCGTATGCCTTCGGAAGAATGCAAGTTCTGCGTCTCGGCCAAAACTGACAGAGTTATCAGGCGTTGTGAAAGAGTTTATATGCTATCCGAAGAAAACGACAACTGCCCCTCCGCCAATACTGCTACAGTTACCATGTGTTGCATCAGAGACTACAGCTCCGCCGAAACTGCTAGAGCCCCCTAGTGTTACTCCACAGTCTTCATGCCAACCGACGGATGCGACAGCTTCTTCTCAGCCAAAACTGCTGAAGTTACCAGGTGTTGCAACAGGGATTACATCTCCCCCAAAACTGAAAGAGTTACTAGGTGTTACGCCACAGTCTTCATGCCAGCCGAAGAACGCGGCAGCTGCTTCTCAGCCAAAACGGCTAGAATCACCAGGGGTTGCGCCGCACTCTTCATGTCACCCGAAGGATGCGAATGCCACAACTTTGGCTAAGTTGCCGCAGTTACCAGAGGTTGCGCCACAGTGTTCATGCCAGCCGACAAATGCGACTGCTACAACTTTGGCAAAACTGCCGCAGTTACCAAGCCCTCGGGCGAATTTGCCACAGAGTCCAGCGCTTGCTGAACCCTTGCCTGAACCGGGGCAGATGTCTCCACAGACGTGTCCAGCAACCTGCTCCCCAACCCGCTCCAGAAACCAGGGTCCCATGGTGAGAGTTGTCACCAGGTGGGATAATCTCCTTACAGTGCTCGTTTGTGCATTAGTGATGATGCTCATGCTGTCCACTCCTGTATCCATCTTTTTAGGTGGAAGTAGCAGGAGGACGCGACGGAGGAGATAGATGTAAATATTTTTTTTATCTTTTATCAGTTTTTTTACCAGGGGTTGGCAGGCGAGATAAGTGTAAATATATTTATTTATTTTATTTTCAGTTTATTTTTTGTTTTATTGTTTTTAATTGTTGATGGTAAGATTAAATGTATTTTAACTTATTACGAAATCAGAAAACTGCCAATGAGTTCCTTAAAGGCGATTGTTTAATTTCAAAGATGATGGAAAATGGGAAACTTATAAGTGGAGGTTAGTGATCTTACTCTTTGCCACAGCTCAAGGAAAATATCATCAAAAACCCCAAATAGTCTACATTCATGTCGACTAAAGTGCTTGAGTTATCGCAGCAATAAACCACTTGAAGCTATTAGGTAATCTGCTACTCTAAAAGCATAATTTTGTTAGTTCCTGAGGTTGTTCATCCATCACTGATATCGTATCATGTTCCATCTACAATATGATTATTGGATAGCGCTGTGGATACACTTAAGTAATTGAGAACGTATTGATCGCTACGGCCAGTCTGCACTGACCTTAGCGCGAGCCTTGTTTTGGTTAGTATGGAAATATTGTTTTGTACAGACAGCCTTGTCTCACTTTTATAAAACTTGAATATGGGGTTGTTTTTATTCTAGTATCAGCTTATTGCCAAGATCAATTTAATTACCAAGCTGTTTATCGCAAATACCTTACCTATTAGTACGATATCCCACCGCAAAAACCTGTAGTTTTTTTTAATGGTTTATGGGAAAGATATTGCCAGGCAACCCTACAGCAATCTATTTTACTATCATACATGAAAATTAAGTTCCATCAAAAACAAATATAGAATTTAAATTATTAAAAAATATATATATTTAAAATAAAATAACTAAAATTGCTTTAATATTTATTTAAAATTGAATATAGATATTAAAGCACTTGGATCTTAGGCTAAATCTTCTTGTAAAACTAGAATTGCTCTTTTTTATAATCGATAGGCTCGCGTTCAAAGAAAGGTATTCTGATTGAAAAAATAATTGACGAAACTTTCCTATATCATAACACTTTTTGATACACTGTCAGTTCCTTGCAGTTAAAACACTTGCAGACTTTCATTGTGCGTACAACTAAGGAGTGGAATTCCTTGCCGACGTCTTTGTTTCCTGATATTTACAACCTAGGGGTCTTCAAGTCAAGAGTGAATAGATTACTTCTAGGCAAGCGTGCTTCATCTTCGACCAGATCATCACTTAACATCAGGCGAGATAGTGGTCAAACGCGAGCCCATAATAAATAAAAAAAAAAACGGAATTCCGCCCCTCCTACACATTCGATTGATGTCATCGTTAAGCATATTCAGCACGCAGGAAAGGGGAAGCCAATTATTTGCCAATAGCCGCAGTTTTATCGCTACACTGCTTTGTAAACGCAATAAAGGCAATATGACTACTTTGTATGCAACTTGTGAACCTCCGAGCTCTATGGTATGTAGTTATTTAGACTAGCTATTATGAACACGTACAGCCTATCCACAATTATGGCTGTTTCAAGTTTAGATTAAATTTGGACCTTTACAAAATAGCTGTATATGAACTAATTTTAGATTAAATTCGCAGCCTGCGCGGAATTACTCGTTGTGGCACACTCTCAGCCGATATTAGGATTATTAGCTCCCACGTAATGCGGATTTCGTGCTATTTATCGGACACAGTTTTTAATTAAACTGCAACAGGGAGTTTCTCGTCCCAGATTACATCTATAAACTCATCCTTATAAACTGCGTTTTCAAAAACCCTTTGTAACTAAACCATGTACATATTTGTTTGGGGATTGCCTGTTACGTTTCGACTTGCGATGAGATCAGAGGCTCTAGACAAAAATGGCAAAAATATGTATATATGATTGACATCGCTGTTGAAAAGTCACTTGATAAAACCTTATATTTCTCAATTTCGACAATCGCATTTGCTGATGAATATATTGTGAATGATTTATAGAGTACTCTAGAGCCTACGAAATCTATTTGAGGTTGAAACTAATCGGACAGCGCCGAAAAGTAAGTAAAGTAAACAGTAGCGTAATACAATAACGTCTGTAACCGTGTAAAAACCAGCCTAACAAGAAAAGAAAAGAAGATTTTAATAAACAAAATGGAATCAACAGACTGAACTCCTGAATAAGTCGTGGGTGTTTGAGACACGCACACAACACATGCTTCCACAGAAGTGACTCAATGCAGCCAAGACAGTTTGATTTGTTGTCTAAATACAAGTTGGTGGTCGTGGGCTATTAGTCAAGGCGGGAGATATGGGTGAACCGTGGGTTTATTCTGTCTGCCAACGATTGTTGAGTATGTTTGTTTTGAAGAGATAAAGAAAGACAATATGTTTGTGTGGTACATAGTGATGTGATTTAATGTTGTAATATTGTGTGATTTTCACACTTGACGTTATATATGCCGTGATTTTTTTCACATATCCAAAAGCAACCATTCAGCTGGCAGGGGGACACTTGACTCTAACAAAAATTAGCAATTTAAAGCTTAATTTTACGCAAACGGATCCCTGAATTGAAAAATGGTTTTCACAGACGCGTAATATTTTTGAATGGCCTATCCAACGATATCCCACACCATGGGAAAGACGAGAAATATAAAAACACACGCACTTTACGTGAACAGGAGGCACCCTAAACAAAATTTTGCTTTGTAGTACTAAGAGTCACAGAGCTAAGCTGCGGACGGACGGACGGACAGACGGACATGACGAAACTATAAGGGTTCCTTGTTGACTGCGGTACCCTAAAAACTTAATTCTAAACTGATGTGTGCCTCAAGGGTACGGTGTTCGATCCATGTTTTCCAAAAGTAATAAAAAATATCTCGTAATTTTCACCTTTTTCATCTAAATAAATCGCCAGAGTTTTGAACTAATACAAGCGGAAAAGTAGATAATCTTTAAAAAAAAACCAACCTCATTTTACTGAAATTAATTACAAATTCGCTCAATTAGTTACAACTCCAAAATGAACCAGCACTTCAACTGTTTTACTTTAATTAGGACGAACGCGCCTGACATAACAACACGAAACCTGAACGGCCCGATTCTTTACAAAGGAGCTCATTACTCCTCCTGTATAAATAGCTGTCCCTAATCAGCGAGGTTTGAGTCCCTGACCAACTCGTGGGTAGATGGCACACGCCAACGCTTTGTTTAAAATGTCAGACGTGACCCAATGTTCGTGGAACGGGAATATAAGCACTGTAGTTCCGGGTACAGACCAAGTGAACGGACACCAACGAGTGGGAATCACTGCACGTTCGGTTGCCTTCACACACTGAAACGCAGGCTACACTGGGCATTAAGCGAAACGAGGCTAAGTTCGTTTAGCTTCGCACATGTCTCTACCGCGTCTTTCATACTTCGGTAAACACTGCGAACTGCATAGCTGAACTACGCCAGCGATGCGATCTTACTAGATGGGAAATCCAGCGATCCCTGGTGGCCCCGCGCGTTAATTTCTATCCAGTGTTGTTGTACCTACTTGTTGGTTACCCAAACGATATTATATATATACTGAGGTAGCTACGTTTTCACGACGTCTGCGCGGCAATACAAACACAAGCTGACCAGCTTGAGTCAACTCAGTCCGTCCTGCGTCTGGGCACGGTACGAACGTACGTTTGAACAGTATGTTTATCTGTCTGTGATCTTTTAACGTTCTCAGTGATAGAAATAAAGTTCCATATCATATATAGGTAGCTAAAGTAAAAATATCGCCATGTTTTTATTTCTTTATAATGAGTATGACGTCTCTACTGGTAAAATCTCATAGTGTTAACCTTAGTTTTCGGTGCAATCATAATTGGCAGGAGGCGAAAAGTGAGCGGTGTCCACAGGCGGTTCTCATTCGTTAACATTCGTTCGCTTAGTCTGTACCCGTAATCGCAGTGCTTATATTCTCGTTAAAATAACTAAACCCAAAGGTGTTGCTAAATTAGTATTATGGGTAAACAAGCCGAGATACTAATCAGATTAACTGTTGTTTTTCCTAAGTGGTTACGCCCCCAGAATGTTATGATTAATGATAGTACCGACCTCGTGAAAGATGGCAAGTAGGAGATTTAGTAAATGTTTCGCTTGGTTCTAGATAAATGATATAATAAATAGGTAGATAGATCTACCTTTACCAAAGGGCGATTTTGTAAAGGGCACTCAAGGGATTAGGATATATGAAAGGCTATTGTGACATGAATGATACGATGCGGTCACTGATCCGTTTTATAAGCTTGAAATTTTTCAGCGTGGTGAACTGCCTCGTTGGTCTTGGAAGCCCTGGGTTCGATTGCCGGGTCAGACAAAGTGTAATTGTTTTTCCATCTGGAATTTCTCAGTAGCAGCCTGGAGGCTGGAATTATGCCCGGTTGATGGTAATAGGCTCGCCCCTTGTTACCTGGGACTAAAACATGACTGGCGAAACATATGTACTCTAGTCACACCTCTGCCTTGCATTCGGGGATTACAGCAGGCTTGATGTTATGAAGTTGTGGTAATTTTCATGGATCAGTTAAATTGTTCCTGTTCAGCAGGGCTATAAAATTACGTTCTTATCCATTATTGAAAAATCTCGTCCTCTACGAGACGGGTCATTCAAATATATCGGATATCGATTTAACAATGAAGTCTCGAAAGTGGAACGAACGTACAATATGCAGGAAATCGGTGCACGAAGAAAATAGGTGAACGTGAATGCTTCAGTGTTGAAAGACAATTTAAGCCTGGCAATCGTCACAATACAACTTGAACCTTTCATTGTGGGGATACACGCTCTAAATGACGAACGCGACCCAAAAACTAAGGGACAACCTTTATGTTTAAAAACACTGATGAAGGGAGCTTTTATCATTAAAATTGGGTAGAACGGAATCACGACAGTTTGAAAACAACAGAACATGATGTAAATGTCAACTAAAGACCGTCATGCTTTGGGTTTACTAATGTAAAGCTATATTTATGCAAGGGTCAAAGAAAAATATGTAGTTCAATAGATGTGTATGCATTTGTTTTGTCTAAAAATTTGGTGTATTCTAGGTGTAAAAGAAAACGAGCTACGAGAATTCAGAAGATAGTTCAGAACGTGACAAACCGTGGTCAAATTTAAGTAGGTTTTCAGGCTACAAAAAATCTTAATCTAGAAAATCAAATAAGGGTTTAATTGGATATGATCCTCTTTCCTCGCTAAAATTTATGTAAACGAACTTTTATTTAGGGCAGGAAGAAGAGTTCGCAGTGTTTGCTACAAACTCACAAAGAAACTGCCAGTCTAATTTCGCTTCAATTTGGCTGGAAGTTGGCCTAATACTTGGACAACGACATACGGTCGGTTTTTAAGAGTTTTATAATCGTTAGGACTGTATTCCTAGAGAGATGGCGTCGTATACGCACTAGTCCCGTGATCGGATTAAATCAGGAAGAAAATGGAGAAGTTTCCTGCGTCACTTAGAGCTTCCTGTTTCCTTTCTTTCTTACAGGAAAAATAATTGATATGGGGTAGTAAAGAACGTTTTTATTGCTCTTACACATTAATCAATTCGTACAGTACGACCGATGATCTCGATATCAGGACGGCCACCAGTCGATATGCATTTAAGCGGCAGTTGCGGCTAAACGATAAGCAAAGTCGTCTCATTAAGCGCCTTTCTATTAATTTATATATATATATTACTAGCTGTGCCCGTGGCTTCGCTCCCGTCAACTGCCTACCTACCCTACCCTACCCTACCTACCCTACCCTACCTACCCTACCCTACCTACCCTACCCTACCTACCCTACCCTACCTACCCTACCCTACCTACCCTAACCTACATACCCTACCCTACCTACCCTATCCTAATTAATAATGGTAAAAGTAATAAAGGGATCTGGCCGACCGTAATAACGAATGTATGAAAAAAAGTAAAAAAAAGGTATCCTATGTCCGTTTCCTGGTTATAAGCTACCTCCCTACCAATTTTCAGCCAAATCGGTTCAGCCGTTCTTCAGTTATAAATAGTGTAACTAACACGACTTTCTTTTATATATATAGATTTTATATACAGTATTTATTACAGTACATATTTAAGTATGCTTATTTTAATTATATACTTTTGCGTATACAATATTATTATTTCATTTTTTATGGACCTGCCATGCTATATCTTCACCGCCCTTGGTTGACTAGTAGAGAATGCCTCAGGCATTAACTCCGCCTATGTACACATTTCATCTTGCATGAAGTTTATTAAATAAATAAATAAATACTTAACCAACCAAATGGCTGTTTTCTTCACAAAGTTCCCAAATCCTATGTTCAGACGGGCCAGGAGTCATCGGTCGTACTGTACATCCTGTTTGTATGGGTTGCTAGTTAAATAGCTCCTGTACCAAATTGAAGTTGTTAGTATTCGTTTGCACATTAAATTTAATTATTTAAAGGTTGGTATTCGTTCGGAATACAAAATAAATATGATATGAAACAAATACCAGTGGTATTAGTTGTTGGTGTTATTATCGTGAACCCCATTGTTATCATATGTTGATGCAATGTTGTGCTCTTCGATATTTGACCATTTCAATGTAGGTAGTCGTTTTAACGAAAACACTTTTTTGATTCTGGACGAGAGACTCGCCTCGAGCAGGGTTTCTTTTGTCGCGAAAATATCCGACTAAAATCTATATACTTATCGGGATCTTTGAGTTTCCCTTACACGTAATATCAGAGCTTATGCTATCTAATCCTTTGCTCAAACAGCCCTCAGAACCTCAGATATACACCAGTATACGTTAGTTCCTAGGCAACATGACATAGAGCAAATATACCGGATCAGGAAAACAGCCACTTTGCTACAATACACACTGCTTAACATACTATTTTCCATAGACAAACAAAAACATGTGTGCCATTGTGTGATGTTCGCTCAAGGCTAGGGTTGTGTCCGACTCGCTTTATGTGATGTGCTGTCGTTACGTAAGTCTGTGTTGTACTTGAGGGGGTGTGTAGGACTGTAGGCTTTTGGGGTCAATCAATCAACCAAGCCTTTTGAGGTCCTCTGCTGGATAGGCTTTGCCCAAGCTGCGCCAAAACACGCGGTCCTCTGTCCTTCGCATCCAGTCCTAGTCACTTTTTTAGGCCATTCCATCTTTCTGAAGGACGTGTCACGCTACGCTTGCCTTTCCGGGTGCCATAACAATCACACTATCACAGCAATATTATTAAGGCGAAAGTTTTTTTTCTGTGTGTGTGTAGGGTATGTTTGTTACTTCTTCACGCTCAAATGTCTTGACGGATCGGGTTGAAAGGACATGGCCAAAAATTGTATGGGCTTGTGCCCCAGAATGGACAGATATAAAATCTATGTCTGTTAATAGTACTGATCTTCTAAAAACAAAATTAAAAAGTCGTGAACAAAAGTTATTAAGGATTAAAATAGTTGATTTCTGGACTACGGGTAAGGTATTTTATATCAACTAATGTACATATATCTGTGCCAGGCGTTTGATATATTATAATTTGGTTGAAAAAAACTAAAAGAGAGCTAGTTTTTAGTTTTTGTTGTTAGTTTATTTTTTATTGAATAAAAAGTAATATACAGGTATAGTACCATATTCTGTACTTTTTCAATCAATCAAAGGTGGCTCTATTTATACTTAAGAAAACATACAAAAATAATTAGTTTACGAATAATTTACGATTTTTTTTTTGTGTGCATATTAAAAAACAAAACTCCTAACAGTGTTGTTTATTTATGTGTCGTTTAGCTATTATTTTTCCCTGGGTGTGAACTTTGTTAATATGGCAACATTAAAAGGTATTATTGAGCAAAATCAAACAGAACAACTTTTAATAAATATTATTTCTCCACTGCTGCTATAGTGCTTAAAAAGCCATTTTTTTTTTTTTTTTTTTAATTCAAATTAACTGCAATAAACATATGTTTGCTCACAGTGGGGCACATTTTGGCCATGTCCTTTGGCACAGCGATAGATTACAGTCTGGAATAGCACAAAGTCTACTTTTATCCCGGTATAATGCCCCCTTGGGATAGTTTTCGACATTCACGCAGACGAAGCCACTGGCAGAAGTTAGTATTCATATATTTGCCTAGTCTTCTCTCAACTATGCTGGAGTCGGCTTCAGTCTAACCGAATGCAGCTGAATCCCAGTACTTTACATGAAACAACTGCTTATCTGACATTTACTGACTAGTAACCGGGTAACACGATATCCCATCTTCTTTTTTTTATGTGAGGATGTGGCCACCTCTGGTGTCAGAGTTAAGCCGCCTCTGGAAAGCCCACAGGCCTCTGACTTAGTTATTTCAGACTTACATTAACTATATAAGTCCAGGTTTTTTTTACGATGTTCTCCTTCACCGTTGCGTGCGATGTCCAAGATAACTTTAGAAAGTACATATGAATTTGATAAAGTCGTATTGCTACTTGCCCGGATTTTAACCCACGACCTCAAGCACGAGAGTCACTGGGCCACCACGATATTCACACACGATAAATCCCATGAACTAGTGTCAGATTTCTGTGTTTAACAATATCTATGGAACTCTTTAATTTTTATAAAACGATCTACGAGTTCATCTCTTCCTGACGTGGTTTTGTCATAGAAGAAAAGAATCGCATTTTCATCTCAATAAGAAAGAAGTTTAGCCACGAAAAAAAATCCTAACAAACACCCTTACTTCTTTGTAGTAGGGGGAGCCCTAGCGGTGATTTTGGTATTTACTGAAGCGCGGCAGAATAACATAAGGAAGAAAACCTTGCACCCTGTTGAGTACTGACACCATACATGAGCCCTTTATATAGGGTCTTGCATCTGGGGCAGCCGATCAGATGAGTAAAAAAAAACAATCGTTAGAAAAACGCAAGCGCGTCAGATTAAGGCAAGGTGAGTTGATTTCATGCAGAAAAGTGTGCATTTCATAATCTGACAATTTGAGCGTGACGTAAGGAAATGAGAGAGTCACAAAGTTGCGAAAAAAAAAGTCATCGTGACGTCCTCGAGAGCGTAGTAGTAGTAGTTTTCATTTTTATTTTTAAAGAAATCATTCAAGGATCACGGGAATAACATAATCTGCCGATTGACATGCAAGCCGAAGTAGCAAAAAATCATTAATAAAGTGTGTTGCTTCCGGTGCAGCCGATGAGAACTATGTATTTCGCACTTCGCGCTCCTCTCTCCTTCTCACTGTACACGCTCCTCCCACCAATGAAAGAACATTCATCATTTAACATTTTTTTTCTTTTTAGCATTTAATCTAATAAGTTAATCCAATTGGTCCTCACGACGCTCAAGTAAAGCCCTATTTAGCCGCTTGGGCTCCCCTTCTATTAGCTTACTAAATTAAAAATACTATCACCCTATTCAAGCTTCTTTAAGGTTTATTATAACACGTCATGTAAATGTTTACCAGATGAAATGCGCAGATTTTACCCAACCTGCCGTCTTACGTAAACCTGAAGTAATATGAGGCAGGTAGATTTTATAACAGCCAGCCCACACCCAAACATTTGCAAGTATTCCCTCGTTATTAACAAACTTTTCAAGTGCTTCCAAGACGTTTCTGTCCCATTCATCTTTTTCTTTTTGAGGTAAGAATGATGTTTTTTTAATTTAATAACAGATTCTGATTTATCTTTTCTTACGGTCGAGTATTTGAGATTTTTTTGGCGTGGAGATTTCGGTTTGCGCTGGAGGTTGGAGTTCTAGATTATTGAAAGCTCTTATAAACTCAGCCAGGTCTTTGCTTTCTGCCAAGCCAACCAATACAAACATCTTTAAAAATAAACTTACAGAAAATAATCAAAGCTTATTGCATTGTCTTTCCCTTATTCCAATTAATAGCTCCCGCCCGCGTTGTATTAGTCTTATCTTATCTTGTGGAGGGGCCGAGAAATAACTCGGACACTTCGACCCATTGGGATCTATTGTGGTCCCCTAGATAACCTACTCGTCCCCAATGTCGTTGAAAACTTTCTTCATGAGTTTTACAACGAGACTAAGAGATATGAGTCTATAGTCTTCTGGTTTTGGATATCTTATCTCTAGGAGACTCATTCGCTTACCAGCCATTTCATCGAAAGAAAGAAGAAGAAAGAAAAAGTATTTAATTGTCACAAAACGACATACAATATAAATATATGCTTATGCTAAACCCTTAACAGTAGTATTAGTAGTACTTAAAGTAAGTTAGTAAAGATGAGAAATAAATAAAATAATAATACCATTTACTACCTACATTTTGAATAAAACATCGCATGTGCACTGTTGTATTAGTACGTTATTTTTAATAAAAAGTATCTTTTGTTACTTCTTATACCTTCAAGAATATATGTACAAAGTTTCATGATGATCGGTTCATCAGTGTTTGCGTGAAAGCGTAACAGACAAACTTACATTCACATTTATAATATTAGTGGCTTTTACCCGCGGCTTCGCTCGCAGTGAAGGGATTAATTTTTTTTTTTTAATTTAAAAGTATTCTATGTTACTTCTAATACCTCCAATAATATATGTACAAAGTTTCATGATGATCGGTTCAGTAGTTTTCGCGTGAAAGCGTAACAAACAAACTTACATTCACATTTATAATATTAGTATGATTAGTAAGGATAAGCTATGTGTTATTCTGATGTATAAGCTATAAAACTGCAAAGATTTACTTTTTTTTGTGTGAAAGAGTAACAAACATCCATCCATCCATCCTCACAAACTTTCGCGTTCATAATAGTAGGTAGTAGGATATTTTAGCGGATATTTCGGAGCAACTAAACAAAGTTATAAGATAATGGTGAAAATAAATTACCTACACAAAGCAACGTAGGTATACTATAGTACATCTTTACCTTTCGGGGAATATCTGCACTTCGTCTTATTACCGGACCGATTACAAACTTTCCAGCTAAATCCCTTGCCTTATCCATTGCCAGCGGTAGCAGACGGCGGTGTCGTGGCCGAATTTTGGGTCAAGCAAGGGGGATACACTGAATACAGGCGTAATCTTACTTCTTATTAATATTATAAATATCAAAGTTTGGATGGATGTGGAAGTGTGGATGTATGTTTCTTACTCAATCACGCCAGAAGGGCTGAACGGATCTGGATAAAATTTGACAAAAATATATTTAGAATAGCATATAGGCTGCTTTTTTACCGGTATAATGTTCTCTTGGAATATTAAACAGTTTTTACGCGGGCTAAGCTAGTTTATTAATTATAAAGAGGTCCCCCGAAAAACCGTTTTCAATCCCACTTCAGAAGTTAGTATAAATATTACTAAAACGTTTTCCTTTCATGCCACAACCACATTGAACCGACATCAACTTCCTAGGAATAATCTCTATCAATTTCCTAACGACGAAACCACGATTTGGAGTGGGGAGCCGCGAATTATTGATGTCAAGCGGATCAGATGGTTTCCGCCGGACCCGGTGAGGGCAGGCAGTTAGGCGTACCACGGGAACGGACCTGTAGTACCTGTTGTTTGGCTGTCTGATTACTTTTTGGATGATAACGAAAGTTAGATGATTTTTGAGGATAAATTTTGATGAGGTTATTGAAATTCTGTCTGTGTTTGTGACCACTCATCTATTGGGGCCAAGCAAGGGATATATATAGTTCTGTGTGTTTCTGCTAAAGTTCTCACGCTAAAGAAGTCTTTGACAAGTTCTCAACTTAAATTTCTCAATTCAAAAAATCTTTTTTACAAAAAAAATACTACCGACTTCCAACTAAAAACACTACAAAGTGAACAATAACTTTCTTTTTCGAAGTCGGTGTCTTTGGTAGGTACCAATTTTTTTTGTTATGGACATTAGAATAGATTAACTGAATGCCATGAAACTTGATCATAACCTGTGAAATGAGAGTGTATCAAGGTGAACTGTACACATCTGCGTACCCCTTTAGAGCGTACTGGCGTGATGTTATGTTATGAAATGGTATAAACAATAAACAGACATGCGGTTGCAGCAATCCCGAGAGATTTGCCGTCATTTGTTGAAGAGTTCTGCTGTATATCTCCGAAGTTCTTCATCAGATCTTTATCAAATTAAAATGGGACCAATTTCGAAACATACTCTAACAAACAAAAAAAGATTTTTTAAAATCGGTCCACAATTGACGGAGATATCGGTGAACATAAAAAAAAGAAAAAAAAAAACATTCTCGAAGTCGAACATAGAACCTCCTCCTTTTTGGGAACTCGGTTAAAAACCGGATATAGTTATTTACGTTGATTCCTGTTATCCTGTATACTTGTAAAATAACAGAGAAGATACACCACGTCTCAACAAAGGACTCTGATGAATAGTGCCTTAGATCAATTGAAGACGTGGCAAATCTCTTAGATAAGCCGATCAATGAAATAATATTTTGTACATAACCATTTCTTTATCACATATTCTTACGAACAGGGATAACACCAGTATTGACTTGATACTGGTATATATTAAAACCGGCCAGGTGCGTGTCGGACTTCGCATATTTAAGGTTCCCTACTAAACCGTAAAATCAAGTTGGTTGTAATAGGAAAAATGAGGGAATTTCAAAGAAAAAATCAACATTGGTGTTTGTTGATAAAACATACGTAATAATAAACATTATCAACAAATTTCAAGTTTATAGGTCAATGGGAAGTTAAAAAACCATTCGGATTTTTTTCAAAAAAAAAGCTGAATTTGGTGCCTTCTCATTCCTTTACTTTCCAATATTTTTTTTAAATAAAAAATACTGTATTTATCTACCTAAAGAGCTCTAAACAACGATACCTCATTCGATGGGACTGGTATTTTTTTTGAACGACCCCCTTATCTGTATGGGAGGCAAGTAAGATTTTTTTTGACAATTTGTTTGGCTTTGAGTCAACAAGATGCATAAACTGTGAAAATTTGAAGACGTATTTGTATGTAGCGTTTGGCTGTAAAACCTGTGTGCCAGACGACGGACACGCAGACAGACAGACGCGCGGGTACGGAACCCAAAAAATTGAGGCTATCTAGGTCACCTAAGTACATACTCGTAACTTATAGCCTGCCCGCTGTCACCCCACAGCGTTGTAACGACCAACTAAAATGGGTCAAAGTCGTACTCAGAACAACTTTCTGCCCTTATTTATGCCTTTCTGACCTCTCTTCTTAAGGCTACCTAATGGCCAAGGCTGAACCGCCAAACTTATATTCATTAGACTGGGTAGTGTAGCGTAAAAAAAAAAATTTGTCACTACATGTGTCACGTTTAATTTTGACGAATAAAAGATAAAATTAAAACAAACATTGTTCAACATAAAAAATATACAAAGAAAAAAGGAATGGCGACGTAAAGGAAGACTATCGGTAAAGTTGGGAAATGGATTGTCTAGAATAAAATTTGTAATTTTGGAAAATAATGCCCATAGGAGAGAAGGGGTTGCAACCGCTATCCGGCCCTAGGCGCGATTAAAATATAACCGTGCATAAATGTAAAATTAAAAAACGGTTCATTTCACGACCTTTTGACACGAATAGGTGATACATATAAAAAACTATTCAATAAATACTTCGCTATTGCTACAAATTATAAAAAGTGAATAGGAACAAAATTTTGGGATCACTTGACGCGGAGCGATGTCACGACGTCCTCCCGGGGTCTTCACTCGTATATTATGGAGTCACCCCCGCAAGCACACGCTTCCCGAACTCAGTCGGTGTTGAAATAACTCGGAACATCAGTCCACAGCTTGTTATATATTCCAAGAACCGATTCTGAGCGAATCTATGGTGAGAAAATAAAAGGAAATAAACACCACAATACTCAAAACAGAACCTTCCAAACAGTTAAAATTTAAAATGTTTTAAATACATACCGGTTCTTTGTAACAGACGGCCTTATGCGCCGGTAACTCGGAAACAAATTAAATTCCTGGTGAACAATTGGCACTCTCAGAAAGAAATGTCCAATAATGCTGCAGAACTAAATGCAACATATTGGTTTGCATGGACGCAATGCGATATAAATCCAACGATTTGCACTTGAAATTTTCTTAAAAAAAATACTAAACGTGTTACTTCCAAGTAGATACGTCGCCAATTTACAAGAAAAATTTTCTCTGTCATCCAATGGAATGATCAAACTTCTAAGTTTGAACCGAAATAAGAAAAAATTAGAAATGAGGTCGACTTACACGAACGGAATAGTTTTTATTCAGCCGAATCAATAGGCAGCGTGATAATGCTGCAATACCCCCTTTCTAAGAAAAAAAGGGCGAAAGTACGAGTGAGAAGAAAGATAAAGCTGGAACAGGCAATGACAACAGCAGGAATCATTTCTGAATCAAACGATATCGAAGTGCAAAAGATACTGAATAAACACGGTGGCCACCACATCTAAACGTTATCCGCGCGAACTCGCGATATCTCGATTACATCTATGGAGAATATGAAAGAAAATAACAAACTCATAAATCTAAATATATATTGTTCAATTAGAGACAAACACCAACAACTACCACATCCTAACAACTATGAAGAACAACCAGGGAACTATACATCTGAGTAAAGCTAGCCTAACTTAACATATGACTTAACTATTACCTAACAACAATAAGAAAAAACCCGGGGATCCCCAAAAAATAAATAACGTCAACACGTAAAGTCCAACCTTAGTTATAGAAACGAAAGACAAGTTGGACAAAAAACAAAAAAACAAGTTTGAGAAAGAAAACTTAAGTCAATTAAGTCAAAGAAGAATTCAAGACAAAAAAACTCAAATCAGAGAACTCAAGTCAGAAAACCCAAGTTTAAATTCAAATTAAATGTAGAATGACACACCATTTGTGTTAAACTAAAAGAAATAAAATAACCTGAGAACACAGGTTGACACAACACAGAAATAAATAGATGTCATTATTAACAGATAATTCATGAAGTTTTTAACATAATCAAAAACTTATGCAAAGAAATATTCCCATAAACCAAAGAGGAAAAAGGTTTAGAAAGCAAATGTTAATGTTAAAATGGAACAAAGAGAATTCAATCAAATTTATTTTAAGATATCTTTGATATGATATTGTCCGGAGTGGACTGAATCACAATCCTGGAGCAAATATGTGGTCCTAGAAATGACTCTTATTACACGGCACTTAATAAAACGTGGAGCAAGCTTTCCAGAAAAAAAATCATTTCCAGAAGACTTGGAAAAGTTCTTTCTCCATACAGTATCACCAATATTCAGAGTGATAGCTGATCGATTAGAATTATATGCACGAGAGTTACGGAGGAAAGCTAAAGAAAGATTATCAGCTACCTTTGCATAAACTTCGCTGAGAGAGGATAGGTTTGAAGCATGACGAGCCCGACTGTCTGCCAAATTAGAGCTTCGAGTCTGACTATCTACACGACTGCTATCCATAAGGACCTCTCTACCAAACATAAGAAAGTTAGGCGTAAAGCCAGTAGCTAGATTAACACAAGAATTGAGGTAAAGCTTAACTTTAGGTAACATTTTAGCCCAACTTCTTTGGTTTTCACCAACCAAAATACCTAAACACGTAATAACACTTTGGTTGTATCGCTCAACGGTATTTGCTTGGGGTGTATAATATGGCGTGAAAGTAGGTGATTGAATATGAAAAGATCTGAGAAAATTAAGGAATTGATTACTACGAAAAACTGTAGCGTTGTCGCAAAGAATAGTACGCGGAACCCCAAAATTAAAGAAAATTTCAGACTCTAACGCTTTTATAACAGAAAGAGCGTCAATCCTTTTCAGAGAAACTAGCCAAACATATTTGGAAAAAACATCTACCATAGAAAGGATATATTTATAACCATAATAAGCACAGGGCAACGGACCAATTATATCGATAGAAATCATCTGTAAGGGCAAGGAAACCTCTTTAGGGTAGCACATCTGACCGCGAGGTTGCGTGTTCGAGATTTTATAGGCTTTACAAACCTCACATTGACTTAACGTCGAAGTAACGTCACGGAACATATTTGGCCAGTAGAACAACTCCCTAAGCTTTAGATACGTTTTAGTAACACCGGGATGTATCGAAGGAAAACTATTGTGAATTTCCCAAATAGCGTCTGGAACCTTTTCAGCTGGTAACACCACGTGCCATGGTTCAGAAGATAAAGGACTAGTAACAGGCATGCGTCTCATAAGGATACCGTTATTTATAGCGTATGCTGGGAACATTTGTGGCGTGTCTCGAGCACCTATATACACCTTCTTATACCAACGGTCATTAGTATGTTCAGGACCCTGGTCAAACGACACAGGATTAGCATAGATCCTGGATAGAACATCGGGGACTATATGTTGCGAACCTTGACGATGCACAATATCAAAAGTATATTGGGAGATAATAGTAGCCCAACGAGCTAAACGACCAGATGGGTTGTTAAGAGTGAGGAGCCACTTAAGGGCCATATGGTCTGTTATGACTGAAAACTTCATCCCATCTAAATAACATCGAAAATGTTTAATTGAATCCAAAACTGACAAGAGTTCACGTTCTGTAGTACTATAATTGCGTTCAGTTTGAGTGAATAAACGCGAATAATAGGCGATTGGGTGCTCAACATCGTCTATCTTTTGTGTCAGTACCGAACCAAGACCGACAGCTGATGCATCACACTGCAGGATGAACGGCTTGGAGAAATCAGGACATGCCATAACAGGCGTATCGATTAGCGCTTGTTTCAACTTAGTGAAAGCCTGATCGGCTGCATCATTCCAACTTATTGGATCATTACCCTTTCTCTTACCGATAAGGGCAGTAAGCGGAGCAATTATAGAAGAAAACCCTTTAACGAAACGCCTATAATAGGAACACATACCAATGAAACCGCGTAATGACTTAGCTGAAGTGGGAGTAGGATAATCTTTAATAGCATCAAGTTTGCCGGGATCGGTTTGAAGTCCCTTTTCATTAACTATATAACCCAAATATTTTAGTTCGCTTTTGCAAAACTCGCATTTTTTCAAATTTATAGATAAGCCTGCTTCTTTAAGTCGAGCAAGCACCTTCCTGAGCAGCGCCATATGACCAAAGAAATCTTTAGATACGATTATCAAGTCGTCGACGTACCCAAAAATACAGTCGTCACTGGTAGAAGTAAACTCGAAATTAACGATCATATCAGTAAGGCGTTGCATCTCCGAAGCAGCGTTCGTTAGACCAAAAGGCATCCTAACAAACTCAAAGAGACCACGTTGTGGGACAATAAATGCTGTTTTCTCACAACTTTCTCTATCAGCAAGTGGAATTTGCCAGAAAGCACTTCTAAAATCCAATGAGCTAATATATCTAGCACCACGAAGGTTGTCGAGGATATCGTGAATACGGGGAAGAGGATAAGAATCTCTGATTGTCACACTATTCAGTTTTCTACTGTCGACACAAAACCGAACAGAACCATCCTTTTTTGTCACCATTACCACAGGACTAGCCCATGGAGAACGAGAAGGACGAATAACACCCATATCTAACATTTTGTCAATCTCTTCATTGAGAATCTTCAACTTGACTGGGGATAAGGGATAATATCTTTGACGGATAGGGTATCCCGTAGTATTAATTTTATGGGACAACCAAGATGTCTTTCCAAGACCAACTTTTTCCGAAGAGATAACTTCATACTCCTTAATAACTTGTTGAAGACAAGACTCTTGATCCGGCGATAGGATGTTACGAGGATGAATATAACGAACCTCACTAACAGAGGAAACTTGAGGGGGAGAGTGCTGAACAGAAGGGATAAACATATTACCATCAATATTTTTATCGAAAGCCTGACTAAAAATAGACGTCAAACCGAATTTATTCCAAAATTCGATACCTAAAATAACAGAAGATGACATCGAACTTGCCACTAAAAACTCATGAATAAAAGTTGTACCGTTAAATTTAACTGGAAGATGTACAGAACCAAGAATATCAATCGGTGAATTATTAGCCGATATAACACGGGGACAAGCGTCTTTTGATGTCAAAGAAATACCAAGTTGCTGAATAAAATTATCGTTAACAAGCGAAATCTGAGCACCAGTGTCAAGCAATGCTTTAACAACTCTACCACATAATAATACCTCTATAAACGGTCGGTTATCAAATGAATCTGTAGTAAACACTGGGGATACTGTACGAAAAGAAGCGTATCGCCAGTGGTCTATGCATTTTTTGGATTACATTTCGGACATTCTCTAGTAATAAATCCAGGAGTGCGACACTTAAAACAAATCATGCCTGTGATCTCTGGGCAAGAGCGGTAAGAATGACCAACTTTGTTACATTTTAAGCAAAGCTGAGACTGACTACAACTAGGACAAGTCCGAGGCTTACTAGTTGTTGGTTGATGGGAAGTTTTGTTCGGCCTGGGTTTTGGTGAGTTAACAGCCTGAGAAGTCGACTGGTCGGCAACACAATCGAAACTGGCTACCGCCTTTGGAGGTTTTAGAAAGGACTCGAAATGAGTAACAGCTTCGATTAAATTATCGATGTCATGAAATTTTTGGATGGACAAGCAAGGAGTGTACTTTGGCAACATGTTGTGAGTGATGATCCGCAACAACTCCGATTCTTCAATAGGCTTGCTCAGTTTAGCATTTAAGTAAGAAACCTCGATAATAAATTCTCTTATTAGCTGTTCCGGTCTCTGCTTGAGGTTACGGACCTCCTGGCTTATCTTAAATTCAAAATCGGTCGTACCGAATGTCCTAAAAAAGGCTTCTTTGATCTCAAAGAAGGAAAGATCCGGACGACGGATTGACCTAAAATATTGAAGTGCGACACCTGACAAGACTTCATGGAATCGCCTAACTAAGTAACCATCAGACAAATTGTCGGCCTCCCTGCACTCTTCTAGACTCGTGAAAAATTCCCGTACGCAGGTCTTTCCATCGAAAACAATCTTCCACTTAGTAAGAGAGAACTGCCTGGTAAATTGTGGGCGTTCATCAGATCTTATTGGAGAAGGAACAACACTTTGTGAGGAAGCGCGAGAAGCTCTTGGCTGAATGGGACAAGGTGGTGGTCGCGAAATGATGGGACTATCACAACGTGGAGTCTCACCAATAGGGAACTCCTCTTCTGACATGATGTAACTAGTATAGACCTAATAACGAATGAGAGAACAGACAAAGGACGATTGAATCCTAGCGAAAAATAAGCACGGCATGAACAGCTGGACAAAAATAATCCAGCAACCAGCAGTCAGCGAACGCCAAGCTAGTAAACAAAGATCTAGGCTAAATAAGGAGTAAAAATCAGGAAACCTATCGTTATATTTGCTGCCATAAGTGGATAAAATAAAAGACGGTTATGTGTACTATAGTTCACAAAATTAAATTCCATTAAAAAACATTACGTTTCATGAAAAAAAATATGTCAAGGAAAATAACAGCTTCACAGATCTGTACTGGTGGTATAAATCCTAGAATACCTTTCTTGAATGGAAGAATATCAGCGTCCTGAAACAAATAAGCTTAAGAATCATTAGCTCCCAGAGGGAGTGACCATCCTCAATAAAGCAAAAAAAATAAATTATGTCGAATCATTTAAATTTCAAAGTTATTAGGTAAAAACACTTACTTTAGTTGTTCGGGCGCCAATTTGTAGCGTAAAAAAAAAAATTTGTCACTACATGTGTCACGTTTAATTTTGACGAATAAAAGATAAAATTAAAACAAACATTGTTCAACATAAAAAATATACAAAGAAAAAAGGAATGGCGACGTAAAGGAAGACTATCGGTAAAGTTGGGAAATGGATTGTCTAGAATAAAATTTGTAATTTTGGAAAATAATGCCCATAGGAGAGAAGGGGTTGCAACCGCTATCCGGCCCTAGGCGCGATTAAAATATAACCGTGCATAAATGTAAAATTAAAAAACGGTTCATTTCACGACCTTTTGACACGAATAGGTGATACATATAAAAAACTATTCAATAAATACTTCGCTATTGCTACAAATTATAAAAAGTGAATAGGAACAAAATTTTGGGATCACTTGACGCGGAGCGATGTCACGACGTCCTCCCGGGGTCTTCACTCGTATATTATGGAGTCACCCCCGCAAGCACACGCTTCCCGAACTCAGTCGGTGTTGAAATAACTCGGAACATCAGTCCACAGCTTGTTATATATTCCAAGAACCGATTCTGAGCGAATCTATGGTGAGAAAATAAAAGGAAATAAACACCACAATACTCAAAACAGAACCTTCCAAACAGTTAAAATTTAAAATGTTTTAAATACATACCGGTTCTTTGTAACAGACGGCCTTATGCGCCGGTAACTCGGAAACAAATTAAATTCCTGGTGAACAATTGGCACTCTCAGAAAGAAATGTCCAATAATGCTGCAGAACTAAATGCAACATATTGGTTTGCATGGACGCAATGCGATATAAATCCAACGATTTGCACTTGAAATTTTCTTAAAAAAAATACTAAACGTGTTACTTCCAAGTAGATACGTCGCCAATTTACAAGAAAAATTTTCTCTGTCATCCAATGGAATGATCAAACTTCTAAGTTTGAACCGAAATAAGAAAAAATTAGAAATGAGGTCGACTTACACGAACGGAATAGTTTTTATTCAGCCGAATCAATAGGCAGCGTGATAATGCTGCAGTAGGCAGTGTTTAATGAAATTATGTGGCCAAAGTTGGCTTAGAATTAGAAGCTTATGCACGTCACTGAAATTAAGATTGGAGTGATTGAAGCTTAGCTGTGTTGCTATTGGTACTACAGGAATTGTTGAAAGTTTTTGGGCTGAAAATACTGCCGCTACAGAATTTGCTGTTTCTTAAAAAAGGCAATCATGGGGACTGTCGAGGGAAGTGAAAACTTAATACCATATGTCCTGTTTATTATCAGCAGTCAGTTATTCCAAAGTCTTTAAAAGCAACACGTCACTTTATGTTTTGTTAACCTTGTCTTGATACCTACTGTTTTTTTTATTGTATATAGGCTTGCGCTTGACCACTATCTCACTTGATGGTAAGTGATGATGTGGTCGAAGGTGAAGCACGCTTGCCTAGAAGTAACCTATTCACTCTTGACTTAAAGACGCCGAGATTGTAGCTATCGGGAAACACAGACTCCGGCAGGGTCCACTCCTTAGCTATACGCATAATGAAATTATTATTATTAAGAATATATTAACGTACTGGTTTATATTATTCTTCTGTATTTGTTTTATATTAGAATCAACAGGCTTTGGTTTCCGTACGTCACGTCCTAGGCGACCACTGAAAATCAGCGCCGTGCTGTTGGTCCCCAACGGCACAGCATTATGCTGAGTGGAAATCTTTAAGTCACATCATCATGCATCTGCTTTTACTTATTAATTATCCTACTAGCTACTCAAATTTGGTATTATATTTTAATCTTACTTTTCTTTACTAACATCATTTAAGTACTTAGTAATACTATCATGTAAGTTACGGAAAAATCAAAAAAAATATGTCATTTTTGTAGCGAATAAATACTTTTCTTTCTTTCTTTCTTATTTTACCATATCAGTGACGCAATCTCATAAGTTTTGCCTCTACCAAAAATCTCTCAACGCGGGTTAAGAAGTTTTCACTTCGAAAAAACTACTAAGGCGGCAGGCCCCCTGCATCAGTCAGGGTTATTTCCGAGTAAGTTAACACGGGCTATTATGTATGACATATTTTTAATTTAACCTTGTATTACGAGTAGCTCCTATGTACTAGCCAAGTTTTAAAAATGTATAGTTATAAAAAGTGATGAAAACAGACTGTGGTCCCCAAAATGTGATTAGATGGTACATAGAATCATTATCATTAGATCTGAAAGCTTGTGGTCTGTTCATTTAATCTACTACAGCTACCACTAAAGTAGATTATTTTTTGCTCAACTCATAATATTACTAACCCCAGTCCCCATTCCAATATAGGTTCCATACCACTTAATAACAGCAATTTACTAGCAAAATCCAGCGTGGGTCGTCCCAGCGCCAGGAGAATGGAAACTTGTCCCGATAATGTATATTGATGGGTCCCGGCGGACGGCTGAACGGCTACTTATGAAGCAAGCCTTATGGATCGCTTGATTAATGCCTATGAAGTATGACGTAATGAGGAGAGGTCTTGGGACGTTTTTATTGATAGGTTTTATTTTTTTGTTTGTGGCTAAGTAATAATTCTGGCCCGGGTCAATTTTCAAGGTTAAGCAAATTTTGTCGGGCGGCCGAGCCTCGCAAAGCACATAAAACCTTTGTTCCGGCTACGGGTACCTATCTAGCCAGAAGTCCGAAGGCTGGTTACTAGTCAGCCAAGGGTCGTGATACCCAGTAATTGGGTTGTGACAGTACCCCGTGTAAAATACTGGCAATCAACTGAATCCGGTTAGAATGCAAGTTTCATCAAAATTGCGAAAACCCTAGTCAGATAAAAAGCTTTTTTTTAAAGTCCTTGTCTATAAGTTTTTTTTAGTTCAGAAATTCGTGTCCTGCCGGTATTCTATCCTCATGGGTTTTCAGCCAGGCCTTAAAAAAAATAGGCCACCCTTCTAGCGGTTGTTGTGTTTACTAGAAAACCATTTTTCATGATAATGATGTGCGTCACATGACGCAACGTGACGCACAGTAACGATCAACTTTCAGCAGCGTGCCCTAAACAAGTTGCCAATATGTCAAGAATTACGTGTCGATTGTCGTCAAGCAAATATCTACAGGACTTCATACATCCCTTAAAATAGCTTGCTGAAAAGGGGTGGATTTACTTTTGAAAACGTGCTTATGGTTACACTAGTCGATCATTTTTCCATACAAACGTAGTCTGGCGATTACTCCACTGTTTGACGATGTACGTTCAAAATAAAAAATGATATCAATTTGTCTCATCATTATCTAGCCCTGTATGGAAACAAAAAAATTAAATGTTTGAAAGTTATGAGCGTCGAAAGTTCCATTTTTCCACACTAATTTTAACGCATCTTTGGGCGGAAATAAATACCATAAGAAGAAGGAAACTTGCAAAACGGCCTCCATACAGGGATAGATTAGTAATTCAACAATGCAAATAATTTTATTTTGAAAATATACATTTAGTCGTTTTTTCATGCTATCTAGACTCCCAAAGGTCTATATATAAAATTTCGCGCGCATGTTTTCGTCCTAAATCATCATCCATTTCGATACAAAATTGCAAAAATGCTAATTCGTACGCGAACTAGCTTCTTAGTGCTCATCATTCATCATGCATTTTACCTCGCGCACAAAATAGTTCGTGCCGTCGACTAGGGAAACCTTAAGGGCAAGTTACGGCACGAAATGTAGACATGGCATGAATTTTCAAAAATCATGCCTTAGCGGGTTCTGAGGAAAGATTCCAGTTTTAGATAATTCATGTTTACTGCAAACATGCTTATAGACCCATTGAGGCAGTGCGTTATCAGTCAGTGAATTAACTAATTTAAATTTTTTGTAGATCATTATAGCATTTTTATCCTACAACTAATGTTACTGCAAGGCCTCTCCGTTGTGCAATTCTGTTCTTTTTTTCCATTTCCAGCCGCACACGCGAAGTCCTTATCATGGACATCTATTACATTCAACATAGACAACACATTATGTAGAATGTTGCCATTAATTCCGTCTATTTACATAAATAACATTAAAGACATCTCAATAGAATTATCGATAGTAATAAAAATGCTATATTTGTTTATATTTTTGACATCAATATTGTCTCTTTTGTATAGAACCGCAATTTACTTTCAAAAGAAAATATTACTTTCTGTCTCGGGAATAGTTTTTCGACAATATTGTTTGTTGATGTTTTTCTTAATGATATTGTTCTTGAAAAACGACCACTTATTTTCTCGTCTATATTTGCATAGATTTTCCGATAGTCGGTTTAGGTTAGGAATTATTTTAATATTGACTGTCTTGTGTGGGCTGTAGCGATTGCTACCATTGGATTAATTATTTAAGAATAGTTTATTATTATTCCTAGGAGTTTCTTAGTTACCTAACGTGGTGTAGTGACAGAATTATTTACTACAAAACAGAGGAAAGAAAGAAGAAATACACACAGACTTTGATGCTCTACAATCTGTTGTAAGTGTAATTACCGTATGGATTTCAATAAATTGAATTGAAATTAAATTCTAAAACATAAATTGTTTACGCATAATGATATTAAAACATATTTTTTTAAGCATAACAAATACGCATAATAATTAACTCCTAAAATGTAAGACACTAATACACACTAATAATACACTGTAAAAAGCATGCAATAAAAATGCAAGCATACACCATGCATGCAGCAGGCCTGGTTTCTGTAACGGTTCCGGCGCTGCAGGGCTCCCGCGATCCCACGCGAGCTGCGAATTAAAACTATGCCAAAAAAAATTAGCCTTCATGATAATTATGCCAACATAAACTGTATGCCGAAAAAAAATATGGCGAAGAATTATTATGGCAAAACAAATTATGCCAAAACAGTTACACGAAAGTACATCGGGAAAAAGATATTATGCGAAAAAAAGGGTTCCCCTTCATCCCGGACACGTAATTCTAAGAAAATAGACCACACTGTTATCATTCAAAATGATACGAGAACGTCTCGGCCTCAAGATCGGTTACAAGATAACCCTGATAAATTGGACCGTCTCCTGCCTTTTAACTCACACAAAATACGATTCCCTCAGGCCTAAGCTATTTAAGGGACGAACTAAGCCAAGTAAAAATAAAACTAAAGTTCATTCTATGAACAAAATGATTGTTCATACCCGAAGTTTGGTTAGCAGACGCATCTCCATAATTCACTCCCATTCGGTCTCGTTCACCCCCATTCACCCAGCGATAGTATCTGTGACGTAACAACTGTGTCGTCAGAGGGTCACCCACTTGTTTATTATATCTATGGTCACCCACGTAGGGCCAAGGCTGATTAATATTGGCTGAAGCGGTTTGGACCTTAAAGTTTTGAAGTGGTTGGTTTAAACTGTATAATTGTTGCGGTCGCCTACCACATTAATTATTTAGTTTGAAGCTTAACGCTATGGTAGACTTACGGTGAAAATATAATGTACTAAGTTTTTCCCGCGGCTTCGCTCCCTTGGCCTACGCCACAGTACCCGTTTTCGGAATAAAAAATAGTCTTTGTCACTCCGGAACAATGTAGCTTTCCATGGCTGAAAGAATTTTTTAAATCGGTTTTGCAGTTTTTGAGTTCATCCATTACAAACAATCAAATATTTCCTCTTTATAATATTATTATAATACCCACATTATTTATCTATTATTTAACATTCTAAAGTTAAACTAAAATAAAAACCGGTCAAGTGCGAGTCGAAGTCGCGCACGAAGATTTCCTTACCATTATCGCAAAAACGGCAAAAAAATCAAGATTGTTGTATGGGTGTCCCACTTAAATATTTATTTTATTCTGTTTTTAGTGTTTGTTGTTAAAGCGGCAACAGAAAAACATCATGTGTGAAAATTTCAAATGTCTGGTTATGAGATATGAGAGAGAGAGAGAGAGAGAGATGAGATGAGATATATATATATATAAAAAAGGCTAGGCTGTATAGCCTGGTGACAGACAAACGGACCGTGGGGTCTTAGTTATAGAGTCCCGTTTTTACCCTTTGGGTATCAATAGTAGTGGGCCAGTGGTATCGGCCGCGACTTACAAGCCGTAGGTCGTGGATTTGAACCCAGGCAGGCGCTTTACTTTGTGTAAATTATTTCATCACCACTGCTTTCAACAACGGTGAAAGGAAAACATCGTGACGAAACCGGCATGTCTTAGAACCAAAAAATCGAAGACATGTGACATCCACCAACCCGCACTGGGCCCGCGTGGTGGATTAAGGCTCATTCCCTCTCACAGAGAGGAGGCCTGTGTCCCAGCAAAAAGATGATGAGGATGATGAGTAAAAATAAAATAATATTATAATAAAGTAAAAATATTTGTCTGTAATCTCTAGAAGAACTAAACAGATTTTGAAAATATTGCGTTGGTTGAGTGTATACCAGTGAATACAATCGCTGAGGGCCACGGGAACGAATACGAAGGAAAAGCTAATGTATGGAAAATATATAAACCTGAATGACTACTCTATATCAGAAAGTTACTGAAAATCATGTTACCTTTTCAAGCCTGGAACATACAGGCAACCTCTCAAGAATTTAAATAACCCATGTCCTACCGTAACCCTCAAGGGAAATCCGACATCCAACATATGTACATAGGTCTAATCGACCCACGTTACAAGCTCGTTGGAAAATGTAGCAACCCGTTTCTAGCTCGTGTCAGCCCGCCCTTGACCCTCTCGCTACTGCAACGCGTATCTGTTGCTGCAACGAACGCACTTCAATATGGCCGTTTGAATAACTTGGCACTCTGTACTGGTGCAAGTTCTTAAGGTCAATGCTGAAGATAAATGACAAAAAACGAATTGAAGTTTGGCTCTTTACTCGGGTATGAAAAAAGTCCGGGTTCCCGAAAATCCTCGTCCAGGGTCGGAGAATAATTTGTAAAATAAACATAATGGATTCAGATATTTGAGATACGTTTATTTTACACTGCAAAAGTTCGACTGAATTGGTTTGAAACTGAATATAATTTTGAAATGCTTTAACAATATAATTTAGGTATATATTTTTACTATGTAGATGTTATTATAGATATGTAGATAGAGGAAAATTAAGGAGCGTTTTCTTTCAACGTAATGAATTAAGAATAAGTATATTTATTAAATATTAAGTATATAAAATATATTGCTTTTTTATTTTATTTGTCTTAATCAACGTAGGTCTTTTATATATTATTATGTAACTAGTTTTATCTTACTATATTAGATAAGTACTTAATATATTAAGTATATATATATATATATATATTACACTGGATTCCTACCCTCTATTTTGATCTCCATCGACTTTCACTCAAGTGTTTGCTGGAAGAAAACTCCATTTGGAGTTAAGCTCGCCTTTGTACATGAATTTTGTTTAAATGCATTGTTTTGGAGTACAAAGAATTAAATAAACTCTGTTTTATTGTTAGATTCTTCATTGTACACCATAACTAAGACATAACAAGAAAATAAACCCAATAGTTTAGCCTGGGGATATCTTTTAATAAGACATGAAACATTGAACATGTTGGGCAATTACTTTAATGACCTTATTATTATTTTATAACTTGGAAAGCTGTAGTATTTTTACGATATTTTTTGAAATAATAACAATACCGACAGGCTTATCAAATTGCAACCTTACCAAAACAATATTTGATTACCGATCAACCGAATTCATATTATTGCTTTATGTATTGCATCACTTTGGAATAGGATTTCAAAGTTATGCAAGCATAAACTGCATAAATGAAATATTTTTAACGAAAACACGCTCAGAATTATTATATTTGTTTCATGTTTAATTTATTGCGTTTTTGTAAATAAAATTTTAAAGTTATGATATGAGTGTTGTCACTAGGATCTTTTAGCCACGGTGACGCTACACAGCCCTGTCTAACACCCCTTGAGATGGAAAATCAGTCCGTATACACCACATCAATCCTAACACTAGCACTGGAATCCCTATATACATATTTCAGTGCTTGTACCAAGCGCCAGTTAACACCGTACCTGGATAGCATCGACCACAGTTCATCCCTGCACACACTGTCATAGGCCTTCTCCAAGTCAACGCACAGTAGACATTTTTGTGCTTTGCCAGATGTTTTTCGGCTATGCTCCTCAAGGAGAAGATCTGAACCATACAGGCCATTCCCTCTCTAAATCCTGCTTGCACGTCCCATAATTGTTTAACCTTCACTTTTAGCACACTATTCGCTTTCGCATATAATTTGCCGACAACACTCAAAAGACTAATTCTGCGATAGTTTTTACACTCTTGCTGTGAGCCTTATCCCATACTAACTCCTGTCCGCGGCTTCGCTCGCGTAAAAGTGTTTTATAACCCCAAGGAAATACGAATACAAACTATAAAAAATATTATTATTATGGTTTGTGCGACGCAATAAGAGTAGTTTGTTATTCACGCTTGCTTGTTTCAAAATAATAGGCTTTAGAAAGCTTAGTGGGTGGAAGGAGGCTTACCTTGTATCCCAGTTAAGTCACTATTCAACGGGGTCTTTGTCCATCAAGTGTCGGATCTAGCTGAAATCTGCTTGCAATGGGACTTGGAAGTATAATATTTACATAAAAAGGCATTGTTGGTAATATCACACCTGTTTTCCTGAATTGAACATACATTTCACTAATTAGTTTTAAAGTCCCATTATCGTAAAGGGGGTAGGTATTGTTTTACCCATTTCTGTAGTGGAAATTAGATCGGCAGTCGTTCCATGTAAAATACGGGTATTCAGCTGCAAACAGACCCAAACATAGCATATTTGATAAAAGGCTAGACGGATCATTTAAGGCCAGACTCCAAGGCTAAATATGTTTGTTCCTAAAAATATATATATTATTCAGTCAGGATTCTAAATTCGCTATGCTCCAACTAAATAACAAAAGGTCCGCTGAAAGTGTGAACACCCAAAGTGGGACATCCAATTGTGAAGCTATTTCTGATTGAGAGGGTCAGCTCGATCTGTCTGGCCCTGTTTGGTTGGTGACTCTAATCAAATTATTTTCAGAAACAGAAGTTTTATTTCGAAATAAACTGTATTATTATTTATATTTAATTTGATTTAAATCTGAAAATTAACGATTTCATAACATCACGCATGTATTCTCCGAAGAATTAGGCAGAGGTGCATATAAGTACACCCACATGTCTTCAGTTAACAATTTAATCTATACCAATATTTAAAGAGAAAAGATTTTTTTGTTTGTTTGTACCGAATAGGCTCCGAAACTACTGGACTGATTTAAAAAAATCCTTCAACTTTGGAAAGCTACATTATGCCCGATTAATATAGGCTATGAATTATCCTTATGAAAATTGCAATAATGTAACCCAAAGTAGCAAAATGTTGCCTATAAAATTCATTATTTGTGCGTTGCTGTGTGCTACTACTACTACTGTGTGTATGCGTGCGCTGAGTAAACTATTGAACTGTTGATACATAAAAATTATGTACTACATGATAAAAGTACTCATTATTAACTATAAAAAAGACTGCGAGAGAATATATCTATCATAATTAAATCACAATATGTGTTCTAAAATTTAATTATATCGCTGGTAACAATTCACAACAAAAGTTGGTCACATTCGTATTGTAGTATTGATTCTTATTCAAATAAATAGTTTTACAAACTGGTAGTTAGGGTAGGTGGGTAGGTAGGTAGGTAGGTAAGGTGGGTGAGTAGGTAGGTTGGGTAGGGTAAGTAGGGTATGTAGGATAGGGTAGGTACGTTGGATAGGATATGTAGGATAGGGTAGGTATGTTGGGTAGGGTAGGTAGGTAAGTAGGATAGGTAGGTTGATCGGTAGGGCAGGTGAGTAGGTTGGTAGGTAGGTAAGGTAGGTGGGTCGGAACTTGGGTAGGTAGGTAGGTGATAGGTAGGTAGGTAGCCAGTTGACGGGAGCGAAGCCGCGGGGGTTAGCTAGTTTCATATAATAAAGAGGTAAAACGTTTGTGTTTTGTTGTGTTATTACAAAACTTCTGATACTGATAGAAAAATACACTTTGACTGAGTGTCATCGGCTACTTTTTATCTAGGAAAAATATACGGTTTCATTGGGTTAGGTTTATTATCGTAGACCTTTAATTTCATTGTTATTACAGCAAACTGAATATCACTGCAATATTGGCCCTAGAGCTTGAGCGTAATTATTGTTTCTGAAATTCAATCGATTTCTCTTAGACTTATGTAGTTCCGCGTTTGTACAGCTTCTTTGGTATAATTATACATATATAGCTTAGATTATTGTTTAGCATTCATTATCAAATATGTATCGACTGTCCTAAAGGAGACATATCTCTATTAAACTGAGGTTTGGTGTGGGTTAAGCTCACCTGTTTATATAAGCTGTAAAAATAAGAATAACAAATGATCACTTTGTCTATCCTCCTCTCTATGAGAAGCAAGCTTTTATGTCATCCAGACTCAACAACAATAACTCATCCACATTCTCCTTTACTTGCAGATCAAACCCTGGACAGTGACTACGTCAAGCGCTACCTGGGCGAACTGACGCCCAACCAGGAGTCGCGCCTGCTGCAGCTGCGCAAGTGGATTAATGACCTGCAGAAGGGCAAGGTGAGCAACTCCTGGAGATGGTTCAGATAAACTAAGCCTACTGCACCTAAAGTAAGGGTTTAAACAGACATCCGCATGATCTTCATGCATGACATTGAAAGCGACTTTGTACCTTGGAGTTGAGGGTTGTTTTTCGTACTCAAGTGATACAGGAATGGCCGCATGGGTTTGATCGAACATGAGACTCTTTGCATCTGACGCAAAGTCAAATGCCGGGTCTGACGTATGCGAAAGATTTGTTTTTCTGAATGCAATCCTTAGCAATACACTCCTGGCAGATGAGTCGTGAACATAGATGGACTGGTAGGTTGGTTGCGGCTTTTGCGAGATTCCACCATTTTTCTCTATTTGTGGCACTACCTTTACATTCAGTAAGCAACCACGAAACAGGATTCCTAGTCCCTTTGCTCAAAATTGTAACAAATCTTCATGGCTGTTGCTGATAGGTATTTCATTTGGGGTGCTTTTATCAACGCCCCCTAATGACACACAACTGTCTATTGTTGTGTGACTCCCAGAGATGCTGTTTCGTTTTGTGGATTAGTTAATAATAAATAGTACATGAAACAATATATATTTTTTTTTTTTCAAATATTTTAACCTAGCCGTTACTAAGAAAATTACCGTTTTACGGCACTAAAGCGTATGTAGGCCCTTAAAAGGAATATTACCAACTTGCTATTTTCTTGCGGCTTTGTTCTGGTGGCGCACTTTGCTGGTAAAAGTAGCGTATAGTTTACTGCGTCAGTGTAACTGTCTGCCAGTGAAATCATTTTCGTTATTAGCAGTATAGGTACTGCAGCTGTTTCTATCTAGCACGCCGCCTCACTTCGTTTGTTCACATATTATACCAATATTTTTATTGTATTCTATACTTTCAAAGATATATTTTACTTTTAAATAAAACCAACAATTTTTACCCCTTTATAATATAGATTCGTTTAGGTTATCTTTAAATGTTTTCTTGGTTTTCGAATTTAGATAGTAAAAAATTTCTAATTTTCGGTATTGGCACGACCACAGGGGCATGATCGGCATCAATTTCATATGAAAACTGATAGAATGCAATGCGCAGTTACTCAACTGCGCATTGCATCCTATCAGTTTGCTACTGATTGCTTGGGGGTTAAATAACGGGATATTGTGGTCAATCCATCTGATATTCTTTTGTTTCCGTACGACAACCGCGAAGTTTATGTTGGTTGAAAACAATTTGATTTAATAAGACTACACAAGTATACTTAACATATAACGGGTTAGTACCTGGGCGACCGAGCTCTGCTCGGGTGGAAATAGAGAAAATGACGTTTTCTAAAAATGAAATCTAGCTAGATCGAATTATCGCCCCCGAAACCCCCTGCGTACTAAATTTCATGAAAAGCATTGGATCGGTTTCCAAGATTCAGATTATATATAAATATTATATACAAGAATTGCTGGTTTAAAGGTATTAGACAGATTTGAAAAGCAATTACACAGTTCTTTCATTTCCGATGACCGACGAGATGCATCTATTTATTATTGAGGAATCCTGTAATGATAAATGTAATAAAGATGAAATAAATAAATCTATCTACACCGCCTTCTACATTCCATCTATTATTATTAATTCAGATTACTTATTATTTCTATCTACATATATATCATCATCATCTATATAAGACGAAAGACGTCCACTGCTGGACATAGGCCTCCCCCAAGCGTCGCCACATTGACTGGTCATACATATATATATTCTATAAAAATCCAGAAGGCAGAAACTAGCCTTCTAACCCGCCCTCCTTTTCACTCTCAGGTGCCAAGCGACACAACTCTACTCCGATTCCTGCGCGCTCGGGACTTCAACGTGGAGAAGGCTCGAGAGATGCTCTCCCAATCACTCCTGTGGCGTAAGAAGCACCAGGTGGATCGCATCCTCTCGGAGTACGAAACCCCTGACGTCGTGAAGCAGTACTTCCCTGGAGGCTGGCATCATCACGACAAGGGTGAGTGACCAGCATGTCTCTAGCGCAAGAAGCGCCAGGTGGATCCCATCCTCTCGGAGTAGGAGATCCCTGACGTGGTGTGGCAGAACTTTCCTGGAGGCTGGCACCATCACGACAAAGATGGGAAGACCAGCCATGGTCTTGAAGATTTCCTAAAGAGCTTTGCGATGATTAAACTTCCCTTGTCCATCTAGTGGTCCGAAGCGCGTTTACCGTCAATCCTGGATTTAATCTCTGGGTCGGACGATTTTGAGGATTTTTTTTTAGTAGCTATGTTTTTTGAAGCTAATGAAATAAGCTACCTTCATATTACATGGGACTTTCAATCAAGCTCTTGAGGTGTGAGTAAGCTACTACTCCTCTACCAGTCAGTGGGAAAAAAATTTTTTCGTCAACAAGGCAGCCATTATTTTTTGCAACTCAAGCAAATTTGCTTTTCAATTTTAGACTTGAAAATCACCAGCCGACTTTATAGTTCAGCTCGGCTATCTAGAGTCATTGATATTAAAACCAAGCTTTGCGCTCCAGATGGACGACCGCTGTACATTCTGCGACTGGGTCAGATGGACGTGAAGGGACTGCTCAAGTCCATCGGAGAGGATGGCCTCTTGAAGTTGGTGAGTACATAATCCTTTTCGTAATCATTTGCAGGTTGTGCTAGTCCTGCTGAGGTTTTCTTCGTAATTGATAAACTTTACCAGTTTAGCTCTAGACGAGCTATCCCTTGATGTCATTCAAGACTGGTTTTACCCCTCCGAACTTAGTATCAATTTTCTGACATTTTTATATATTTGTTACTAAAAAACTGGCACTAAGGTCTCAGACAATATGCCTGTGGCGTAGGTGCGAATTATTTAAAATACTCGATCGCTATATCAATTTGTAAACAAAAAAAAGATATTTCTCTCACTGTCACGGCGCTTATCCTGTTGCCATAAAAATTGACGATTACGTTAACGCGATCGAGCACGAGTAAAAACTCGCACACAGTCTGGAACTTTTAAAATTATACTTCTGGTAACCTTGCTAATCGTAATGTTATTATATTATATTATTTACTAAGCTACTATAGGTACACTACAACCCTTTTTCAAATTCTCATCATCTTCTGCCACTTTTCAGACACTTCACGTATGTGAGGAAGGTTTAAAACTTCTGGAAGAGGCCACCAACTCGTCAGAACATGCCGTGCACGCGTGGTGCCTGCTGGTGGACCTGGACGGACTCAACATGCGCCACCTGTGGCGGCCCGGCGTGCGCGCGCTGCTGCGCATCATACAGGTAACGTATATTTATCATAACTGCCGAAACGGAATAGAAGCTTAAGCCAAAGCCGAGGCCGTTATAGAGCCGAGAGACTGCAATGATAAATGGCCAAGTATACCTATCAATTTTAAATTTTAAGAACCAAGTCCCAGCGGGTTATCCGTGTTTGGAGGTATGTGGAACAGAGTGTAGAGTCGAACCTCCAATGAAAAGGGAGAAACCTCCGACCAGACGGGCACGGTGTCTGGTCCGAGCAACAGCCGACAGTTGTTGTAGGCCTGTTGTATACATTCAAATCATGCCAAAACTCTGCTTGCGCGATGCAAGATTTTTATGACGTCAGGTCATTAGTTCGTACAGATGCCGCTACACGTGCGTTGGTCCCTAAATGAAATTATTTAGGACTTTTAAAGCGTAGCACACGCTTTATTGTTCTCGCCACACTTGTGGGCCGACCTGGAGATGGCCTTCCGATGCGCAAGGCACGGATCGATGCTGTTTTTGTGAGATTCACTACTGCGCAGCCATTGTAGTGCGGCCAAGAAGTTCGGCGAGAACTATACTTAAGAGACTTTAATAGTAGTTGTTAAAAAATCTCCGTTTTCCGTACAGATCGTGGAAGCTAACTATCCTGAGACTATGGGGAGGGTTCTGATCGTGCGAGCGCCGAGGGTGTTCCCCATACTCTGGACTATTGTTAGCACTTTTATTGGTGAGTCATTGTTTTTTTACAAGCTTTTATTTAACTTGCAGTGTATGTATGTACTAGCTTTTACCCGCGGCTTCGCTCGCAGTGAAGACTTTTTTTTTTACATATAGTTTCCTATGTTACTTGTAATACCTCCAAGAATTTACAAAGTTTCATGATGATCGGTTCAGTAGTTTTTGCGTGAAAGCGTAACAAACAAACTTACATTCAAATTTATAATATTAGTAAGGAATTAAGGATGTAAGTGTGTTCGGGTCAAATCTTGCAACTGAATTTTAAAGCAGTTATCCTCTACCAATTAAGATGAAATTTTACATTCTCGTTTAATTTGGATGACAATGCATGGTTAGCTAAGTGACGTCATTCTAAATCCTATATGGCGGACGGCCCAAGATGGTGGACTAATCATTTTTTGTGTACTGCCATGATATGGGTATCAAATGAAAGGGTTTGCTGAGAAAAATACGAAAAAGGTCTTTTTTTTAAAGAGTTTTTTAATAAATATTTTATTTCTTTTAATACTATGTAGATATACGAATACTAACCGTTGCTGCAATTATCAAAGCCAAAGCAGTAGGCTTTGACTTTGAGTGTTGTCATGAGCAGTGGGTACCACATTCATAAAGACGAATATTGATGATTGCAGATCAGCTTCAGTTATAAGTATATTATTTTTTCGTTCCAGACGAGAACACCCGCAGCAAGTTCTTGTTCTACGGCGGCAAGGACTACCTGCAACCAGGTGGACTGCTCGACTACATTCCCAAGGAACTCATACCTGACTTCCTCGGAGGACCCTGCAAGGTAAGAGGAACTTATATCTCCTGGACAGGTATGCATGATGTCGAAATTCCAGCTGATTTTTAAAGTATATGTGACGACATAATACTACGAAACAACAACGTCGGTATGGGGAAAAACCGGGATGTTTCCTTGCCGTTTTGTTACTTTTCTCATTATTCCCATGCCGTTGTCGCCTTGTTCCTTTGTAAGACGTGATTGTGTTGCGGCCAAAACTTAGGTACAGTGTTCTATAACAAAAGGGTAGTTGACAAAAAAATCTATTTAATCCGTCAGTTAGATAGCCTAAAAATATTGGACACTTTTCTTTTCCTTTAATTCTTAATTCTTTATTGTACACCAAAACAATACATTTACAGAAAGTGAAATCAATATTCATGTACAAGGGCGAGCTTAACTCCAAAATGGAGTTTTCTTTACTATGTTATCAAAAAAGTACGACGATACAGTGCGTTGAAATATCGACACGGTGTGCTACACTTTATACTGACAAAGTGACGTCACAAGCCCCCATTTCTGAACTTTGATGCGCTTTATCTTTGTAAATCTTTATTTATTAGATAAAACAAAAAAAATGTGTACAATATTAAATGTTAACCTCATTGTATGTGTTTTTAGTTTTAAGTTTCTTTTATAAATGTAACTTATGGTGTACAATAAAGTATATAATAAATAATCCCACTGCAGGTCTAAATAGAATTAACGTTTATCTACCCAGGAAACATCTCTATTTTGGGACTTTTCACACGAAACTTTAGCCGCCTATTCAGCCACTGCCTTTTAAGCTCAGCTTAGGCTTGTTACTTAGAAATACCAGTTCTATTGGTGTTCCTAAATTTAAAAACACACATTTGAGGATATTCCTGAGAAACAATGAGGCAGTAATTTCTTAATTTTAATGTATGATTGTTTTATTGTCGGCGGCCGCAGTCGGACATAGTAAACGCGTCGCTGAACGTGCCGCACCAGTATTACGACTCAGTACGCGATAAGTATCGCGGCAGGCCTTCGGTATCCGTGCGATAGACTTGCTAACTGCTTTCTATGGTCTAAATAGACGATCTGATAAATTACACTGCTAAGAAATTTTATTATCTACTCGCTAGCGGCTTAAGCACAATATTAATTTAGTTAAATTATACAATAAGTAAAATTTAAAAATCCCAGACACATTTTTATTTCGTGTTTTAAACTACATAATTTATCTAGTATTTAATTTTGGGCGCACGGTTGGCGCAGTGGTTGAGCAGTTGACTGCTGTGCTGCGTGTTGTGGGTTTGATTCCCCCACGGAACAATAAATATTTGTATGACCTACAAATAGTTGTTCCGGCTCTGGGTGTTTGTGAATGTGAGTTTATGTTTGTAAACGCATCCATGATATACGAGAAATTGTCATCGACATCGACTCAAAAAATAAAATAAAAAAGTGACACGCTTTGATTGACAATCTATCGAACACGTAATTATGACACGATATCTTGTGAAAATACCCCGATTCAAACAGTAAAACGGTCATAACTTTTGAACTGATTTTCACCAAACATAGCACTCACACTCGATGAGTCACCATTCAAACAATAAAAAACTAAATCAAAATCGGTTCATCCGTTTAAGAGCTATGATGCTGCAGATAGATATACATATAGACCAAACACACAGGTACACAAATCAAACTTATAACACCCCTCTTTTTCCGTCAGGGGTAAAAAAAACAGGCAATTCACTTTATCTTAAAGAATGACGACTTACAAGAATTGCCTCAACTTTCAGCCTACCTACAATCAAACTCAAAGTAAAACTATTCTCGTTATCATCTAATTTTACGAATCGTAAACCAACCAGTTACTTAGTTTAGAATCGTTAATTTTTCATTAAAATCACCTAAGAAATCTTATAATAACTAACCAAGCTAAATAGTTCCTAATTTTAGTAAATAATCGCGGATACCGAGGTCTGGCTGCCTATCTGTCAGTGTATTGCCATGGTGCTAGTCAGTATTAGTCAGTGACACTTGTGCTACGAGAATCTCTGTGTATCATCACCACAGCACCGACAACATTGTCACTATTCTTTTCTACTGTGACTAAAAATGTATCATCACTAACACTAATACGCCAGTCTTAAAAGGTCTTCATCTTCAGTTCACTCTTTGTTTTCATATAAGATAATGATAATTATGTTCGATAACTGTATTCGTCTAAAATTGCTTCCAAAAACTGCTATAGATATTTATTAATTAATTAATACATCATGCACACAAAGGCGGTCAACGTCTTAGGCATTTTCTTCCAGTCGACCTTTGGGTGACGCAGAGGATTTGCCGGATCCAAATCAAAATGGCTGATAGTAGGCTTGTGTGCTGTAGACCGTAGTGAAAAACTGTATATTTGTAGAATTTGGGATACATAATAATTACACGTTTTGATGAATAAGGTCTCCCGAAAAATTAATAGGCGACCCCTTTTCAATCAAAGATAAGTACTAGAGTTTGTGAATAATACGAAAAACAAAACAATATCAGCTCAACTACTTCTTCTAAATAGAAATGCTTGGCTCACTCCAATACGTCACTTCACACACAATCACCTAGCGACCACCAAGCTACACTCACATACACTCTGTCATCACCGTCTGTAAGCACTCCACGTGTCCACAGAGCTTCGTGCACGAAGGCGGACTGGTGCCTAAGAGTCTGTACGTAAGTGGGGCCTTCACGGAGCGGGACGGAGATCCACTCAGTGAGGATAGCATCTACAGATCTGTGAGCTTGGGGAAGGGCCAGGTATGTTTGACTTTTGTGTTATACTTTGTTGAAAACCAGACGAAGCGCGGGCTTCACTTGCGGCGACATTATAGTAGTTATGCCAAATGAGAACTGAAAAAGGGCTCATTTAGGTGTACGAGGAGTTGAGGGCGCATATGTCCTTGATTAAACCTTTTACTGTGCTCCCTTATAATAACAGTGTACTTGGAGTTGTCAATGTCACTCTGACGTTCTCTCTGGCTATTGGCGCACGAGGCGAATGCATGGCGCCGCGCGGGTACGGGTCGCTTGACGTACGAAGTGCACAGTTATTATTACCGTGTAGACAGACCTTTTCAAGACCTCTACAGAAACAGTTTCTGTAGATTTGTATTATGGTTTTCCTACTCCTCCGTTATTCTTTTCTGATTAATTTCGTTGCGGGATCCAAGACAGTTAAATTCATTCTCCGGGACTTCGTCTAGCTTCATTCCCTCGACGCTTTTCTGGTGGTCGCCACTATTGATTCTGGCTTTCAGAAGTTGCAGTGGTTTGGGAATAGTTTCTCAGTTTCTGAGAAACTAAACTCGGAAGAGGTACTTCATGATTGCGGAGACAGATATTTACGGCATCACATAAGTCTATAGCTATAAGAGCACCATATTTGTAATGATTGAATGTTATGATAATTAATGATCAGACTTGATTGATAGAACGAAAAAACTTTCGAAGTAAAATCTAGCACCTAAACAACCGGATCTTCCCAACTGTTTTAATTATATAATACCCTAAATACCTACGATTTGCCACAGGTCCACGAAATAATAGTATCCAACCGCGACCCCCAAAGCGTGCTGACTTGGGACTTCGACGTGCTTCGTCACGACATCGCCTTCACCGTGTACCGCAGCGAGCATGAGCTGAACCATCCTCCAGCAGACACCTCAGGTACTACCTTGAAAGCACAGGTTTTGGCGGCTATTGATCTTGAAGAATAAATATATTTAGGATCGGCATAGCAGGCTCTTTAGTCGCGGCTTTTCCCTGAATTAACTGGACTCTTGACCCTGTTGTTAGTCAAAGTTGACTAACAACAGGGTCAAGAGTCCTTCCCCGTCATTCAGTAGCAAAAGGTGTAACAAGCGTTTATCAGAAATGGTAATCGAGACATTCCTGGAACTTGTGCACCTAATGGATGCATTTGTTTACCCGACTGCCGAAGGAGAGTTATGTTTTTTCAAGGAGAAAAATTGACTCTTTAATGTATTCTAAGCTACTTTTTAAACAAGTTTAATAACGGACACCTCCTTATTGTGACATTCATTTTAAGCATCACAAGACACATCTCTATGGTCATTGTTTATCAAGCAATTTTTATTATTTCATTTTTTTTTATAACTTTCGGTTTACCTATTATTTTACAATCCACCCATCCAACTAACCATCTATTTTTCATAGCTTCTTTTTATTTACTTTATGTTGCCCATAACACCAGCTATTGATTGCAGCCCTGTGCGTAGGTGGTGGTGACGAGGCTCGCTCGGTACTGGAGCAGAAGGGCTGGCGAGAGGGGGAACACTTCCACAGGGTGGAGCATACCCTGGTGTGCCATGATGGAGAGAGCATACAGGTATGATTGTGACGCAATCCGACGAGGACATTGTCTTTTTAGTAAATAGGTTTCTTCTAGGCAAGGTGCTCCATCATCGACCACATGATCGCTTTCCATCAGGTGCGAGCCTATGAAAAATAGGACAAATAGAAAAAAATCGAGGTTAATTACCACAAAAAAGATAATAATTTAATAATTTGTATTTGGACTTGGCTTTTGGATATCATCAAGTATGAGTAGAATATGTAAAGTACCACATCCCTTTAAATAAGTCCTGCATTTTATCGTGTGTGATTAATGTAACGTTAATTGGAATTATAGTTAGAAATACAGAATTTACTTTACAAATATCTTATAATTTGCTTTTAAACAGACTCAGCATATTCGCGTACCTTGATGATGTACTAGTGTTTTCAAGTCTTAAAGTATCAAGCGAAATGTATTGCAATTGGTACGGCTGGTGAAAAAAACGGTACTATAACTTTACAGAGGTCGATATACTCTTGCTTCGCGTTTCTTGATTACTCTTTTTCAAGCATATTCTCACCTGGTGTCTCGACATTACACAGGGCTCCCACGTAATGCTGGAGTGTGGCAGCTACGTGCTGCAGTGGCGCTGCGACGTGTTGGACAGCACGCACCGCGCCGCGCAGCTCATGTACTTCCACGAGACGCTCACCAGTCACCACTACAAGTATGTAACACCCTGTGTACTTTATAGGGCTTTATGGTACTTATACCGTCCATCACGCTATTGAAATCAAGCCTAATCTTCGAACTGTACGCTGATCGTAACATAATACAGTCTTTCCCCTCAAGAACGGTCTTCGACAACCCTGATTGGTCTAAAGTAAATGTCAGCACACATTGTGTTGCTGTCACATTTACTTCGTATTTATTTATATAAACTTCATGCACGAAAGTATAATGGCGGACTTAATGCCTTAGGCATTCTCTACCAGTTAACCAAAAGTGGTGAAGAGACAACATGGCGGGTGCATTATTTAAAACGTATATATACGTTTAGTTAACAGTACATGTAAAATCTACGAAGTCAGCATATTCAGGAATATTTCTATGTACTTTATGAAAACTGTTCAGCACCTCACTTGTGATTTTATTATGACTTTCACGCCTTATGTATTCCACCAACATGTTAACCACCTTGTCTTTCATCTGGCTATCACAGAATTTCACTACAAGATCATTCCATCACCGTTGTATCATACAGTAGAAACCCGCAATTCCTAACAGCCTTTTTATTTTTGTAACTCTGCAGTTGGACTATATCAGCTTCTTCGGACAAGTCAAGCCTCGAAAGCTCTCCAGAGAACAAAAACTCGACATAGTATCATAGATTTCAATAATAAGAAAAGCCATATCACAGAATATATCTATTTATTTTAGATTTTAAATGTTATGAACGCCAATTAATGTTGTGATATTATTTATTTTATTTATTTATGATATTATGACCGTGTGTCAACATGTCAAGAAAATATAGGATAAGAAAATAAGAACAACCAAAGTTGGTATTAAGAATTTGAGCTTTGAATGTCTTTTGAATGCTTCTGTATTTGGTAGTCTATTGAAAAACTTTTCGGACGATACGTTACTTGGGATGTGAAAAACTGTTTGGTTTACTAGTTTTCCACGTCCCAAGAGGCCTTTATACAACTCGGGACACAATAATATCTGTAAAAGTGTTTCCGATTTCGTATCTTCAAGCATGCTTGTTTGAGAGACAGTGATCTTGCAGAGTTTTGATGAATGTACAGTCAATGAGCTGAGATAACCTGCGCTCATCTCATTTATTAACTAGGTCTTACGGTGTTTATTTGAGTGACAATGATAATGAATTGTGCCTCAATAATGTAGCTATATTAATCTTGGGATGGTGAATTCTCTCTTTTAACTTGTTGACTGGACACTATACTAATCTTGTCCCGTTGAGTGCTATACAATCAGTATAGTAAATGCAATAAGAACTAAGAAGCCAAATATCTAGCCCACTAACCTCACCGTTTTTTCCCAGGGGTTCAATGTCCAGCCTGCAGTCAGGTACCTCTGGCTTCTCCTGCCTCAGCGGCAAGTCCGTGGCCAGCAGCTGCCCGTCCCGGTGATGCGAGATCCCTGCGAGGTACGCGCCGCCAGCCCTCGCGAGACTCTCCTGAGCCCTGGCTTAACGGCTGAACAGTTTAATGGCTGAAGGTTCCGAACTCAAACACATCCTGCAGGTGATTTGAACATCTTTGGTGTTAGACTTAGCATAATAACGAAAAGTTGTTGACGTAAACGTTTACGTTAACGTTACTATATTTAGTTCAAAGGTATTTCGTGTAATAGCTGTCGGATTTGATATAGTTACGAAATTGAATAGATCCAGTGTTATTCTGTAAAAGTGGAGTTCACTTCAAACTCACTTCACCTAAGTTTTCCCGGTGAGATTTTACAGAATAGAACAACTGTTTAGTAAATGTTTTAGTACTAAGACTATTGTATTGTTTTATTTGTAATGCAATTCTTCTAGAGGGTAAATAAAATAAGATAAAAAAAGTAATCTTTTATTGTAATCGATGATATTTCTTCGAAATGTACAGATTTAGACAAACGCATTATTTCGCGGGAATTTCGTACGGCTGTGGGCAATGCTGATAGTTTTTGGGCAAAGTGTAAAACATTACTGGAAAAAGGTTCCAAGAGATAATACTAAGTTTTTGCCTAATTTGCCCAAACATTGCTCACAATGCTGTGCCCACTCAATACATTGCATAATAAATATAACACGATCTCATTGCGTCCCTGAAACCACTTAATGTGTGTTTGTAAGTGACGGCTTTATAAAGGCGAGTTCAGACGGGGAGACTTTGAAGAAACCTGTATAGAAAAATAGATAGCTTATAATTTTAGTGTTTTTGACGATAACTACTTAACACTGAGATAGTTAATCTGAAATAGCAAGAGTCTTTTCAAGGGAAAAGATTTTCATGGTGTATAAAATTAAATGTAGCCCCTCTTGTGGAAAAGTAGCATAAATCTTTAAAAACCAATGCAAATTCTATTGCTAGGTTTACTAATGGTAGCTAAATCTCGTAGTACAATTAATGTAAGAAATATCTATCAATCATGAAGGTCGAGCCTACATAAAAGAATCGCCCGGTCTGAACAAGCCACAACCTACTGTGACAAATCATACTTCTTATATGAATATTCTTCACTATCGTAGCCATAAAAACTAACTATAAATGAAGCCAAACAAATTTAATTCTTCAACGAGTAAAATAAAGTCTATTTTTCAATGTAGTAACGGAATATATTAATAAAATGTTTGTATGTATGTACATTTAATCGATCGTAAATAACGCATGTTTATATACTTCGAGTATATGAAGTAGGAAATTACAATAATTCAGTAACTATGTGGCAATGCTAAAGGCGACCAATCGCACTTTATTACTATTTTAAACATTTTCATAAACATAAGTTAAAAGTTCTCTAGTATAAGAAATCTTATAAATACGAAATTGTTGAATAAAGATGTTTAAGTGGCGATAGGTCGCGAATTCGAATCCTGTCCTTGTAAACTTTCGTGGTATCGAAACCCACATATTTTACTTAGAGGAGTTAGAGTACCCCTGCAATTATATAGGCCAGGAGCAGTAAAGGCCTAAACATGCGTTATCTACGTTCATCAAATAAATGTGCTAAATTAACAGATATATCTATGAATATGTAGCCAATATTAATGCTCAGAAGTATATGTAAGGAAACACAAAAGTGTCGGGTACAAAATTGTGTAAGGAAAGTGGCTTTTAGTCCAGGAGCTAGTGAAAAGGTGTCAAAATATATCATATAATATAATATATTATATAAGACTTTCAAAAAACTAATATCTACTTCATTTATTTTCCATTCCTTTTTAGCTGGTATAAATATGTATAATAAGAAATAATATTTTTATACATGGCATGTTTTTAAAGTTATGGATGGAGCTCCTGGCCTAATTATGCCAGCGTGTGTCTCACTTAGCGATAAAATAAATATACAGCGTTGAAAACAATTTAATAAAATCATAACATTCTTTTACAATAATTCATGACCACATAGCTAATTACTTATCTTAAAATCGAACTATCCTTTCATCCGTGCATCGGAAAGCACGTTTAGCTGTTGGTTCTGGCTGTCATTTGAAGACCTTTGAAAGTTGTTTGGGTAGTCAGGAGCCTGAAATCGGACATCAGTCTTGCCAAGAGGTATCGTGTTACCCAGTTACTGTGTTGTGGAAGTCAGATAGGCAGTCGCTCTATGTAAAATACTGATACTCAACTGAATCCGGTTAGACTGGAACCCGTCCCCAACATAGTGGGAAAAGGCTTGGCAGATTGATCGATACGCCTAATGCAGTGTCTGGGTTTTCTTTGCGTTCTGGCTAGCGTCAATACCGTAAAATATTATTAGTGACGCCGATTTTAAGCTAGCCAAGTTGATGCCAACTAGTTCTTCTAGAGTTTTAGTTCTGTAATAAAAATGTTACTCACATTTTTATTAATATTTTAATTTTTTTATTATTCCTTCTCTGGTTTCGCCTCAGTATGAACCATCCTTAAGATATACTTTTTATTTTTATTGTTAGGCTCGCGTTTGACCACTATCTCGCCTGATGGTAAGCGATGATGTGGTCGACGGTGAAGCGCGCTGGCCTATAGAACCTATTCACTCTTGACTTAAAGACCCCAAGGTTGTAGCTATCAGGAAACACAAAATTGCGGCAGGTGATTCCATTACTTAGTTGTACGCACAATGAAAATATTTGTTTAGTGCGTATGGGTGGGTATTAGTGATACTTCAATTTGGCGACTCCCAGATTATCCCCTGTTACCCAAAACGGCTGTAGCTACATCGTGCTACACCGTCGACCACATAAACGCTTACCATCAGGTGAGATAGTGGTCCAGCTCGAGCCTATCAATAATAAAAAATAGGTACTGTTTTCGCTAGGTGATGACACGCGCTATATATTTACGTGAAACGTAAGGATTGTAACTCAATATTTGAGAGTGTTCGGTAGTGACGTCTTAAGATAATTCAACTAACAGATTGCACATATTTTTCCGTACATAATTATATATGTATAGTTTTACATAGGTATATGGTTCAATTTTGAAGAGTTATTCGGTTTTGGACTAAGAATTTATAACTACATGCCAGCCATGGTAAAGAAAATAGAACGAATGAATGAGATGACACTTCTATCTCATGTTAAATCGAAAACAAAATATCACAGTCGCTACCAGTGTTTGCTTCCGGAGTTACGGAATAATAATTATCCCATTTGATATTTGTATGTGACATACATACACAAGTGACATATGTGGCAAATTGTCAAACGTTAAACGCTGGTTGCTGTGATGGGCTCAATGATTTTCAACTACCAATTATTGTAGCACTGAGCTTGTATTTGTTTTGTGATGCATTGTTAGTACAAAACCGAATGTAACTTCAACTAAAAATATGTAATACATAAGCTTACTAAAAACACTATCAAATAAACTATTAATAACGGTTAATAAATATTGTAAGTAGCGAAATTAGTTCGGTTAAAACGCGTGTTGGTAAAAAAATGGTTTTATTATTAACTATTACTTAATAATTATTAAAATGAGTTCAGCTGTTTGAGAAATTTCAAAGACGTTCTAGCTTATTTAACAAAAGCTAAGAAAATAAAATAATGATGAATGAATCACTTTTCACTTATTTCTTTCAACTTCATTTAAACAAAACCAACCTTCGATGAAACAGTAATAAAAACACCTTCCATATACAAATACCTATCGAGAAATTACTGATCAAGTCGCCACAATGCATTATGAATCTTAAGATGTGAGAAATAGAGTTCGTATTGGGTTACTGTACTAGTAATTATACTTAAAATCAATTATTTTTCAATTAATGTTTGATGGAATTGATATCTGATTGCGGCGGGTAGGTGGCGCTGTGTCATTACGTAATCAAGTTTTTAACTAAGAAATCTTGCTTAGTTAGTACATTCAAATTAGTTATATTGGTACACAGCATAGAATGTGGAAGGGGTATGTCCAGTACGGGGTCTAAATTGCAGTCAGACCTCTATGTTTATAGTCTTTCGGTTCTGTGCATATAAAAGTGTGCGTGATGTTTCTAAGCAAACAGTAAGACATCATACAGTCTAACTACGAGGTGAAGGGGCGTGGTCAACGCCACACAAAGATAAAAATATATACTTACTCAATACACTTAGATATAACTACAAAAGTCCGTGTCGAGCCAGTTCAAAACTAAGTTTAAAATTCGTCATAGTAGATATCGTAACTTATGGCAGATTCGTGAGAGAGTGCCACTACAAAGCGGGATCCTAATAGATGCAAGTTCAAATCTCGGCTGCACGAAGTTTATTTTTGTATTTTTGTTAACCTATACTCATGGTAACAAGTAATGACTAGTAAGTTACGCGAAATTTATGCATCTTAGAATAGGTATAAAATAAAAACAAATATTTTTTTATGCATTCTTTGTTAATATTGTTTATACCCAACCATTAAAAAAGAAAGCACGTTGAAAATAAACTGATTGATTTAAGTGAGTATTGATTTATTAAATATTATTAACACTAATTCAAATAGTAGGCAGATAAAAAAAGATAGAAAAGTTTGAATAGTTTGACGTTGCGGCCATGTCGCGTTCTCATTGTTTCATTAAAAAAGAGTTCGATATACAGGTGTGTGTATGAATGTGATGTGTAGAATAAGGTCGTAAGTGGAACTGATTGGCTATGCTATAGTTTCGTGAAGATAGGACTGCACTTTAGACTGTGATAGTACACAGAACAAATTTCATTATTGAGGTTTAAACATAGGTAATGAAAAGATTCTTGGTAAAACAAACATATATCTTAAAAAAAAAAAGCTAGATTACAATACATCGAATTAACACGGGATCGGTCAATGTGGCGACGCTTGGGTGAGGCGTATGTCCAGCAGTGGACGTCTTTCGGCTGAAATGATGTTGATGATGATGATAAATTCACATGTCCCCGTGATACTCTTGGACAAAACATATTGAATACTTAGTACCAAATTGTTTTTGTGTGTAATACTAGTGCTTACTACTTGTGGTTCACATTTTCTGAATGCCTAATAAAATAACTTAGGTTATAATTAAGTTCTTATTATAATAGAAAACACAATCAGCCTCATTAATTTATTAATTACAACTGTGTAAAGGTTAAACAAACTTGTGATTTAACATGATAAACGGACACATCAATTTGAATCTTGTGTCACTCGAATAGAAGTGGCATTACTTTGAGATTTGAGAGTTATTTCCAATGCAAGACTTGCATTGGTTAACCTCTGACTAGATACTCAATATAAAGATGGCCAGCAAAGTAGCTACCATCCTATGTTGAATCTTAAAAAAATAAGCCTAAAATGTATTGTCGATTATATTGTTTATTAGTTCAATGAAATTAGCTTAATAATCAATATGGTTACCCCCGGTGTTTGAAAATGTCTGTCCAAATGATTTCTTTCAAATTTATGATTATGTTGTTAATTAGTTCAACCAACCAAAAAAGTTTCTGTAAAATTGTCTGGTTATAAATTTTTATATCGAACAGCTAGCTTTAACAGTTTTGTAAATATGATGCATATCGCTTCAGCAAGTTTTTGAATTGTAATAATATTGTGTAATAATACTTTAATACGAAATATAAATAATAAAAACTGTGAAATATGTAGCATTTGGTACCGGGCTATTGTATTTATTTTTACTGTGTTTTATTTCAAGCACAATTCTATGTATAACAAAGGTAGACCTGATTTCTTTTTACACTATACCTTTTATATATTTATAATATTTTTATTGTGAATTACTTCTTCCTTTTGGATCATAATTTTTACGTGCTAAAATCACAGCTAAAATTGTTATTAGTATTTAGCGAATAGTTTTGGTAACTTTGAATTAGTTATTAGGCGTCTCAATGTCAAACGGAGATTTTACGAACTCTAGAAATTGTCTCGATTTATCTTTAAAATCTCTACAACATTCATAAAAAATTAGTTTTAAAAATTAGTTTTGAGATGTCTTATCGATTCTACAAAATATTATTGGTAGAAATTTCTATCGACTAATTCTTACTTTTAAGTAATGGAATTCTTTAGCGTTGTGAATGAGCAATTTATTTTATTAGTATTAAGACACAAAAGTAAATGAATATGTATAAAAAGATAAAAAAATATAATAGTAAGTGCGAAGTTGATCCTATCGAAGTGTTATTTATTTAAGGATTTCACAATAAATATAATGTTAGTAGAATTTATTGAATTATTGAAATAAAAACCTAAATGATAAATGTCGTTTTATTTTAATCACAAAATTTATATTATAGTCACCAGCAGCAGGTGGGTTCCGTAAAAAATTCACGGTGAAATCGAATTGAAATGAACTGTCAATCCCTACTGGAAAACACACAAAAGTTAGCTGTGAGATGCGCAAATTATAGAATCAATGGATTCAAACGACGTTCAATAATGACCGAGTCAGAATACCTTGTATGCTATAAGAAATAAAATAGTTAGAGTCTGAGTCATCGTGGTGAAAGAATTAGTCAGCAAGGGTGCTAGCAGTCCAGTGCGCCGAGCGTTTAGAATCTTAATTCGATATATATTTTATATATTAGAATGTAGAAAAATACTAATAACTAATAAGACTGACCGACCGATGGGTCGAACTCAGAATCCTTGTTCAGTATTTACGCCTACAACAACAAGACAAATGATGCAGTTTTGACGTAGGTACAGAAAATCCAACAATGAAAATCATTACAATTTAGCAATTCTATACTAATCGAACTTGCGTCTTTTATTACTTAGTACACTGGACGCTAAGTAATAAATGTTAGATCGAACTCATTGCCCAACGCGATATTAAAATACATCTAGCAGCAAATCTGTACGCGATAACACTACTTTATGGGCTGCAAATAAAACTCAAATACATATTCCTGAAATATTTAATCTGCCGAGCAAACGTGCTGAGTAATACTTGTACCTTCTCTGGAGGACTAAGCTCTAGTAAAAGTACCTAAAGAATAATCCCTGTGGAGCCAAAATAGTTAGCTCGGATTTGTCAGGGGCATCCATCCGTAACTATACTGTCACTCTGTTAATAATTTACGTGAGTTTGATCCGTGCACGTCTTTTTGCATCGTTCTCACATATATGTATTTTTTTAACAAGAATGATGTTACCAAAAACTTGTAATTGAAACTGATGGAAAAGAGTGTCCGTGGAGTTTCTTGCAAATTCTTCTCCATTGAGATCTACTGACGCTTGCGAATTTGCAACTAGAATCATATTAATTTTTTTTTTGTTTGACTATTCAAAAGTACCTCTTAGGTTTATTTGAAATAAACTATTTTGATTTTATTGATTTTGATAATTTATCTGTCAGCTAATTTTCGTCATAATTTGAGGAAGCCGGCATGAACCTAGAATTCATGTGACGTCCACCAACCCACACTGCCCCCGCGTGGTGGATTAAGGCCCATTCTCTCTAAAAGAAGAGGAGGCCTGTGTCCCAGCAGTGGGAATATTAAAAGGCTGACAATGCTTTAAGCTTGATTCATTCATTCCTACCTGCCTGCCTCATGTATATTGTAGATCCTCTTTGATGTAGGTGACAAATAAATGATTGATTGATTGAGTGATGGTAGAACGAAATTATGTAAACATTTTAGTTGAAAAACATGATTTCTAACTAATATTGCAGTACCTTTCCGGTTTGAAACTTGGAAGCAACTCGTGACACAGTTAATCAGTGTCAAATCTGGACAGATTCCTACCCCAAGCGTCGCCGCACTGAGTGGTCCTGTGCATGTCGCATCCACCGGATTGCCACAGCCTTGACCAGGTCATCGCTCCACCTATAAGGTGCCCTTCTAACGCTACGTCTTCCGGTACGCGGTCGCCACTCCAGAACTTTTCGTCCTCATCAACCATCCGTTCTGCGAGAAATGAGCCCTGCCCACTGCCTCTTGAGTTTGGTAATTCTTCGGGCTGCATCTGTAACCCTGGTTCTCTTGCGGATGACTTCATTTCTGATTCGATCACGCAAGGAAACTCCGAGCATGGCTCTCTGCATAGTCTCCATTTCCTCTCCATTGTTATCTAAGATTTGATTTGACTGTGTATTAGAGGTACACTTGGTACCTTATAAATTTAGTAAGTGTACATTAAAAAGCTTTAGTTTTAGCCACGTTTTAATGTTTACTACTGATGTACTGTATCTAAGATGGATAAATAAATTCTATTCTATTCATTTTCTAATGTGTGACTTTAACCGTTCTGATGAGGTCCATTGTGAACGTCTCTGTCCCGTGGGCAATCACTGGCAACATACACTGGTTATAGACTTTCGTCTTGAGACACTGCGGTAAGTTGTATGAGAAGATACTGCGCAACTTCTCGATCGCTGCCCAGCGGAGTCGGATTCGACGGTTGTCCTCTTTCTCGAAGTTAGACCTACCTAACTGGACCGTTTGTCCCAGGTCTTGATAGGAGTGGGTGTTACATGGGCATTCAACATGACTGGTTTTATCCTTGTTCATTTTAAGACCTCACCCTTTCGATAGTTCTACTGAAGATCATCGAGCATTGTACTGAGGTTCTCCATAGTTTTAGCCATGACCACTACATCGTCGACAAGCCAAAGATGAGTGATGTACTCGCCATTGACGTTGATGCCTAGCCCCATCCAATCCATAAACTTGAAGACATCCCCCAGTGCAATGGTGAACAGTTTCGAAGATAGACGATGATGTCTCACAGCTCACTGCAGAAGCATAGGTTCCGAGGTTCTGGTCCTGGAGTCGGACTGACATGGTGGTGTTTTTGTACAAACACTTCAACACCTCGATTTACCGGTAGTCAATTAGGCACCGTCGAAGATCCTGTAGTACAGCCCAAGTCTCGATCGAATGTAAGGCTTTCTCGTAGTCCACAAACGCTAAACAGAGAGGCAGGTATGTACTCTACGGAGCGAAATACTTTTCGGAATCTGACCCTTGAAAATAACTTGTAGACATGACTAAGAAGTGAGATGGGCCTATAATTCATCAGCCGGGCACTGTCGCCCTTCTTGAAGAAGAATACCACCACACCCCTGCACCATACCTGTGGCGTTTTCCCCCCGAGTATGACGGAATCAAACAGCTTCTGAATGGTTTTATCTATGTACCGGTTTTCCACCCGCTTGCAGGTTCGACCATAAATCCATCATCACCCGGTACCTTAGTTGCTCTTAAGGTTGCCATAGTCGATCAATCTTCCATACAAACGTAATCTGGCGATTACTCCACTGTTAGACAGTGTAGGTTCAAAATTAAAAATCAATTTGTCTCATCATTATCTAGCCCTGTACGGAAACAAAAAAGTAAAAAAATATACTTATGTTTGAAAGTTATGAGCGTCGAAAGTTCCATATTTCAACACTATTTTTAACGCATGCAAATAAATACCATAAGAAGAACGAAAATTGCAAAACAGTCACCATACAGGGATAGATTTGTAGTTCAACAATGCAAATAATGTTATTTGGAACAGATACATTTAGTAGTTTTTTCATGATATCTATGGGCTGTTTATAAAATTTCGCGCGCTCGTTGTCGTCCTAAATCATCATCCATTTCGCTACAAATTTGTAAAAGTTTGATCACAGCATCACAGCATCTATCACTTTCTTTTACTATTCTATCACTTTATTCACGTATTGTCGTATGAGATAGCATGTATTTAAACCCCGCGCACAAAATAGTTTGTGCCGTCGACTAGGGCAACCTTAAGTTGTTTGTGAGCATCCTAATCTCGTACAGGCTGACATCCGGGTCAATCTAGCTCTTGGGTCGTTTGCTAGATTCGCGAATGGTTTACTGATTGATGTTTACAACTGTCCATAGAATCTCTCCATCTCCCTTAGAAGCTCCGGTGTGGCGGATACGATCCTGCCATCGTCGGTCTTCAGTTTTGTAAGCTGGCTCTGCCCATAGCCAGATTCCTTGCCTTTATTCTGCCCAATCGCGTGTTTAATACGCTCGGTATTCAATTGCAGGAGGTCACTTTTTATGTACTTGGAGATCCGTCTATTGAGCTGCCGGTGCCTGTACACCTTGTCTGAAGGCTGCAGGATTATCTCTCGCCTTTCCATCATGAGCTTGAGAGTAGTATTGGAGAGTTTTTGCTCCTATTTGCAAGACGGGTGGTGAAAAACTTAGACCCTACCGTATGGAAAGGACAGCTTCTACGAACCCATCGTTGTAATCGTCCACGGAGCTCTCTAGGCACTCGAAACGATTCTGGAGTTTCGCGCTGAAAGTTTTCGAGGTTTTGAATCTGGATTTGTGCTGGACGGCCGTATACATAATCATTCGAGACCTTTCCAGCTTACTATTCAATTTCAATGTGTCTCTTACCAAGGGGTGATCACTTCCGGTTTTCACCGCGTTGATCACAGAAACATCATTGAATACAATTAAGCTTCTTCGTTTACATAATGACGTCAATCTCGTTTATAGACGCCTAGTTAAGGTGTGGGATATTTGCAATCAAATTGCCTTTTCTCAACTAAATTGGGGTCGGATTTGAGGCGATGTAACAATGATGCAGCTGATTATCAGTGTTTTACATGAGGGGTCGGTTACTGGGTTGTGGCGGATAGGCATCTGTCCTCCACAACCCAGTAACTGGTTAACACAATATCCCTCGTACAGACTGGTGGCAGATTTCTTGGCTTCGGCTGGCTTTGCTTAACCTTGAAGATTAACCTGTGGTGCTATTCTCTAAGGACACAGCCTTGAGTGCAGCGCTGCGCCAAACTACAGTTTCTCCTTGTAGTTTCGTCGCTAACGCAGCGCTGCGCTCAAGGCTGTATATCCTTAGAGAATTTAACACCACTGCCCTGTTAATACTCAGGCTCCTCCTGAAGGTTATTTTATGAGTTGTAGAAGGAGCATAAGCATGGAGAAGATAAAATACCTACTATTTCCAAAATGCCAATTAACCAAGTTTTTAAAGCCTGAACTGAACATAATACACACTCAAATGTACTTACAAGTATAGTTATTGCTATTGCAACCAACTGTCACACTGAAATTTATTACTGCAAGTATACTTAAGAGTATGAAATATTTTATAGCCCTGATAAGGCGGCGGACAATTTTACGCCATGAAACAATTCGCGTTTTTTTATACTTATTGAACTTTGTTGTGTTGCGTAAGTGTAATTTCCTTACCTTCTACTCGTTGCTTCAAGGTTTTAAAACTTGTGTTGTTCCTAAGCAAAACTGCGATGATACCTAGGTACCAACAATGCTGAAAAGGGTTCCCTGAAACTTCAATCAATTTCACTTCTGCGGTTGTAACTTGCCGCTTCTTTGAAGTGAAGATCGTCGCTTCTTCAATCTGGCTAGCTCTTTAATGAAACATTATCTTTTTGAAGTCAGTTTAGAATTGGATTGAGTCAAGAGACATCAATCGACTAATCACATACACGGAAATCCCCATCACGTTTTTAATCTCGCCTGTGATTGGTCGATTAATGGCGGTCAAATCCTTTGCCTTGCCGAATTTACTTGCGCAATTAGACTGGGTCACACTAGAAGTGCGTTTGAATGTGAACATTAGGTCGACTTGGAACCTATCTATTCCTATAGGTACCTAAAGACCTCTTTAGGTATCTCAATTCAAAACTAAATTATTACTAGACGAGATGTCCCTCTGCTGACAGGAGGAAAACGAGCATATCCGTTATACCTAGTTATAAAATATTCCCACTGCAACAAAAGCTCTCTGAAAGACGCCTGAGATGGAAAAGGCATTTGATGATAAGCAATCATATGACCAGACAAGTTCTTGGCACAAGCGAAAAAGTGGTGGGAGGACTCCCCTAACATGCCATCCGTCGTAAAAGACTTGAAGACAGAAAACCTAGATTATGTCTTGAATGATCCAACACAGATACGACTGAAGTCTGGCGAAGAATGACAAAATAGCCGACCTCCATTTACGGAAATAGGCTACGCAAAGTGAGAGAGGATTAGCGTAGCTTGTTGTTAAGCTGATCCTCTTTCTCACTTCTTTAAAACAAAGTTCCATAACCACTGGTTAATATCACAGCTGTAAGTAGTAACCCCGTATTAAAACGATGTACAATTTTACTCTAAGGTAAGACACACTACAATACCTTGTTGAATTGAATATTGGACCAATTTCAGCTCCGAAACCTGAATGAAATAGAATTGAACAAGAGGATAGTTTTCTTCGCAGTCTCATTTCTTAGTCGTGTGTTTAGTCCGCGCACGTAATAATTACCACGTTTCTCCAGATAGATCCAAAAACCAAAGGTTTAATTCATAAAATCGCATTGAAAAAGTTCGTTAGGTTTGGACATGGAACCACTTTTAGATACAAAAGTGGAGAAATTTTTTGAACTTGCATCCACGTCTCAAACTCACGAAAGGTTAAGCTGAAAAAAAGGTATTTAGATTATAAGCTCTTCTAAGTTAATTAAATTTAATAAATGAAGCAATAACATTCTGCAATGATAGTCCATTTAGTCAGCTCACAAATATTATTAAAATAATTGTTCAATCCCGGCATACAAAGTCAAATCAAATTAATAAAAATCCAAGCTGTTTATTAAAGTACAAGTATTTGGGTCTTCATCTAGTAGACATAGATTGTATTTTTTTTTGTTCTCAAAAATGCTTGGAAATTAGAGCATTTTGACAAACCTTCTTATAGATAAATCAAAATCGCTGTACTGGCCAAATACATGCGAGCAGCGGCCGGCAAAACTTGTATGAAAATCCATATCTGTCGTGGTTCAGCTGCCAAATAAATTACATAGTAAACTCATATCTGTCGTGTAATTTAAAAATGGAACGACCTTTTACTTACTCCGAAACATGGCAACCAAGGAGGTAACTTATCAAAGTTTTTATAAAAAATTCGAACTGGCTTGCAAATAGAAAGCTGTTTATTGGAAAAAAATAAAAGAACACTTTAACGCGGAAAAAATATTTTATACCATTCCCCCTCTAAAAAGCTTATTTTATTCACTCAAAACAGTGAATAAAAAGCACTTTTAATCACTGTTTTGGTGTTTGAATTTAGAACACATCAATATTATATTTGATCTCCATCTCAATGCAATACAACCTACTTGCGCATAAAATACTCGATACAAACTTCTTGTGCAAAGAATATTCGAATTTCAAACTCTTTCGTCGATTAAATTTTGAGTTTGTTTATATTTAGGATGTATTTAGGATTTTAATTATGATTTTGATTTTGGTCTAGGATGTTCAGTGATAACTTATTTGGATTGTAATTCTAATATTAATTGCATTGGTGTTTAGTTAATTATAATTATGTAACGTCACGGAGATGGTCACTGTCCCCTGAAACACAGGTGCTGTTATCTAGCTCAGCTTCAATTTACAAAAAATGTGAAGCCCTGAGGTTTCTCATTTTTTTGTAAATTTTGAAGGTAATAAACCATTTATTTATTTATTATTATTCCTTGTGCTTTTGGCTAAAATCCTTCTTTTTCTCGTAGTCATGGTATAAAATATAGTATGCAACTCTTGAATAAAACGGATTTATATCGAGGGCCATGAATTACTCGCGTCGCTCAGGATTCTAACACTTGAATCACTCGCTATGCTCGTGATTCAATCATGATGAATCACTCCCTACGGTCGTGATTCAGTTGTTGGAATCCTTCACTTGTTCGTGATTCATCTATGGCCCTCGCTTTAAAACCGTCCTTTATTCACTAGATGCATAATATACTATTGTTCGCTGCTCGTCATTGATTTTGAAAAGTTATTGTATTTGACAAAATGAGTTCCAGGTACCTACTACTAAGTTTTAATTTCCGCTCATTATTTGAGAAAAGTACTATACAAGCCTTGATCACAACTAGGCATTGATGGACTTACGTACCTACGTGTGCCTCGGCCCACATTTACACGTTCGTCAATCAATGCCCCTTTTGCTGGCCGCTGCAGTAATGTACTGACTGTATGTAACTTAATGATTGACGATCTATGTCCCCTTGTTATACCTATATCCACCCTTAGATACATGAGCCAGTGCTCACATGGCCTAATGCTGACCACACACGAAGCGGCCTGCACAAAGAACCGAACACCATCTTTGTCTACAATAGTGTCAAGCTATTAAACCCCAAGCTTCTAACGGGACCCGTATGTTTAAACAAAGTGCTAACACATGAAATTCTTGTTTTCATTAGGAATTTATTACCACAACAAGTAAATATGTAAATTATTAATAGTCGGGGAGAAATTACTTTACCGTGCCGTTAATACTTCCTAAATACTAATACTAATACTTGTGGAAAGAAATAGTATATTTTGATGCAAGTGGGCAAACTTTGTCATTGTAGCCTCGGCGGTAAAGGCGCCAGAGCCGAATGCAAGATTGTTATGAAGCCGAGATACAGCCATGACAAATGCCCACTTGTATCAAACGACGTTTTTCTACAGACTCGAAAACATAAATATTTTTTTCTAAACATTATATTTAGTAACGTAAAGTTTGCTATTTTTTTTTTTTTTTTTTATTTGTTATAGGCTCGCGTTTGACCACTATCTCGCCTGATGTTAAGTGATGATGTAGTCGAAGGTGAAGCACGCTTGCCTAGAAGTAACCTATTCACTCTTGACTTAAAGACCCCTAGATTGTAGCTATCAGGAAACAAAGACGCCGGCAGGGAATTCCACTCCTTAGCTGTACGCACAATGAAAGTATTTTCGAAAATTCGCTATGTTTGTGAAGTTATGTTTTTTTCCCGGCTAGGGTTTTGGGGAGAGAATGAGATTCATTAGATATTAGTGGGAACCCGTTTAAGCGCAAAGGATAAGGCAACGGCGATGTCTATAGTACAGTAGGTATCCGACAATCGACACCACATATAAACATAATGCTAATAAAAAAGCTTTAAGAGACACTGATGAAGCTTTCACGAAAATTAGCATACAAGGAGAAGATGGATTTCTGTTTAGGGGATTGGAGTCTGATTGAGCAAAATGGAAAGAAGGAAGATAGGCCTTTGCCCTGAAGTGGGCGGCTACATCAGGACAAGAGAAACAATGTCGAAAGCTTATCCTTTACATATTCCAGTCAGTTTGAGGGTCACTCAGTCGGTTTCACTCGACTCAGTCGCAGTGACAATGGAAAAAAAACTCTCGATCAATGTTAAAAACATGTCAATTTTATTATTCGAGACACAGGACTAATTGAAATCTTCTAAAATACTTCTGTTTTAACGAGTATCTTCCTAAGCAAAAGTGTAGCATACACAGACCTAGTTATGTAGACCTGGTAAATGTAATAAAACGTAGTCGTACTACTCTCCTAGTAACTTACAGGCCCTTTAACGGTTCGTTGGAGCTCCATAATCCAGTTATTGTTATATTTACGATTGCTTTGTTGCCAAGCTAAATTTTTCAAATCGTTCTCGATAGTATTTTTAGCTATTACTTGGCTGTTGTAAAACACTGTCTAGGTATGATTAAGTACCATGTTTGGCACATGGTAAGAATAAAGGTTCAATGCGGGGTATCTATAGGCTACCTACCTATGATGGTGAATGGAAAATAGTAGAAAATCACACCTATCTTAGGAAACCCGAAAGGAAAGCTATAGTCTTGTACTTTCATTGATAGATTACGGTTGAGTTATTAGATTTTGGGTCTACGGTAATAGGTTCGTCTTAGGAACGGGAGGTTATTTTGTTATAAACAGTCTGGATAACCATCTTGCACATTTTTTTAAAGAAATTTTTAACTCAAGCTTTTGTGCTTTCTTATTAGAATGGAAAAAGCGAAGGCTTCATTGCTATAAGGACCTAAGCCAGTGGCCATTAAATAGTTAGTGTATTAGGAGTGATTTAGACACGAGTCTACTTAAGCCTTTCGGGGAGCACTCGCGTGGTGTTATTGTAGATCTTATAGAATAGAGTAGTTGCTCTATTTAAGGAATAATGAATAAAAATATCTGAAAAGTCGGTGATTTTCTGGGATAACTCATCCCAGAAAATCACCGACTTTTCAGATATTTAAGACCATACGGTTCACATGTACAAAGCCTACAGGTGTACTACAAGTTCCACATATCGACACAGCAATTAACCTATTTACTGTACCCATAAACTACGTACCTACTAACGTAGCTAAAGCCTTAAAGAAACGAACAATAGAGGAAAGAACAAAAAACCGCACACTGCAACATATGGACTTGGTTTTGCACAAAAAAAAGTCGGAAACTGAAAAACTGAAACATGTGGGCAATAATCCAATCACCTTGAGTTAGTATTTAATCAAGATATTGACATTATTCCCACATATTTCACTTAAGTTCCGTGGCTAATACACGAAGTCAGAAAAGTAACTAAGGAAAAAGTTTCCACAACCTTTAAGGCACGTAATAGAAAAAAAAGAAATCGGAAAATTCCGAAAAAAAAACAGTAAAGTAACCCATTACCTGAGCACGGAAATAAAAAAGTTGTAAGTATCAACCAATCACAGCGACTCACGTGTCACCGATTCCACTTTTGTCCTTCGTCCCGAATTGATCCACAGTTTCCGTCGAGTTACGACGCGAGGCGACTCGAGCCGGGGCGAACAAACTTGCTGACAGACAATAGTTTGCTCAATCCGCTCGGGTTGTCTCGCTGTCATGTGACGTCACTGAACAGTGTCGCCGAAGAGCTGCGCACGCGTCGACCGCCACACAACAACTGCTTCAAAACGTAGTAGTGTATGCACAAGTGTTTTCTGAAACAGTTCTGAAGGAGTTTTCTACTATTACTTTTGTAATGTTGTGGGTTAAATGCGAGTTGGACGTTTTTGAAATGGCTGATTCCGTAAGCCGGTGGTATGTAAGTAGGTACACCTACCTACATTGTCTACATAAAAGCAGCGGAAACTTCAAAGCAGCTATTGTATACCTAAAGCTGCGTTCAGGAGGCGAGATGTTTCAATGCGCATCGAGTTTTAGAAGGAAGAACTTACATCGTAAAAGTTACGGGTCATATCGTAAGTAGATATCTAAAAATATTATTCTAAAGACTTTTAATTAATTAAGCCCCTAATACGACCCGCTGACCAGCGACATCAGTGGGTTTTCAAAGGTGCAAGTGTAAGGGAACTTAGGGGCAGTCAGTGGGTCCAGAACAAGACGATGATTCCATAAAATATCCTGGTCTGTCGAAAAATGACGAAGAAGAAGAAAACAGGCATAGGATTAGCCTTCCTGTAAAGACAATTTTTATTATTATGACGACCTTGAAAACCGAATTTTTTGAATAATAAAATTAATTTCACTAAGATGTTGATAAAGTTGTGGGCTAGATGTAATTTTTGTCATCATCATATCAGCCGAAATACGTCCACTGCTGGGCATAGGCCTCCCCCAAGCGTCGACACATTGACCGATCCCGTGCATCTCGTATCCAGCGAATCCCCGCAACCTTCACCAGGTCATCGGTTCACTTAGTGGGAGGCCTTCCAACGCAACGTCTGCCGGTTTACGGTCGCCACACCAGAACTTTTCTGCTCTATTGGCCATTCGTTCTGCGAGCAATGTGCCCTGCCCACGGCCACTTAAGTTTGGCTATTCTTCGGGCTATGTCGGTAATCCTGGTTCTCTTGCGGATCTCTATATTTTTGATTCGATCACGCAAGAAAACTTCGAGCATAGCCCTGTCCATTGCTCTTTGGGTGACTATAAGCTTTCTGATGACGCCTATTGCGAGCGACCACGTCTCAGAGCTGGCAACACATACCAGTCATGGACTTTCGTCTTGAGACACTATGGTAAGTTGGACGAGAAGATACCGCGCAAATTCCCGAACGATGCCCAGTCGAGTCGAATTCGACGGTTGACCTCTTTCTCGAAGTTGGGTCTATTCAACTGGATCGTTTGTCCCAGATAGACATAGTCGTCCAAAACAATGAAATTTTTTAACTTTTTATTATTTGTTTATTAAAGTCTTTGTGTAAACAAAACGTTTGTTCAGTCCGAACAAAATACAAAAAGAATATCTTCCACAATATATAAACCTGAAAGGAATTCCATTGGTCAATAAAAACTTTCTGCGCCCGGATTCAGCTGCTACGAAATACCTACTACGAAATCATTCCGTGCTACGCGGCCGGACGTTTCGCGTAGCACGTGCATTTTAGGCAAGTACCCATAATGTTGTAACTTATAGTTGAAAAAAAAGAGAGCACAAGTTTTTTTATTTGTAGAACTGAAAATAAATGCTATGATTATTTTTCTATTAGCTAATGTGTGTATTGTCGATCGTTTGATGGGGATAATAGCTACAGGTTTCTATATAAGCGTGCTTCACAGTCGACCTCGTCATCGCTTACCATCAGGTGAGATAGTGGCAAGCGCAAGACGATTATCAATAATACAAAAAAAAATCCTCTGCTCTTTATATTGCTTGTTCAACAATATAGTGTTTCAGTTGAAGGTAAAGATGTATGTAAGATTCTGAAGAATAACTAAATATTGGATTAATATGATCATAATATCATAGTGACTGTTGTGAAAATTGTAAAGCTGCAGCCAGCAATTTGGGAATCCAGATTTCCTTCTAATCGCCAAGACTTCAGCTGTCTGGTTGATTGGTACATAAGTGGCACATAATGCCACGCCTGATGCGATTGCGCGGGCGCGCTTCAGATCCTCAATCGTTAGAAACTATTGTGATTATAGATATCGTCATTGAATTCAAGGTTTTTACCCTTCTCAGGTTTAAATTAAGCCTTGACCCTTCTCATCATTAAATTAAGCCTCAAGTTCCATGTATAAAGTGTTCAAAAGGGTCTGATGAGATGTCGCTCTGCAATTCAGCATCCTACCATTTGGCAATAAAGGATCGGTCTCTGAATTGAATATTTGGAGTTAAGAACATGTCAAATCCTACTTTAAGTCTAAAATTTGATAGGCTTTCAGGGGAACTTCCAATTTTTGGTTCAGAAAACAGGGATAAGTAAGACAGGGCAGCAACTATAATGAAAATATCTTAAAGACCTTAATAAGTTTGGATAAGCATGAGCTTAACAGGCCAGCCTTTCAGAACAAACCTAACGATTAACCACACAATAGTGTTTCATCTTGCCACAAAGTAAAGAAGGTTTGTGAGGCAAGATATTTTTGACAAGGGCAGGAAGATGATGATGATGTGAGGCAAGGTCAATGGCAATCAGTAAGGCATTTGCACTTATTGATTGCTTTAATATATTTGACGGGTATTGGGACGTCAAAACCAATCGCAAGTACAACCCTTGGTGGCGAATCAAGAAAAACTACGTTTCGCCGCTCTTTTGGTAGCCGTAATGGCGAGCGGTAATCGGGACGGCAGCATAAATAAATAAAAAAGTTTTATTGCAGAAACTTACACAACTTTTAAAGTAAATCTTACATAGGGACCTCCTTTTAGTAATATAGTTCTGACCGCCTCAAACCTAAGACATTGTTCAATCACTGTCGTTAGGTAATATTTGTGAGCAAAGATTGTAACTGTGACTATTTGAATAAAACCAGTGTATAGAAAAAAAAAATGTGATTTTAATTTCACAATTCTACCCACCTTCCGCAGCACACACGATGTCTTAACCTAAGGGAATACAACCTGACTTCCCGATGGTTTACATCTAACGGCCACCCTTGATGGGACATCTTTTATTCTACCTGAAAGGTACCACCTAGTCTTTCCCTCAAATCCTTACATTCCAACCTAGCTACAACGATGACGCCTTGCCTTGCCGCAGCGCACAGGTAGCCAGCGAGTAGCGACCCACATAGCGCGCGCGGCGATCGGACTTTATCGAATGTTGATAAAACTTTAACGGCCGCCCCTCGGATAAGCCAGCAGCGTGAAATCGACGCCAGCACACCTAATTACTATACACGATATTTGTGTCAAGTGTGATTGCCTTCTTTATAGGTTTACCACGAGGATTGGATGGAGTGTATCCAATAATTTTTAGTGAGGCTGTATCGACAGTGAGTTGGGGGTTCCGGGACATTGAGAGTTTTGAGAGTCACATCGGTTCTCGCAGCCCCCGACGAGTGTAATGTGCGAGGGAACAACTGTGTCTTTTTGTTGGTAAAGTTAGACAGACAGGCATCTCCACCCACCCCAGGACAGAAGAGATAATATCCGCACTGAAGAAAGCTCATATCAATATAACATAGCGATAGTTTTCTCTGTTGTGTTAGTCTTTGAAAAAAACCTCAATGAAATTCTTTCCAACCTTCCTCAGTGAATTTCAGATGTGACAGAACTCGTGTCAGTAGTATTTCTATAGGTACACGATATTTGTGTCAAGTGTGATTGCGTTCTTTATAGGTATTCCAGGAGGTTTTTAAGGCTTTCCTGTACCCTGTGATTTGATGTGAGGCTGTATCGACTCGAAGCTGGCGTCGAGGTAAGTCCGGGGTGGTTATAGACAATAAGTTAGAGACTGGGGGTGGAAAGCAAACAATAATAGACCTAACCATACCAACTTTAGGAAGCCAACTCCATCTAGGACTGGCATGTGTGCAACGAGATATCATGCCCAGACCATAGAAGGATCCGTTATACCATCAACTTCAACTTAACTAAACCACACCCAAAATGGGTTCCTCGCAACACCGACTTATCCAAGTTTGTTAGACTTATCGGAACTGAACTGGGTAGGTTACCTTCTCTTCCGGCTGAAATACGAATACCAGTAACCAATTTAGACGAACGCGTAAACTACATCACATCCATGCTCTTATCTAGCTATGAACTGTCGTGCCCCCTCACCATACATAGGTAGGGAACCAGACAGTCCTGGTGGAGTCCTGAACGGGAAAGACACCGACACAAGCTGAGAAGGCTGTTCAACAGAGCTAGGAACACACGGTCGCCAGAAGACTAGGACCGTTACACAACAAATCGCAAAACCTATAAAAAACTAATACGCCACCGAGGTCCACTTGGTCTTGTCGTGGAGGAAGATTGGCGGGGGCTTCTGTTTTTTAATAACAGGACTGGTGGCGCGGCTCGACTTTTGGGAAGCGCTGGCGATTGTCATGGGGCTAGGCGAGCGACTTGACCGCTGGGTAGCGGTGACGGGGGTGGGAGTGGGTTGCATCTCGGAGGAGATGGACGGCAGAGCTGGGGGCTCGGTCGCTGCGACCTTTTTTGCCTTAGTGGCCTTGCAGTGGGACTTGCCCTTCTTCCTCTTTCTCTTACCCTCAGAGGTAGCTTGACAGCTGTCTGAGAAGGAGGAGGTGTCGTCGGTGGTTTCGTAATCATCAGAGTGATTATCATCGACCATGGGATCATCGATAATCGAATTATCGACTTGTGGGGAGGCGGTAGAGTGCGGTAGGGCGCCGAGCAGAGCGGCAGCGAGATGTCCGTGCAGGGCGACGGCTGGCGGTAAGTGATGAAGCCCCCAGGAAGCTTCTGTGCTTTTGTACAGAGCTAGGCTCGCTATGTTAGCCAGTACCTCCACGCACAACGGACCAATATCTATACATATAAAAGCCGAAGGTCACTCACTCACTCATCACGAAATATCGAAAACCGCTTGACGTATAAAGATGAAATTCGGCAGGCAGGGAGGTTCCTCAAGTGACGTTAGTACGCACTAAGAAAGGATTTTTGGTAATTCCACCCCTAAGGGAGTAAATTTGAAAGTTATTATGAAATTTCTAGTTTGTAAATTTGACACGTAAAATTTTACATTTACGCTCTTGATTGATAAAAGAATTCATATTTTTTATTTTATTTTTGGAAATTCCACCCATAAAGGGATAAAAAAAGGATTGAAAGTTTGTATAAAATATTTAGTTTGTAAATTGGACACATGCAATTTTAGATTTACGCTCTTGGTTGATAAAAATAATTCATGTTTTTATTGGTTTTTGGAAATTTCGCCCCTAAGGAGGTGGAAAGGTGGAAATTTGTTGGGCTTATATATTTGAAACTTGGCAAAAGTACTAACCTGAGTAAATAGTAAAGGATTCATTATTACTTTTTCAAAACTACTCTTAAAAGACGATTTAGGGTGTGTTAAAGATTTTTGAAGGGGAGGACTACCAAAGGATTTTTGAAAATTCAACCTTTAAGGGGGTTAATTAAATAGTCATCTGTAGGATAGTACGGATCACGCGACCGAAGTCGCGGGCGATGTAAGCGATTATGATTGATCCCACAGTCCAACTGTATGTGCAGTTTTGCGGGAGTGTACTTACTGCCGGTTTCATAGCTCTCAATTATCGGGCTGTTAACGTAATCGACGAATAATCGCCTGTTAATTCTACTTACAGTTTCTCAACACCCAAATGTGCGTTTAACGTCACATTTGAGAAAAAAATCGAATTAATCACATGTTACGGCAGTTTTGGGTTTCTGAGAACCTTTTTCAATGTTAATCTATTGTCAACGAGCTTAATTTATAATTGTTGGATATTGGTCAATTATTCGTAGATTAAAATTAATGTTATGATTTTAAATGCTTATATTACGATAAAAAAATAATAGGGACCGGCGAAAACTTTGATATCGGTTCAGTTATAAAAATGTGTTAATTATATCAATTAAGGTTTATAACCAAAATGAAAAAACAGAAGGTTATTACAAACTTCTTAAATTAATTAAATTATAAAAACTTGCTACAATTATTATCAAAAATAGTATTTTTGTATGTAGTTTTGTATGTAAATAAAAATAAAAAACAAAACTGTTACTAATCTGGGAATCGAAACGTTCGTTCCTCACACGCATTAATGTTGATTGTACCTTGTACTTAATACTTGCGGCCGGGATGGCTGATCCCGCCAGGGTAAGCAACACTTTCCAATGTCAGTCTTTGGATGGGTCACCAATTTTTTTTGGGTTAGATTGTTTTTAGATGGGTGACCCCGCCAGATTAAGCAACACTAACCAAGGTATCTAAAAACAAGTTAACCAAAAAAAAACGTCTTTACCCATCCAAAAACCGTCCTTGGTGAGGTTTGCTTAACTTGGCGGCTACACCAACCCAGACGCTCAGGATAAAATACTATTTAAAGTTACTGATTACATTATAGTAGTGAAAGAAGTGAATGGATACCAGCTACGGTTGCTAACCGAAATAAAATTGATGCCGATTATTCAATGTAACAAGCGATTACGTAATTTTTCGATGATTCAGTGTTGGGAAACCCACTGACAACTGACGGTCGGATAATTTGTGACAAATTGTCAGCTAATTCGAAATGTAACAAGCGGCTGGGCAACTGGTCCTTAGCTTATAAGTCTACTCTGTATTTTTAATAAAAAAAATATAAGTGCTAGTCATATTATATTATCTTACCTACAGTCCGTCAAATCTAAGAAGTACCGTTTGACAGCTATAAAAATACGTTGTATAAACTTAAGTTGATGCTTACGAATGATACTCGTTGTTATAGTGTATAGGCAGCATAGTAATTAATTAGGATTATGAATTTGATTATTCGTAAACTTTCATACAAAGTTATCACGGCAAGTTAAATGAGAAACGTCATCGGACTTCTTAGATTTGACGGACTGTATGTGCCTTTAGTGACTGTATAAATAAACTTCAGGATAGGGCTCTCAAAACCGTCTGAAAATCATGTTTTCAAGTGAGCATTAGCCAGTTGATCAGAATAAATTATTTTTCAGAAGAAAGTGAGCATATTATGTGTTAAAACTATTTTGAACATGTTGAAATTTTTTACCTGTAGGCAAAATAGCTTTCTATCTCAAAACTATTGGACATGAGGAAAAAAGTTGCCCAGTTGTAGAAAAAAAAACAGACCTTAGTGTCGCATCTTCCTACTTTACAATAGTAAGTCATTTTTCAAACTACACCGCACATCCCATGGTAACATAATAAAGTGAGCCTGCGTTGTTACAAACGGTCAGAACTACCTGCCGGCGGCCCGCGGCGCGGCGGCGGCTCTTGCACAGTACGTAGTGAAGCGAGGGTTAGTCAATGGGGTAGGAGCCTAAGGAAGGACCGCGCGTTGGCCGGGAGGCTCCGAAACGTTCTTTTCGTTTTTGGAGTTATAGGTGACATAAAAAATAACTGAAAATAATCTTTTGGTAATCTCGGCAACCATATAATTTTTTTTTAATTGTACTAGGCAGTTAAGTTAAATTTAATGTCATTTTAGAAAAAGCGCTTAGCCCACATGTGACGCGAAAAATGTCTGAAAATGAAATTTTTTATTACAAAATTACGAAACCTATTTATATATTTAATATCAGATACATTTTGATAAAACTGTCTGCTTATTTATTTTTTTACATAGCAGAAATGCTCCCCTGTAACGCTGTGACGTTTAGCCGATACTGCCCCCCTAGCCAGGTTCAAATTCATCTAATCTAGCGATTTTATACGGTTTGGGCCGTTAAACGATGGGACATGATTTTTGTCGTAGGCACTCGTATTAAAAGTGCACCCTGTAATTTTTTTTTGGCAAACAAGCAGTACCTTTTAAATGGACGCACAAACACTTTTATAAGTGCTGGTGCGATCTTTGGTAGTAGTAGGTGCATCTACTTAATATTTATTTATTAAAGTACAAACGAGCTTAAGTACGTACAATTGCTTAAGAGAGAAGGAAAAGTTACTATTAAGCACAAAGTTACAATAACTTAGGTAGTATGTTGTACTACCGTATTGCGTCGGTGTCAACGTACTTCTTACAGTATTTAGACAGCTTGGTTCCTGGCTACATCGATATACAATTATAAACCTCAATATTAGCAGAATCCAACATGGACTTTTATAGAAATTCATAATTTAATATTGTATATGCGAAAATAACTCTGTCTGTCTGTAACCTTTTCGTGTTTTGATGACTGAATGAATTGCATACGGGTAAGCCATGTCTTCGATTAGGATACTTATATCATTTGAAGTTTTATCTCGGGAGTCCCTTGTAATGGTTTCCTGATTTCCGTCTTTTAGGCCAATAATTAACAAATAAATTCCCTGCCTTGCACGACCACAAGACCAAGGTACTGCTGAGTTGAGATTCTGGGTTCGATTAAAAGTTCGGACAAAGCCTTGTTGAGTTTTTTCTTTAGATTTATTTAGAAGCAGCTCGGGTTTGCAGTAGTGCCAGGCCGATGGCAATACGCTCGCTCGTGCGATAAGTAAGCGTAAAGAACAGCTCTACTTAACCCTTCGTGGAATACAGGACTCGTAGCCAAGTTGACAATCTATAATCGCTAACGCTAGTAGAAAACGAATCAATGTATGGGAATGACACATCTGAACGTTAAGTCACGTGGTCAGACCATACAAATAGAAGGCGTTTACGATTGTAGAAAGAGATTCGATACGAAACGTTTGTAACTTGGCCAGGGAATCTGATGTAATAGTAATAAATAAATATTATCCTGGGATTGTGTCCTGTTAATATTTTTTTTCCTCGCCTTCTTTGCTTTATTACATCTGATTCTTTCTGCTCCCATCATCAGGGCAGCGCAGCATGTCTTCTTCTGTCAGAGCCTCACGAATCTGAAATGGATTTATTTTATGGACATCACCTGACGTGTTCTCGTCACCGTCGTATTAGAACCGTAAAGCCTGGCATGCGATGCACAGTCTTTGTTTCTATGGAAGATGAGTAGGCTCTTAGTGTGGGACGCTACTTGTGTCGATATTCTTGCACAAGAGTAGGGCAGCGGTAGCGCCAGCACATCATGACGAGCTCTTTGTGCTGTGCTGGCGCTGCCGTTGCGGCTGTAGAAAACCTCAAATGGCGGAAATATACTATCCTCATCTGTAGTTATATTTTTGCGAGCCGTTTGGGGATCCGTGGGGTCCTAGTGCTCACGCTTTATTTAAAGATCTTTCCAAACGCCTAGTTGACTTGACACTTCGCGTGACCCAAGGGCTGGCGTTTACTTTGTTCACAGGATAAGCATTGCCATACAAAATGGCAATGCTGCTAATCTTTTGGCACAATATCAGTGGACAGTGTTGTGGAGGGGTTTTTTGACTCCATATTTTAGATTAAGTAAGTAATTTATTTTTAGGCTTAATTAGTAGTTTTTTATTTAAATGCATTTGTATGATGTAGTGTAGCATTGTGCTACAAACCTTATTATCAGCTGTTAAAAGCTTCGATATTATTTGAAATGGCTTGCAGGATGGCGAAGCTGGGTCTAGCCATCACCAGTATCTCTGGGCCAAGTGCAACCTCCTGTTAAAGAAAGGCTGGTGACACGTAAAGTGTTATATTGTGAAAACTGGTATGTAAAGTTACGAAGTTTCCTGTTGGGAATATCGCTTCTTCTGATATTTCAGACTCTTTTGTTATATAAAGATATCAGTTGATAGAGGCCGACTCCTGCTTCACAACGCGGGCAAAGCGCATGATCCCTTGTGTGCTTGCAGTCCTCGTGATTCCGTAAATTTTACAACGGGTTCCGTATATTTTTTTCAACGGCTTGAGTTTTGCTACGAGAGCTGCGCTGCGGTGCTGTCTCAGCCCGTAACCCGCCTGTTTTGGAGCGGTACTTTTCGTCCATCGTATCTTATCGATATTTACATATATTTTTGTGTTAGAATTAACCTAATGTTTGTGTAAGTTTCTACTTTCTAAATTCCACGGATTAAAAATTTGCTTTATTTCGTTAAGATTTCGTTTCCACGTGAATGTTTAAGCCAGAATCTAACCGGTTGCAACTTTTTATATTTTTTTATATATTTTCGGTGTATTTTTATTCAAAACAAAATTATACGTATTAACGTGGCGTTAGGTGTTTTTTCTTTTTTTAATGCGGGTATAGTATTTTAGCATCATCTTCCTGTCCTTATATCCCATGTTACTTGGGTCGACGCAATACGTTTTCTTCTTCCATACAGTCCTGTCCCCTGTCACACTATCACCGACTGCCTTTCAAATCACTCGTCACACAGCCCATCCATCTTTTCTTTAGCCTTTCTCTCCCTATCCATCCATCCACAATTATATTCATAACTCTTTTGGTAACATGCGTTACATCCCTCCTCATCCACATGACCATACCAGTACAAACAGTTTTCTTTAAACTTGTCTGTCACTGGCGCCACTTTCAAACTGCCTCTAATATACTCATTTTTCAATTTATATATTCTCGTCACTCCGCACATCCATCTCCACATTCTCATCATTTTCAACGTCAGCAAGGTGATTATCCGGAGTCTTCCGAACATAATAGAATTATTTAGAAAGTCTAAAAACAAATTAAAAAGCGTCAAAAGCCCAAAGTTGTCGCTTTTCCGCTACAAGGTTAGATTTACGCTCCCTTAATGCTTACAACTTACTGCTTACAATGCTTGTTACTTACCGCCGACGCCTATGCTGAAACGATAGCACTCTGTCGTAAGAAAGCTTACATGAACGGCTTTATAAGGCGCTTCAAACTTTGGTACCTACAGAGCGTAGCGTAGGCCTTTTCATTCAGAAAATCAGAACTCACGCGTTTTGGATCGCGTTAACGTAAACGTCAATTTGTATTGAAACTGGATAAGCACTGTCTGGTGACAGTAAAGGAGAAACCTCGTATTTTTGTATAGAAATTGACGTAAGAGGTCGTATACGTTAACGCGATCAAGCATGAGTAATAACATTTTTAAACTAATAACAAGTCACCGAGCCTTTTAAATCAACAAGCCCCGGGAATCCTCTGAATGCGAGAAGCTCGGGACCTGCTCATGACCGATCGATGTGTCGACGCTAAGCGGACGACACGACGACAGCATTTGCGGCTGTAATGCGTTGCGTTTAACATCTCTGCTTCTTTCGGAGCACAAAGGCGCGATGTTATGATGATGTTAGCGCTATATTCATTTAAGTGTAGGTAGTGTAGGTAGTGTAGTAGTAGTGTAAGTATGGACTCAATGTACGAAACTGACGCCCACCCACCGGATGACCGGACCGCTGACTGATGACTGATTTCTTTTGTTCTAAAAATACACCTAATATTGTATTGTAATCCATGCTTTTTGAATGATACCTAAATAGTTGTGTTAATATTTTATAAAGTTTCAAAACAAGAAGACTTGACATCTACACAGATAGACGAGATAGGTACCTAGTTGATAGACCTTTTATTGGTTTTTAATTATTTTACGAAAATATTCCTCGTAGAAATGATTCAATGACGTAGAATACACCTACGTCAATAAATCATTTCTGACGTAGGTACCAACAAATTTTGGTAGTTTAGGTTAGTTACAAGCTTTTATTTAACTTGCTATGTATGTATGTATGTTTGTATGTATGTATGTATGTTCGGGTCAAAGCTTGCAACTGAATTTTGCAGTTATCCTCCACCGATTAAGATGAAATTTTGCATACATGTTTTGTTTGGATGACAATGCATGGTTAGCTAAGTGACTTCATTCTAAATTCAATATGGTGGACGGCCCAAGATGGCGGGCTAGTTATTTTTTGTGCACTGCCATGATTTTCATTTCATTTCATTTGATACCCATAATGAAAGAGTTTGCTGAGAAAAATACGAAAAAAGCTTGTTTTAAAAAAAACATTATTTAATTAATAACTTATTTAATTAGCTTTCCCTAAGCTTCTACTCTCTTTTCCTAAGCTACGTATGGAAAAGTCGTTTACACAATAGAACACTGGATGGCCTTATAGCTCTATCAAAATAAAATCTAAGAGTTCATTCATTGCATCTTACAAGTAGAGAAATACGTATGCAATGATAGGTTAATGGCCCTAAGCATACCTATAGGTAGAACTGTATGCCGACCTAGCAAAACTTCTACTAACAACCTACATACAAAGATACTTGGAAAATATCAAGTGACGCACTAATGTTACATCAACTGTTCTTTTGTGCAAACATTTATTTATATATGTTTTTACCTGCAGCGCTATATTAAGCACGTTATCTGATAACATTGTTAAACAATGCACGATGTTCCCGTTTCTAGGGACCATATCTACCGAGTACCAGCTTGGCGCGGTATTCAAAGAGGTCCATTCTTTTATTTGACTTTCATCTTTTTGTTGTCCAGTTACCTCGGCTGGTAAAAGGCGACCTTTATTCTAATAAACTGATCATTAAAGCGGCATTGTTGCTGACAATGGAGGGCTTTACGAACAGTTTGAGAAGTTAACTGAAGTTTTATCCTATAAAGGTCAGTCGGGAGTTCCGACGCACTGACCACGGCGACGGCCGACGGCGTGGACGTTATCAAACCTACACGGTACACCTCTCTACACAAAAATCTCGAACGGGAATACCGGATACTAACGCAGTGCTAAGAAAATACAGCCGTCTCTTTCCAACACGTTGTAAAAGGGCCGCGTTTTTGTGTTCCATCCTTATCCTCAACCGCGAAGCGATATCGCGCTATGCTTATAGTTAGAAATATGTAACTGAATAGTTTACTTTTGTGTGTAGTTTTGCCAAGTTGATGTCGTTCGAAATTAGAATCGCTGCATGTTCGCTGTTAGTAATGTGTGAAGTGAATTGAAACTCATTTTTACGTGGAGCACACTCTGCTCGGTAGTTTTTTTATTGTGCAAGTGTTGAATGCGTTCGGCCGTGCGATGGCGCGGAAACGTCACATTTTTTAGATTTCAATATTGAACGAAAGTTTGTGATTTTCTACGGATTATGTTTTGTGTTTATAAATAACAGTGGTTTTTCTTGTGAAAATGTTCAACGGGAGATTTTCTTTATTTAACGTAAGTCATTTTCTTTATTATTATTTACTGGTACGGGTATAACATGAAAATATTCACTGATATCAATTTATTACTATTGAGAATATTGAGATAAACTTCAACGAGATAATGCAAATATAAATAAGTGTTATCAAATATTTTTCCTTGTAACTGACAAACAAAGAACTGGCAGAGAGCCAGAATAACACTTTAATTTTATCATTCGATGTAGCGAATGATCAATGGATTTAAAACATTAAAATAATAATGATTATAATAATTTAGACTGCAGTTAAACAAATGTGACACTGGTTAATATAATTATGATAAATATTTCGATTAGAAAATCATAACATACGCCTGTATGGACGGTACACCTTTAGTAGGTACACCCATATTTCGTCATTTATGTTTTCAAGTCCCATGTAATAAGGGGCCAGTCTATTCCCATCAACCAGGCACAAATCCAAACTGTGGACTGCTACAGATAAAGTTCAGATCGGAAAACCCAATAACACTTCGTTCGATCCGAGAATCGAACCCAGGATTTCATGCTCAGTAGATTTCAATTACTATTACTAACAATATGGGACACTGGGCATTCATTATTTTTGCTGTAATTAATACATTGATTGACATATTAAATGCATCCCCAAGATAAGTCAATCTTTGGTGCAATTTTTGGTTTTCCTCAAACATTGAGAGACGTAACGATATCAAAATAAAAAGTACACGATAAGGAAAAATAGTTAGTAGTTAGTAAAAGTACTGCTTACCTCGTAAGTTCTCGGAAGATCTTAGATACGTCAGAAAGCAGGTAAATCTCAAATAAGATCCTCAAAAAAAACCTAGTTTGATTTGGTACTAACTAGACATTTTTTATCTTTTTTAGATATGACTATTCGGCAATTAACTCATCTAAGACTCGTCATATCTCATTGCTCAATTATCTGCAATTTAATAAACAATATGGTTTTAATTTTTCCAAATGCAGGTAAATTTTTCGATAGTTGTTTAGATTTTGGCTAAGCTTTCGACACAATAAATCACAATAATCTTTATTTCCTACTATGGTTTAAAGCTTCACTAACTTCTCTTAGTAACTCGGCTCGTAGTAGAATATCTAATATACAGACGATTTTTGTAAGAAAGACTCGTTTTATTACTATCGATAGTGTTGCAATGTTACTGCACTCAAGAAGTTTCCCAAGGTTCATAATGGGGCGTCCCATGTTTATCTCCCCTTTCTACAAAAGGTCTCTCGACCATCTCAATAGATTTTCGTTTAATACTGACCGTCAAAAATTTCAGTACTACATTTTATACTATCTTGAGATAAATTCATATTTTCAAAATATTTTACTCAAGTGGCAAAATCGCCATGTCGGTCCAGTTCACAGACCCCTGGTACTAAGCAATAACATAGATATGCCTTGGCGACGTTATCAGCGTGTGGCACAATGTGGGAGCCATTGTTATTGCCCATCCACGTGTAATATCAGGTGGCGCTTCCCTCGCAAATCGCAATATAAGTACTTGACTATATTGCTAACGCCAACCTATTATGAAATCTAGTTTTACACTACGTGTATTGTAGGGGGAACCGGCAAGGTTTTTGATCGAGCATAATCAGGAAAAAATTGATAGCTGAGTAGGTGCGGCTTGCTGAGAGAACAACGAGAAAATATCTGAAAACATCCCTGCACGTTCAGTGTCATTTTTGGAAAACTGAAAGTTGACACTGACGTCACTGACTCTCTCGGTGTTCTCTTAGCAAGCCGCAACGTCTCGGCCTTCAAATTTTCGACTTGAATATGCTTCCTCAAAAACCTTATCAGGTCCCATTTTTTAAGTATGAATTAGGAATTGTGAAGCTCTAGGTATGAGGTGTCAATTTATTCCTTAGTTATGGATCTATCTTTTCCATCCATTCGATCTATTATATTAAGGAAATTATCTGTCTGATATAAAAATTGTAGGTTTCTTAAAATATTCTCCTAACTCCTACTTGATTTTTGCTAGATATTGTCTCTAAGAATACCTACAGCTATAGACATTCGTCTAGGTTGCTAACTAGGAGAGTATCCATAGTATATCGAGATAAGGATTTTATTTTTATCTTTTGTTCTTTATATGGGTTCTGAGAATTTCTACAATACACTCGAGCGAAGTCAAAACAAAAGGTGGGAGATACATAACACAGTGTGTCTGAGTCTGGCTAGATTGTAGCTAGAGGCATTCGATTTTCAAGGCCTATCGTTTGAGATATGTTGTTTAAAGATGTAATGTGTGAATGTACAAAGCTATGTGTGCAGAAAATCATAAGGAAATCAGCTATTCCAATTGATCAGGTTTATGCACATTGAAGAAGAAAGCACACCATTCGCTTGTCAACATTCCATTAGCAATATTTCCGTTCAGCCCAGAATATTGCAAGAAGTTTACACAGTCTAAGGGAAATATACAATTAAATTAACAACGCATCCTCATTTAAACCTCAAACTTACACCTCTTTAAGAAACCACCAAATGATTTATAATCAACAATAAGAAAAATCCAGTTATTCATCATAATATGACAAATAGTCACCAAGTCGTTGTGCCTGCCATATGGGACGGGAACAAGGTCGGCTTTAAGAACATATCCGCTGGCTAACTGGCCTCCTCCGGCATCTTTACTAATAAGATAATGTTCCCACAAACGCCACAAGAACAAGTTAACTAGGATATTTGTGACTTGGGAAACAGGTGGATTGCTGTCAGCAACTATATTTGAAGTTTAATGAGACGTGAGATCCATTTTGGTGTAGGAATTAGTATTGCGCAACTTGAAATGAAATAATAATCTTCTGTGAGCAACGGAGACTTGTATCCAAAGTAATGCTATAGAAGTAATATTGATTGACTGTAGGAGGTAGTCTCAAGAACTGCTTATCCAATAATTCTTTTACTGATACAAAGCTACACTGTTGCTGAGTGCCATTGGCTACTCCTTATCAAATTACGTGGTGAGTGTGGATAGGCCAAGAGAGCGAACCCGCAGGATAAAGCAGTTTCATATTTCTGAGCTAGTGTAAATAGGGGACTTAATTGTCAGAATATTTTAGCCTCATCAATTAGTGATGTGGCTACTTAAGATAAAGAAGTTATGATAGTTAACTAGATATGACATTTTTTATTTCATGATATAATGCCACTTTGCGACTATATTTGTTGATTTGTGATAATTACCAAGTCTTTTTTCAAGAAGCAAGATAATCCGTAATAATTGGATAATAAATAGACGGGTCATCATCATCTTCCTGTACCTTGTTCCTTGTTACTTGGGGTCGGCACAATACCTTTACTTTTTCCATCATCCCTGTCAACTGTCACGTTATCATTCACTGCCTTTCCTTTCATCTAGCTTACTTAGCTGAGCTGACTATAATAGTCTAAAGCCACTGGAACCGTCAGAGAGATATAGGCATACACACAATCTACCTAATGCCGAAACTTACCCTTTCTTTGCGTTTAATTTAAAGTAACTGAAAGGATAATTAAATAAAACAACTACTGACCAAATATGTGAATGAATCGCGTCGCTTTAACCGACACTCATCAACAGTGGCTGATGACGTAATTTCGCTATAAATCGTCTATATATAACCGGGATGAGCTGTGATGTGATGTGACGTGACACACAGGGCTCACTGAATAGGTCATTATTTGTTAATGTTAATGCATGAATACAATGTAATGTCTCTTTATCCAAAATATTTGTTTGATTTTTGCCCAGCAAAAGATGGATTGATCCCGGAAAGTGTTCATTGAATCGTATGTATTCATTTGTTTCTTAGCCTACATATTTCAAGTTTCAACCCATCATCTAGTCTTCATCAAAATTGTCTTGCCCTTATTACAATTTTCTTATTTTTTTAGACATTTCAGCAGTTGGTAACTACTTTCAGGCATATCTCCATTGAAACATTCCATCGATGTTCTATCGCCAGAGTTACCCACATTATTATATTGCCGTCTTTAACATTTGATATAAAGCCATACTAAGATCCAAAAGATGCAAATTTCAATCATATTTTACCTCCACGTGTGTAGATCATTACAATACAAGCTAAGAGCATAATTTAACACTAAAATGTGGTATTTTATCAGACGGGTTCCGCGTTATTGGTGCCGATAAGAACACACACGTTGCATGCACGCATCACGCCCTATTTAACTGTGAATAATATTAACTAGTAAAATTGTTCATCTTATTAGATGTATCGAGTTTTGATTCAGCAGCTGTAAATTTTTGTGTGTTGCGATGAACTTGATCTTGGAGAGGTGTTTCTATTTTTAAGGATATGAGATCCTACATTTATAATGTTAACCTTATTCAAACATTTGTCGTTCCTCCTAGCAATGCGTATCTATTAGCTTTATCGGGCTCCAACTACTCCAAGAAGCTTTAGCTTAAGTTCCTATATCTGCGGAAGATGCTTTTTAATAATGATGATAACCTCTGACATCTACTTGAGACAGTACCTACTTCCAAAACCAGCGCACCAGTAGCAGAGCAGAGCAGTAAGCCTAACTTTTCTGACAAGCAGTGGTGGACTGAGCTATCCTTGTATATTTATCTAGAAGAAGATGAAAGCATCATATCTTATGATATAATCATCATGATCTTTCTTGTCTCATGCTACTTGGGGTGCGCGCAATTTTCTTTTAAATTAGTCATTGATATAATCCAGGTTACTATGCTTATATCTCATAGCCTTGCTAGCTGTTACACAAACGTTGCGTATTCGTTCTGTTGCAAACACTTATTTATTTAGAAAATACGAAACCTGTTCACTTTCTACTTCTACGCGCCCAAGAAAATGTATGCTGCTCGAAAGCGAGGAAAATTCACGTATTATTTGAATTGCTAGTATTTTTCATATATTTCTGTTGAAAATTGTGCATCCCAGTAGACATCTGGGTTATTTCACACAAAATGTGGTTGAAGACTGATCAGTTAGGAGAGGAACTATCCTCTAGATTATGATGGCTGATTTGAAAATTTGGACAGAGGAACCAAGTGAAACTGGAAAAATAGTAAGGTCATTATGCAAGCGTTATGTATTTATTCTATTCCTGGAAGAATTAATCAGAATAGAACTATTGGAGCTTTTATTCATGCCTTTGTTCCAAGCGCCAAAGTCGTAAGTATTTATACCAAAATGAGTAAAGACTTTTTTGGCTTCAAAGCAAGGCTGCAATTTTCTGTAACATTAATTTATACAAATTAACCAATCTAAATCTATTCCAGCGGCGGCAGTATAAATAGCTAGCGAATATCCGTGCTCAATTAAAACGGTAAAGTGGCGGACAATTTCATTATAAAACCCAATTAGTATAACAATAGGCTGCTGGACAATGGGCATAGGCCTCTAGCTAAACTAAATATATGATAGTTGAACAATCGGCAACAAAAATTTAAATTAAAAAAAACAGCAGAAATGGAGATAAGTTACATCAAAATAGAAAATTGACTGACATTTTTAGATCTTTGACACTTGTTACGGGGAGTCAAAAGCTCGAAAGTCTGGCAACGGGTCTTGCCAAGGTCTGCCGTGTTATCTATAGTCCCCGGCATGTAACTGGACAAAGATTTGGCGCAAAGGGTGTAAGTTCGCGCATAGTGCGTGAAGTGACCAACCACCATATAGTAACATGGACGCGTCACGATTGGTCAATCGATACTTGCGTCAACTGACCAACCAATCGCGCGCTTGGAACCTTCCCCGTGTCCCGCTTGGTAACCATAGAGACCCAAAAAACAACTTGTGCGCATCTAACGACTCTTGCCAAGTTATGTGCCGACAACTGTACCCAGTAACTGTGTGGAGGTCAGATAGGAGGTCGAAGCATGTAAAATACTGATAATCAGGTGCATCCGGTTTGACTAGAAGTCAATCTCAACATGATTTAGAAAAGGGTAGACAGATTATGAGACTCCGTGAGAGGCGAAGCAAGGACGGTTTTGCAATTTCTTGAAATCCGATCCAAATTTGAGAAACCATGTTGCCATAATTTCTGACTTAACATTATCATTATTTTTGTTGCTCTGATCCAAATTTAGTTATTTGGGGTACATATGTATTTCTGCCATTCCTCAACTGACAACCTCGAAATAAATAAATTAACCAAATTGTATAATGAACGAGATGCGCTTCAGCGTGAGACATCAATTAAACGGGCGTTGCACGAGCTGCTAAATATCATACATCATATGGAATGACATAATGCAATCACAACCAAACCACTAATTTACATAATTAGTGTATCATAATATTATAGAATCATGTGAAAATGTTTGAGGCCTATGTCCAGCAGTGGACGTCTTTCAGCTGAAATGATGATGATGTGAAGATGTTGACGATGGTCACCTCCTTAGTGGTCACTAAGGAGGTGATGGTCAAATCTTGGAGATAGGTAAAAGACGTAGAGGCAATATTTCTTCTGGAAATGCAACATTTCTTCTTCAATTGGGAGAAAAAGATGACAAAACACATGACATGCATATACACATGATGACTATGTAAGGCGAATGAAGAACGAATAATTACATAATTTGGGTCGAGATTGGATACCCACATAATCCTGTTTTGGTCCAGAAGAAAAATAACCTAACGGAGAGCTAAGAAGAGTAACATAGAAGATTAAGGTGACAAACGATCATAGTATAGACAAAACACACAATGACAAACATTTGTGCTAAGAGTTAACAGTAAAGCGGCTTCTTTCTGAACGGATGCGCGTGCGCCTGAACCGTTAATTAAAGAGGTCGGCGCGTGGCTCTAACACAATAAACTTAGTTAGCACTCATGATATAATTCAATCTTTATGATAAGGTTAAACAATAGTGATGATCTGATGATATAGAGGTGTTAATGTTATAGCTAGTTATATAGATATAATAATAATATCAGCTTGTTCCTGTCGCACTGCAGGGCAAAGACGAAAGAGAAGGCAAGACTATTAATCAGGTTTCCTCATGATAGGTAGAATATACTTTCGTTTGAGGCTTTACTGTCCTACTGGGAAGCAAAGGTCTCTCTCGTTCCTCATTGTCCAGTCTTCTACGATTTTGGGCCAGTTTTGAGGAATATAGCTCATCCGACTATTCAGAATTGTATCACCACTATATAACTACCAATAGCTTGCAATCCGGAGACAGTTTTCAGCCCACAGTAGTCAGAGGAAGGTCATGAAGGATATTTCACGCCATATTAAAGTCTTCCTAAACCGCTGTTTTCGCCGCATCTTCGGAATTTATTGGTCCAAGACTATCTATAACGAAGAACTGCTGAAGAAATGCCAAGACGATCAACCGCCTGATCAAGCGTTGCAAGTGGGTAATAGAAATGTAACTCTCTCGACTATAGTTGAGGACTCCTTAGCTGCTTTCCTGAGCCGTAGCAGAATTAGCTGAGAGATAATAAGTATTTAGGTTGCTGCTTATCATGAATTGCAATGACTTATGAAGTGGGCCAAAATATCATACAAAACTCTCACTGTCAAATATTTCGTGTCGTTTTAGCGCGTGTACCATGGCTTTGTATGTCCATTATAAACAGTTAATGCACATAACGGAATAGACTTTATTACAGCAATCACTATAATAAAGTATCTAGCATTGTAACTAGTTTTCCTTTTAATGTAGGTATAACAATTTTTTTTACAGTTATACATTTTTAGATAGTCAACAGTGTCCTGAGGCTATAGATACCAATGAATTTCTGCCAACGAAAGCGTCGCGATAACGATCCGAAAAATGTTATTAAAATTATGACTTACATTTTGGCACTTCACCCATCGCCATCGGCAACATCGGGTGACTCTTTGAGCTCTTTCAATTTAGACATTTGGTGCGGAACTGCTTCGGCGCCGCAGCGAAGCGTTTGTCGTACTGCGCACGACCAGTTGATTTATTCGATACAATGTAAACACCATGAGCGCGGTGCGTCGCCGTTGCCGCGCATGCTCGACAGCAGAACGACTTAGCGTGCTCATAAATTATATGGAAAAATCAACGACAAGCGCACCGCTGCGGCACCGCAGCAGTCCCGCAACATCATCATCATCTTCCTGCCCTTATCCCATTTTACTTGGAGTCGGCGCAATGCATTTTCTTCCTCCATACCGTCGTGTCCCTTGCCACGCCTTCACTGACTTTCTTTCATATCACACCTCACACAGTACATCCATATTTTCTTTGGCCTTCCTCTCGCTCTCCATGCATCCACATTTATATTCGTAATTCTTTTAGTAAGTAAGTAGTACGTTTCATCCCGCCTCATCACATGAACATACTAGGAGAAACGGTTTCTTTTCAACTTTTCTGTCACTGGCGCCATTTTAAAACTTATCACTAATATACTCATTTCTCACTTTATCCAACCACGCCGCACATCCATCTCAACAGCGGCAGTCCCGCTACAAACGTGTAAATTTAAAGAGCCCTTTATCAAGACCCTCTGGAATTTAGTAAATCCTCCATAGCATAGTAGTAAAGTGCGCGGCACGTAAGTTGGCACGGTTTTGGCGTAGTGGGGGTAAGTTCCCGCAAATTCCGCGAATTGACCAACCACCATATAGAGCAAACGGAACGTGGACGCGACACGATTGGTCAGTCGATCCTTGTGTCAACTGACCAACTCGGAACGTTAAATGTTCCCCTCGCCCCGCTTCACAACCAGAGATATCTAAAAAATTACTTCAGCGCATCTAACGACTCTCGCCAACTTACGTGCCAGGGATTATAGTCATTCGTGGTTTTTCAGCTTATTTCAACTTTCTTTAAATTGAGTGCTCCATTCCATTATAACCTTCCTTAGGCTTTCAGCCCATTTGTGACGGCGCGCGGCTTAGACATTTTGTGCTGTCAGCAATTCAACATTCTTGATACAGGTACATCAATAGGAATATGTCAGGATCGTAGCTGGTGGTTTTCTGTAGCTCTCCCACCCAAATGGAGAGAAGTCGTGAGTATATGTATGTATAAATATTCCTGTTCCATAATATAAGTTGTTTAATTCTAACCGCATAAGAAAATGGCAACAGCTCAACAGTAAACTATATTTGTACCGATTTCACACGTTTACGCGATTAAACGTAAACGTAGACACGTTTAATTATCATAATGAGGTCTTCAGGGCGCGGTGACTAAACCTAAACTAAACTAGCGCGTTCACGTTTCGTTGCGGCAAGCTGACCTCAGCCCTCGGTGGAAACCGAGGTAGTTATCTACTGGGTTCAAAGTAACAGCCACATTGCTCAGTTTGTCACTATTTTCACGCACGCTTTTCGTGCTTTAGCGTTGTTTATAGGTCATATTAAAATATATAATAGTTAAATTTTAAGACATGTATAGAAATCTGGACGTGTACATACGTACGTGGACGAATACAGCGATGGGTTCGTGAAAGCTGTCCATACGGACGAGTCTAAGTTTTTCACATGCCGATCCTTCTCTCAAGCTCATGAAGGAGAGGCATGTGATGATCTTGCAGTCTTCAGACGATGCGTTAAAATACCGGCAGCTAAATAGACTGAACTCAAAGTCCTTCAAAAGCGACCTCCGCCGCTTTAATACCGAAAGTATTAAAGACGCGATTGAGCGGAGTAAGGGCATGAGATCTGTCTATTGAGACAGAGAGCTCAAGAGCCAGCTTACGAAACTGAAGACCGATGATGGCAGGATCGTATCCGCCACACCTGAGCTTCTGAAGGAGATCAAGATATGGGCAGTTGTACACGTCACCCAGTAAGCCTGTCGCGAATCTAGCAAATAACCCTAGAGCTAGATTGACTCAACACTATACCGAAGACATTCTGGATGTCAGCCTGTATGTGATTAGGATGGCTCTGAAACAGCTTAAGAACAACAAGGCACCGAGTGATGACGGAATTACGGGCGAACTCCTGAAGGTGGGTGGGTAACCAGTACATAAGGCCCTTCAGAAGATGTTTGATTCCGTCATACTTGAGAGGAAAACGCCGCAGGCATGGTGCAGGGGTGTGGTGGTACTCTTCTTTAAGAAAGGTGACAATGCCGTACTGAAAAACTAAGGTGACAATGCCGTACTGAAAAACTATATATACTGAAAAACCATCTCACTTCTTAGCCATGCCTGTCACAAGCTGTTCAAGAGTCATCACGAATCGTCTCGCGCGCAGGTTTGACGATTTCCAGCGTCCTGAACAAGCCGGGTTCCGTTAAGGTTTCAGCACCGTGGACCACAAACATACGTTGCGGCAGGTTATAAAGCAGATCGAAGAGCACAAGCTTTCTGCTTAGCGTTTGTGGACTATGAGAAAGGCTTCGATTCGATTGCCAACGGTGCCAAATCGACTACCGGTACATCGAACTGTTGAAGTGTTTGTACAATAACGCCACCATGTCAGTTCGACTTCAGGATCAGGGATCGGAACCTATCCTTCTGCAGCGAGGTATGAGACAGGGAGAAGTCGTATCTCCAAACACTCACTGTTCACCGCTGCACTGGAGGATGTCTTAAAGGTTCTGGAATGGAGAGGGCTACGCATCAACGTCAATGGCGAGTACATCACTCACCTTCGGTTTGCCGACGATATCGTAGTCATGGCTGAGACCATGGAGGACCTCAGTACAATGCGCTATGACCTCAGTAGAGCTTCCGAAAGAGTGAAACAGCCCATGCTGCACCCACTCCCATCAAGGTCGAAACTCTACACTCGAAGTTGTGAACGACTATGTCTACCTGGGACAAACAATCCAGTTGGGTAGGGCCAACTTCGAGAAAGAGGTAAATCGTCGAATCCGACTCGGCTGGGCAGCGTTCGGGAAGTTGCGCAGTATCTTCTCGTCCAACTTTCCACAGTGTCTCAAGACGAAAGTCTATGACCAGTGTGTGTTGCCAGTGATAACCTTTGGTTCTGAGATGTGGTTGCTCACATTGGGCCTCATCAGAAAACTAACAGTCGCTCAATGGAGAGGGCCATGCTCGGAGGAGATCCGCAAGAGAACCAGGGTTAACGAAATAGCCCGAAGAATTGCGAAACTTAGTGGGCCTGGCAGTGGGCAGGGCACATTGCTCGCAGAACGGATGGCCGATGGGGCTGAAAAGTTCTAGAGTAGCGATCGCAAACCGGAAGAAGTTTCGTTGGAAGGCCTCCCACCAGGGGGACCGATTACCAGGTGAAGGTTGCAGGGATCCGCTGGATGCGGGACGCACGAGACCGGTCAATGTGGCGACGCTTGGGGATAGCCTATGTCCAGCAGTGAGCGTCTTTCGGCTGATATGATGATGATGATAGAAATCTATCTAGTATAGAAATCAGGAACGGAATACCTGGAATTGGAAAGGTTTTGGGGGAAGCCTTTGCATTGAAACAGTGAAGGCTAAAAATAAAAACAAAATCATAAGTCATTTATTTAAATTAGGCTGAGAGGCAGTACTTTTGGGACGTCTAGAAGTTCTACTTACAGACAGTCTCCCAAAACCCGTCACCACCACTGGGAAGAACTGGCGCAAATTGCCGAACGTAAAAAAATTCGTTTAAATAATTTGGCAGATCTATGAGAATTAAGTCACTCGTGGAGGAGGGGACTTACCATGCAGTTTACACTTCCTCAAGACCGGCAAACAGATATCTAAGATTTAAAGATTAAATGATTGTACAGGAGGAAAAAAACGCCGAGAAAAAACTTCTTATAATCGATCTTCTAAGTGGTACAAATATTTGTCTCAGTGCGGGTATTGAACCCACGACACAGAGGAAGCCAGTCAGACATAGATTGCTGATGAATCTGGATCAATTGAACCCAGTTTATCGTTACAAGTATACGGGTATAAGACGACATAATTATCCTCAATATTGCGACCATGGCCGACACGGGACAAGTGGATCTCCGAAGGTACATATTGGGGTCTACGACACCTCTGGTAGTTTCGCTGTTTCCGAAGTCCCAATATGTGGGTTAGTTATACCACAGTGCGTGTGCGTGTGTGTGGAGTTGTGCGTTAGTTGTTGTGGGTCTGATTTGTTATGTTGTTTACATAGAAAATCTATACCTGATCTATACTACATCTATATAAATAAATAAAATTATATTGTCTGCATGAAATATCAAAATATCAACGTTTTATTGAATGCATGTGAAAGTACATACGGTATTTTCTAATAAAAAATACGCAATTTTCAATAGTTTTGTCTGTATGTCGGTCTGTCTGTCTGTCTGTTTGTTTCGGGTAATCTCCGATACGGCTGGACCGATTTTGACGGGATTTTCACTGGTAGATGTTATAGGGTAATTTTTAGCCAGACAAAATTCACAGTTATGGCGGAAAAAAAAGTATTTGACGCTTACGAAGTCGCGGGCAACAGCTAGTATTAACTAAGGGCGGGCTATTCCCAAATCTGATTGATTTTGGCTGAGTTAACTTACAAGTCAATTGAAGGAATTGCGAAATAATATGTATTGCTCTTTTTGTTGATATTATTACCTGTCGTCAGCTTTCAAAGCAGGAGTAAATACGTACCGGTTAAAATCATAACCCTCCTTTTAGTTTGCTATAGTCAGTTAAAAAGGCATCTTCTTGGCTCACTCATTCCATTGCAGACTACATCCTCCGCCTTGCATCAAGCGAGACGGAGGTCAAAATCGGGCTTATCACGAAACATTATAATTTGTAGGTAATGGACTATTTTAAATGGCGTAGTTACCATTTAGTTTCTTGACCTATTTCAGTATTTATCTTATTAACGGGAGTTGGCTGCTTATTAGGCAGTGAATGATTAGTGTTTATCCTGTCTGGTTCTGTAGGTTCAGGGGGCTTGTCTGTCGTTTGGAGCTACGGAGCTACAAATAGAGATGAATAGAAATAGCCCAGGGGTCTACACAAAGTGGGGTTTACAGACATTCAAACTCACATACAACCAGATCCGGAACAAGTACCGGTAGGCCATAAAAATATTTGTTCGGTGCGGGAATTGAACACGCGACACAACAGATAATATAATACTGCGACATGCAGCGCAGTAGCCAGTCGGCCAGCGACTGCGTACCGTCAAACAAAAACAAACATTCTATCAGGAATAAAGATGGGCAAAAACTGCAAGTGCAAAATAAGATGCCAAAATGTTATGTATTTTCCATATATTTTGGACTTTTTTAACTAACATTATCGCTGATATATATGTAGTCACTTTTTCTAAAGCCCAGGGTTACTCTCTCATCCTTCTCATCACCTCTAAGAACTAAAACTCCACTGCATGGTATAAACTCCCATACATACAAGGGGCGTCAATAAAAGGAAGGGTATTTTATAAAATCCCAAAGGTGTTTAGCAATTCTCAGCAGATGTTTTCATTCAAATTTTCTATACAAGAAAACGAGATAGCTAATCTTATTTACATCTTATATTTTCTAGGAAAATAGAGATTTAGATTTATAGGTTAACATGGATAAACATCTAGGAGGAAAAACCCTATGTATAACATTATTATTTTAGCCAGCGAATAAATCACTAGGGATCCTATAAATACGTATATAATAGAGTTGTTATGTAAAATGCTCAGTACATAATTAGCTGTAACAACCAATTATATACTTTACTACTTTGTTTACTCGTTTACCTCGTGTTATATAGGTACATGTATTTATAAAGTTATGTAATCAAAATGTTATTTTTAACACCTATTCGCATACGCAAGGGCGGGATCACCAATTTTCATTTGGGTCAGATTTTTTAAATATATACATAATTGTAGTAACTATACTACCGCTGATTGGCTTAGGCTATTTTTCAACCGACTTCAAAATGGAGGAGGTTCTCAATTCGACTGTATGTTTGTTACGCGTTTTTTCCGCCAATTATGAACCGATTTTCATGTGGTCCCATTTAATTTTGATCAAGATCTGACGAGTCATTTTTAAGTTATCCTAAATAATGCGTATTTTCATGGTAATAAGGTACAAAAACTAAAAAAGAGAAAAACTGTCTTCCAAAACATAACACTTCAAAGCGGATAATAACTTTCTTTTCAGAAGTCTATGTCAAAAAAGAAAAATTAAACCAATATACAACAACAACAATGAACAATGACAACGACTTCCGAAAAGAAAGTTATTTTTCGCATTTTTTGTTCCGAAAATAAAACCGGTCTTGCGGTATAATCGACGTCGGGAGCAAAGCCGCAGGAAAAAACTAGTGTTAAACAAACAGAAACCGCCTAGTTATAACATTAAACAGTTCTGTTAACAATGTTCACACACGGATCTAATAATAGCTTCACACAGAGTTATTGTACGAGATAATGATATGTTAGCGCGTCCAATAAATAAATACATAATAAATCACTGTATTGTTTCCCAGAATAAATAGGTAGTTAGTAATGATGACACAGTTTTTATTGCGTTTTAGTTTGGTTGAAACAGTTTCCGCTGTTGTTTTTTGCTGAGTTTGTCATTTGAGGAAAATGAAGATGTTACAGTTAGTGTGACAGTTAGTATTTTATTTAATCACATAATTATTTAAATGGATTGATGATAAAGGCAGAACGGGAAAAAAAGGGCAAAAATCTACGAACACCGTTTTCGAACAAAATATAGCCGAGACCTATTTCTACTTTTAATTTTTTTCGTAGCGGTACCTCCCCGACGCGAGTACGAGGTAAATTTATCTTTTTAGAGGTTTTTGTGTCGGGGGTTTTTTATTTTTTTATTTAATTTTTATTTCGTGTTTTTTTAAACTACATATAATAAACCTAGAAGACACGCTTCAAACGACTATCTATCAAAAACACGTAATTATGACATATACTCGTATCTTGCGAAAAAAACTCTGATTCATTGAGTAAAATGCGCATAACATTTGAACGGCTGAATCGATTTTAATCAAACAGAGCTAAGAACACTCTCGACAAAGACGCCTTTAAAAAAATCTTAAAACAAAATCGGTTCATCCGTTTAGGGAGATATGATGCCACAGACAGACACAAATATACACACACAGCAATATACGTCAAATTTATAACACCCCTCTTTTTCCATCAGGGTTTAAAAATAGTCAGTACCTTGCATATAGAGACGTATGTGTATTGCATATATACGTCTAATATAATGCCTCACCTCTTGTCGTGCTCAGTCTAACAACACTAGGAGTGGACCCAGAAAGACCTTAGTAAGGCAAATGATAAAGCGGTCGGCGCGCGGCGTGGCTGAATTCTCGTCAAAACACATTAAATTTTGAAACCATCGATACGAGGAATAAGGATATATTATTATAATAATTTATTCATTCATAAGCCTAATATAGAGACAATAAGGAAAAATATATCGAATTAGTACAACAATACAACCAACAACAACAACCATGTACAACCATTTTCTTTGTTTTAAACACAGAACAGAAAAAAAAACTTTTTACAAAAAAATACTACCGACTTCCAAAAAAAGAGTTTTTTCTGTTCTGTGGTTTTAAATATTAACTACATTACTTATTGAATCATAGTGTCATGAAAATATTTTATTATGTATCTACGTAAGCACTTCTTTCTACCTTAAGTGTGACTGTAGTCACGTTCACATTACCTACCCCAGAATATGAAATTCCTACATCATCATGTATTTATTCTTGCGAGTTCACCGTGCAACTGCGACGCGAGACTGCGACACGTGACCGAGGCAGGAGACGCGTGACCGCCGCCGCCGCCGGTCTCGCTGATGTCGCGCGTGGTGCTCGAAATGCCCGAACATTTTGTCATTTAACAATTAAATAACCATTTTTTGATTGACTTCCATATTGAAAACAATATTTTTTGGCCTCTAGTTGTATATAACTTATTCGTTGACAGCCAATCTTTCTTTATTTTTATAATAATAATATAATATCGTATCGTCGTAGTCTTCTTCATCCAATAGTAATTTGATAACTTGGCTTGCTATTGCAATGTGGAATAATAATTTTCAACAATATAACTGATTTTAACGACTAAAATCGAGGCGAGTTTGTGTGCGACACAGTCATGTCTCGGTCTCGCCCGCGAACTCACCCCCTGAGACCGAAACGCGCCACTGAGGCAGGGTACCTCGGTCGGTCATCTCGGTCTCGCGTCGCGGTCGCGTGGTGAACTCGCACCTTCTTATCTTACCTTGTAGAGGGGCCGAGAAATAACTCGGACACTTCGATCCATAGGGATATTTTGTGTCCCCTAGATAACCTACTCCTCTCCAATCTCGTTGAAAACTTTCTTCATGAGTTTAACAACGAGACTAGGAGATATGTGCCTATAGTCTTCTGGTCTTGGATATCCAACACCTAGGAGATTCATTCGCTTTCCAGCCAGTGCATCGCATGTGCGCAGAAGGTGTTCCAAGCGTTCCGTGTTTTCCCCACGCACCCTGCTCATGGGTGTCGCGGTTAGTACCATCTTCATGAGCATGTGGTTGGTTCCGAATTGGCCAGTAAAGGCCCAGTAAAGGTAAGCTGGTTGCGGATTTGCCCCCTGCTCATACTCCAAATGCATTCCCAATGTGTTTGTTGTATGTGATCTGCAAACTCCCTCAATGTGGCTATTACGAGACACGTCGAAATGCCTACACATGGACCCAAAAAATCATTTGCTGAGCCCTCTCTTGCCAGTTCATCTGCCATTTTTCTTGCCTTATTTTGTTATGCTTCCCAAGCTTGTTTAGGGTTTCGATAGCGTCCAGAAAAAGTTTGGAGTCCACTTTGTAAGATGGCTTTGATTGCAGCCTGACTGTCACTAAGAATATATATGGATTTACCTCTGGTTCCTCTATTCTCTTGAGCACAGGTTATTATGGCATGTTTCTGCTTGGAATCCAGTTGCCTAAGTTTTTGCCTCATTTGTAACCTCTTGCGTATATTCCCGCACCTATTCCTGATTCCATTTTGGACCCATCAGTGTACCACACCAGTCTATCTTGTTTTGGTGGATCGGTCCCTTCGTTCAGTCCTTTATTGTTGAAATTGTTTGTGTTTGAAAGGGCTTTCAAGGTCCACCTTGAAAGACCCTTCAAACACAAACAATTTGCATTTAATCACATATCATACTTGTTACCCCTATCCCAGATCTTCATTTCCATCGAATTTTGTATGGTTAGTCTTTGGCTTAGAGACATCCCATAGTCCAGCAGCAGCAAGACGATGTGATGTCTACCTTGCCTCGAGTTCAACCATCACATGCAGAGAAGGGATATTGAGGTATTTCTCTATCGCTGCCATAGATGTTGTCTTGAAAGCATCCGTGATTCTGAGACACACTATTCTTTGTAACCTGGTGAGTGGCACTTTGCACGAGGCAAGTTTTGTTCTTAGCCACTACACATTCTGCCGTATGTGATAATAGGTATTATCATTGTCCGGTACAGCCATAGCAACACTTTAAGCTTTAGTCCCCAAGTGAAACTTTTGTCGTAATATTTACCACATGAGTTTTCCACTTGAGTTCTTTATCAAGCGTTACACCCTGATATTTAACTTCGGTAGACCAGGGCAGCTTTATTCCATTGAGGAAGGGCTCTCCTAGGTTTCCTAGTTGTCTCTTCCTCGTGAATAGGATAATGACTGCTTCGCTTGAATTGCTATCAATTGCGTTTGTTACAAAGAATCATCTCTCTATAGATATGGTTCATCTGCATAGCCTACGTGTAGAATGGTCCGTATTGAGTTTGGTAAGTAGCTAGTCTACTACCAAGCACCAGGACTCGCACCTCACTCTTCCTTCTGTGTAAAATTCAATTCGGGGAAAGCGCAGCATGACCTTCTTCTTAACAAGTCTCCAATACGCCATTATTCATCTAAGCATTCTCTCCCTCATCTCAATTAGTCTTCATCTGCTCTAGTAGATATCCACTGCTCATTATTCTTTAAACTATCCTTACAGCATTCATTCCTCCAAATCACATATACGCAGCAGACCCAACTGCTTAGCCACAACATCTTTTAATACAAATTTTGCTTCCTTGCGGTTTTTCTAGCTCTTTCAGACAGCAACACTCATATCAAAAAGTTTTCTCACAACATTCCTCCATGTCACGTGTCCACTGATGCAGTGGCAGTTCATGGATCTCTCTCAGTTTTTGTGATTTCTAAAGAGAAAAGGCATCTTATTATGAAGTAATATTTCATTATGTGTGTTGACGTCACTAGCTGTAGTAACAAACTAATAATTTCATATTATGCTCAAGAATTCAAAATCCAAAATAGATGAAACGAGTTTCTTCTCTTATAAAACATTAATTACTGCATTTGGGGTAGCCAAATGCCGTAATTAATGTTTTATGTCTTTCAATTTACAAAACAAGTTTTTGTTTCGTCAGTCTATGTAATATTAATGAGATCCCGCTGTAAAGCTGTGATTCAACCACTATCCACTCTGAATTATAAGTGAGGCAGTGTGTCAGGATTTCTGTTTATTGAATTGAATTCGATTTATATCTAAAATCTATATATAGCGATGTTTTTCTTAAGAAACCGAGAAAACTGTTTAACAAGAAAATTTGAGTCGATGTCTTAAGAGAAGTCTGTCTGTCTGTCTTTGGTACCTTTTGTTTTCCGTTTTTTGACACCGACTTCGGAAAAGAAAATCACTTTTGCTTCGTAATGTTTTGTTTTGGATGTAGGTTTTTTTATTTTATTTATCACTTTTTAGTTTTGGTAGATACCACCAAATACCATTTATAGCCAAAGTATATCTCATGACGATTCCAAAAAGCCCAAACACGATACGGATATATTGTTTTATTTCGGAGTTACAGTCGAGAGGTAGGCACCTCTCGACTTCATCATCAGATCAGTTCGATGATACCATTTTAATCATTAGGTACCATTTATTTATAAGTATTTGCTTCATCATAGTAAGTTAACTATTCGAGATATCTACGTTTTCCCAACTATATTGGGGTCGGCTTCCAGTCTTACCGGGATTAGCTGAGTACCAGTGTTTTATATGGAGCGACTACCTGTCTGACCTCCACAACCCAGTAACTGGGTAACACGGTACCCCTTGGCTAACTGTTGTCAGATCTAACTAAGGCTTCTGACTACCCTTAACGACTTTCAAAGATCATCAAATGACAGCCGGGACAAACGGCTCGTTATCTAAAGATGGTCACCCATCCACGGACCGACCTCGGCAAGCGTTGCTTAACCTTGAAGATCGACCCGTGCGGCTGTTATTTTTTAGCCAAGAGCTGTCACATATCTTCGAATTTTTGGTTCTAAGACAGGCCGGTTTCCTCACGATGTTTTCCTTCACCGTTTTGAGAGCAGTGGTGATGAAATAATTTACACAAAGTAAAGCGCCTGCCTGGATTCGAACCCACGACCTACAACTTGTAAATCGCGGCCGTTACCACTGGGCCACCACTGCTCTCAGAGGTATCTTATACCCGTGACTTAATTGGCATTAAAGAGTTCTGGTGGCCACCTGTGGTCTTCTTCATCAGTATTGCAAATAACTGCATTGTTGATGAAAATACCCAAATCGCTATGTTATGTTATGTTGTTGTAATATTTGAGGATTCCCCTCGATTTCTCCAGCATCCTGACCTGATGAAGTAATGACCATGGGACCACCTGTGATGCATACCCTTTCAAACAAAAGAAGAATTTTCCAAATCGGTCCCGCCGACGAATTGAGAACATCAAAAATAATGAAAATTTCTATTTTATTTAAAGAACTTTTCCACTGCGTTAAATAAAGTAATTCTTATTCTTTATTGTACATAAAAACATACAAATACGATAGGACAGTTTATGTAAAAACGCGAGATTAACCCATAGATGGGTTCTCTAACAGCAAACCTCAGTTTGAGGTTTGCTGAGAAATATGCATTTGAGGAATATATATATACACAGAGGAATATATATATATACATACACAATATATATATACAGGAATACATATAATTATGTATTAGAAATACGTGCGCAACACACAATGCATAAACATAATAAATACAGCATACTATATAAATACATAAATGGAAGAAGAAGAGATGCAGTGCTGACACAAAATAAATTGCTATATAGGCAGGAAAATGATGCTGACGAATAAATAATATTTTAATTTGTTATTAAATTCCAATTAATAACAAATTTTCCGTATAGTTGACAGTCTCACAACGGCTTGTGCTGTTTTTCCGTGTTACTGTAATAAAAAGAAGAACAAAAATTGGCATCACTATTGTTTTGGACCTCTGCGAAGATCTACATTACCCTTGTCCACTAAATTGGTTCCTACACCCATCCTTGCATCTTCACTACTCGACGCATGGCCGGACAGAGACCAGAGCGGAAGCCAAGCCCATAGCAACTACTAAATCTAATCACTCATACAAAACCTTGCTATCAGTGTCACGATCTGAGGGCGATAACCTTCTCATGTTTTTATCAACCCATTCAACTGTCCAGTTGCCATGGCAAAGTTTTTTGTTTACTTTTTTTTTATTAAAGACGTTTTTATAAAGAGGTATGCGGCCATAGATTTTATGCGGTCAGAGTCTTTATGTACCGTACAAACTGGCCGGCTATCATTTGTTTTTTTTCTTTGTACCTTGTTGAGGCGTTGAGTTCCCCAATTGAAGGTGATTTTTGAGTGGGTGTGCCGGCCGGTTAGTCATTGTGGCAAGGTTGTCGGGCCTTTTTAGATCTCTTTTGCATGGTATTTTTCTTCGTTTGGATAGGATTGAAGTTGTGCAGTTGAAGATGATGCACTCATGATCACAGATGTCTAATTTGGCGAACAGTTGAATATGTGACCAAGGTATAAGAAAAAAAAACGAAGAAACAAATGCAGAAATACCAACTGCCGAAATTTAAGTTATGTAGCACTTTGTAGTGTTTTATTTCGAAATTCGTTGTATTTTTATGAAAAACACTTTTTAAACTGTTTAGTTGTGATAACTATAACTGAGAGAGTCAATGATGGATTCCACACCAAAGACCGGCAGAACCAGTGCCTTTTGGTTAGTCTCGATGATTACGAACTGCCTCCTCGGCCAGCAAAGTTAGTAGAAGTTATTATTATCTGTGCTCGATGTAAATGACCAGTAAGGCACGTAGGTCTTCGAGTCGATTCCGGGTTCGGGTCAACTGTTATTCGGTTCTATCTTACAAACTTTATTATTCAGTAGCAGCCCGGTGTTTGGATCTGGATTTGTGACAGTAGACTCGCCTCCTATTTACATGGGACACCTCGAACTTACCTTCCTTTTAGTCGTAATGTTATGTCGATGTACGAGCACACTGTCTCAGTATATTCCAGTATTGTCCAAACACCACACCCCAGTCACAATTGGTCGCCCGCCGTGACGTTATGATCAATTCACTTGTTTGAACTCCTAGGGAGCGGTCGTTATAAGTAGCTCGTATAGCTGTGAAGAATTGGTTTGCTTACTGTAGCTGATTGCCTAGAAGGTGAATTGTAGCTTAGCATTTAGATGATACGGGCTGGCCTAGTTTGGATATCTAAAGCAGACTACATAAATGCGACATATTTACTTTCTGATACAACTTCGGTTTGTTTCCTTTCTAACACTCATATATTTTACATTCATAATTATGGGTATTGCAATAAAATAACTGTTTAGTTGGACAATTAGGGCGACATATCAGCGTTACTGCAAAACCATGTATCCGTCATTGGTGCTGGATGTTTTTGATATTTCTCTCAAGCTGGTACAAAAATAGCTGTATGTGCTTGTACATTGTCATACTTATAAATTGCTTATTTTTTCTGCATTTCCTATAAATTATAATATTAAAAGCAACACCAATTGTTCAGAAATCTTACAAAATGTTTGTACAATGACGTAAAAAACGTCTGGTTTGTCTAACAATTTAAGTCAGAGATAATAAGTTTTATTAACTTTTATATAATTAGAACAAACATAATTTGAGCAAGATGTTCTATTTTAAGTGAGTATTCGTTATCTCAAGATATATACTGGTGTTTCAAGGTTTCTCGTTTGGTTTGAACAGTGCAATCACAGAGCTAACATAATATACTGATAAACTTATTTGAATATTGTGAATAATTGCTAAGATTTTATTTAGTTTTAAGTCTTGGATTTTAATGCCCCAACTATTATTTTGAATTACTCTTATTAATTAAGTCAGGATAAAAAGGTGATACCTATCTGGCTATCTTTACTGATCTTTACCACCTACTTCGAGGTTAGGGCAATATAAAAGTTACATTTGAATTTAAAATGCTAGAAGGTTTAAAGATGAGAATGAAATTGAAAAATAATGTCGGCTGAATCGGTTGATCGACTTATGAGACTTGAGACAAGCACTTTCCGACAGTTTTCCTTTGCCGTATTCTTAGGATTGTGATATTTGCAAGCCAGGAACAGTGTAAACAAACCCTTCTGATTTCCTTAGCTCTTTATGATTATGGGCTGCCCTAGACAGTTATGTCTTCGTCTCTAAATACTCGCTTCCAAATATTGTCATCCATTTAACTAGAATATTAGTTACCGTGTCTTATGCATTCTGAGCATCATGCATACTGCTTCTCAATAGCCCGATTGCGTGTTAACTCTCAACTTCTCAAGTACCGAAGTATTTGCACATTACAATGCATACGTCTACCATATTGAAAACCCATCTGTATGCACAGCATGCCGTCGGACAATTTGACATGCCATCGACGACGCGTGTATAGTCATTTGTTGAAGACACCTTAAATTCCTCAACCGTCACAGTTATATATAATGAAGAGTTGTTTGTGTATGTTTACCTTGAACAGCTCATGAATATCGGGTCTATTCATTTCTTATCTGTCTAAAGAAAAGATAAGGAACGCGAGACTTAGATCGCTTGTAGCCGTGGTGGTCTTGCAGTATTAAAATCATCATCGTGATGCACTTGCAACCTACACTCACCGAAGGGCCAGGCAGAAGTTTAGGACTTATTACTTACTAATACTTCCCAGGTGGCCATCAGGTAAGGATCTTATGATGGGATCCTGGAGAAAACGAGGGAACGCCTCAAATATTATAGGCATACATATAGCGATTTTGGTATTTTCATCAACAATGTAATCATTTGCACTCAGAAAGTATCATTTGGTGAAGTGGAACTGATGAAGAAGATCACAGATAGCCACTGGAACTCCTTAATGTATGTTACGGTTATGTATGTTACGGGTATAAGATATCTCGAATAGTTAACAAATACTTATAAATAAATGGTACTGATTAAAATGGTTCTATCGAACTGATCTGATGATGAAACCGGAAGGTAGGCACTGGAACTGGGAAATAAATCAATGTATTCTAGTCGTATTTGGGCTTATTGGAATCTTTATGAAATGTATTTTAGCTATATGTTTGAAATCGGTTTGATTTTTTTGTTAAAAAGTTTTAGTTTTATGTTATAGTAGGCGAGCGAGACCATGCCCTTCCGAGGATTTCCCATGGGGTGATGGGCTTACATCCAAATTCTGGGCTGCTACAATATTTGTCCTTCTTATCGTTTTACCCAGTAACTTGGTTGTTGATTTGTGGAGGTTAGATAAGCAGTTGCTCCGTATAAAAAACTAGTATTCAGCAGCATTCGGCTAGGTCAAAATACCGACATCAACATAGTTTTGGAAAGGCTGGCTTTAGGTCAATAGAGGGTAGACTTAAATTGGACACTTAAGCCAATGTGATCCATACATCTATTTTTCCACAACTACTACAAACTTGTTGTGGAAATCGTGAGGAAACCCACATGTTTGTAATTAAATTGTACACATGTGTATACACTATTACCTACAGGTAATCACTGGCAGCTGTCACGGTATTTATTATCTACATCGCGGCACCGGTATTTACTACCGCTGCTATTTGAATAATTGGAACTCTTGGATACGAAGATACCGCAGTTATCATTACTAAATAACAACGTTATTTGATTGCTGATTCATCTGCCATTTAGTTTTCTAAAAACAAGATGGAAATAATCATCAGCATCATTACAGCCGAAAGACGTCCACTGCTAGACATAGGCTTCCCTCCAAGCGTCTTCACACCGATACAACTATCGGTCCTATGCATCTCGCATCCAGCGGATTCCCGCAGCCTTGCCAAGTCATCGGTCCATCTAGCTAGAGGGATTCCTTTCAACGCTTTGTTTTTCGGTCGCCATTCCAGAACTTTTCAGCCCCATCGACCATCCGTTCTGCGAGCAATGTGCCCTGCCCACTGCCACTTTAGTTCGGCAATTCTACGTGCTATGTCGGTAACCCTAGTTCTCCTGCGGCTATCTTCATTCTTCATGATTGGATCAACTTACAACTATTGTTGTTAGCATTAGGTGGCCCATGTTTGCTTTCAGTCAAATCCAACATTACGATTAACTCTGAATGAATCAAAATTGGCCTTGAGATTCAAAGTTATTTTTGAAAGACTTATCAATCATGCTATTTATAATTATCATCAACTCGATTTTGCAGATAATTTAGTAGTGAATTGCAGGCTTATTTAAAAAGATAACATAAAGGTGCACACCCCATATGCTTGTTCAAGAATAGATCTTTAAAATTTATAGGACAGGCAGGGCCCGAGGTCAGTCTTCAGGTACCAATTACTTACCTATGTATTCGTGTTTCCTCTTTAATATAGTGTGGCATGTGGTAAGCAATAAAATTAGAGATGAACATGAATGTGCCAGTAATCTGACGTATGTACGGCAGTGATTGCTGCCAGCGATGGCATGTTATTTTATTCTTGTATTTATGACATACACGATCACACGATTATATGTACTTATTACTATCTTCATGAAGACTAGACTATCCATTTAAAATCTGTTTAACGAACATCCAGAGATTTACTGTAAACGTTGACTTTAACGAACATCCAGAGATTTACTGAAAACGTTGACTTTCAGTATTTCCGTCCTTACCATCTTCTGGTTCAATAATTACTAATGCCTTACTAGGGTCTGCCAGCGGCTTCGCTCTCGCGAAAGTCAGAAATAATTTTGGTTAAAATTAGGATCATGAAAACCACCCGTCTATTCACGAGAACTATAACATCTGTATTCTCAAAAGCTTATTTTCTTGCCTTACCGATTCAACTGTACTTAAACAATACTTGGAACTATAGTCACGGCAACTTGGAACTATAGGCAAATTAAGAAAAAACTTAGGTACTTGAATTTTTTGCACGGAAACCAAATATTGCATAAACTAGTCATCCCAAAATATCTGTTTACCATCATGAACCACGTTAACCTCTACTGGCAATAGCCACTTGCACATAAGCAAGCATACATTGTAAGTACGTACATGTACATAAGCGATGCCTGCATACACGCGGACTATTTATAGTTGAGGCGTGGCAAAGAACTGTGGTGCATACCTTTGGTACAGAACAGAGATGTTTGCAGAGTGGTCAGGAGGCAAATATTGGGTTTAAGTTGGCTTGTATTTACAGACAAGTTTCTACAATAAGGTATAGGCAAGAGTAGGCTCAGAGTTTATAAGAATAGAAAACAAGAAAATACTTAAATTTATTTAACGCAAACTCAAAAATTTAGAATAACTAAAATATTGCTGGTTTTGAAAAATAAATTTCCGAATCTCTTTAGTTTGAGCCAAAACTATATTGCCAATGTTTCTGAGAACTTGATTGTTTTCGAAACTCTTTTGGGAAAAAGTTTCGATACAGATAATTATCGGTAAACTTGAAACTTACCTCTTACTTTGACCTATTTATTATTCATAATTACTTGCCAACGTATGTCAGTAAACTAAATAACACTGTCGAATCGTATCTTAATGCATAATTTGGTTGTTTTGATTTTTTAATCCCCGACGGAAAAAGAGCGGTATTATAAGTTTGAAGTGTGTTTTTGTGTTTGTGGCATCATATATTCTAAACGGATGAACTAAGTTTAATTTAATTTAATTTTTGTTTGAAAGGTGACATTATCAAAAGTGTTCTTAGCTATGTTTGATGAAAATCGTTTCAGCCGTTCAAAAGTTCTGGGCGTTTTACTGTTTGAATCGGGGTGTTATCGCAAGATATCGTGTCATAAATTACGTGTTCAATACATTGTCTATCGAAGCATGACTACTACTTGTTAAATTATGTTGCATGAAATAAAAATGTGTCGGGGGTTTTTAAAATTTGTAAGTAACTTAACTCATACTCTTCTTTCTTTCTAAAGATTATCGCCTAATAGTCTTTACTGTCACATCTGCAGTCACAGCTTGTCTTTGGCCACCCGATAATTACATGTTCGCAGTACGGCATACTTGTAGTTAGTTATCGGCATTTGGAGCCGGTTTTGCCACTTGATTAGTGACGGAGCACATTTAAAACATATTCATACATTTCATATATTTATTTCCTCGTCTAAAAATAGGCTTTTTGTCCTTTGTCTATTTTAGTAAACTAGTAGATATGTTTATATCAAAGGCTTGTGTGCTTGGAAAGAAATAGACTTCATTGTCGCTTTTGCTAGATTTCTTATGCTTGTTTACAGTCCTGCGGCATATTTTTGTTAAAATGAATGCTTTTTATCTTGTAATCCTTCTGATAACTTCGGCTCCCATTTCTAGATTTTTGACAGCTGTTACGGTAGTCATAAGCCAGACAATCTAACACCAGTTTTGCTAAGGGGTATCTTGTTGCCCAGTTACTGGCGCAAATTTATAAACAATTTTTCTTTATTTCTTTCATTCTTTCTAAGGGGAACAATTAAGTCACGACATGTTAGCAGTAAGGCGAACTTCGCCTACATTTTAGTTTAGTTAATAGGCACCAGTCTGGCCAAGGGGTACCATGATACCCAGTTACAGGATTGTGGAGGTGAGATAGGCAGTCGCTATATGTAAAACACTGGTACTCAGCTGAATCCGGTAAGCTTGGAAGCCGACCCCAACTTAGTTAGGAAAAGTCTAGGCAGCGAGGGTTTTCATTTATTTGGTATGGGTAACGCTACCCGAGGCCGGATCTAGGTGAGGGCGAACCGGGCAAATGCCCAGTGCAACATAAATGAGAGGCAGCTAAACTGCACTAACAGCCCTTTTCATTTCATCAGAAAACCTAACTTATTCGTGGCGTGGTGATAAAATTTAAGCTCGCGTCGCTGTCGAATGTTATTGGTTCTTATGGTAAAGCCACCGTTAAATAACCTAACATTCAAAAATTCTTATGTGAAATTTTCGAGCCCACTTCGTTTTCACTTCGCTCGAAGTTGTCAAAAAAGCGGCACTATCCGATCCGACGATTAAAAACCGCATAATACCTTGAAACATTTACTTCCTTATAAGGCGTAATTCTAAAGGGCGCCAAAGGCGGCAAATATTGTCTACGTCCGGAGCGACGAAATTGCTAGATCGGACCTTGGCGCTACCGCACCCACCACCGTATCGTCCGAACCCTGCTTTGTTTATCAACCTTGACGTTGACATTTTGGGCGAAAATGGGAAAATTACCTCAAGTAATTTTAAACAAACTCACCATGAGGAATATATTTAAAATGTATTATCTTCCTGCAACCTATTTAAAGTTCAACTAGTGTCAATACTCTAGTGCCCTTACCTCGGTAACGAACGGCCTACACTCGTTTTCCGGCGTCAACAAGTATATAAATTTTTAACCGACTTCAAAAAAAGGAGGAGGTTCTCAATTCGTCGGAATCTTTTTTTTATGTATGTGCCCCGATTACTGAAAGACGCCTTGACCGATTTGGAAATTATTTTTTTTGTTAAAAGGGTATACTTCCAAGGTGGCCCCATGATCATCACGTCAGGATCTGATGATGGGATCCTGGAAAAATCGAGGGAACGCCTCAAATATTATAGGCATACATATAGTGTTTTTGGTATTTTCATCAACTACAACAACGACTTTCAAAACCAAACACTACAAAGCTAAAAATAACTTTCTTTAGAAGTCGGTGTCGAAAAACGGAAAATAATAGGTACCACAGTCACTGACTTCGTTGGAGAAAGTTATTTTTAGCTATGTAGTGTTTGGTTTTGAAAGTCGGCTTGATTTTTTTTGTTAAAATTTTTTTATAACCAGTAATTTCGTTAGTACTAAATAAAATTACAAGGTATGCTTCTGTCCAAACTTGGTGGATTGTTGAAGTAATATTAAGGCTTTTAGTAGCATACTTATGTAAATGAACCCGGGACCACAGGAGAGTGAGAAAACTTGTTATCTGTGTTAGCGCACACACTTGTGCACTATACCCCTCGCGCCGATGGCTAGTCTCCTTTGAGATTAGAGGCTATGGCCAGAATAGTAATAAGATAAGCATGGATGGATATAGTTTCCCAAAGAGATTATCTCCTTGGTCTAGCTGACCAAGGCCAAGTGAGGTGCATAAGACCAGGTGAGCAAGACCAAGTTGAGGTGATACCTCACCGATGGACCGAGGCTATTTAATAAATAGGCGACAAACTTTTGTATCAGCTTAGCTTGCACTATTCAAAAATTTTACAAGATAATGAATTTTTGAATGGCTGAATTGATTGCGCACCTATTAAAAATAGCCGCAAATCTTTACAGCAAGCAATATTTTATCTTTTCGTTTTTGACACATTCTTAACTGACTACCAACTGATAGATAGTCTCTGAAGTTGCTTGAGACATAATCCCCTGGATCAACTGCTCCCAATATTTGGTGATACAGGCCGAGCTGATAAGATAACGATGTGATGTCACAGTCTGTTCATAATATTATGCGCTTGATAGGGGATTAAGTTTTATTGTAATTTTGTATGATAACATTTTTGTTTGGAAAAATGACGGAAGTTATATGGCACTCTGAAAACTTCAGATTACGTTTCGTACTAATACGGCAAACTAGCATTTTCCAGGATCTCCAGCGAAGTTGAAAATGATCTCACCAAAGCTTACTGCAATAAAAATTAACACACTTCGAAATCCGTTGAGGCGTGATTGATTAACGAAAGTCGAAGTATACAGACTATCAATTTAAATTACTAGACTGTAGGATAATACCCACAAACATGATGCAAGATGATCTTATCTAAATAGGATACTCATTCACATTATTTACCCAGCTGCTAATTTTCGCCTGATATCTTGAATTACTACTTAGCTTCCAAATCTTCCAAACATTATTCCATTCTCTTAAATTCGACCATATTCCAGCAAATTAAACTAGTTAATCCCAGAATATTCCTGTTCTCATGAGGAAACAACCTATTAGATAATTGGTCTGTCCGTCTATAGGTATGTCCTCATGCGTACGACAGTAGTTAATAGGTAATTATGTAAGTAGGAATCAATTATGTGCTATGTGATTATGATACTAGGTGTTGATATGTGTAATTGTTGATGATGACGAACTGTTTATGGAGATCTTACTAATAATAAATACGGACCGTGAGCCGGAACTTATCGGAATATTTTCTCTCATCACAGTCATCACAATTCAAGTTATTCTCGAATGGGACTACATAGGTATATTTGAAATTTATCGAAAGAGAATCAAAAAAGACGTTATTTCTCTCTTAGATCTTCTTTCTGGAATCAAGCTATTGTAAAGGCCCTCACAGGAAAGAGTTAACGATGTGACGACTGTTTCTAAAGAAATATTTCTGAACCCGTAGACCAATAGAAAATTGATTGTGGCATTTTCGTGTCTCAAATCAAGTACCTTGCTTTTGAGCAGTGGTACTTTGACCATTTCTCTGTAAGTATTTCAAATCCTTTTGATTTTCGCTTGAGCAGCTCGCTCCTCTACCAACCAACTCGCTGGGTCTTTTAACTATTTGCTACGACATAAGCTAGTCTAGTTCTTCTCGTGTAAGTAGTTCTTGCCAAAACGATCGTGGTTGAAGTACTCTCATGGTATAAAATGTTTCTCCAGCTGTGAATCCCGCTAATAGGTACCTAGACCTACTCCACATTAACGATTGCTATAAACCAAACACATGGCACGAATCAGAGCCACATGGCGCGATTTAACCACAATGCAACCCACATATAAACTTCGCTTGCCTATCATAAACTGTGTATTTATAAACCTTTATGTAATGCGGTGTTATTGAATCCTCGCGCAAATCGTGTAGGAAAACCTCAAGGTTTTAGTTGGAAAGGATTCTGTTACAGGTGTTTAGATACTGATAAAATCTATGTAGGTACTATGTGCGATTGTACTACATTTGTGTACGTCGCGCGCCGGTAGCATTTATATTTTGCTTGTTGCTTCGTCGAGGAATCATAATGTAGTCTACTAGCCATCCATCCATGCTAAGATTGTAACAGTTGGTGGTTCTTAAATAACATAAAATCAGCCGCCTAATTTCGTAAGAGATAATAGTATTGCCAAAAAATTATTGGACTCTTTCGAAAAGAGTATTTTCTGCAATGAAAGCTTTCCGTGAAACATCTAGCTAGACTAAGGGCGGTTACGCACTACATCCGATCCGTGTCCGTGAAATTTCTTGTAGGGAAGCTTCCACACTACATTCGAACTCTATCCGTCATAATTCTGATTATTTTGAACTCTGAGCTCAAATCACGGACACGGATCACAGACAAGGACGTGTAGTGTTTAACCGCCCTTATGTATTTGATCAACCTTACTGATCCTTAGAGGAGTAGATATGTAGGTACCTAATGATGGTAGCGTTATGTAGTTTCTGTCTACTCCATCGGGAAAAAGCCGTACGTGTATTTATGTAGGGCTCCAAGACTGTGCGATACGAACTGAGACTCCTGCAAGCCGTCGGGAGATTTTAGTAGTCGGGAGACCGTCAAAGCTAAAACTGAGGCTTGTAAAGGTCTCGATCGTGTTGCCCATGCAAGAATAATTAGCATTAGTAGATTTCTGTCTATAAAACTACAAGTGTCTTTTCTATTGTTTACAGGTGTCACTATGGATCCTGACGCTGTACCTCCTAATGCACGTGCCTCTCATCGAGATGAGGGTCGACGAATTCGAGCAAGCTCTCGCACAGAACAGAGAAGTAAGAATATAACTTCTCTTCTGTAATATGCCTGCGGTTATGACCAAATATATAGTCTTCCCTCTCTTAATATCACACTAACCGATTCTCTTTGCTGGGATTCAGGCCTCCCTATCCTTGATAATTTAAAAATTGCTTTTTGAAATTTTCCTAAACTGAATAGAATTCTAAATAATCGAATTGAAAAAGGGGTTAGATTATATTGTATTGTAAACTAACCCCAAGTTTTACCGTAAGATTTAAAATAATTATTGGATGGAATTAAATTATTTATTTTTAACATCAAATAGTACTTAAAAGTTGTTAACATGATTATCCTAGAGAGGTTTTTTTTTTTACATAATAATCATTTTTATTTACATATGTACATTATTTGTAAACTAGAGTTAGGACTAAAATAAGAGTAAAATATTTAAAATTACGGGGCGTCAAAAAATTCATCCACATCGCTGTCAACAAGAAAAGTGCCCAGAAGGCTGACAGCATTGCCACGTTGGATGGCAATACTGATTCTTTGGGCAAAAAAAAGGCCAGCCCTCTGGTCTCGTGAAGAGTCGACCAACCGTTTGGCGATATCCCGAAATAATAGGTGTGCACTCGGACCCCATGGCCCTAATGTTTCAACCCCAAACGGCTCAAACACATAATTACCAATTTAGTTGTTGTACTTGCGCCGTTTGAGGTTTTCAGCACATGCAGCAGCCGCCCCAGCGCAGCCCACCGTACTAGGAAGATGGGATGGTGCAAGGGTGTCGACGCAAGTTGCATCCCACACCAAAGACCTACCCAACTTCTATGGCATTATGGTCATACCATCAGGTCTCTTCCCATCAACGCGTGCCAGGCCATTGGGTTCTAAGACAGCTGGCACACCGGCGGTGGCAAAAGCACGACGGATGAGATCATTAATGCTATATGCATTATGCATGCTGCGCAATCCGACCTGCACTCTTACTACATGAAAGACCATGGTGTCCGAGGCAGTCGACTGCTTCACCGCATTGACAGCGATGTGGAGCACCACAAGGAGCGCCCAATCGCAGGCATGTAGCGAGTCGGAAGGTTGTGTCACCTAGCATAGTGCCTATGTTAGGTGACGGTAGTGCCTGAAGCCAGAGGCCTGACTCCCACTCACCCACAGCCAGCAGGCGGGCACGCTCAGCAGTATTGGTAGACGTATCAATAAGATTATTCCGTACCAACCTGCAGAGCGGCTCATCCCACTGTCTCTGGGAGAATGGGTTCTCGGGCCGATCCGTATCCGGGCAAGCCACTTTCCAAGCGTCCTCTGCATCGGTCAAGCCATTATTGGATTTATTGAAACGATTCGTTGTTTTGTAAGTAACAGTTAGATGCATTCTGTTTAATGATGATGAATGGCTGATGCGGCACAGCAGCGGTACCCTTCAGCCCAATTGGTGTTACTGGGGGACTTTAATGCCCACCACCAGGAGTGGCTCTTCCCATACCAGTGCACCGATCATGCTGGACGGGAGATGCGTAAGCTTTCGCTAGCGCTAAACCTCACCCAGCTGGTCCAGAGGGCAACAAGGGTACCGGATGTTGATTCGCACACTGCGAATTGCTTGGACCTTCTGCTGACAACAGATCCAGACAGATACTCCGTGTCGATAGCTTCACCTTTGGGTAGTTCCGACCACTGTCTGGTGAAGTTTGTATCCGTCTATTCCCCGCCCGATCCCAGCTCAAGAGGCACCCGGCGGTTTTGGCGGTACAAGTCAGCAGATTGGGATGGTATGCGATCTTTCTTCGCATGCTATCCTTGGCAGCCTACTTGCTTTTCTTCGACTGATCCATCGTCGTGCGCGGATGCCGTGACGGATGTGTTGCGTCGGGGAATGGAGTACTACATTCCGTTCTCTGACGTATCAATGTCTAGCGAAGACCGGCCATGGTTTGGCGCCGAATGTAAGCGCGCCGACGCTATTAAACATGGGGCGTACCTGGCTTAGGTCGACGCTCGATCGCGCAAGGCAAGTGACGTGGGTCAGAAGAAGAAGGCCTTCAACAGGGTTGCCAAGTCCTGCAAGATGGTGTTGCGAAGAGCTCGGTTCGACCATATCAGCCGAATAGGGACCAAACTTGCCTCTTACCCAGCAGGTAGTAAAGCGTTTTGGTCCCTGGCTAAGTCGGTCGAGTCGAACTTCTGCCGCCCCTCACTACCACCACTGCTGAAACCCGACGGGTCGCTGGCTCACTCCGCTGAGGAGAAGGCAAATTTATTTGCCTCTCTTTTTGCGGAATCTTCACGTCTGAATCCTGGTGACGCGCGGCCCCTTCCTTCTCCTGATGGATGCGAGACGAGTATGTCGGACATTCGCATCCATCAAAAGGACGTCCGTAGGGTGCTGCACAACCTCGACGTGAACAAGGCTAGCGGCCCTGACGGAATACCAGCTATAGTTCTTAGAACCTGTGCGCCTGAACTGTCTCCGATCTTGACACGCCTATTCCGCCTTTCGTATGAGGCTGGAAAAGTGCCGAATGCTTGGAAGCAAGCTAATGTACAGCCCGTGCTCAAGAAGGGCAGTCGAGCTGACCCGGCCAACTACAGACCCATATCTGTAACCTCCATATTCTGTAAGAGTATGGAACGTGTACTCAATATTAAGCTCCTGGCATACCTAGAAGCAAACGATATCCTTAGTGACCGCCAGTATGGCTTCCGCCGAAATCGGTCTACTGGGGATCTTCTAGCGTATGCCATTCACATCTGGAGTGAGGCCACCGAGAGGCACGGGGAGGCGCTTGCCGTCTCCCTCGACATCTCGAAGGCTTTTGATAGGGTCTGGCATGAAAGCCTTATTGGTAAGCTTCCTTCATTCGGTTTGCCCGGTGGTCTGTGTGATTGGATTGCAGACTTCCTGAGAGATCGGTCCATTCGAGTGGTTATCGATGGCTGCTCGTCGGACCAATTGGATATCAATGCCGGGGTCCCTCAGGGGTCGGTTCTCTCAGCAACTTTATTCTTGCTGCACATTAACGATCTGCTAAAACCCGGTACCTTTGGGTATGCTGACGACAGCACTGTTGCTGAGAGATACTTGTCCAACGCTCGTGCTACCGGGCCTCAGATTCAGTCTCTCCGGGAGGCCATGGTGGAGCGCTTGAACCTGTCCTTGCAGGCAGTCTCCGAATGGGGCGATGCCAATCTGGTCAGGTTTAATGCTGCTAAAACCCAGGCGTGTCTTTTTTCCGCTAAAAAGAGCCAATTTCACCCGGCTCCAACTTTCCGAGATGTTACCGTGCCAATAACTGACCATCTTGAGCTTCTTGGCGTTACGTTGACATCGACTCTCAATTTTGGCCCATACATTGAGGCAAAGGCTCAGCTGGCTGCCAAAAAGCTGGGAATCCTTGCAAAGGTGAGAAGGTACTTCACGCCAGAACAGCTGCTCAGCTTGTATCAAGCGCAAGTTCGATCATGCATGGAGTACTGTTCTCATCTCTGGGACGGATCTGCCAAATACCAGCTTGATGCACTAGAGTCGATCGAAAAGCGGGCCAAGAGGCTCATCGGCGATGAGGCACTGGTTAAGTCAAAGCTCCAGAGACTTGAACACCGTCGCCGAGTTGCCAGCTTGTCGGTTTTTTATCGGTTACATTTTGGGGAGTGTGCGATGGAATTGCATGATCTAATTCCGCCCAGCCCGTTTCATCATCGAACTACCAGACGTACGGCGATGCGCCATCGATACATGGTGGACATCCCACCCATACGCACTAAACGTTTTGAGAATACTTTTATTATACGTACAGCTAAGGAGTGGAATTCCCTGCCAGCGTCTGTGTTTCCCGATAGCTACAATCTAGGGGTCTTTAAGTCATGAGTGAATAGGTTACTTCTAGGCAAGCGTGCTCCACCGTCGACCACATCATCGCTTACCATCAGGTGAGATAGTGGTCAAGCGCGAGCCTATAACAAATAAAAAAATAAAAAAAATGAAGAAGTTCAAGCCTTGTATAAATATGACCCAGTAGACAAGGACAAGCCGGACTCTCACATATATGTATATATTTAAGTACGTAAGGAAGTACCTGTTGCCACTTATCGAGGCTATTTTTAGTATTATCACTCACGGCAGCTATTTTAAGTATTGCTCGTTCAATGAGGTGGTTAGAACCTCAAATCAAGATGCCTAATACATATCAATAGTATCTATCGCCACTTCGTCATCATTCCAGCCGAAAGTCGTCCACTGCTGGACATAAGCCTCCCCAAGCGTCGCCACACTGATCGGTCCTGTGCGTTTCGCATCCACCGGGCACTCGCAGCCTTGACCAGGTCGTCGCTCCACTTAGAGGGAGGCCTTCCAACGGCGCGTCTTCCGGTACGCGGTCGCCACTCTAGAACTTTTCGGCCCCCACGGCCATCCGTTCTGCGAACAATGTGCCCTGCCCACTGCCATTTAAGTTTGGCAAATCTTCGGGTTATGTGGGTAACCTTCGTTCTCTAACGCATGTCTTCATTTCTGATTCGATCACGCAAGGAAACTCCGAGCATAGCCCTCTCCATTGCCCTTTGGGTGACTGTAAGCTTTCTGATGAAGCCCATTGTGAGTGACCACGTCTCTGTCCCATAAGTAATCACCCGCAACACACACTGGTCATAGACTTTCGTCTTGAGACACTGTGGTAAGTTGGACAAGAAGCACCGCGTAACTGACCGAACGCTGCCCAGCCGAGTCGGATTCGACGGTTGACCTCTTTCTCCAAGTTAGACCTACCTAACTGGTCCGTTATATATATTTATGTATCGCCACTTATGATTACTATTTTAAGATTCGCTAGTCATAGAGGGTAATCAAAGTACCGCCACTCAAGGCTGCTATTGTGAAAATCTCCACTCAAGAAGCCTATAACCGCCACTTTGGTCACTAATATCTATTCAGAAGGTTAGGCACAAGACGATCGCCACTTATGGAGGCTCTTTTTGGTACCTGTAACCAATCATTCTACTAGGCTTTTTTTAAATAAAGTTACTAATTTGCTTCGGAAGGCCTATTACAAGGTGAAACGATGACCTGGGTAAAGGCAACAATCCGCTGGTTGTTAAGACACACAGGACCAGTCGATCTAGCGACTGGTAAGTGGTAGGTAGTAGTACGTTCAGCAGCTAGACGTCTTTCGGTTGATAAGATGATGATGATTCTAAAATTCACCCAAGATATATTCTGTTGGATAACTGAATTTGCTAAAACAGTATTTCTATTTATAGATACCTAGTATAATAAATTACGTGAGCAGTTTGATAACTCATAACTGTTAATATATGCGAAGATTTATTAGCCAAGCAATGTGTTAATTAAAATTAGCATATGCGAATACTTTTATCTTAACATATTAGCATAACTAGTTCATTTACATAAGTCAATATTATGATTTTTTGTGCTAATTAACTGTTAAGTTATTTACATAAACAATGACTAGGATACGTTTGTGTTTTTCTTTGCTTCAATCTTTAAAGGATCTTTCCATTGCGTAATATAAGAAAACATTTTCTCTAAGTTCAAGAATTAATCACCTCAATCAATCAACCTCACATCATGTGTGAGTAAAGGCTTCCTCCAGAGTATTATATCGAGCAGATTATTGTTTGTGGGTTCTGACATAATTTGAGTTACCCTGGAAGGTTTAGGTCTAATACTATCACGGTGACCGGCCGGATTGGTAGATGTGTTTCTTTCTATATAAGTATTTTTCGTGTATTTTCCTTGTGAGTTTTCTTGACTTATCGGTGTCTTGTTTGAAGTTTTCGAATTCAAATAGTTCAATAAGTCTGGTTTTACAGGCTTCTCAGATAGACTGGACGATCGTTATAAGTCATGTAAATAACTCTTAGTTTTATTTTTCTTCTTCTGCGTTTTATGTTCTTTGCTGGCGCTGTTTTCTGGAGAGTTTGAAAGCATTATTTTTTTATTGCTTGATGAACTAGTAGTTTTGTTAAAAAATATTAATCTATCGTATTTTATCATTACGGAGTTCCCGTTCTCTTTTTCGATCCTTACTTGTTCTTATTTATTTATTTAATACTTTATGCACACGAACGCACAGAGGCGGACTTAATGCCTTGGGCATTTTCTACCAGTCGAACTTTGGGTTCTTGTAACTCTCTCCTTTTCTTTAGGACACAGTCTGGGTAATCTCCTTTAATATAATGTGAGATTTCGGTTATTTTTTTCTTTTGTTTAAGTATATCTATTTTTATCCCCAGAGTTGGAACTGTGATGATAATTGGTCTGTCTCCTTGTTTGCCGATTCTCTTGGCTTCTTGTATACCGCTACACTCAATATTTAATGAAAAGTGATAATTTAAGAAACCAACTTTACCGTAGACTTTGCCGGCTGAAATACCAGTAAAAAATTTAGAAGAACATGTAAACAATATTCATCCAGACCAGTTACAGGCGTTTTTGTACTATCATTGAACATAACAATTGCCAGGTTGTTATTTTCAATAATAGTACAAAAACGCCGGAGGATATCAGCATAAGGATCAAAAAATGCTTTGCACAAGAGACAGACCTTTCTATTGAATGCCTGAAAAAAACAGATAACACCTATACAACCACCCAGCAAAGGTGGGAACCGTACAGGGAAAGGGCCACGAGTAGTTTGGATTGGGAGGTGGCGTTAGAAGTTATCGACAAAGATATAATAACGTGGGCAATAAACACCTTCCTACCGTTCAAGGCAGCGGGAATGGACGGTATCTTCAGCTCTGCTCAGATGGAGCGGTGGTCTGCTGGCTGAATACCTCGTCAAGGTCTTTCAAGCCTGTCTGGCCCATCGCTATATCCCCTTGAAATGGCGCGAAATAAAAATAATCTTTATTCCGAAACCAGTTATGGGCGACTACACCCAGCCCAAATCTTTTACACACAAAAGCCTCTCCTCGTTCTTTTTGAAGATACTGGAGAGTCTGGGGGACAGAAAGATTAGAAACCAGATTTTAGTACAAATCTGGTTGTGTACTGTGCAGGCAATTCAACTTGAATGTCGCACTTTCGCACTGAGCCACCACTGTTCCTCGTAATATTAGGATGGAAAAACAACCCAACATTATTTGAAAAAAAAACTCAACTTCATTTCCAGCAGCAACCGCCAGTGTCAACCGAGAAGCCAGAGCCCATCAACCAGCACCTGAACATGGGCAAGTGTTTCCACATGCCGCGCTCCAAGTGTCCAGCTGAGGGGAACTGCACCAAGGTGGGCAGCATGTCAGTCTTCTGCTGCGACCTGGACAGCGCTCGTCTGAAGGAGGCCCTGGCTTCTGCAAGTGAGTATCTATACCATTAACTATGTAGCAAAAAACATGGTCCAGAGTCTGGACTCACTCCTGAGGTGCAACTCAACGACTTCGCTTTGTATGACAATGTAAGCAGAATTATATACTGGGCACCTTAACATGTCCTCCGTGCATTTATTAATAAAATGAGGTCACTAAAGTGAGAACCAGATAATTAAAAAAAGTCATTGATCCGACTTGTACCAAAAGGTATAGGTAATTACGTAACTTGAAAACGTGATTCTTTATTTATGGAGATATTTTGATAATTTTAGTCTCAAATGTAAGGTTTAGAATCATCTTAATCATGTAAATCGGTCGACGCGTTTAGGAGATATTATTATAACTCATTACTGAATGCCAAGTGAAACGGTCAAGGATGCCCCTTACCGCGATACGTTCGTTTTGATCGTGTTAGCGACGTTGTTGTTTCCGTATCGTATTGAAATATTGGGATACATTGGTAGACAGGTGTGAACAACTTTTATTTTTTTGTTATCTGGTTCTCACTTTATCTAGTTACTAAAAATAAGTTCAAAAATTCTACTGGATTTGTTATGTACAAACTATTCCGTAAGGGATAACCGTGGTCGTATGCCACCTACCGCAACAAAGCAATACATTCTGCAAAGTGGCATACGACCACGGTTATCCTCTATGAAATAGTTTGTACATAACAATTCCAGTTGAGAATATTTTCTTGTTTCATACTTTTTAGAGCCTGACTTCTCAGTAGTCGGGTTTTAATTTTTGAACTTCTTTTTTTATTTTAAGTATTTTGGGGTTTTTGCAGAGCCATATATTGAAGTACTGCAGGAACTTCTTCAATAAAACTCGCTGGATCTCACTTATCAGGTTTATTTTTCAAGACCTCCTCGTAACACGGTTGTTAACCGACCGCCGTCTCGAGATAGCGCGCTACCCCCAGAAAACAAAAAACAGGAAGTAAGTGTAGCGCGCCAACTCGGCGGAAACAGTAAACAATTTATTTAATACACGTTATGTTAACAACCAAAATAGTTCTATCAAACATTAACTTCTCCAATTCATTTGATTTAATATTACAACATAACGCAGGAATTAATTATAATACATCTCTTAATATTATTTAAACAAAACAAATAGATTATCAACAAATCCAACTAGCGCCATCTGCAAAAATGCGACGACGGTCACCCTTTACGTCAAACTGACCGTCGTCACATCCGCAGTGCAATCACAAACAGATTAATAACTAACTACCTAGAAATCACCATTCTTATTATAATCATTAAGCTCTAACACAAAATAAAAGGAACAATTAATGCTTTGCTGTAAATGTAAAATAAATATTTAACAAAACAAATGTTTTAAGCACATCTCACTAACGCCATCTAGTGATATAAAACGACAGTCATTTCTAACGTCAAATGACTGTCGTCATACCCTCACAAGTAGATTAATAACAACTCAAAAGTCAAACCATATATCTCAATAAAATAACTAAACTCCAACATTCGGCCATCCGCATAACTCAAGCGTCCTCGCGTAATGGTAATTCAGTGTATTTTAATTAAATAAACCAAAAAAAAAAAATGACATTTGTATACTGACAATACTTACTAGAAGTAATTGACAACCAGCTTAGAACATTGCACTGTATGTCATATACTAATTACTTTACTATTATGTATTCAGGGGTCGAGTCCATCTGTCTCTCACCCGAATAATAAAAACAGCTAATTATATCCAACTGTATACACAAAACAACGTGTTCAAGGGTAGAGTCCATCTGTCTCCACCTCAAACAGTCAAGTACATACAACTGTATATACCTACCAAATACTTTACTAGTGGTGGTACAAGTCTCTTACCTTGAAACCGCTACGGCGGTACAAGTCTCTTACCTTGAAACCACCAGGGCGGTACAAGTTTCTACTACCATGAAACCAACAAGACAAAACAACGTGTTCAAGGGTAGAGTCCATCTGTCTCCACCTCAAACAGTCAAGTACATACAACTGTATATATCTACCAAATACTTTACTAGTGGTGGTACAAGTCTCTTACCTTGAAACCGCTGGGGCGGTACAAGTCTCTTACCTTGAAACCACCAGGGCGGTACAAGTCTCTACTACCTTGAAACCACCAAGATAAAACAACGTGTTCAAGGGTAGAGTCTATCTGTCTCTACCTCAAACAGTCAAGTACATACAACTGTATATACTTACCAAATAGTTTACTAGTGGTGGTACAAGTCTCTTACCTTGAAACCGCTAGGGCAGTACAAGTCTCTTACCTTGAAACCACCAGGGCGGTACAAGTCTCTACTACCTTGAAACCACCAAGACAAAACAACGTGTTCAAGGGTCGAGTCCATCTGTCTCTTCCCCAAACAACTAAGTACATACAACTGTATATCCAAAACAACGCGTTCAAGGGTCGAGTCCATCTGTCTCCACCCCAAACGGCTAAGTACATACAATTGTATATACCTACCAAATACTTTACTAGTGGTACAAGTCTCTTACCTTGAAACCGCTAGGGCGGTACAAGTCTCTTACCTTGAAACCACCAGGGCGGTACAATTCTCTACTACCTTGAAACCACCAAGACAAAACAACGTGTTCAAGGGTCGAGTCCACCTGTCTCTTCCTCAAACAACTAAGTACATACAACTGTATATCCAAAACAACGCGTTCAAGGGTCGAGTCCATCTGTCTCCACCCCAAACAGCTAAGTACATACAATTGTATATACCTACCAAATACTTTACTAGTGGTACAAGTCTCTTACCTTGAAACCGCTAGGGCGGTACAAGTCTCTTACCTTGAAACCACTAGGGCGGTACAAGTCACTACTACATTGAAACTGCCAAAATATAAGATACCAACATCTGCCTCTGCCCCGAACAATATATTTAAAATAACAACAACTAAAATTTTCATAATAGTCTCATCTTACAACCGCGCCAACAACATTGATACATATAGTCATAATTTAATCAGTCAAATCGTCCTCATCATTGCCCGAGGAAGAACTTGAATAGTCTCTGTTGAAATGGGCCCAGGCTTTCATTTTATCTACGGCAACGACTGTGGAATACTTTCAATTTCCCTTTCGGGTGATCGGAGTGTCTTCAATTCGAAGCCTCTCATTATCTAAAACCTTAAATACCTTGTATGGACCGCGATATTTGGGAACAAGTTTTCTACTTTGCCCCGTAGCAGCAACTTCACGCTCAACACTGACTAAATCACCTATACGAAACAACCGGCTTAGCAAACTTTTTATCATAATACGCTTTTTGCTTCTCTTGATAAGTGGCTATATATTCATTAACCTCTTCTCGTATTTGTGTAGTCTTACCCTCTGAATAGGAATCACCATTATTCCTACCTTCCGTTATTCCAGTTAAACTAAATCCGAAAAGAACTTGAGCTGGTTATTTACCTATGCCTTTATTAAGCGTGTTATTTAGGCCTAGCTGAATCTCGGGCACTTGTACATCCCATTTTCTTTCATCCAAAACACACTTCGCGGTTAGCGCTTCTAGTAAAGTTCGGTTGTACCGTTCGACCTGACCGTTGGCGCGCGGAGTGGCTACCGCATTTAATACGTGCTTGACGCCTAATTTTTCTAGGAAACCGGTAAATTTACCACTTGTGAAACAAGAGCCACGGTCGGATATTAGTCTTTTTGACAGTCCGAAAAGACTAAAATAATCTTGCATTTTCTCGACTACTATTGAGGACTTAGTACTGCGAACTGGTTTTAAGACAATAAACTTCGTGTATGCATCTACAATGACTAGCAAATGTGTATTCCCCTTTGAACTTTTCACGAAAGGACCAACATGATCTATGTGAACAGTACACAATGGTTTAGAATAAACGTATACCGCAGTCAATCCGTCTACCGTAGTATCTACCGCACTGAAGAGTTTAACCTTATTGGAAACTGCTCCACTTCCCTTACTATAAAACCGTAAGTCGGCACTATCTTTTTCTACTACTACATGAGATTGCTCGGTAAAAGTCTGACCTACAATAAATGGTATTCGCATTACCTCATTTGGTACGACAAGAATTTCAACGGCCGCACACACCCCATCAATGGCAACAGTTGCGGTACACTTTCCCAAAGGTTTAACTATGGCCTCACCAAAGCCCTTAAGCAAAGGCAAGTGCTGATATGGGGCCCAATCAGTGAACACTTCCTTAGCACAAGCCACGCTCATCATAGTAACAGCGCTACCGAAATCAACAAAGCAGTTAATCGGATTATTGTTGATGAAACTACGTTTGTAATACTTATCAGAATTGCTACTTAAACTAACTACGCACATCACGGTATTCGTTGGTTTGCCATTCTTTGAGTGGACGTTACGGACTGTATCGACGAATTACATCTTTCAGCGGTATGACCTAACTTGGAACAACGTATACATTTCACCAGGGGTTTAGGACATTCTGACTTATAATGTCCTTCTTGCGAACAATTAAAACATTTTATTACTCGATTTTTACTGTCCCCTGTATCAGTATTGGCCGTCCTATTATCAACAATCCTAGATTTTTTTCTCTCATTTAGGTGAATATCCGACTTAACCGCCTTTAAATATGGTAAAAGATGATCCGGTGTATCAAAACGAGCGGCTTCAGCACCAAGTCTTACACTACGATCGTCAATCCCGTGTACAATGCAATCTACCGCGCGCTTGCCTTCGATATCACACCGGTTCAGTAATACCACTTTTTCATAAAAATATTCTTCTAAGGAATCATTGAATTTAGCACGTTTTGACAACATTGTATAGAGTAAGCTACCGTAATTTTCATTACTTGGGAAAGCTAGCTTCAGTTTCACCTGCCATTCGTTCCAACTAAATAAAACGGTTGGCAAACCCTCATACCAATTTTGAGCAGTCCCTTTTAGTTTTTGGAGAGCAAAATGAGCAGTTTGTTTGTCAGACCAATTATATATTAAAGCACATTCATTTACTTTATGTAACCATATATCAATCGTTTGTTGTTTACGATCCGGGTCAAATTCAGGTATGGTGTTTTGATTTGACAATTTATCTAAGCTGTTATTTTTATTGTTTGCGGCCTGCAATGCTTGGCAAAGCTGTGAGAGTGAAATTTTGTCGCCCTGGGCAGAGACAGAATTAATTGTTTTCGACTCACCACGCTGTCGACTGCACCGGCTGCGACTGCGCCAGCTGCGACTGCACCGGCTGCGACTGCGCCAGCTGCGACGCCTGTGACTGCGCCGGCTGCGACCTCGACTGCGCCGGCTGCGACCTCGACTGCGCCGGCTGCGACCTCGACTGCGCCGGCTGCGACCTCGACTGCGCCGGCTGCGACCTCGACTGCGCCGGCTGCGACCTCGACTGCGCCGGCTGCGACCTCGACTGTAGCGGCTGCGACCTCGACTGCGCCCGCTGCGACTGCCCTGGGTGCGTCCATGACTGCGCCCGCTGCGATTGCCCTGGGTGCGTCCACGACTGCGCCCGCTGCAACTGCCCTGAGTGCGTCCACGACTGCGCCCGCTGTGACTGCGCTGGGTGTGTCCGCGACTGCGCCCGCTGTGACTGCGCTGAGTCCGTCCGCGACTGTGCCCGTTGCGACTGCGCTGGCTTCGACTGTCAACGCGTCGACAGGCACTCCCACATGGCAGTAGTGGAGAACCGGGCTGTACCGATTCAGGACGTCGCTCTTGTTCAGCAGGCGGTGTCCGCAAGCGGCGTTTATCGTTAAGCTCCATATCTTTAGTGGCTTCACTTCAGAACGACCAAATTTACTTATGTGGACCTGAATATAAGCAGCTGGTATAACCAACCAACCACTTCGCCACTTCTGAGATATTGAAGTACTGCAGGAACTTCTTCAATAAAACTCGCTGGATCTCACTTATCAGGTTTATTTTTCAAGACCTCCTCGTAACACGGTTGTTAACCGACCGCCGTCTCGAGATAGCGCGCTACCCCCAGAAAACAAAAAACAGGAAGTAAGTGTAGCGCGCCAACTCGGCGGAAACAGTAAACAATTTATTTAATACACGTTATGTTAACAACCAAAATAGTTCTATCAAACATTAACTTCTCCAATTCATTTGATTTAATATTACAACATAACGCAGGAATTAATTATAATACATCTCTTAATATTATTTAAACAAAACAAATAGATTATCAACAAATCCAACTAGCGCCATCTGCAAAAATGCGACGACGGTCACCCTTTACGTCAAACTGACCGTCGTCACATCCGCAGTGCAATCACAAACAGATTAATAACTAACTACCTAGAAATCACCATTCTTATTATAATCATTAAGCTCTAACACAAAATAAAAGGAACAATTAATGCTTTGCTGTAAATGTAAAATAAATATTTAACAAAACAAATGTTTTAAGCACATCTCACTAACGCCATCTAGTGATATAAAACGACAGTCATTTCTAACGTCAAATGACTGTCGTCATACCCTCACAAGTAGATTAATAACAACTCAAAAGTCAAACCATATATCTCAATAAAATAACTAAACTCCAACACATATCACATTTTTTCTGTTTAGGGTTTGTTGTTTAACATGTATCTAGATAAAGTATTAGTTACAAGAGTGGATTTTGCGACGCTGTAGTCAGAAAAAAAATAGTTTACATGACATTGAAGGGATATACCTCGCAAACGGTACGCTTGACAAAAATATGATGTACCAACCCTACCCTCATTCAAAAATATCTGTTCAAGGATACCAGACATGATGGGGTGGACGAATATTTTTTTGTTTTTGACTTGTGCCCCCTACAATTTAATGTGACGTCACATAGCCTATAACCAGCGGACAAACAAGACGCTTCCAACGAAATCTCACTTGTCAAATTATGATAAGTGACGTTATGAGGGAACAAACGAACATATATACATACACACATACCGTTCAAAAACATAACCCTCCTTTTTGCTTGGCTGTAGTCGGGTAAAAATGAAGTTTTAATTTGATATTGAATAAACGCTTAATTTAATCAGTTCAAATTTCAAAAATTATTTAAAAAAAACAGGTCAAGTGCGTGTCGCGCCACGCGCAGTAATAGGGTTCCGTAGTTGCATAATAATGCGGACTGAGAAGAGGGTTTTTTGTTGTTACATGAACATTAAAACGGTTTCAGCGGCTAACAACGTCTAAAAACGGGCCCACATAGGACGATGGTAACTGAACAAGGAGTTATAAAATCCAACTTCAAAAATATTCTCTATTTGAGTACCACCGCGGGTAAAGGCAAGCGTTTGTAATAAAGATTTATAACCAGCGTCACTTAATAATTTGAATACTGCAATATTGCCGTTACGGACAAAACAAATATTTTAGTATGAATATTTTCAAAGAACCTACTCAACTACTAAAAAGTAAAATCAAATTATTCAATGGTAGGAACAAACAACCAACGTAAATAAGCTGCAATAAATAATGTATATGAAGGACGTCAATTGCGAAAGGAGCCGATACGAGCGCGTAAGAGCCACGGGGAATCGTATGGTTTCATAACTAACAACGTTATTTAAGTAATTTTTCAATGGCATTGAACAGATTTTTTATTGTTCCAAGTACATTTTATAAGTTAGTCGATTATTACTCGTAAACTTGTAAAGCCTACTTAGCTGTGATAGTTTTCAAGCAACCATTTCGCTGGCAGGGGGGAGGTACTTGACTCTAACAAAAATTTGCAATTTAAAGTTTTATTTTACGCAAATGGATCTCTGAATTGAAAAGTGCTTTCAACAGACCCGTTATATTTTGTATAGGCCTATTCAACGATACCCCACTATGGGATAGACGAGAAAAAAACAAAATCCCCACTTTACGTCTGTATTTTTTTTTCCAAGTCGTTTTTGGATGCTCCTCCAAAACGACTTGGATGTTTAATAATATTATTACACAGAAAAATTGAAGGCTGGAATTTATTTATAACTGAAATAGCATATGTAAATCAAATAATATTTTGCAAACTAAACGGTTCAAAAGGAGGTTCAATATTGATATTTTTGCTCCGAGCGGGCGCACGGCCAGTACTGCGTAAACATTGGGGCGTATATATTGCCTAACCGCGCATGCGCTAAAGCGGGCTTCGCCACAGACAAGTAAAAATTGGAATCAAAACTTTTTATAATAGGTACTATAAAAAACATTTCTCTCCCGCGGTCGGGTAAAAATGGCGCGCCCCACATAAGTTTTTCATTACAAAAAAATAATTGAAAAACTCCTTGGATAGAAAAAAATGTTTTATAGCATTATTTTGTTAGAGAAAAAGTGTTACAATAAGATTCTATTTTTAAATTTCGGTATTGTGTTTATAAAGTATGTCAATATAAACTCGTTTTGAAGATTATAATTCGAACATTAGGTACGATATGTGAGTAAGATAAAAATATTTTATTTAAAGTGCAATCGTTATTAAACCACAATAAATCATCAATTTAGGAAAATTGATGCTGCAGTGGACAAGTTGGAAATAAAAACAACAATGGAAATATTTTGTAGCAGTTCGCATTTTACAGGAAACTTACAGCAAATAATACGAGTACGCTAGGTTCCGATGTCATATTTATAATTAACTTAGTTTATTAATAACAACTCCAGTCCACAAACCAATAGGTATTAATTATTGCTTAATTGACAACGACATTAATTCAATCAGCCTGAATAAGCCATTAGTCGTTGAGTGTCTACTACTCATACTTGACAAACACAATATTGCAGTTTATTTGTCCATTATCCTAGTAAATATAAACTGAGGCAGGTTTGCCTGGTAGGTATTAGGTAGAAGTGATTTTCTTGACTTGTGGCATGACAATTTATGACAGTTATGACTCGTGGCTACCAGGAAGAAGCATAACGATGAAGCATCTCCTTTCTTCTTTGCCTCGCTCTTGATGGAGCCGGCTGCTTCGCTCGTGATCACGATGTATTTTGTCCAATGGCTGATGCTTTTGTAACTCGCCTAACGGTCCCTATTCATCTAATTCTGTTAGATGAAGCATGGCGTCGAAGAAAAGTTTAGGTTATTGCTATAAATGAAAACTGCTAGGTCCTACGGTAGTTCGAATTTTAAGCTGGTATCTGAATTTAGTCCGAATAGAAGTCAACTTCAACAGTAGTCCTGCCAGAGACCTTAGATAAGTGGTTTTCTAACAACGAAAACGTTCAATAGTGATAGGTCAAAATTAATTACGATTGCCAACAAATGACAAATTACATTTCAATAATAATACCATAATTAATAATTCCATATCATTTTGGTATTTCGACAATCACCATCGCTTAGTCAGGGCTCACCAATTCCCTTCGAAGGAGGATATACCCATTCCTTTCATTTGTGGTCCGTTTCTTAAAAATAATATGACCGTCGCGTTTCGTAAGATCTAAAGTAATTTTATTTCCCAATTACATCGTCTCGTGTATTTACTTTGTTAAAATTGAAACTCTTGAAAAGAAACTTCCGTATTTTTGTGTTTTCTTGGAAATATATATTAGGTTGGGGAAAAAGTCTTTTCGCATAATATGTTTGAACTTGTAATAAAATCTCTTTGGCTATACTATTTGTATCTGGCTGGTTTTGGTATCATTGAAAGTTTAAATTTTATAGAACATAATTCCAAATTCAAATTAGGAAAATGTGTGATTTTCGTTTGTTTTTCGTACTGTCAAGATGAGTGAATCTAATGAAGAAATTCGATACATTTTAAAATTTTACTACAAAAAAGATAAAAATGCAACGCAAGCCGCGAAAAAATTTGCGGTGTTTATGGACCTAGTGCAGTATCTGTGAGAGTAGCAAAAATTTGGTTTAAGCGTTTTCAATCCGGAAATTTTGATGTCAAAGATGCACGTCGCTCTGGTCGCCCTATTACGGATAAAATGGATGCCATTTTTGAAAAAGTGGAGCAAGATCGGCATATCAGTAGTTACGACTTACGACGTAGCTGAAGAACTGGGGATTGACCACAAAACAGTTTTGGTGCATTTGAAAAAAACTGGGTACCTACACAAAAAAGCTCGATATTTGGGTACCTCACGAGCTCACTGTAAGAAACCGAATGAACCGTGTACTCATTTGTGATTCTTTATTACGACGTAATGAAACCGAACCATTTTTGAAGAAGCTGATAACTAGTGATGAAAAGTGGATCACGTACGACAAGAACGTGCGAAAAAGGTCGTGGTCAAAGGCCGGTCAGGCTTCACAGACTGTGGCGAAACCCGGGTTAACTCGCAACAAGATGATGCTGTGTGTGTGGTGGGATTGGAAGAGCATTATTCATTATGAGCTGTTACCACCAGGCAGGCCATCGATTCTGAACTCTACTGCGAACAATTGATGAGATTAAAGCAAGAAGTTGAGAGAAAGCGGCCGGAGTTATTCAACAGAAGGGGTGTGGTTTTTCATCATGATAATACTAGACCTCACGTATCTTTAGCCACTCAGCAAAAATTAAGAGAGTTTGGCTGGGAGGTGTTAATGCATCCGCCGTATAGTCCTGACCTTGCACTTCAGATTTCCACCTGTTTCGGTCTCTTCAGAATTCTTTAGGTAGTGTCTGGTTAACATCACGAGAGGACCACCAAAATCACTTGTCGCGGTATTTTGATCAGAAGTCCCAAAATTTCTATATCAATGGGATCATGTCCCTACCTACAAGATGGCAAAAAGTTATCGAACAAAATGGTACCTACATACTTTAGTTAAATGTAAACAAATTATATTAAAAAATGTTTTGAATTTTCTTAAAAAATGCGAAGAAACTTTTTCCCCTGCCTATTAAATTTCATCAGGAGAATAGCTTTATTACTCCCGACAACATTTGCAGCTTCATTGCTCCATTTACGTTGATACAGAGAGTAAATGTTGCTGAGGATTACGTACTCAAGTAACACAAGTAAATTATATTGTACTATTTACTGAAGGTCCACACAAAAGAGGTTGGCGTTCCGGATCCGGACCGCGGTTCGTCATTTGGTGACCTCTGGTCGAGAGCCTTAGGTTGATTTTGGAGCATTTAGTGGCTCATCATAAGACGTCATAGGAAGTCTCAGAAGACGTAGGTAATAGCCTTAACACCTGCGGTTCCACCAGCATTGCACTTTTCCGCATTTACCCCATTGCTAGTAAAGTTAAAAGGTCACGAAGCGAACTGTTTTAATCACACCGCCATTGCTCCGCAATTAGCATAGTTAGTTAAGAATAGAAAAAAACAGTGAATTATTATGTTAATTACGTTGTTAAGTGCCTGTAACAAGCTAGTTCTTCTGGTTAACATAACCCGATTAACATGCATGTTCAGTCAGTTTTCACTGCTGTTTTGTCTCGAAACTAAAGTAATAATTCGTCATCCGTCTCTTTAATTTGAATACTCGTACCTATGTCTACATTAAAAACCACCATTTCGTATTGGGAAGTCTCAGAAGACGTATTTTATCGGCTGTGGTCACACCTGCGTGGTACTTTGCCACGGTTTACTTACTTCATTGATAGTTATAAAAGTTAATAGGTCACAAAGCAATTATTGTAATCACACTACCATTACCTTACAATTAGCATAGTACCTATGTTAAAAATAGAAAACTGCAGTGAATTATTATGTTAATGTATGTAGTTACCGCTGCTTACGAGTATTTGCGAGTTCTTCTGCTTAGTGTAATCCAATTTGCATTGGTTTTCAGGTAGTGTTGTTAATTTTTTTATCCTGAAACTAAAGTTACTTATAATTCGTGATTCGTCTCTATAATTTAAATCACACTAATATTATAAAGGCGAAAGTTTATGAGTGTTTGTGTACGTTAGTTACTTCTTCACGATCAAACGGCTGGATGGATCGGGATGAAATTTGGCACAGAGATAGATTATAGTTAGGAATAGCACATAGGATATTTATCCTGGATATGTTTATCTTATTTATAATTCTATACCCTCCTTTATAACCGATCTCTCTTACAGAAAATTCTGTATAGTTTTAAAAAAGTGGCTCATTTCTCACAGCTTTTATTCTATAAAAGAATTTCTAAAAAAATCTCCATGTCAATCTTATCATTACAGGAATGCATTGTAGATTATCTTGTTATTAGTTGTTGTAATTTCTACTTAATGCCTTTTATGGTATTATTTGATTTATATTTTATGTGTTGTTAACCATATAATTTCATAGTCTACTTTAGTAAACTAAGTGTTTTGGAGAGTTTATTAAACATATAACAGGTTCAACACCTAATAAAAACAATGTGTTATTAGATTATTAGAGATCTGCTTATTGTAAGCACCTTAATTCAATATCTTAATATTTGCATGCCAACTTATGGCGAAATGTGTCATTGTGCTAATAACTCATTTATACCATCTCTTGTACCGCATTTAACGCAAATAAATGGCTTTGACTTTGACTTTGACTTTGACCTCCTTTTGAATAGTTTTGTTTACAAAATATTATTTGATTTACATATGCTATATCAGTTATGAAGAAATTCCAGACATCAATTTTTTCTGTGTAAAAATATTTTTAAACATCCAAGTCGTTTAGGAGGAGTATCCAAAAGTGAAAAATATCGTGATGCTAATAATTTTTTTGAAGCAAAACTACTTACGAAAAAACCATGTTTAAAAAAAAATGTTCTGGTCAAAATTGCAGTCATGTTTTGGTAAAACAGAAAAGACATTTTTTTTGTAGGCAGCACAATTTATTTAATGTATAGGTACTTTAATTTCTCTACAAAATATTAAATCAGTTGCGGATAATGTAACTTCTTCTACAAAAACTAGCCATTTGAGTTTTGGGAGAGTATGACTGCAGTTTTGACCCTTGACTGTAGGTACATGAAACAATAATAAATATATATTTTTTTCAAACCTCTTAACCTAGCCGTTACTAAGGAGTTTGCTTTAGAAATTTACTGTTTTACGGCACTAAAGCGCATGTGTGCTTAACGGTTTCCTCTAAAGCAGTGTATTATCCAAAGAAGCCGTCCTAAAGTCTAAAATAACAGCACCAGACTTGACTCTTACCCAAAGAGTCGATAAAATGGACGATAAATTGTTACCAGCGCCTCGTTATTGAAAACAATCATCATTATATAGAATCAAAGGTTATCAGTAGCTGCCACTGAGGCAAATTTAACATAAATATAACTAAAGTCACAGCCAGATATAAAAACAATAACAGTCGTTAACACCTGTCTACCTATTCCAATATTTCAAAACGATACGAAAAAAATGTAAAGGCAGTGTCGCTAACATGATCAATACAAACGAATCGCGGTAAGGGGCGTCCGTTCCCTTTCACTTGGCATTCAGTAATGAGTGAATATCTTATAAACGCGTGGACCAATTTACATGATTTAACCGGATACAATGATACTCAATCTCTCAATAAACAAAAAATCATGTTTACGTGAAAAATCATTTAAAAAAAATTATGTGTTACACTAATTTTTCAATAATCGAAACGTGGGAAATCGGGGGTAAGCCATAGGCCCAGTATTTAATGATCAATTAACTGGCTATGCTCTGATACAAATAGATAAATAGATGGTTAGTAGGTTTGCGAGATTTTACGCGACTGTGGCGAAACACAAAAGAAGGTTTATGTGTTTGTGTTTGGCTTGTATGTATTTATCCTTATTTTGATTTACAGGATTATAAAATATTTACTTTCCTTGAGATTCGGCCCAATATGACAAAATGTCGGTAAGGCCATGGGTGGTTGGTGTCCAAAAACAAGTTGAGGTTGAAGTCAGACTGTCAAAACTTTTTTACACATTCGTGCTGTTTGCCGCTAAGGTATTCGGTTGTATGTTCCATATCTTGAAAACTGCTAAACTGATTTTGATGAAACTTGCATTGTTCCCTAAGTTGAGAGATATTTAATCTAATCAAAAAGAATGATCACGATTCGATAAGTAGTTTCGGCGAAATGCGCGGACAAACATACATACACTTATGAAATTTGTCACACGAGTTAAGAAGTCCATACAGAGTAACATAAATATATGAATATTGTGCAATACCAACAATATTACATACATATACGTGTCGAATTGATTACCTCCTTTTTTTTGAAGTCGGTAAAAAATAGCGTTTTTTCAAATCGGTACCTACGGATGGGTTGCAATTTTTAGACAACAAAACTACAAACTCAAAGCATTTAAGTATTCACTTCTGATGGTTAACGATGATGTGGTCAACGGTGAAGCACACATGCCTAGAATTAACCTATTCCCTCTCGACTTAAAGACCCCTAGGTTGTAGCTATCAAGTAGGTAACAAAGACTCAGGCTGGGGATTCCGCTCCTTATCTGCCCGTAAACCACCGATATTTTCTCACCAATTTGCCTCCTTTTCCAGTAACCCAGAACACCACATACCTGCACGTCCTGAACGCGTCCATCGATGAGTTAGACGTGTCGCAGGCCATGTTCCGACGACTCGCCTCCATGGCCTTCACTGACGGGAACATTGACAAGATTGTTGGTAAGAACACTTTGAATTTTATGTCTTAGACTTGAGAATGGACTGAGCAATACCCTCACAAAATTAACCAATCTCGAGAATGAGACAAAGTGACTGTGCGGTCAATATCTTTCTCTCTTCTGTTGATCATAGTAACGAAAGCGCGGCCAGCGACACGACACGTGGCCCGATCAGATTTCTAGTACAAGACTATTAGACTGCCCGTACGATCGCTATTTGTCTCTCACATTTTTCTTATTCATTTAATACCTGGATTGGGAACGGCTTGTTAATTATGTCTTCACATTGGTATAATGCGAAAAGACGCCCTGCACGTACTCTACCCAAAGGTGAGCATAGACTAGAGCATTTACTTGTAACTTACAAGTAAGTTGTAACAGACCATCGACCATTCGTTATTTTTAAATTCACTCGAACCACACTTCGAACATGACGCTCGATGTTTTGTTACAACCTGATTTTAAAAACCAACGAGTCTTTTGGTGTTACATTTTATCGAGCAAAGGCACGAACGGATGACGTGGAGTGAGGTCAATAATGAACGCAAGGTACAAAGAAATGTTACAGGTAAATGCTCACTCGCCGAGAGCATTACGTCGAACACAGCGTCCAAAATTCACAAGAACGTTACATTCCATAGAAATGCTTTAGGGAACTGAGCATTGGTCTGTATTGTACCATTTGTAAGAACGTTATATTATATTATAATGCTCGCGAAAATGCTCTAGTGTATACTCACCTTAATCCTTAATAACTATCACCTATTACAACTGTTGTAGGAATTGTTTCATTCTAACCTTTTCTTTCTTTTCCCTGCCTAACTAAGTCTCGAGAACGGAAAGTAACGACACAAGCGACAAAGGTCCTCGTAAGTATTTCACAAAGTTTTAGAAAACCCATGTGTTCTACTAATAGGCAAAAGCTTGCTTTTAACAATCATCTTTGCTGCGCAATTTCTAACCTTATTATTATGGTGACAAGAATTCTTAGTACCTACAGCCTAATGTAACTTTACCAGTGAAAAATCGAACTATAATAGACTCGCCCACTTTTATAAGGGACATACACAGAACGGCCTGACGTAATATTGGTGTTATAGTTCTCGCCAAACTTCTTAGCCGCCCTGAAATTGTCTTTCCGGTGCGCAAGGCACGGATCGGTGCTGTTTTTGTATGAGATTGACTACTGCGCAGCCATTGTAGCCAACTTCAGGGCGGCCAAGAATTTGGCGAGAACTATAATATAACTGCCACTCTGCCTAAGGCACTTGTACCACCGCTGGCGGCGAAGCGATTAGTTATCGACTATTTACTCGCTGAAGAAACCAACAAAAGATACAGATTCCGTATCAATAACACACACCCGTATCAATGACACATATAATAATAGTTGATCGGTAGCTGACCACATTACCGGCGAGTACTTAGTACAAGTTTGTCGCAGCGACAAGAGCTATCAAAGTTATACTCGTTCAGCGGTGCTTGCTTGTTCGCTTGGCGGTCAGAACTCACGCCGAGAGACCAACCAGCGTCATTTCTACCTACAGTGCTGCCGCCCCAAGCGAGTAGTACGCGGCATACAGGCGTACTGATCTTATGTTATAGGTAATCTACAGCTTGTATATATGTGTAGTAAATCATATATGTGTGGATAATATATTTATCAAAATAAATAAATTAAATCCTCTCTCCTTTCAGGCCAGTTCCCTAAATACTCTTCAGTGGCGTGCCTGAACATTTCTAACAATAACCTGACGAGTGAAAAGCTGCAGCCCTCGATACAGCGCCCCTTCGCCTACCTGTTCAACCTGAGTGTGCTGGACGCCTCTGCCAACAATCTGACCGAGTTCCCGCTGAGTCTGGTGCATAGCAACCGGAAGATCTCTGTGGACTTATCAGGTACAAAGAAACATTATAATCATTTCAACTGAATGAAATGTCCGTAATGTAGCATCCAGCGTATTCTTCCGGCCTTCACTGGGTTATCGGTCTATCTTGTGGGAGTTCTACTAATTATAAGAAGATTTGATTTGAGTGTTTATTTATCACTAGCACTCCGCCCGCAGTTTTGAACAACGCAAATATGTTATTCATTCTTTTCTTCTCTTTTTTATTTTTTGTTTATGTTAGTTAGATTGTGCAGTGCGATTCCTCAAAAAAAACTTTAACACCCAGTAAACCCTATCTGGGGGGCAGTTTATGTAAATTTTGATTATTTACTTTATCCCTAAGGAATTAGATTTTTCTTACAAACAAATTTTGTCTCTTTTCACCTCCTTTATGGTTGAATTGCAGAAAATTCCTGCTTAGTGCTCCCATAGAACCAGACGTTAAAAATAAAACCCGGTTCAGTAATATTACTAGCTTGGGGTTAGTATCGAAAATCTTCTAATGACACCTTTATTGTTTACTCAGGTTGGTATTTGTGCCAAGTTTCAAGATTATTAACCCAAGAAATATGATTCTTCAAAAATACTTTAACACCCTCTAAATCGTTCTTTTTTTCACCCTCTAAAGTTTCAAGTTTACTGATCCAAAAAATCAGATTTTTCCATACATCATTTGGGGGTAGCTTCGAAAATTTGAAACCTTTATCATTTAATTAGATTATTATTTTTGCCAAGTTTCAAGAATTTTGGCCAACGGAATTAGATTTTTCATACAAACCTTCAAACCCCTTTTTACCCCCTAAGGGGTAGAATTTCCAAAAATCCTTTCTTAGTGCTCGCTTACGTTAAAGTACTCACGTTAAGCCGTTGGTCCCGGCTGTCATTTGAAGATCTTTGACAGTCGTTACGGGTAGTCAGAAGCTTGAGATCTGACACCAGTCTTGCCAAAAGGGTACCGTGTTACCCCTGGGTTGTGGAGGTCAGATAGGCAGTCGCTCCACGTAAAACACTTAGTGCTCAGCTGAATCCGGTAAGACTGGACGCCGACCCCAATATAGTTGGGAAAAGGCTAGGCAAGAGAGAGAGTGCTCGCTTACGTTAATTGAGGAACCTTTTTGCCAAAGTTCATGCTTCTAGGCTTAGTGGTTTTGACTGTGCATTGATCGATCAGTCAGTAAGTCAGTCAGTTTTTCTTTTATATATTATAGCTGACACCCGCCGTCATCTGGCTATTTACCTACCTACCCATCCACCTACCTACCAACCTACTCACCTGCCCTATCGATCAGCCTACCTACCCTACTCTATGAACCTAATCACCTGCCCTACAGATCACCCTACCTACCCTACCCTATCCTACATAACTACCTACCCTATCCTACATACCCAACCCTACCTACATACCCACCTAGCCTACCTACCAATTTGTTAAATTATTTATTTTAATAAGAATGAATACTACAATACAAATGTAACCAACTTTTGTTTCTACCGGCGATCTAATTTAATTATAGAACACAAAAGCTGCTATTGTGACTTAACTATGATAGTGACATATATTCTCTCGTAGTTTTTTTTGTAGTTAATAAATAAAATAAAATAAAAAAGCCTTTCATTCCATGCAATTACAATATTTTTTCTTATAAAAACATGCAACCATTCATTTTTAATCCATATATATTTTTATTTACTTTGCTAGCTGAGTAAACAGAAATACATTTAGTTACTAATATTCAATCTTATTATATGTATTTCGGAGAAAGGTATTTGATTAATATTCAGGAACAAAGAAACATCGCTTGTAAACTTATTAATTCAGTTTTTAATTGGCAACATTTAGCTTCTGATTCAAATCTCAATTCGATTTTATTCGATTGACAACACTTTATTTTTCTAATGTCAAAATACTTGATTTCGATTGGATGCTATAAAAGGTACCTGAGCGGGTGAGTTCTATTATCCAATAAAAAGCGAGGAGGGTCGATGCTGGCTCTCTCGAGTGGAATCTCTGAAATCTCTCGCCAGCGTTGCCATTGCTACGGCAATTGCCGTGTTCTACGGAAATTGGACGAAATTTAAGGGTAGTCTACGGCCTACGGCAGCAAATCTATTACCGTAGCAAAATCTACGGCAATTTGCAAAGGCCGTATTTTACTAAGTGCCAAAGCCAAAAATTTTAAAAATATAAATGTCAATATCTGGCAGGGACTAAAGAATGTGTCAGAAATTATGGTAAAGGTGACTGCAAAAAGTTTGTTCCAACTGAAGAAATGTTCGCAAAGATCAAAGATAAAAAAAAATACGAACTGAATAAAAATGAAAATGATTATGTGGAGAGTATCAGAAATTTATTTGGATAATTAAGAAACTTTTTGTAAGGTTTTTATTAATTTTATTAAAATGATGATAAAAAATAGTTTTGGTTGACTTTTTATTAATTAAAATGATTATAAAAATTAAAAACAAAAATGTATTATTCAATTTATGTACTACGGCAGCCGAAGACATCCTTTCCTTAGAAACACGGCAATTTCCCCTACCGAACACGGCAGTCAAAAATTAGTCGCTGGCAACACTGTCTCTCGCCAGGATTCGCGGAGATAGAAAAGAAGCGCGCGGACGCGCGTTTCGGAGTTGAAAAGAGTTGTGAGAAAAAGAGTTGAGAAGTAGCCTAAAGTGGCGTGTATAAACAGAAAAAAGTGTGTTTTTATGGAGAGAAGGCGAAACGATTGGTGACCGAATCCACTGCTTTGATAAAATTGGAACAAGGACTTATCCCCAAAATGGCTATAGTTACCGGCTTGTGCATGCATTGCCCACGTTAGGCCCACAAAACCGAGGGTATACTGAAGGTAGCCCTCCTGTTTCCGACATGTATTTCATTTTTAAATTTTATTCTTTTGTTATAATCTAATTTCATTGTAGTTAATAATGAGTACTTTTATCATGTAGTGCATAATTTCTAGGTACGAGTATCATCAATAGTTTTCTCAGCGCACGCCAAAGAATGAATTTTATAGGCAAAATATTGCTACTTTGGGTTACATTATTGCAATTTTCTTATGGATCTCTATTTTTTGGAAAGAAATTATAGTAATACTCGAGAATAATTTACCTTTCCATAGGAGAAAGAATTTTTAAAATCGGTCCAGTAGTTTCGGAGCCTATTCGGTACAAACAAACAAACAAATTATATATATATATAATAAATATATTGGTATTGGTATAGATGTACAGAGGCGGATGAGGGTTTTCTACTAGTCAACCTTTGGGTGGTTTAGAGACAAATATTGTTTGTAATTTTGAGCCAAAGCATAAAATTTTGTTAAATCTTGCACTTTTTCTGTGTTTACTGTATAGGAAATGAGTATAATTACTACTGTTACTAACTGTACACCTTCTGTTTTAGATTATTTAATAAATATTTTTAATCATAATCTTAATTTGATGCTAAACCCTCCATTTAATCTCAAACCTCCAGGCAACAAGTACCTCCCCTGCAACAACTTCCAGAAGGCGATGGAGACGAACAACTCCTCCCTGGTCACGTTCCTCAACTACAAGGATACGTTCTGCGCTCTGGACATCAACTTCAATTGGTTCAAGGACATCAGGATTGTTCAGATCGATTATCTGAGGATACAGAAAGAGGTAGTAGGTATTCCGCAACCTTTACTAAAACTTACTAACACAGCATCATCATTTTTATTTTTAGGGTTCCATACCCAAAGGATAAAAAACGGGACCCTATTACTAAGACTCCATTGTCCATCTGTCTGTCTGTCACCGGGCTGTATCTCATGAACCGTGATAGCTAGACAGTTGTTCTGTTGCCGCTATAACAACAAATACTGAAAACAGAATTAAATAAATATTTAAGTGGGGCTCCCATTCAAAACACTTGATTTTTTTTTGCCATTTTTGCGATAATGGTACGGAACCCTTCGTGCACGAGTCCGTCTCGCACTTGGCCGGTTTTTCTTTATGCTTGGGTAGTTGATTATGCTTAGTTGCATCAGGTAGGTCTCGAAGCCCTCCCTAATATATGAGTAGTTGTGGAAAGGCTAAGAGGAATTAATGATACGACACATCAATGAAACTGAACGCGATAACTGAGTTCAAGTGCTGTCATTATTGCTGTAGGATATTGAAACTGCTAGCTCGTTTAGCTAGTACGCGGTTTGGATATGCTGGTCATTTGTGAAATTCAAAGTAATTCTGCTTGAGCAAACCTCCTGTCATTTCTGTCTTTGCTGATTTTCCTCTCTCGATCACTTTCATCGGAAACCGGGGCATGTTAAAAGGCACCTAAAGTTTCACCCTTTTTCTTCTGTCCGTCCGTCCTTCCGCAGCTTAGCTCAGATACTTAGTTCTAGAAAGCTGTAATTTGGTCATATTAATCACGCCGACAAAGTGGTAAAATAAAACCAAGTTTTTTTTTATTGCCTCCTGTACAAGTAAAGTGGGAATGTATTTTTTTTTCTCGTTCTTCTTATGGTGTGGGGTATCGTTGGATAGGCCATTCAAGAATGTAATGGGTCCGTAAATGTGAAATTGAATGTTGATGTATGGGGGATAACAGTTTTCGAATGGCAAAGTTAATTGTGTCACTTCGTTAGACCAGTGTTCGGTGCTTTCATTGTTTGTGAATGTTAATAATGTTACCTATTTATTTTGGTGAATGTAGCCGATTATACGGAACCCACTGTACGCGAGTCAGACTCGCACTTGGCCGGTTTTTATTTATTCTTTAAATGAAATCACAACTTTGAAGGAACTCGTGGCTAAATAATAACAGCCGTACTTCCGATCTTCAAGGTTAAGCACGCTTGCCGAGGTCGGTTCGCCGATGACTGATCCTTCATTATTTACTGAGCCCCTTCGTGCCTTAGAAAGCTCATTAAACTGTTGGTCCCGGCTGGTTTTCTTCAAATGACAGCCGGGACCTACCCCACCTCTCCTTAACAACTGTCATAGATCTACAATCTGTGTCGTGTTTTTTGGGGGCCGAGTCACCCACGTCCGTAAGAGTATGCTCTTTGTTTTCCTACACGTGGTCGCCGGGTGGTGCAAATCAGGTGACACTAACTGGTGGTAGGTTTCGGCCGAAGGCGTGTGACCACCCACCGGGCAAAGACGTACCGCCAAGCGGCCTAGCCGTGTTCCGGTTACGATGCTCGGTGTAGCCAACTAGAATAGTTGGATCGAGATAGCTGTTCCACTGCGGGCTGACCAGCCTAACACGCGCTGTTATGGGCGTATCGGGAGATTAGTCGCGGAGGGTAGCGGGATCCAAGGCACGGTACGCCGCTGGCCGACCGCAGGTAGTTGGGAGCCCAAGTAGGGTGCCAGCCACACATGAAAGGCTGCCCCGCCAACTGTAGAAAAATCCCGGAATGCACCATCGTGCTGGTTGGCGACCAGATGGGGAGGGCCCGATGGACGTTCCGGGGAGTCTCGGGCGTCCCAGCAGTCTCCGGACTAGTGCCCCAATGATGCTGTCCTTTCAGTGCGTGTCTGTAGGTTATCAGCGTGGAACCTCGTCTCACTGCCTACTCCTTTCCTCCATTCACTCTACTAAAATAATAATGCCAAGAAAAAGGAATACTGGATTTATATAACAGCGCCTGCACCCTCTCCCCCATAAAGTGCACCTCACCAACATTCTCTGGTCAAATCTCTCTGCAGTCCACTACCACCTGGAGACTGAGAAACCAGCGCTGTTTCTCTTGCGGAGACACAGATAGCGAGTCCGTCAGACGTGTCATACCTATCTTACCCAGGGTTTACCCTGGAGCACAATTTTAAATCGAGGGCACGACACTTGCTATCGGCGTCTCTGTAACTTTGAGGATTCCAGATTCACAACGCTATTGGCTCTGGTGGACACAGGTCTAGATAAAATTATCTACGCCGGTGTGTACCGTTCGCACAGCGGAGATCAGGAGACATCCAGGTTCACAGAATACCTTAGTGAGGCAGCTGATGCGGCACAGCAGGGTACCCTTCCGCCCAAGTAGTGTTACTGGGGGACTTTAATGCCCACCACCAGGAGTGGCTCTGCCCATACCAGTGCACTGACCGTGCTGGACGGGACTTCGCTTGCGCTTAACCTTACCCAGCTGGTCCAGGGGGCAACGAGGGTGCCGGGTGTTGATTCACACTGGGCCAATTGCAGACTCCAGACCGATAATCTGTGTCAATAACTTCACCTATGGGTAGTTCCGACCATTGTCTGGTGAAGTCTGAGTCCGTCTACTCCCCGCCCGAACCCAGCCCAAGAGGCACCCGGCGGGTTTGGCGGTATAGGTCAGCAGATTGGGATGGCATGCGATCTTTCTTCGCATGATATCTTTGGCATACTACTTGCTTTTCTCCGGCTGATCCTTCGTCGTGCGCGGACGCCGTGACGAATGTGCTGCGTCAGGGAACGGAGTACTACGATCCGTTCTCTGATGTAGCAATGTCCAGCGTTGACCAGCCATGGTTTGGCGCCGAATGCAATCTCGCAATGTGACATCGCCGAATGTAAACATGAGGCGTACGTGGCTTGGGTGGAAGCTCGTTCATGGCTCAGAAGAAGAATGCCTTCAACAAGGCTGCCAAGTCCTGCAAGATGATGTTGAGAGGGACTCGGTTCGACCACATTGACCGAATAGGGACCAAACTTGCTTCTAACCCAGCAGGTAGTAAAGCGTTTTGGTCCCTGGTCGAGTCCATCGAGTCTAACTTCTGCCGTCCCTAACTACCACTGCTGAAATCCGACGGGTCGCTTGCCCACTCCACTGAGGAGAAGGCAAATTTATTTGCCTCTCTTTTTGCGAGAACCTCCTCCTTTTTGAAGTCTGTTAAACCTCCCAAGTCCTCACGCATGTAACCACGTCCGCAGCTCAGCGCTAGCTGCCGCAACATTCGGCCGGCGCACATCAACTGCTCGTGCGTGCCGGGGCGCCTGGAGTTCTCCGACGCCGGGATCACCAACGTGGTGGCCGTGGACTGCTCGCAGCAGAACCTCACCGCGCTGCCCACTAACCTGCCGCCTAACACTGAGAAGCTGAATGTGTCTTGTAATAATGTGAGTAGATCTTTGTTACGTGCTTCTAAAATCTAGATAGTGGGAGTTGGTATCCCTGTCGATCGAAATTTTTAGACTTACTTACATCAGTCCATGAATGTATTTGATATGTAGTTATAGTATCCAACCGTTACTTTTTATTCGTGTTAAATTTCACTCTGAGGTGGGGTCCACCAGAGGACTTTCGGCCTCGTGGTTGTAGGTGAAAGAATATCGGGTGTTGCACCATCGGACATCGTATTCAGTCATCCCCCCGGGAAGCTTCTGCTAATTAATAGCAGTAGCAGCAGTTGCTACAAGATAACCAAACTGAATCTTCGTCCACGCAACTTTTCTAACCCTCGATAATATAGACCTAGACGCCCTCAACATCGACTACCTTCCCCGTAAATACTTCGCAGCTTCATAAAATAACCAATTATTTACTCTTGTCTTCTAGATAACCTCCCTCCAGACCGTGGCAGACGACCCCACGTATGAGCACCTGCGCCATCTGATAGTTGACCACAACGACATCCCCAATATCTTGGAGCTGGAGGGCACCAAGTTTATTGACAACTTCATGCTGTTCTCCATAGCTTATAATAAGATGAAGAATGTGAGTTTAATGAAGCTTATTTCGTGTACCCTCTTATTTGTGTGTTACTTTTGTCACATCGCCCGGAGTCAGCCAGACAATCTGGTTGTAGTGGGAAAGGTGGATGGGAAAAAACCACGTGAACGTTGACCTATCTGCTGGTCTGACCAAATCAGGGCGATTACAGGACTCACGGAGATCACTGCCCTGAGAAGTGCCGAAGATAGAGTGGCTTCGAAGAAGCTCGTCAGTGACTCCGTTAAAACTTTTTAAGATGGGCACGACCTACAGAAATGAAGATAAAGAATAAGAAGGGATAGAGTCTGGCAAACAAAAGTAGAGATTGAAAAAGCGCGGCAAATTTAAAAAATATCAGCGTAGCAACCCCAAATCTAGTATGAAATACCTGGAATAACCTAATTTGATACTTTAGAATTTATTATACTGCGTCTGAATAAAAATACTATAGGTACTTTTGGTAGGTATTATTTTAGATATTATGTATCAAACTGAATAAAAAAAAACAGTATTCTAAAATAATTTTGGTTTGTTCACTACCATAATCAAAATCTGAATCTAAGACTTCCATGTAAAAAGATTCGTAAAAGTCACAGGAATAACTGTTTCCTAAATTAACAATGAAACTTTCTAAGTTATTTTCTGTAATTCAGGAATTTAAGTAAGAAAAAAAATATGTTGAAATTACAATGCAACATTTATTATGGTATGAGAAATAACCATAATGTTAGGAAGGTGTATAACTTATTGTAATTGAATGTGAATCAAAATAGAGAAAAAGTTTTTACAAAAAGATAGTGATTACGAATTAAAACAAAGTAACACCACACGTAAACAATCTTGTTTTTGTTCGAATTCGACGTCTTTCTCCTGTAGTTTTTCTTGATATTTAGATATCACGAGAAACGACATCTCCCGTAATCCACTATTATTTGTTTTATTCGTTTTTCACTGAAATGCTATTATCAAGTCACAACAAATCACCAAAAATTGATGTTGACATTAGTATAGCATTGTCATATAAAAAGTTTGCAAATAATTCGAGTGTCTACTTTCGTTTGCCAGACTAGTACACCCACATTAGGCCAGTTATGTCTAAGTCCCATGTATTGGTGGCGAGTCTATTGCCATCACCGGGCACAAATCCTGACCCCGGTTTTAGATTTACTCGCGATTATCATCGTAATTCGCCGAAAACCTTGCAGAGCTGAAAATAGGGCTAAAAAATTACAGATTATGTGCTACCGGAACGATATTCTATGGAAACATTGCTTCGTTATTTTAAAGAACGACCAATTTTAGGTCGTTTTAAAAGCTGTCATGATAAATGTTTGTATTTCAGATTCATACATACGTGCTATCAAATCGGTTCGACACGACGGGGCCAGCCTTCTCCATAGCTGGCAACTTTATTCACTGTGACTGCAACACTGAGAAAATGCTCAAGGTAAGAGCCGTCTTGTTGCTAGAAGTTTAATGTTTGACACCCGTTGATACTGCAGCCTAATTGCGTAAGTGAATTCGGCAAGGCGAAGGATTTGACCCTATCAATCGAACAATCACGTAAGAGATAAAAGACGCGTTGTGGATTTCCGTCTATGTGATTGGTTGATTGATGGGGACAAATCCTTGGTCTTGCCGAATTCACTTACGCAATTAACCTGCTGGTTGATAGAGTGCATTCATCCAGACTAGATCACTGGCAGCCAGTGACTGGCTAGCCTCGTTTCATCATCAGACTACAAGACGTACGGCGATGCGCCATCGGTACATAATGAACATCCCTCCCATACGCACTAAACGTTTTGGAAATACTATCATTATGCGTACAGCTAAGGAGTGGCATTCCATGTGTTTCCAGACAGCTACAACCTCGGGGTCTTTAAGTCGAGAATGAATAGGTTACTTCTGGGTAAGCGTGTTACACCGTCGACCACATCATCGCTTACCATCAGGTGAGATAGTGGTCAAGCGCGAGCCTATCTGTAATTAAAAAAAAGAGGAATGACTGGAAGGGGTTGCGAACTGCATTCAATATATAACCCCGTGCGGTGCTTTATTGTTCTGGGTGACTTCAACGTTCACTCCAGAGCTCAGGAGAACATACGACGCGCGATACTAGACTGGGTGGCGTCACTTGACCTTCAACTTTTAAATCGGGTATCCGTGTCCACAAGTGTTCGGGGATAGGGGACGTCAATTCGTGGATCTCTTATGGGCGACTCCTTTGCTAAAAATGCGTTACAATCTTTACTTTTTCCAATGATTGAAATGCAGTTTTTAACCGACTTACCAAAAAGGAGGAGGTTCTAGGTTCGTTTTTGGTACGTTTTTTTTTATGTATGTTTACCGATATCTCCGTCAATTGTGGACCGATTTTGAAAATTCTTTTTTTTTATTTAAAAGAAAATTTTTCGAAATTGGTTCCATTTTAATTTGGTGAAGATCTGATGAAGAACTTCGAAGATATAAGACAGAACTCTTCAATAAATAACGCATGTCTGTTTATTGATTATGCCATTTCATAACATAGCATCACGCCAGTACGCTCTTAAGGGGGACGCAGATCTCTCATTTCACCGGTTATGTTCAAGTTTCATGATATTGGGGTAATATATTCTGTCGTTAAAGTAACTTGCTAAACAACTTGCCTATTATGTAGGTACAACTAAAAAAATAATTTTTTTACAAGAAATGCTACCGACTTCCAAATAAGATAACTACAAAGTGAAAAATAACTTTATTTTTGGAAGTCGGGGTCCATAACGCAGTAAAATGGTACCTACGAAAGACACTGACTTTCAAAAATAAAGTTATTTTTCACTTTGTAGTTTTCTTATTTGGAAGTCGGTAGTATTTCTTGTAAAAAATTTATTTTTTTAAGGAATAATTAAATACATGGATTCTTTACTGCAAAGCCACTTTTCGAACCGTTTATGCAGAAGGTAATTTAATCGCAACTATCTAACAATATCTTTTCTTTTCCAGCCCTGGCTTCTAGAAAACTTCAAAAACATTCCCGACTACAAGATGCTGAATTGCGACGACAATGTCCCTGTAGTGGACTTAATCGAGTCGCAAGTGTGTCACACACCGCGAGATTGGACGGACTACATATACTACATCATAGGCTTAGAAGTTCTCATCCTAGTGTTACTGATCAGCAAAGTTTCATACGACTACTGGGTCTTCAAAACAGCTGGTTATTTACCCTGGCCAGCGAATAAAATGCCAAGATTGCCGTGCGATTGGTTATGTGAATAAATTTAGGTTGCTGGCAACCGTTTGTTTCGTAATGTTGGTTGGAGAGTAACCAATGTTGGCTATGTTGGTTAGTGGGTAATCAATATTGGCTATGTGGGTTGCTGGGTAACAAATATTGGCTATGTAGATTGGTGGTTGGTGGCCTATGATGGTTTAGACAGCTATGTGACTATAGTATTGTGGTGAATATTTTTGAAGGACTTTTTTAGTGTTGGTTGCCAGCAACCATATTTTGCTTCTGTGTTGGTTTATGTGTTTATGCTTTGTATATTTTGTGTTGTCATGTTTCGTTGTTCGATATGTGTGTATGTGTTAAATATTGGGTTGAATTATTCAAGTGCTTTTACTCAATTTCTGTATATTTTGAGGAAAACTTTATGTTTGAAGCTAGTTTCCTTACTTCTAAACTGTATATATAATTAATTTGCTTAAGTTATTCTTATTGTTTTTATATTTAAGAATACTGCTTGTATAAATTGAATTTTCGCCCGAGATCTCTGTATATCCAGCTGATTTTTGTACAATTTATACATAAGTTCTATTTTTGTAAATTTCGTTTTTTTTTACTTTTAAACTTACCATTTTGTCAAGAATCTCTTGTTTCACGTCTCGATTCTAAGCGTTAGCTTTTTGTTTATGGTCAAAATAATGGTTTAGTATTATCCTTGTGAAGTACATATAATAATAAACAGTGTTGCCATATTACGACATAAAGTACTGAGTTATGGTAACACATCAATTCAAGCTAAATTAAATGATTCTCAACTAAGACTGACTTTTAGTTTGAATTTTAAACTTGCCAAATATTGTTTGATTAGATAGATAACCAAACCATTATTTTGATTATACCTTATAATAAAACTGTACATATTTTTCTATTATAAAATTCCATATATTTGAGTTTGTGTCATTGACATCATATGGTTATTTAAAGATTTTTATAGAAAAATACGCGTCCAGATTTTTGACGTTTTTGTTAATTTGTAAGTTAAATTCTTAAAATAGTAGTAAACGAGAGCACATTTTGATAAAAGTAGGTACCCAGCAGTAGCAACACTGGCAACCAATTACTTCCGAGTTGCTTGATATTGGCCTTATAACTGTTGGTTGCTGTTTACCAACGTGTTATAAATGTTGGTAACTGGATGAAAAGCCATGATAAAAAAAATGTGCTTCGTTTTGCTGCGAACCCAACCTGCCAGTTGCAGAGGCTTATATTTAAACGTTTAAGGACCAATTATTGCTAACTAGCTAATCTATACTACTTTGACGAGGCTCTTTGGAATCATTGTATATTATTTTGAAAATCAGTGCCATATTCTAATAGAAGATTGGCTGAAAGTTATGTTTGTAATGTAGACTTAGCTGAAAGATTTGCTTATAAACTAAATTTGTTGCGTTTTAGCATGTCGATAGCGGTTACTGACCCAACTAATAGGGATGATTCCCTGGTAAAAATAATAATTATTTTAAGTCATTCAGTTAGATAATATTGGATATGTATTTTTTGATTTAACAAATCTATAAAAAATAACAAGGATAAAGCGCATCAGTTTTGGAGTGGGGGCTTGTGACGTAATTTTTTGTAAAAAGCGAACAACATGACGTCACATACGTTTTCAATATTATTTACTATCTACCTGACGGATTAAGAATATTTTTTAATCTTCATTCCTATTATTATTCATAATTTTAAAAACAAAGACAATACCGTCCTGAATCGACATCTATCGTAATTTTCAACATTTTCACTAATGAGAAACGAAACATAAGTTATTGACCGAGTTGTACATAAATATATCAGGCAAAGAGCAATGACCATTATTGTTAAGTTAAATCGAAATAACTAAAAAATCAAAATTTTGCTACGTCACCCTTTTAAATTTATGTTATAACATTAAATAAAGATATTTTTGTATAATATTAACTACAACGTGAAGACTGTATATTTTGTTTGTAAATTTTATAATAGATGGTACATAATTGTATGGTTTGTTGCTTTATTTTTATTAAGTTCCTTCGGCAACACATTCGATAACATGACATGCCATTACGGCTGTACAGCCCGCAAGGTAAATCAAAGGTTCACACAATTATTGTCAGATATAATTCTTTGTAATAGGAAGTAAACTATATCCATAACGTCAGTCAAGCAAAAATGTAAACTCCAGACAGGGCCTGAACTAGCAATCTCGTTGCTCCGGGCATAGACAATATTTGCCAGCCTTTAAAATGACGCCTTATAAGGAGGTAAACATTTCAGCAAATTATCTAATGAAAAAAAAATGCTGTTTTTAACCGTCGGATTGGATAAAGTCGCTTTTTGAAACCTTCGAGCGAATTGAAAACGAATAGAGCTCGAAAATTTCACCTTAGAATTTTCGCAACATTATGAATGTTATGTTACTTGAAGCCTATCGACGGGATTGGTCCACAATTGCCCTAAACCGAGAGGCTAAAAATAATAATAATAATGTTATTTAACGGTGGGTTTATAACAAGAACCAATAACATTCGAAAGCGAAGCGAGCTTGAAAATTTGAGCACGAATAAGTTAGGTTTTCTGATGAAATGAAAAGGGCTGTTGGTTCAGTTTGGCCGCTCCTATGTATAGGATAGTTTATGACGTTCTGGGCATTTGGCCGGCTTGCCCCTCCTAGATCCTTGCTCCAACCCGGAATCAAAGCTCCTGCTCCCTCACGTAGCTGTAGCGCTTGCCACCACTAGACTGACCATTGGGTTGATTTCCTTCCTCTAGGCATATCATCGACCATACAGCCCCTAGACGCCTAACAACAGACGATCGATGTCTGTCAACACCAAAGAGAATATAACCACTAGAGAGCTTATAGGCCGATTTCTTCGAAGCACACAACTCACTACCGCGGGCCGGGAGACGAGGAAGAACGCGCGGCTGCAATTGGTCAGTTCAAAGCATCGACCATACAGCCCCTAGACGCCTAATGCTTGATTTAATACATCAAAACAATTCTGTCAACTAGCTGAGGTATGAAGCACGGGGTACTGCGTTCTGATTGGTCCTTACCAACGTCATTTCGCCGAAATAGGGATGGGACAGGTTTAAATAAAACCACGAAGGTATCGATATTTTTTTTTATTGTTATTGTACTTAATATTTTTTTATTTATTAATGTTAGCTAGTTTTATTATTGTTTAAACAGTAATAACATGAAATGCAAAAAAGGAAAAACAAAAATATCAAAATTCTAATTATAACATATTTTTTCGGCGGTTGTTTCATAATATTAATTATTAGTAAAAATCAATTACTAGAAAAATACCTAAATTCTAAAATCAAAATAATTATCTTTAAAATACAATAATCTTATTATTACTTCGTTTATTCAACTTTTTACACATTTCATATTTACATTTTTAAATATTTCTTTATAAAAACAAATCATAAAAAAACATTTAAAAATATAAAAAATAATGGTGGTCCGCCGGTGTCGGGAGCAGGGTCCAAGCTACCGGTGGTTAGGACTCTAGAGACAGGAACCTCCTCACAATGCGAGCCGTATCGAGGAGTACTGCCTTCTGTATCAGGCCCTTGATCCAACCGTGTAATGACAGCCTCGACAGATGGTCGTCGAGGCTCTTGGCCATCAGGCCGTTGGCCGTAACAACAATCGGCACAATGATCGCCGAGTCCACATTCCACATGTCGACAACCTCGTGTGCTAAGTCGAGATACTTGATTTGTTTCTCTTTCTCAGCTTTCACGAGGTTCTCGTCATGCGGGATGGTGACATCGATTATCATTGTGCGGCGCGCTAATCGGTCTATCACCACTATATCCGGCTTATTGGCCACAATAGTCCTATCAGTGATGATAGACCGATCCCAGTACAACGTGACATGGCTATTTTCGAGAACTGGGTCGGGCACATACTTGTAATACGGTACCTCAGAATCCACTAGATTGTACTTCAAAGCAAGTTGCTGGTGAATAATCCTGGCCACTTGGTTATGCCTGTGTAAGTACTCGCCGTTAGCCAGACGAGAACAACCAGAGATAATATGTCTGATGGATTCACCCGGACGGTGGCATGCCCGACACATGTCAACCGTCCCGTCTTTCAATATATGTCTCCGATAGTTATTCGTCAGGATAACTTCATCCATTCATTATTACTTATTATTATACTTATTTCCTTACTACTTTCTACTAACTATCTTCTTCCGTCACTCATAGCCTGCGTCCGCAGCGCGAGTAATACGGGTTAATTCATTCGAAAAATCTCTTTCGCTTGGGTCGTGGGCCATGAGGTTAAACGGAATACTCACCAAAAGAGGCAAATACATTGTTGGTACTGCCAAACTTAGTAGTCGGCGACGGCACCGGTTTTTCATAGCCATAAAATAATCTTCAGTAAAATGCCGTTAACATAATTATTAGACTATATTTTCTGGAGAACCAGTTATTTCGCTTGGTTGCAATAATCCACTTGCTTTTTAATTCGGCATCTTGTGGGTACCTAAAATCAATATTCGTTTCACAATTAACTTAACAAATAATAAACTATTTAATTTAATGTCTCTTTTTGTAAAATAGTATGTAGGATCTAGTTTTATCGATAACAGATTTGGTCATAGAATATGGTGCATCACTAGTTTTGTCTATCATATTATAGAGGAAAAGAGACAGAGAAAAAAATACATTAAAAAGAAAGAGACGAAATACCAAAGACATCAACGCGCGCAACAAAATTTATGCTGTTGCGGTTTTCACCTACAATAATGACCAGTACAAAATGAACTCCGATAAATAATATCAGAAAATAAATCTGATTATGATTATGTAACTATTAACTTACCGATGAAATGTTATGCCCTTTTTCGGGAAACTCGAGTTCTGGCTGTTGATACCACACAAACGTATTGTACAAGGGGCCATCGTAATATTTATTTTACCATTTTTTTATTGCCTGACACGGAAGTGTTTACGGCTCACAGAAATGGTCGCTACTAATTCGAAATTGTCGAGTGGACCTGTATATGATCTTGTAGTCATATGTGTTGACAGACATCGCTCGCCTGTTGTTAGGCGTCTAGGGGTTGTATGGTCGATGGTTCAAAGTAAGTTGCGTAGGTATGGCTATCGTTAGGGTTGATCAACTCGATTAAGGGAAAATTGTCGATATCGATAAAATGGATTTTAACATTATTAAAAATACTCAATTAAAATCATATAAATATTATTTAATAAAAATCAATCAATTACAAATATAAATATGTGTGTCGGGGACATAGAGAAACAAAAAGTATTTTTCCAAATCGGTCAAGCCGTCTACGAGTAATCCGGGAACATAATACATAAGAAAATTCGGCGAACTGAGAACACCCTCCTTTTTTTAAGTCGGTTAAAAGTAGATAGATATTTTTTCATACATTTGTTATTAAGTTTAATTTTATTATTATCGATATCGACTTCAGCTATTAAAAGTAACAGCACAGATATTTACGATAAAAATACAAAGGGAGAGAAAGGGATAGAAGCATTAGAATTGTCAAGTGAAAGAGCGAGACTTTTCCAAAAGACATCAACGCGGGACTCAAAATTGTGCTCGTTTACCCCATCCACCATTTTAACTAGATCCCTGCGGTGTCTCATAATCTGATTAAATTAAAAATAATTTTCGTACTGTTTACTTACCGATGAAAAGTTATGCCATCCTTTTTGTAACTAGATGTCTTGGCATGTTTCCCATACCCCTTTACGGCGCATGAGGGCATTTTTATGCGTTATAATTGCAATAAAAATATAAAACAATTTGTATTTATTTAGCGTGCATACAGGTCTAATAACTGGACACAACTAAAATGGTTACTAGTACCGAAGCCTTTACATAGGCGACAAAATACTAATAGTTTTCGAGCGTCGGGGCACTGTATGCGCCGTCAAGTGGTTATAATATCGTCGTTGGTCAACACATATGACTACAAGATCATATACAGGTCGCCACTCGACAATTTCGAATTAGTAGCGACCACTTCTGTGAGTCGTAAACACTTCTGCGTCAGTCAATAAAAAATTGATGAAATAAATATTATAATGGCCTCTTGTACAAAACGTTGGTATGGTAACAACAGCCAGACTTCGGGTTTCCGGAAAAATGGCATAACATTTCATTGATAAGTTAATAGTTACATAAACATAATTAGATTTATTTTCTGATATTATTTATCGGAGTTCATATTATACTGGTCAAGTTTGTAGGTGAAAACTCCCACCGCATGTTTGCGTCTCTTTCTTTTTAAAGTATTTTTTTCGCTGTCTCTTCTCCTCTATAATTTCGTAAACAAAACTAGTGATACACCATATCCTATGACCAAATCTGTTATCGATAGGACTAGAAACCTTACAAATAAAGACATTAAATTGAATTATTTTTTAATTGTGAAACGATTTTTTGATTACGCTTTTTACTAATATTTAATATTTCTATATTTAAGAACCAACAACCGAAAAAAGTATGTGAACTTTAGAATTTTGAATTATTTTTTTAGTTTTAACATTTTATGTTATTACTTAATAGTTAAAACGCCGTATAATTAATAATAAAAAAGGAAATATTAATTAAAAAAAATAAGTACCAATACTATTTATAAAAATATCGATACCTTCCTAGGTTTATTTAAACCTGTCCCATCCTTAATGAGGCGTATGAACTTGGTAAGGGACAGCTAGTTGACAGAATTGTTTTGATGAATTAGATCAAGCATTAGGCGTCTAGTGGCTGTGTGGTCGCTGAGGCACATATTAGCATACAGATGCCGCATCCCTAACAAAGGAACCGTGGCGAAGTACCATTACACGGGGTGAATAGGCATTCAGGGGTGAATGGGCACAAAACTTTGATGATGATATTAACTGTGATACCACTTTATTTGTTTCAAAAAAATCGTCGTTTTTTTAAAGTAATTATTTAATATATAACGCGCTCGTTTCTGTCCCAAGCGATAGATGGTGGTAGTAATGACTGGCAAGTAAAAGGTTTTACATATCTCTTGCTCTGTAAGTACACCCTTACACCCCTGAATGCCGGGGTGTATGACTATCATTACAGCATAGGTTTTGGAATTTGAAAAAAGAACTGTCATACTCATACTGCACGAAGAATATTTTTAAAAAGTTAATATTTTTTTTCTCGGTATCGATTAATTACTCGAATCGGAATCTAGACAATTTATTTTATAAAGATTTTATTTTAAATATGGAACTATTTGTTTCCACATCGTATGTTAGATGGAATCGATTTAAAAATCAAACTGGCCAGCAAGATTTGACGCGCTTGCGTGCGTGAAAAAAAAAGGCAGTCTACTAGTAGGCGCGAAAGCATCGCGAAAATAATTAATTTTCTTGTTTGAGTTCTTTTTCAAAAGTTTTAAACATGTCTAGTGACGAAGACATAGATCTAACGCCCGATTTTATTAAAGAAAGGGCAAAAACAGTTGTCGAAAATATATTACCGCCGAACTCGAAAGAAATACACATTTTTTTCTTCTTAATAAATGTTCATTGAAACCTGCTGTCTTGTTGTTTACTTACCTCACAATCGATATGTAAAGCAGAGTATTGATCTCGGGCGTAAGCATCAATTGCATACTCGGGTTAATTAGCGCCTTCGCTTCGCTCAGGCGCCAAAAACCTCGTATGCAATTGATGTCATACAGCCGTTGGTTAATAATCTACTATTAATCGTTTTTTTAATATTTATTTCTTTAAATATAGTGATGACACTAGTGTTTTATAGCATTTTTTTACACGTTTTTACAGTTGCATTGTACCAAAATGTGTTACAATACAAATTTAAAAAATCGAGAGGCATGCCTCAGAAATTTAAAACCGCGTCGTCTATTGGAATGGATTTTAATAAATAATGTTTTTATGATTAATTATAGAATATGTAAATTTTACACGAAATTCAAAAATCACAAATCGATGCATAATCTAGTTAAATTGTTTTGAACCAAATATTCTTTCATAGCGACGTGCTCTAGGAAACTGAATCTTAATACCATAAGGGTAGAGTTCAGTTTCTAATGTAATTATAACAGTAAAATTTTCAAAATAAAACCAGTATAAATTTTATAACTAACATATTATTATTTAACACCTTTCTTCTTACTAGCTAAATTCTTATTTTTTCTCTTCTTATTATTCTTCCCCTTCTCTGGTGTACTATTCTTATGATTGTGTTGTTCTAAATTCTGTATTCTTCTCTGTTTATTGTTTTTAGCATTTTTGATTGCCTCTGTGGTTTTTGACTTATCGTCTTTTAAAGCTTCATTGGCAGCTTCTAATCTTCTCCTGAAAATAGTATACAAAAGCAAGAATTAGAATTAGATTTATATTATTTCTTTTCTTTCTTTTTACTTAAAAAAAAAAAAAACTTTGCCCCATACTAGGAATTTCTTCCTGTATCGTGGGTGCGTTTACAAACATATAAACTCACATACACACCCAGAGCCGGAACAACTATCTGTAGGTCATACAAATATTTGTTCCGTGCGGGAATCGAACCCGCGACACGCAGCGCAGCAGTCAATTGCTCAACCTCTGCGCCAACCGTGCGCCCAATTTATCTACACTCACAACGTAATGTTCCAAATATGAATTCAAAAAATCACGTATAACGTAATTTATATTCGTGGATAGGTAAAATTAAAAAAAAAAAACATTGCAGTGCAACATTTTCCTTCTATTTTCAAACAACTGCATCATAAAACAATTTTTATAGCACACTTTTACTTTTTAATATACTGGCGCTTAAGGCCTCATTGACTTAATGTAGAAAAGTAGTGTCTATGGATGCGCGCGCTGCGCTGTCATATCCAATGAGAATAAATGCACGCCGTAGCACACTTTTTTTCCGTTTCCACTTTTGTTTTATTTCAATTGTATGAGTGAAGACAAAGTAGTGTATGCAACCGCATATAAATAGGTATTAAAATCCACGCTCGTGTTTTAATAACCGCTATTATATGACCATTGCATAAACTACTATTATGGTTCTAGTAGGTTATTATTTAATGTAATCTTGGCGACATATTTGGCCTTTGCCTTGGTTTGCCATCGGTGCATTTATCTACAAGTGAGTTTGTTAACAGGTATCATTTTAGCAGATAGGACGGTTACGCACCACACCCGATCCGTGTCCGTGAAGTTTCGGTTCCGAAGTAGGCGTAGTACTTCCTGTAGGGAATTAATTAAAATTCAGAACATTTCGAACTCGGAACTCAAATCATGGACACGGACGTTTAGTGCGTTACCGACCTACATAGCCAACTTTTTCAGATGTAATACAGTTTGACTAGAAACCGATGATATATAAGTTATCGCTTTCGGAATCTCCGCACGCCGTCGACGCGCATGCGCACTGCCAACGTTAGTGCAGCTTTTTAAAGGCGGTAAACGCACTGTCGACGCTTGGAATGCACGCATAAAAAACTTTGTTTACACAGGCCCTTCTAATACTCGTAAAAGTGGCAAAAACGCAGAGCGGATTTGGATGTGTTTAAAGATGTTCTTGTACTTACTTGTCAGGCCTTTTCTCCAACACAGTAGAGATCTTATCTCTGCTGGGAGCCTTCGTCTGCAACTTCTTGCGCTTGTTGGGGTTCTGCTTGAGCTGCAGCATGTACTCCGGGACCTGGCAGCCGGATTGCTTCATTACTGAGGCTATACTGTGGGTTGATTAAAATAAAATGGTTTTAAACTATAGAAACAGAGTCTCGAGTTATGCATTGTCTGCAAGCCTAAAGGTGCGTATAAATTACGCGCGGCAAACCCTCGAACTTTGGGTCGTGCGGCGGCCGCGCGCGGCAACTCTAGCATTGGCGCAGTGCGAGGCAATTTATATGTACATATTGGCTCGCGCGGCAAATGAACGCCTACACAAGTCGAACATTGGCTCGTGCGGCTGCCGCGCGCACTTTATACGCACCTTTACGCTTGTAGAAAAGAAAACGCCTGTGATGAATTTTATGCATTTCTATTTCATTCTTCAGATATAAATGGTTTCGTAAATAAAAAACCAGCCATGTGCGAGTCGGACTTGCGCACGAAGGGTTCCATACCATTATCGCAAAAACGGCAAAAAAATCACGTTTGTTGTATGGGAGCCCCACTGAAATATTTATTTTATTAAATTTTTAGTATTTGTTATTATAGCGGCAATAGAAATACATCATCTGTGAAAATTTCAACTGTCTAGCTATCGCGGTTCATGAGATACAGCCTGGTGACAGACGGACCGCGGAGTCTTAGTAATAGGGTCCCGTTTTTACCCTTTGGTTACGGAACCCTAAAAAGATGTTTACCTTCTTAGATTGCCAACATCGTCTTGAGTGAAGAAAGTAATCGCTCGCCCTTTTTGTCCGGCGCGGCCTGCACGTCCAATCCTGTCAAACATAAATACAATTATTTTAAATAATTCAGTAAACTTGTCCTTGAATGGCGCATCTTACACTGATCTCTCTCACGCAGGCTACATAACACCAGGTCACTATTAAAATAGAGTTGAAAATAGCCTACGCGAAAAAACGCTACTGTGAATCCCTTGTACGCTATTTTAATGTTAACTACAGTTTGTGATCAAGTTCAATATCAATTGCTTTCTCTAACATTATTATAGGGACACACAAACTCACTTTCTTCTCATTTTTCGTCAAGATATTTTCTAGTCAGACATAATTTAACGCCGCAAAAAACCAATAACACAATCAGCAACCAAAAACGTTCTCACTAAGGGCGGTTACGCACTACATCCGATCCGTGTCCGTGTAATTTCGGTTCCGAAGTAGCCGTAGTACTTCTTGTAGGGAAGCTTACGCACATTCTGAATTATGACATTCAAATGTTTTGAATTATGACGGATAGAGTTCTCTCTATCCGTCATAATTCAGAACATTTTGAACTCGGGAACTAAAATCATGGACACGGACGTGTAGTGCGTAACCGCCCTTACAGTACTCCAATAAAATTGACGACCGTTTGAAAGCGAATTTTTGTATGGGATTCAAAACAATCAAAAATCAAATATTTTATTGACAAATAAATATTTAGACCAAAATAAGAAATCAAAGATTTTGCCTGACTCTTACGCTCTTCTAGTCTTAACTTTAGTATACATTAGGGGTAAAAACAGACTTACCTATGAATATAGGCGATGGCCGACGGTGGGAAGTCATAGTTGATGACGAGGTTGACTCCTCGGAAGTCCATGCCTCTCCCCATGAGCTCCGTACAGATGAGCACCCAGATGCGACCCACGCGGAAGCTGCGGACCACGTTGTCGCGCTGGAAACAAGTTTGCAAATGTGGTCAAGTTGGTAATAATAGTTAAGTTGTTAAGGCAGATATCAATCAGCCAAACAAATCAAATCAAAATACTTTATTTTACTTTACGAGTGATAACTAAGATTAGTGGTAGTAAAGTCTTACTAAGATGAAATTCCCTCTCACAGAGAGGTGGCCAAGCCAAGTGGTAAAGTCAAATTCAAAAGTCAAAGTCGTTTATTTCAAATAGACCAATTACAGGCACTTTTGAACTGTCAAAATGACGGTCAGTCAAACAAACAAGTGAAGCTAAATTGCACGTTCCAAAGAGTAGATCTCTATGGAGAAGAATGTTCAAGAAACTCCATGGACACTCTTTTAAATCATATGTGTTACATATAATGTTTGGTTACATATTTCTTGTTGCTTCTTAATAGAAGTAACAAGAAATATACGTATGTATTATCTACATTGTGCTCACATAATTGTGAGCACAATGTAGATAATAATAAAAAAACATATTCAAAGATAGAAACTGAATTAAGCCACTGGCAGCTAAGAGATGCCCAGTCTCATCTGACGGCACCCGTTCACGAGCATGACGCGTGCATCAACCCCACTCAGCTCAACCATTTTGAAGGGAACCGAATGACCCAATAACACGCGCCACCAACAGCGAGACATTTGAGTGAGCATGACAAACTCTCAACTGCCATGCTCGCAATGTCAAAATAAAAAAAATAAAAGTTGTAACCTAATAAAAATGCTCCATGGTACTTCACATTCACAAATTTGAAAAAAAAAGTGCTTCTACATTATACAATGCTATTATTTCTAAATATAACATGTAAAGAATCCTTTGAAATAAACAAATGAAATAAAAATAAAACACTGAAAACAACAATACGAAAAGGGCAGCAGCATCTCTTCCAATATAAACTAATTTGTAGCTACAAATGTATGTGGCTGTGGAGCAGGACCGGCATTTAGCCAAGCATTTTTATCAAGGAGATAATCTTCCAATTTATAATATGCTTGTCTACATAGTGTGCGTTTAATGCATGTTTTAAATTTTGACTCGTTTAATTGGAGAATTTCTAGTGGAATTTTATTATAAAATTTTACACAGTACCCCATAAAAGAGCTAGCTACTTTAGTTAACCTGAATCGAGGTTGATCTAACTTGTCCTTATTTCTAGTATTAAAATTGTGCCTATATCGATTATTTTAGTAAAAAGATGAATATTTTTCCAGACATTTATATTTTCATAAATGTATTGACAAGGTACCGTCATGATGTTTATATCTTTAAATAATTTCCTAAGAGAATCGCGCCTGCGAAGATTGTACTCGTATATGGCTCTGATAGCTCTTTTCTGCAGAATAAAAATAGACTCTATGTCTGCAGCCCGTCCCCATAGCAAAATACCGTAAGACATGATACTATGAAAGTAACTAAAATAGACCAGCCTCGCGGTATGTACATCAGTAAATTGACGGATTTTTCTGACAGCATATGCTGCTAAACTAAGCCGTCCTGCCAGAGGTGTTAAATGAGGACCCCATTGTAGCCTCGAGTCGAGCGTGATTCCCAGGAAAACCGCGTTTTCGACGATTTCTAGTTTCTCCTTGTTCAATATTATTTCCAAGTCATTACTTTTAACATTCGGTAACGCAAATCTTATGCACTTCGTTTTTTTTTCCATTTAGTACTAAATTATTAACAGTAAACCAGTTTTGGACCTGCTGTAGAGCGTTGTTTACGTCATCAATACGAGTGGAACGTCTATTGATCTTAAATATTAAGGACGTATCGTCAGCAAACAATACTATATGTGGTTGTTTTTTCAATAAATGCGGTATATCATTTATATACACCAGAAAGAGGAAAGGAACCAATATAGAGCCCTGTGGTACCACCATTTTTATTTTTAAGCTCCGTGAATTTACACCATTTATCTGAACTTGCTGTTGAGACCTGTCATTTAAATAAGATTTCACTAGGCTTAGTGCAAGTTTACCTAATCAGTAATTAAAAAGGCTAATGATGATGATGATGATAAAGATGACCCACTTGCCCCAACGGTACGCAAAATAAGCGATTTGACGAGGAGATACGAACACCAGCCCGTTATACATAATAAACAACTAAGTAAATTTCTACAAGAGATTTCTACAATCTTTTGTGAAATTTAGAGGATACATGGTACCTATATAATTCGCTCTACCCTGAAAACTCTGCCAGAGGAGGTAGCGCGGTTATAATCAGAGACAACATTAGTCACTACGTGCAGTGTAAATATGAAGAATAAGACATTCAAGCTGTGGCAATATCTGTTAAAACCAAATATTGCCACGCGTCTATTGCAGCCATATAATGTCCTCCATGGCATATGATAAGAAAAGAGAGATATTTACATCTGCTTGAACTATTAGGCCAGAGATTTATCCTAGGCGGCGCTATTAATGCTATGCACACGCATTGGGGATCAAGACTTACTACAACTAAGGGAACGCAGCTCTTAAGTGCAGTTAAAGAAATACATTCAGAAGTTATGAGCACGGGTAAACTGGCCCATTGACCACCAGAAAATACCGGATCTTATAGATTTATTCATATGCAAAAATATATCCGCCAACTACATCAGCTTGGAGGAAGGTTTTCATATGAACTCAGACCACTCTTCGATTATGTTAATGCTTATTCAAAAAATTCTACTCAAAGAAAGCCACTTAACCCTGGTTCATAAGTTTACAGACTGGGAAAGTTTTGTCCTTGATCTACATAATATTATCGACCTTAAAACTCCGATAAAAAAGCAAGAGCAGCTTGACGCAGAAGTAAAGATATATATTGTTAATATCTAGCAATGTGCGTGCAACAACACGCCGCAATTAAAACGTAAATGTAAGAGATTTATCTATCCTAAGGCAATTGAAGATTTACTATCTGAGAAAAGGAATCAAAGGAAGCTGTGGCAGCAAACAAGATGCCCGCGAGATAAAACATCACTAAATAACATAACTAAGCGATTAAAGACGAAAATTCTACAGTTTGAGGATGAATCTCTGAATACCAACCTTTTGCAGCTTACCAATGACAAATCAACGAATAATCCCTTTGGAAAGCTACAAGAAATCTAAAAAGGCCAATTAAACAAATACCGCCCATCAGAGATAGAGACGGAAAATGGGCCATAAGCAATGACCAAAACGCATTAAGGTTTGCTCAACACTTAGAAGAAACTTTTCAACCCAACGAAAGCTCGTTACAAATACTTGAGGGTGAAAGGTTGTCACAAAATCAAAGAATTAAGCTTGTGACTCCTAAAGAAGTAATGAGAGAAATTCAAAATAACATTAGCTCGAAAAAGTCTCCGGGTTACGACCTCATTACAGGGGAAATTCTTAAACACCTCCCACACAAAGCCATAGTAAAGCTGACCAAGCTTATCAATGCTGCATTTATTTTAAAATATGTATCTGAGCCATGGAAGGTCGCTGAAGGTATTATGATTGCGAAGCCTGGGAAACCACCCTATGAAGCATCATCATATGAACCTATTTCTCTGTGGCCGTGTTATCAAAGCTATTCGAAAAACTGTTATTGAAACGGTTAAAACCAATAATAGAAGATAAAGACCTTATTCCAAATCATAATTTTGGCTTCAGGGAAAAACACTCAACAATAGACCAGGTACACAGAAGAACCCACATCATTGAAAAACGCTTGAAAATAAGGAAGTCTGCGCCACCGTGTTTTTAGATGTCGCGTAAGCTTTTGACAACGTTTGGCATAAGGGTCTAATATTCAAGCTCAGACGCATGCTACCAGAATTTGAAGATATTCTAGTCGTATATAACTAATAGAATGTTTAGAATACGGCACGGAAAAGCTATAAAAGCTGGGGTACCTCAAGGAATTGTGCTAGGCCCAATTTTATACTTGTTATACACATGTGACATCCCAGAATTGGAAAACAACACCATTGCGAACTTTGCAGATGATACTGCAATTATGGCTACTGAATCAAGCCACAGAGAAGCAGTAGAAAAAGATAAGTAAGGCTTATAGCATTTTAGATTCAAGAATATTATAAATTCTTATTTACCTGTTGTTGTGTTCTATCAGCATGTATGACATCCACATTGATACCGTCGTATATAAGCTCCTTGAACAGCTGCTTCGCACGATCTTTACTTTGAACGAACACTGGAAGTATAACATTTTATATTACTATGTTGATGGTCGTAAAATGTGTTAATTCAGCTTCATTGGTATTACAAATGGTCCGTTTTGAAGTTGGATACAAATGACTGGGTAGGAAACCACATACATATGGTCAAGGTAACTATATACCTGGCACTTTGACGTCACGGTGACGTTCGAGTGACGCACCCGGCTCGGGCGGGTACCGGGAGTGGGCGACAAGTTGCACGGTTATTTGACCGTATTGTACTAAAACTGCATTTGGTCTTACCATAAGCATCGGAAAGCCTGGTTTCAAAGCGGAATACTTTCACGCGGACATAGGGTCCCAGCGCTAACAAAGAAAATTTGGTTCAAATAAATGTCACTAGATGGCGCGATATGCATCTTTTGATATTGAATTGTGTGTTAAATTAACATTTTCTAGAATTGATCATAAAAAATATGTTCATAAAAGTATGTTCTTTTTTAATCAACTCTCCAAAGCACAAAGTTATGGAATATTGGGCTCTTAATTCACATTTCAAAGATTATTTGAATGGGTAATTTAAAATTGATTCCAATAGATGGCGCGGTTTTAAATTTCTGAGGCAGACCACCCAATTTTTTAAATTTGTTATGTAACACATTTTAGCACAATGAAATTGTAAAAACGTGCAAAAAATACTAAATAGTCACGAACAGAGAAAACCCTTTTATTTGCAAGTCGCTGCTTACACCATCTATAGCCATGGCACGGTCGGCACGGTTTCTTTGTTTGGAATGAGGCATCTGTATGCTAATATTATATTATCTGTGACGCGGATAGCTATAAAATAGTAGTAAAACGTTAATGCTTACCTAATACAGGCGGCTTCAATCCCTGTTGCACTAGTTGTCTGAAAGCCACCAATTTCCCGTTTTCATTGCCACAAAAACATAACTCTTGATCAACAAGATTTGTTGCTGCATTCCTGGAAAATAGTAATGTAGTAAGAACATGATGTTTGCTTGTTTGAAAGTGCTCTGATGGAGTCTTATGCCTTGGATCAACCTAGATTGTACTGTACTTTTTTTTTAAATCGTGCAGTATTAGTCATATTTATCACCTCTGTCCCACAGTAACATTGATAAGCCCGCGCATATGATGGCGGCACCACTTGGCGACGTTGGGCGTGTGAGTGGCGCTGAACATGGCGATGCGGCGCTGCTTGCTGCCACACGCGGTGAGGATCTGTTCCATCTGCTGTCGGAAGTCAGAGGATTGGTCGGCTGAGCCCTCGAATAGTTTGTCTGCCTCGTCGATTATTAGCCAGCGTACTCTGGAATAATGGGTTAGGAATTAGATGTTATGTATTTTTGAATAGGGAGATTTATAATCCGATATATGAGGAATTTCGATCTTCGCTGGATACATGATCAAGCTTTAGTCAGTGTAGCGGCATATAAAAAGATAGATAAAGATCCCATCAAAAACATAAATGTGAAAAAGGGAGCTAAGTTCAATACTAAGAATATGCGCTGTTGTTGACTACGCCGACAAAAGAATTGAGTATTGTAAATAAATTTCAGGACACAAAAATTGGGTGCCAAGTTTTGTGTCCTGAAATTTATTTACAAGAACATAAAACATTCTTAAATAAATTTAAAAACACAATTTCTTGCTTTATCTGCTACAACAATATTTGCTATTAAAATATATAACTTCTTAAATTTTAAAAGTCGTATTATTTACAAAAAGTTGATAACTTAGAATAAATTGTAGCTCAAGATTTGACTTGGCTGGTTTTCACAAATACTATATCGGTTTTTTGTACCTGTATCATTATAATTGTCATATTATGATCAACATCCTATTATTAATTGGTTGAGAGCCATCTGCCGGTGAACATTCACAACTTCTTCCAATTTTTTTTTACCTTATTAATAAGAACAAAATTCTTAATAATTAATTACGATCTAGCCTAAAGATAAATAAACAATTTAATTGTAACTTAATAAACAATTTAATTCTAACTTAATATGTTACTTTATAGATTATGTTAAAACTAAGAATAGTGTCTTCCAAATAAGCCTTTCTTAACGGTTGGTTACATTAATATACAGTGAACACCAATGTGTAGTAAGCTAGTAGTAGCCGATGTGTAGTGTCATATAGTTTTTACCATAAAACGTAAATAGCATGTAACATAAAGAAGATAAGTTTATTGGCCAAATATAAGATAACTTGCGCTTAACTACGCTGCCGCGTGTCTAGATACTTTTATATACATACATTAAACTTATGAGTTGAAAGACTGTTTGGACGGACAAAATTTACTTACTTGTCTAAAGAAATGTTGACGTTATCTTGATTTAGCAAGTAGCACAGTCGATTTGGTGTACTCACTATAATATCTGAAAATTACAGAAATGAAAACCACATAAAAAAACATCATAATACAGGTTTTGTTTCTCTACCATATAAGGTCAGTAAAATAATAAATATCGATGTCACAGTTTTGTGAATTAAAATAACTTTTAATTTAAAATAAAGAAAAACTAGTTTAAATTGTATTGAGAAGGCATGAAATACTCACCACTCTTCCTAATGGTAGCCTCCCTTTCCTTCACCTTCGACTCCTTAATACTCCTGACAACACTGCACCTTAACTGACTGGAGGCACTCAGGCGGAGCGCCTCGCTGTATATCTGTTGCGCCAGCTCACGCGTGGGACACAGCACCAGGGCTCTGGGCCCACCTGCTGGAGACCCTAGCGAGTGGAGGATGGGGACTAGGAAGGCAGCGGTCTTGCCAGAGCCTGTTGGAGCGCAGGCGAGGATTTGACGGTCCTAGAAAGTAGTAAAAGAATATAGTCACGTGACTGTATTGAATCCTTATATTAAAACAACATTTTAATGTGTGCCTGTAAATTTTTATGCCTACAAATTGTAACCACTCATCAGGATATTCATATTTTATATTGCAGATGGCTTTTCATAGCACTAAATAAAATAATAAAAAGCAAACATGCTTAAAAGAAATTTGGGAGAAATTGCGATTGACTATGCCCTGCAGGGCACAGTATCGGCTAAAAAAAAAAACTGGCCAAGTGCGAGTCGGACTCGTGCACAGAGGGTTCCGTACAAACCTCAGTTTAAAGGTATTATAGATCCGATTATTTGATATGAATTTCAATTTAATAACTCTATGCGTTTATAAGGAAAGGGGTAGTAAGTTTAAAATTGTTAAAAATATTATTATTATATGATGTAACTAAAAATTTAAGGTTTTCGCAATTATTCCTTTATCTGTGCTATAAGACGTTGCTTCGTACGAAATTTCAAGATTTTGAGTTCACGAGAAGTACCCTGTAGTTTTGATTCCCTTGAGAGTGCCGAAAATTTGCGGAAATTTGCGGCATAAACGGCTGTATTTTGATTGCGTTGGCTTAGAAGTTTGATTTTTTCACAGCTTTAAGGGACACACACACCTGAGTATTTGATATAAATTTCAGCTTGATACCTCCACGCGTTCCTGAGAAAATGGGTCTTGACAGATAGACAGACGAATGGACGGATGGACAACAAAGTGGATATAAGCCATAAGAGTTCCATTTTTTCCTTTCGAGGAACGGAACCCTAAATAGGCTGCAAATTATGCTGAGTTCTTTTATGCAATTGGAGGTGCCGTTCTTTATATAAATAAAAATATTATAAAGATAAACTATTTGTCTTTTACTTACTTCCAACAAACAAGGTATTGCCTGCCGCTGCACTGGAGTAGGTTCACTGTACCCGCACTGCGACACCGTGTCTATCAGTGCTGGTGATATGTTGTACCGTGCCGTCAGCTGGGGGAAGTCTTGCAGTGCAGCAGGTACATGCCGGCCCACTGTCTTGATGCCGTACTCATTGCGGAAACGGTTTTGCTAGAAACAGTAAAATTTTCAAGTATTTATTCACTTTTGTTGAAACTAAAGATCCCCTTTTAACTTTCTTTCAGTAGGCAGTAATACACAGCACACACATATACAAACCAAGGAAGTGAGTATTAAAGAAAGATTTTTGAAAATTTACTGCCAAGGGATAATACTATCAGACATTCAGCTTATTTAAGAGTGCGAAAATAAAATAAAGAATTAAATTTAAATACCTCTTCCAATTCAAGTTTCTTCTTTATATCCTCAGTCTTCTCCTTTTTTTCTTTTTTCTTCTTCTTCTGTCCCACTTTCACTCCTTCTACCAGCTGTAGATCACCATCTTCGTTTTCATCCTGGTTTTCGTCCGTACCTTCAGAGTCAGATGCAGAGTGGTCGGAATCATTTTGTAAGTCTTCTTCATTGTCACTGATTTGTTCTTGCTTAATTTCTATTTCTTCTTCTTTCTTGATTGTTAATTTTGTGTTTTGGCCCTGGAGATAGTACAGATTAATTAAGAGTTTAAATTTTAAGGTGCTTTTCAGATGCAGCCAGTATTGCAGCAACTGGCAACTAGCTGTTTACATACATATCTTTGGTACCACGTAGCAACTTGAGTTGCGAGTTCCAGTGATCGATATAAGTTTTGTTAGTTAGTTTCTAATTGCCGCAACTAGCAACTGTTGAATTTGTATCAGTTGTGTATAGATATTTGAGAATAAAAAAATAAAATAAAATGAGAACAAGGGCCGCTTCTTCAATATCCAGCATCACACTGTACATAGCGTAGATTGAGCAACTCAGCCATCTGAGTTGCTCACAGAGTGCAATGTCAAAAGATTGATAGTGAAGATTATTAAAACACCAAGATGGCAAAAAACTCTGAAAAATTATAATCCTGAAATTGAAAAAAGAAATTAAAATTGAGTTGGACAGGCCATGTGATTTTAAATTGTACTTTTTTATTATTCTTCTCTGTTATTTTGGGATTGTTGCTATTGTGTTGTCTGTGTTGAATAAACCATTCTCATTTTATTCTTGATAGACCTGATAAGTAATGCAACCAAATACCTGGTTGCCGAAAGATGGAAAGAGCAAGAGTTATTCTCTAGCTTTTGTCCTTAAATTATTCAGGGCTATGCAACATGTAGTTGATGAAAGCATTGAGCCAGTTTGAGTCTTTGTCTAATCTAATCCCTTAAATTCTTTGGCTCTTCTACAAATAGGTTTTCGGCATTTGCAGCTCGTATAATTCTAAAACATATTATAAATACGCCAACAACTACAGACAACAGTAGTTTTTTAGTTTTATATGTGAAATAATATTGGTGATATTTGGTTCTTTGAATAAACTAAAACTGGTATAAACCAAAATTTTGTAATTCATTGATATGTAAAAAAGAAGTTTCTTGCAATAATTTTAAGCATGAAAAAATATTGGTTAAACATGGTATTTAATATTATTTTCTAAAGATTAGGTTATGTTCAATACTTACATTGTTTTTAACACCTAAAACACGATGTTTGAATGTTAAACCTTTTGTTAATTTCTTAAATATGTCGTAAGCGTCCATTATTATTGCATTTAAATAGAATTTTAATTTATAATAATACGAAAACACATGTGCGAACTATACATCGACACCAATCAACACTCAACTGTCATCAATCAATTGTCACTTCATTCGCAAATTGCAAATTTTTGACAGTTGTCACTCTCAGTGTTGCTGACTAGGATAATCAATTTAACAACTTTTAAGTACTATTTGATGTTAAAAATAAATAATTTTATTCTTATCAAATAAAAGATGTATTCATCAAAGAAAACCTAACACTCGACCATCCTGACAACGTGTATGTCCTTATACACGTATCCGGTAATAACCTTATACTCGGCCTAATGAGTCTATTTTCAGTCTTATGTCAAATCAATTAAACCATTTATGGCACTAGAATGTAAAAAGTGAAAAGAAAAAAAAAAAACTGCTGTCCATTCGCAAAAGTAGTTTGCTATGAAGAAGAACGGACAAGAAACTCGACACCTAGTCTTTTCTTTAAAAAAAAAAATCTTTTAATAAAAAAAATGTTTTACAATATTGGGTAATTAATTAATAATTCATTAATTTTACGTGAGAACCCTGTGAAGTATGATTCACCTAGAATAAGACTGCTATTCTATGTCTAAATAAAAAGTATTTCAAGCAGTAACAGTTGTATTGATTCATTTGATAAATACGAACATGGTACTCACATACTAACAAAATCTTCAATGTATTTGTCTTTATAGAAACCCGTGACTTATTCGCATATAGATCAGTTCGTGACTTGCTCACATATAGATTTTAAAAATTAGTAAACAAATCTAATCAATTGTAACGTTTAAATTTGGCTACTTCGTCAAATTATACGTGAGTACTTTCTGAAGCATGATTCATCAAGAATAACACGGTTGTACCACGCATAGGTACAAAGTGTTACAAGCAACAACAGTTAAATTTAATCATTTGATTAATAGGTACATAGTACACACATACTTACAAAATCTGCGATTTATTCACCTATAGATAAAACCGCGACTTAGTCGCGAGATTGTCTTTATTCGCATATAGACAAGCCCGCGACTTATTCGCATATAGCGATTTATTCGCCTAACGGTAACGGTAAGTCCCGCGATTTTTCCTCTGTAGGTAAGTCCCGCGATTTTTCCCCTGTAGGTAAGTCCCGCGATTTTTCCCCTGTAGGTAAACCCGCGACTTATTCTCAAGTTTATATGTACTGCAAACCCGCGATTTATTCGCATATTGCGATCTGTGACGGGTCAGGACAGTGGCCTTTCAGCCGCAGGGGATAGGGAGAGCGGACAAAACTATACCGACACTCCGCCTCCCCTGCGGCCCCAACGCGTCCGCCATCAGACGGTGGCGACCCCGTGCAGGCTGCGGAGGGTAGGGCTAGCGGCGCACCGTAATACCGGCACTCCTCTTCCACCGCGGCCCCCAACCCTCAGCCGCGATGACTGCCATACCACATCGCGGCCCGCCTCAGTTGCGATGGCACTCATACGGCACCGCAACCTACTTATTGGCCGCTACGTCGTCGGCTTGTCGGCAAAAGCCGTGACGAGCGGTCCCTGCTTTGGTTCCTCTTCGCTTCACCGTGGTTGTCCAAGCCACGGCTACTGAGCCTCCTCGCCTCGACAATGCGGGAACCCATCGGGGGGATACCTTCACAACCTGAGTCAACATTATATGCCAACATTTTGAAGACAAAAGCACAAATTTACAACGAGGAAAATACGAAAAACTCACAATCATTGTCGAAAAAGCAAGTGAGACTTCGTGTTAAGGAATCCGTGTCGAATCGAGACGGAAATGATAGCTTTTTAAACCCAGAACCTCATGATATCAACAAACGAGGTATTGTTACTGAGAAATTTGAAGAAAAAAGAGAAAAAGGAAGTGACGTTTGGTGAATTAATAAAAAGACTGAAGGAGATATTGATTTTGAAAAATGCGTCAATTTTAGGAAACGTTTCTATTATGTTTAAGTGTTGCATGGGATGGTTAGTTTTGATTGTGTGTGAAAATATTTCAGACTGGCCCATCATTAAAAAGACATAAGATTATTTCTGTTTCGTAAATGGCTAATAGCAATAATTATATAAACTTGATTATAAAATGGAACGCTAACTTGAAATACACCTGAGTCAAGAAAAATCCACATTGCCGTTTTGTTTTCTTACAACATTGCGTGACTCCCCAAGATCCTCAGGATGTATATGACCTTCTCTACAATATTATGCAAAAAGCTGCAGAAAAATATATTCCCTATATTAAAAGCTCTCAAAATATTTGCAATACGTTTAAGCCAAAACTATACTAGTCTCCAGAGCTATCCAGGGCTGTTGCGAAGCAGCGCTTGGCGCTTGTAAATCTGAGATTTTGCCCTTCTCCAAGAAACTTAGATGTTCTTAAAGAAAAATTAGCACCGCACAAAGCTCTCTGCTTTCAGTTTCTCAAAACCAAGTGTGAAAAGCGGTTGACAATTTGTCACATTTCAGAAAAATCTCCACACGCATATTCACTCCAACTATAAGTCAAAGCATTTTTGGGTTTCTGGAAAGCTTTTTCAATGTAAATCTATTGTCAACAGCGACCTCACAGCCCCTAGACGCCTAATAACAGGCGAACGATTTCTGTCAACACATATGACTAAAAGATCATATACAGGTCGCCACTCGACAATTTCGAATTAGTAGCGACCACTTCTGTGAGCCGTAAACACTTCCACGTTAGTCAATAAAAATTGATGAAATAAATATTAAAATGGCCTCTTGTACAATACGTTGGTATGGTAACAACAGCCAGACTTCGAGTTCCCGGAAAAATGTCACAACATTTCATTGATAAGCTAATAGTTACATAAATATAATTAGATTTATTTTCTGATATTATTTATCGGAGTTCTTATTATACTGATCAAGTTTGTAGGTGAAAACGCCCACCGCATGTTTGCGTCTCTTTCTTTTTAAAGTATTTTTTTCGCTATCTCTTCTCCTCTATAATTTCATAAACAAAACTAGTGATGCACCATATCCTATGACCAAATCTGTTATCGATAGAACTAGAAACCTTACAAATGAAGACATTAAATTAAATAGTTTATTAATTGTGAAACGATTTTTTGATTACGTTTTTTAATAATAATTAATATTACTATATTAAGAACCAATCAGAGCGCAGTCGTCCCGTTCCTCATACCTCAGCTAGTTGACAGAATTGTTTTGATGTATTAGATCAGGCAATAGGCGTCTAGTGGCTTTGTGATCGATGATTGTCAACAAATTGTGTTGTTTAAAAAAAAGCTAATTTCTTTTTAAATTAATTTCTTTAAATAAAACTTATCATAATTATTAAAAAAATGTTATTTTGTAAGGAAATAAAAAAAAAGACAAAAACTGACTGACCTGGGAATGGAACCTTCCTCACGCGTATTATTGTTGACTGTACCTTGTACCACAGATAATATAATACTGGCATACTGATGTCTCATTCCATACAAAGAAACCGTGCCGACGTAAATAGCGTTTTTAGACTGATTAAACTGATTATTTTTTTAAGAACATCGATCGCATTCGGTTCCGTTCCACGGATGTATATGATGTTAGCAGCGACTTGCAAGTGAAAGCGTTTATTTGGTTCGTGAATTTTTTTTTTAAATACAGCGACGATTTGTTTATAGCATTTTTTTTGCACGTTTTTACAATTTCATTGTACCAAAATGTGTTACAAAACGAATTAAAAAAATCGGGTTGATGCCTCAGAAATTTAAAACTGCGCCATCTATTGGCATCAATTTGAAATGACCCATTCAAATAATTTATGAAATGCGAATTAAGAGTCCACTCATTCCTTAATTTTGTGCTTAGGAGAGTTAATTGAACAAGAACATATTTTTTATGATCGTCTCTAGAACATCTTAATATCTCACAAAACTCAAAAACAAATCGAAGTTTATCACGCTATCTAGTGCAATTTATTTGAACCAAATTTTCTTTCTTCGCGTTGGGTGCTCGTGCCTGTATACTTAGTACTCACCAAAATGATTGATTGACAGCGCACGTCAAGGTGTTGAAATTTTTTCCAAAAGGAAATAATAATTATAATGAGCAAATTTACTGTATATACCTATAGTTAATAATTCGGTGCAGAACTTTACATGACAACAATCGGACGGCGTTTAATTTTCAAAAATACGTGGATGGTGCCTTTGATGGACACTAAATTTTTCTGCTGTGAAAAGTGAAGAAAGTGCATCTGCGTTCTGCTCAGCAGTTGGAGGGTTATTGTGCGCCTCACACGCATCACAGCGGCTTAGTTTGTGACAATCACAAGTTTGGACGCAACGCGACACCTTTTTTCGTCGGTAACCAGGGCTGCAATTCGCTAAAATGACGGCGAGGCTGGCGCGGCGCTCCAAGCCACCAGCGCGACTGCACCGCACTCGGTCGCTATGCAACCACAGAAATTTTCGTTTTGTTTATTTGTATTTTTTGAGTGAATTTTATAGTTATTAGTGTTTATACTTTTGTGATAGTTTGTAAGTTTTGTGTAAGGTAACCTACTCTTTTTCTAATAGGGGTTAAAGAACGAAATTGTTTTATTGTAATAGGCACTAATTGACATAGAACCTTCATGGTTTGAGATTTTTGAGTGAAACTTTTTTCACATGGTACCTATGAAGTTCATCTTTTAAAAAGTGCGCAACATTCCGTTATCGACTTTTAGTTGTCTTTTTTTATTCAGCTTAGACAAGAAAGATGGATACTTCGAAAATTCGAGCAAAGACCTTATACGTATTTCTTAGTAAGAAGTATAAGGTCTTTGAATTCGAGTGATTGTTGAATACGAATTCCGACGCGGAACTAACGCGGCAGAAACATATCGCAATATCAATGTTGCGTTTGGAGAGGGGACTGCTAATGAACGCACCGTGTGATTTTCGTTTAAACGCTTTCGTGATGGAAACTTTGATATGAAGAACGAACCACGTGGAAGACCGCCCACACAGGTGAATAACAATGAATTGAAAGAGAGTGGAAGCCCATCCAAGCCAAACTACCCAGGCATTAGCGGCATGGTTTAACGTTACCTTACCAACAATATTGACTCATTTGCGTCAAATCAATAAAACAAAAAAAATATGTAAAATGGGTGCCTCATGACTCGTTCTCGACGGCCTGATTCCACAGTATTTGAAAGATTTGTTGAGTTCAGGCGCTGGGAAAGTTGGTGAGTCGCTCTTGAAGGAGCTTGCGGTTCTGATCAACTTAATGCTTTCCGGCGGCGTGAACGATGCCGTCGTCGATGTCTTGTATGAGGCTAACCTGTGTGCCCTGTGCAAGAAGGGCGGCGGCATTCGTCCTATTGCTGTCGGTTACACTTACAGGCGTTTGGCAGCCAAAATATGTTGCAAGGTGTACAGCAAATCGCTTGCAACTAAATTCCAGCCCCCTCCATTTGGTTTTGGATCCAGAAGGGGCTGTGAGGCTGCCGTACATGCCTTATCCTCGTTTCTTAACTCAAAAAAAGGTGAGGTCATTCTCAAGGTTGACGTCAAAAAGGCATTCAACTCCGTGACTTCACCGTGATTCACTTTGTTGGCTGAAATCCAAAAAGTACTACCCGAAATGTATGTATAAGGACAACATTTTGGAATCTGCAGTTGGTTGCCAACAAGGTGACCATCCAAAGACCGACCTTGGTAAGTGTTGCTTAACCTGTGCGGGCCTGCGGGGTCACCTAATCAAAACCAAGCAAACAAAAAAAAAAGTGGTTACCGATCCAAAAACCATCCCAGGTAAGGTTTGCTTAACTTGGCGGCTTCACCACCTCAGCCGCTCAAGATAAAACACTTTTTATAGTTACTAATTACGTTATAGCAGTGAATTAAGTGAATGAATGCTGCTAGGGTAGCCAACCGAAATAAATTGAAGCCGATTATTCAATGTAACAAGCGAGTATACTTTTCGATGATGCGTTTTCGAGAAACCCGAAATAAACGGTTGACAACTGACGGTTGGATTATTTGTGACAAATTGTCAGCTGATTCGAAATGTAACAAGCGTATGAGAAACTGGGCCTTATTCGCATTGCTAAGTGTAAATCTTTTCAGCGGTTTCGTTCATCTGTAGATGAAACCTCTTCAGCTTCTGAAGTGTGGCGTAAGATGAGGTGGTTAAAGTGTCGGCAAATTCCTAACTCTTGTGTGGATAAAGATAAAGCCGAGCGTCTGCTTAGCGACCTACTCCAGATTTTGTTAGTCCCTTGCACTAGCCTACTTTTGATTGCAATAACGCTACGTTAGAGTCACCAATATCATTGCCAGAATTAGTAAACTGTAAAAAATACCGGCACAGCGCCCGAGTCAGATCAAATTTCTGTTTCAATGATAATGCCTTTCCATTTTCCGGTAAACTGATGTTACTTTCAATAAATAATCAATGTTTTATTTCGGCTTGTTTCCGCACAATGGCACCAAATTAAAAAAGAGCCAATTCCCAAGCATATAGCTAGCAATAGTAGTCCATCTTCATCTTCCTGGGCTGTTGAGCGCCTTAGTGTGCGGAAGCGTGCATCTATCGCTAATTATTTACGTTAAAATTCCACTACGATACTCGTAAATTGTGCTTGGTTTAGGACCATTATTCAAATTCTCGTTTCTTTCTAAAGCGTTTTTGACGAGTAAACCACACCCCGCGAAAGTGGCAACAATATTATGGTCAATAACCTTTAGGCCCTTAATGCGATTTAGTGCCGAAAACGGTTACTTTCTCAAGCATACTCCTTCGTAACGGCTAGATTAAAAGGTTTGACACAACACGATCTCTATTCACTACTTTTGCATAATCCTCCTAAACGGCTATGATATTAAAAAATATTTTTAGATAGAAACATTGGTGGGTAGGAGTTCTTTAGATTTTACTTTGCTTTTTTAAATCAATAAATGTTTTGCAAAGAAAGTCTTGCAAAGTAAGGTGCAATGTATACATTCTGGCTCTCCACGGGGGCGGAGCCGTAAGCATTGGCACGGGATGGCAGTGTCGCTCGCTGCTCCGCCGTGCTATCGTCCGACTAAGCGCAATCGTACATACGTGTTAGTGCAAATATTTACTAAGTTTGTGTATTAGTGTGCGTTCATAGAGTAGTTCGACTTAAAGGACCCAACATGATCGTGCGCGTTAGCGTGTACTGACTTTACTCTTTATTGGTGCATTATACTTGTAGACAATATTTACATTATTCATTAATTAATTTACATTATTTACAAACTAATATTAGAACTAAAATAAGAATAAAATATGTACAATTACGGGGTGTCAAAATATTCGTCCAGATCGCTGTCAACAGGAAAAGTGCCCAGAAGGCTGGCAGCTCCAGAGAGAGGAACCTCCTAACAATAAGAGCCGTGTCCAGCAATACTGATTTCTGGATCTGGCCCTTGACCCAGCTGCCTAACGAGAGCCTCCTAAGGTGTTGGTCGAGGCTCGTGCCTATGAAGCCATTGGCATTGGCATTGACTATCGGTACAATGATCGCTGTGTCTACATCCCACATGTCGACAACCTCGCGACCCAATTCAAGATACTTGATTTGGCTGCTGCCCCTAGAGTGTAAATAAAAACTAGAGTCGCGAAGGGAGAGCAGCTCCCACCCGCTGTATTTAACCAGTGCGTGCCGTAGCGGCTGAGGCAGCAAGTTGAAGATGCGGCGGTAAGCATGGGTGCCTATTCCAAAGCCTGGCAGATGGGCAAGTCCTTACCAGCCCTTACTGAAATACTTCCTTCCTCTGAGCACGTTTGCTCTTGCGAGTCTCCATTCAAACCAGCCAATTAAGGTAAGAGGTGCCAGAAGGCCAGAATTGGATGAAAGTAAAAAAATCAGGAGGAGGCTGTTATTAATAAATAAAATAAAAACCAAGTAACCTTCAAATTGCCAAAATAAAATTATGGGAAAAGGTTCTAAACTAAGCAATAAAAGAGCTCATAATCAATGGAATCACTGCGAGTTTATTTTTATACTTTTATTACATTCAACTGTATACGTCGCTGAGAATTCGAAACGCAGATTTTGTTAGAAACCTAAACTTAAAAATAACCGATATATTTTTCTCCAGTATAGTTTAGACGTAAGAGTCAGATTCAAAGATACTTATAGTACTAAGTTTTCCGACTATCTGATATGTTCCTAACTGCCTACAAGAGACTGCCACCACGATAACATGTGTTTTGAGGGTCGATACTCAGTTTTCATTCCATTGCTGGCATCATAAAATATTGTCGTGATAGAGACCGTTGGAATGCCACAATGGAACGAACAATGAGGTTTGTGTACCTCGGAGTTCTATGCTCGTGGTAGCAGCCCCATACTCAACCCGAATTGATTCCTTATTCACATATATCAACAACATCAAAACAAGTAAAGACACCACTCTTTAAATATCACTGAAACATGAGTCCCCAACTTTTAGTATCAATGCAGATTTACCGATTCGTTGTACATTGCATTTTTTGTTCCAGAGTATTTTCTTCAAGATTTTTGGTCTTATTTAACAAGACGTAATGCATTACGAATCTGGCGTTCTATTGTTTTAATATTAAAGTTATTTTGGATATTGTCCATATTATACTATTGCGATTGTAATACTGATTGATTTTACTGCATTAATACGAAAAATATTCAACACAAATTATTCCTTACATTAATTTACAACATGAGAAACCTAATCGAAAAATTAAAAACGTACCTAGCCAGGAGAAAAACCTTTTATAATTACATACTATGCAATATATACTATAAAACCTATAATATTGGCACTAAAGAGACCCATTTTTAATTTTTCGATTAGACTTCGTCCTCATGAGTCCAGTGATGATTTAAAATCATTTCGTAAACTCGACCTCGTATCTACAACAATAGTACTTTAAGTGTCTTCACCGACTGGGGTGTAACTTACAACAATTCTCAAGAGAAGCCTACCAGGTCCTATCGGCCCCACATCTAACCTTATTCGATCAATACACAATACTATAAATCAATTTTGTACACACCTCATCCCCAGACCCTTTAAAAGTATAACAAAACTCCATTTCAACTAAATTTAACACATATTTTTTCATCTTTGATCAACGATGGCAAACTATAACTTTTACATAGTAACACAATATTAGTTTAGGCATATTAAAACGTCGTAAGTGATACGTACCCTTGATCATTTTTGTTATTTTTTTCCAAATTACTAAATACAATAAATTATTAATTTAATTTTCCAATTTTTGGGAATCAAACGTATGTATCACTTACGGTTCCAGCTTACAAAGAAAAAAAAGAAAAATCAATGCTAATAAAAACGCAGATCGTGCATACATTAAATTACGAAAAAAAGAAAAATCTAATCCTAAGTGTGTCAGCAAAAATATAATGCAGTAAATTAAAATTGCCACTTAATTAACTTTTCACAATATAAATTGTATTTTTTTCTCGTAAAAAAATATTTCTGTGTATAAAATGTGTTACCGAGCATAACAAGTAACAGCGGCACAGTTTTACTAAAAAATAAAACGTAATCATTAGGAAAAACAACTCATTACTTAATAGATTAAGTACTGAGTATACTAGAACACGACTTGCTCAATATCCGTAACTGAGCATTCGCCCAACTCGACATCCGATTGTTCAACAGGTACAACACTCAAAATTCGGACTGTGTAATAAACTTGCTTATAAATTAACAGTTTTTGGTAAAACTGCACCACTGTCGTACTTCATCTGTAGATAAAAGTTACTTCTAGCATATAACTGTCAGTATATTGTATGTCATAGTGTGTATATTGTAAATACTTTTCTTTTATGTACTGTTATAGACGGGATATCAACGATAATTGCTCGACCAGGGGGACAAATGTACTACTTAGTATATAATACTTATTATTTTTATATAAAAAGTTGTAAGTGCACTTTGAGTTACGGAACTATATTAATGTAACTATTTACTGTAGGTTTAGCAGATTTAACACTGATATACTATGTATAGTACGTTAAATAATAAAAAGAGATGTTCCTTGACATATTATGACTTTAAATGTATTGTCAATATTTGGCACTAAGATTTTTTCGACGCGAAATGTTTATGAAAGAAAATAATAAACTACAAATAATATTTGAGGGGATTGAATTGAAAATTTTGAAGTCAAAAGTTCGCCTGTTTTTGCAAATGTAAATGAAATGGGAAATAAGACTTACATTAGTAATAAATAGAGCTTCTTAAAATCTTAATTGACATTAAAAACAGGAAAATCTGCTGGTTGTAGCTTATTATAAGTCATACATAAATGTAACTATTATATTGAGGTACTGTGGTAAATTGGGAACTATTGCTATAACTGTAATTATTTATAATTATATTACGTTTAAAGTGGAAGATACTGATATAAATATTAAAGCTATTGACTTAAGAATACATCGACTCGTGACTCTCATATGAAACCACTACAAGTTTGTAAGTATTTAATATTAATTTGTGAGCAACAATTAAAAAAGACTTTAAAATAAAAATGCAGTCGATTTATTCTTAAAAAGATGGTTGTCCCTCCACCGATCGAGCAATTTAAATTATTTATAAATAACTATTGTATGTTCTGGTTGCGTTACGATTTTAATTTAAAACCACAAGATTCTCAATTAAAACAATAACGGATAATATCTATTGCATTTTAAATATGGAAATGGATCATCAAAAAATGATTGTATGGGAAAAAATACTATGTAACAACTGTTATATCTCGTTAGCGATTTACAATATAATTCGATAAATATAAAACACTGTCCTGTTTGTATGCTGTAACTGTAATACATACATAAATACATCAGCCTGTATTGACAGGCAAACCCACGATCTAAACTAATACAATTAGAAATTAAATTATACAATGAGTCCATGCATGTAGTAATAAATTTTAAGGCTGTTAAATACACTTAATTTTATCCATTAAAACACCCCAAATAAGGGGTCCAATCAAATCCTTCAAATTTAGAGCAATTCTAGTATCTGACTCACTTATGACGATAACCACATAGTCTAACGACCATATCATTGGATGTAGGTCTCGTAGACCACACACTGTCAAAAGAATCGCAGCTATAGCCAATTGATTTTAATTTTATTGATCCCTAAACCGAACCCTTGCGCAAATATCCGCGTGCTAAGTGCTAAATACACCGAAGCGATAATTTTGAAGAGTTGCTGTATTTCATAATCTGTTGAATGTGTTTTATTTTAAAATTTGCGTTGTTTTATTCAAATTTCGGTACAGTAAAGATAGGTAAATTTCGAAAGTTTAAGAAAACCTGATTTACCCTCGCGATGTCACTATAGACAACAATAACTTCATAATTATTGTGTGTTCCACTTTAATTTTTATATGGCTCTGAAAAATAACTCAAAAACTAACAAACCACATGATAAAAGATACGTGTTAATGCCTAATAAGTTTGCAGAGTTTTAGGAAATGCTTTAAAAACTTGTAAACATTTGTTTAAAAAAATATTACTATAGGTCAATACAAAAGTATCTCAGGTTTTGTGTGTTAGTTGAATACTCTTTAGATTATCTACGCTATGGCCGTAAAATGATATTAAATGTATCTCTCTGAGGGACCTCTATCCAAAGATATGGTTGTAAGACGATGTAGATATCGTCATAAGTAAGTCAGATACTAAAGTGAAAATTTGCAAGTGTCGGGATTAGATCCCTAATGTGGGGTCTTTTTATCGATAAAATTAAGAGTTTTAACGACCTTAAAGTTTTATTACTACATGCACGGACACATTGTAAAATTGGAGGTAATACTTAAAATTATAGGAGGTAATACTTACGATAAAAGCATTTCATTTTCTTAAAAACTGTTTTGTGAAGCGGTTTGTGAACATGTATTATCATCAGGTGAGAATTAACGTAAAATAAAAACGCTTTAACTTCGATCATAAAGAAGTTTAAGTTACCTGCCTATCATAAGATTAGGTAATTATTATTACATCCACGAATAATCCTTAAGAAAATCATGGGAAACCCTAACAAAACATTTAAAACGTTTACGAAATTTATAAAACGGCAGTATTTTTGCTATCTTTATTCGAATACGAAGTTACTGATATTTGCGAAGTAAAAATGACAATAAAAATACTTTAAAATGACATTTGGAAGCAGAATGGCTCAGATACCAGATGGCCTAATTACTACATAAAGCTACCAGAGAGCTAGCACAACTCTATCCCAAGAGTTGAGTTTCGACCCTAAAAGTGTCGCCCAAATATTGAGCAAGAGAGTTGATGCTCAACTTTGAGATTATAAACTAGCTATTGTTACTCTTTTAAAGTAGAGTAAAGAAACTATTCAAGAAAATTGTGTGCAACTAATTTGAGACAACTGCCACGTCCATATAGTCATTTTAAAGTACGCAAATCTTATTTATTTATCTACTGTAGGCTATTGTTAAAGTTGTACTGTTTTGAAGGCATTCCGTTGTTGATTACTTTGTGCATTACGCATTCATTAGTAACACAGTCGGTTTATAAAATTATTTCTTTGAACTTAACTTTATTAACTGGCGAAGAAGCGAAAAATTATATTGCGAATTCAAGGGGCTGCTATTATTATAATTTACAATTATATAAGTATAAAAAAGATTTTCTCACTTTTCATCTTACTATTTAAAAATGCAGTATTTTGGTATACATTGCAAAATATACTTTCACTTATTATTGTTTCGCTGTATGTTTTTTTTTATTTCGCGATTGGTTGTTGTGTTTGTGTTTTTTATTAAGAATTTTAAATTTACACGCTGCGTCTTACTGAACCTCCTTTTTTGCCGACACATAATCCAAACTTAACACAAATTTTACAATAGTATAAGACCTAACAACAATCACCAACGGCTGTCTCCGAAATTAATGTAGTACGCAGCTGTCAACTGAGATCAATTTAGAAAAGTTACTTCCAAAAAATCGAACCACAAAACAAAGTGGGGATGTAAAATCCAATATCCCAACGAAGCAGTCAACAATAAGCTCAATAAACAGCCAAACCAATAAGAAATCATTGCACAGCGAAAACAATAAACACAAACATTAAAAAAAACCATTATGAAGACTAAGTCTAAGTTTTACTATTCATAAATCCATTAGTAGAATATATAAAAATCCTTTCCATTAATGATTTTATCTATTTTCTATTTAGTTAATAATATCACGAGGCTTCTATTCCCGAACGATGCCACGATACTTGTTACTTGTAAGTAATCTAACTTATATGTACAATTCATACTACCCGCTTGCTTTTCCTTCTAAGCTCCAGCTAAATGATTCTATGATCGAGAATATGTCCGAAATTATTTCGTCGACGTGTTTCGTTTTACATTAAAAATTAAACAGCCTGTAACATTGAAATAAAAATAAAAAAACAAAATAATATACTTGAGGTATTACTAAATGGAGGTATACGGGCTTTACCGGCTAATGTCCACGTAAAATACTTTCCTTCGAAATCAACCCGCTATTAAATCTATTTAAGCTGAGGTTAAAATGATAAAAACTTAAATATTAAAATATCTGGATATACCAAACAACTTCTCATTAAATGAATTTCATATCACAAAGTACACATATATGTAACATTCCGAAAAAGAAAGTAAAAATACAAAAAAAAAACTACATTACGATCCTATACCCAAGTTACTTAACATTGGAAAAATAAATGCAAAAAAATAATGTTCATTGCTTTATACAATGTAATTGCATTGGTTTTGCTACTGTATGTCAAACTTGCATTGATATTTTTATTCATGTTTTTTTTTATTTCACTTAAAGTGAGCAGAGATTGATATGTCCCAAAATTTTGGAAAGTTCTATGCAACATGTAAAATGGATATGGCACGATACATTTTAGTATTTTAACATTCTTCAGAAAGTGTTCATATTTCTACGGCATAAATGCAAATCAGTAAGTATTATTCACATTCATTTTTTCTTTGGCTTTGTGAAATATCACGGTGTTAAAAATACTTTCTTTTATTTTAAGATATTCATGGTTTTGTGATATGTGGTTAAAGAGATTGGATCGCGATTTTAAAGATATTATTGAATTATTTTTTCAAACACCCTGGATAGATATGTTGTGTCACCTGAAAAACGCGGTACGCAAGCAATTTTCTACGATATAAGTAAATAAAATAAATTTTTATACAATTTTCAGCCATCTTATGGTTAGGTATCCTTAGATTTTTTGAGAATAATATAATAATAATCTAATAAATTTTCAATAACGAGACATCAGCTACGTTGGTCGACATTTAAATAAGAACCACTATACACTCATAGAGAGAAATCCGAAAATGGATACAGGTTAAATATAATTCTATTAATTAATACCTACGTCTACGTATTTCTATACAGAAGAAATGTTTGATTTTGTTTCATGATTTGTAATCATGCACACGTATACGATCGTCGAACTGCTTTTCGAAGACCCACTTTCTGGCAAACCAGCGCCTCTATTCCCTACACCTGTTACTCACTCTTAACCCTGTATTCAAGGATCCCCCCGGAAACGGAGGCGGGCAACCCTACAGCATTTTCCCTTTTCGAAACGTCACCGCCAACATTGATTCGTCCGTGAACCGTCATCTCTTGCGCATACCTCGTCAGTTCGGAAATTCATCCATAATATTTCGAAGACGAACGAAGGCACGGCTACTAACACATTGATCATAATCATTATTATTATTGAAGCCAAACGCACATAGATTAGATATTGTTAGACGTTAAATTTTGTACTTTCGAAATCAGATTCTAAGAAGTCTTTAATTTTTTTTTACTCAACATCAACATTTTTTTTTACTTTTAATCTAAACATTTTTGTAATTAACCGCTAAATAATCTGTATCATTTAATTAATTTAGATTTGGCGTTCCGAAAAAAGTTTCAGTAAAAAATATTTTTTTGCATTTCTTTTAAAATTTACGGTTTTAAAATTTGTACGTTCTCATTTTGTACAGTTATCGAATCTAATTTGACACTAGACAATTATCGAAAAGTGATTTTAAAAAATGTACTTCATTTTTTAGAATACAGTTGGCATAATTTTGGCAGTACTAGAAATATTAATACTTTAGTATTGCTCTGGATTACATTGTCATATTGAACACTGTTGGAACATTTTCACTAGAAAATGCCGTAACTCGCAACTGTTACGAACTAGTCACAAAGCGAAGTCCGATCCTCGAAGCGTACACTAACCGACTTCTACAAGTCGCGTGCGACAATACTGTTTATGTAATTTTAATCCTAACGTCAATATTTTACTAATTATAATACGATATTAACCATAAATGCGGCGTAAGTCCTGCATTGTTTTGGCATTGTCCGTTATATTGCACATGATGCTATCCATATCGTGAGCGCGTCCGTGAAGCCACGTCACGAGCACACCAGGGGCGGGCGCCAAGATCACCCAGGTAGCCTAGGTGTGCCCGGGGCGTGGGGTGCTGCGAGCGGTCTAGGCCATGGTCTGTGGTCATTGGAGGCCGGGCGGCAGCTGCGGGGCGTGCTCGGCGCCCAGGTCGAACAGGTGGTGCGGGCTGGGCGCCAGCGCCGAGTGCAGCGCCGAGGTTTTCAGCAGCCGCTTCAGCATGCCACTGGAGCCGCGGTGCTGCAGGCTCTTGTGCGTCGTCAGCGAGTTCTTGGTCCGGTACCTCCGGTGGCAGAACTCGCACACGTACAACGTGTCCGACTGCTCGTGCTTGTCTTGGAAGTGTCGTTTCAAGGAATAGTAACAAGAGAATGTCCTGCGGCAGTAAGGACACTCTTGTGGCTCGTTGATGCCGCCGGCGGTCGGCGGGGGCATACGGAGGGGCGGTACTGCTGGAAAACAATAAACAACCCATTTACATTAAGCATTTTTTTACCAAAAAGCAGGTTTAGGTAAAAATTGTTCATTAGCTGGCAACACGTGAAGATATGGAGAAAATCCTGTGAGTGATTTTCTGCTTGTTAATTCATCATTCAATAATAGGCACATGTATGAGGTTAATAATAATAATTAATAATACTAATAATATGCACTGTACACATTGACTAACTACACAATAATCACGAGATTTTCATAATATTCAAAATCTTAAGGAAAGTCTCTCAACCACAATAACACATAGACACGTGATAACAAAAATGATAGAAGCATGCTCCAAGCAACACAACAACGTCAAAACTGCGAAACCCGACGGGAGGGGGGCGGGGCGCGGGGGGGGCTGAGGTACACTCGAACTAAAAGAACATAAAATTCAAACTAAAATCTATAAACTCAAAATTGAACAGAAAATAATATGAAATGAAAATTTAAGAAGGACCCTTATACCTAACTTAGTCTAATAAAGGAAATCCATTGTTAATGAGTTAGATCGTCTGTTCTCTAATTTGTTTCTGGTTCTATAAACAATATCTAACCTTTGTGAGTGTTGCTATGTACGGCGGGTTCTGGTAGATTGTGCTCGTGTAGATTCTCTTTGCTAGATGAATACTGCCGCACGCCGCGCCAACTCCGTCCGAGTAGTCACTAAAAAAATCGTATTTGATCTGTCTCCCCTGTCCTCGACTTGTGGTAGGTGTATATGTGGGTCATCAACGAGTTCCTCGAACAGTATACCCTCTCACATATCGTGCATCGGTACTCCTCCTGGCGTTCGGCGTGCTTGTCGGCGATATGTCGCTTCAACGACGCCTTTGAACACAGAACCTTCCCGCACAACGAGCACGAGAATAACTTTTTACCTGTAAACAGATCGAAAAAACAAAAAAAATATGGGGTTGCTCCCCGATCGCGGTATAAATTAAAAAAATTAAACCTACTCCAGGGATCTCATTATGACAAGTTTTTTTTAAAGAAAAACAACAAAAAAGTGTGACTAAAATAAAATGATAAATAAAATAGAAAAATAAATGTAAATGATGGCGAAGCTACAGTGGCTCGTGAGGGTGTTAACAGTCAGCATGCGTTGAGGCGGGAAAATAAATATTTAGGCGGGAAACTAGATATGCTAAGCGTGTTTCGAAATTAATAAAAAAGAAAACAGTGCACTATGAAAATTATCTAACTGTCTCTACAAAAAAGCTCATAATTATTTAATAAAACACAAATAAATACTCGGGTGGTTAAAGGATGTTCTAATAAAACTGGCAATATTGTTTTTTGTATATTTGTTTTTATTAAAAACGCCATTATCATCAATATTAGGATTTATGAAGTTCGGTTTAACGATTACATTTTATGAGTAGTTACTTCAATTATTTTTAATTTAAAAGTAAGGAAGGAAAAGAACTATTTATGAATATATAATATAGTTGCGAAATCATTTTAATATTAGTATATAACTAAGTGCAGCCCATTAAAATAATTTGTTTGTTTTTGGCGTTCCACGCTACGTTCAAGACTAACTCGCCTCAAAATGGAAGACAAAACATAAAAACACCGTAGTTTTTGGCACAATCTCGAATAACATTAAAAATCTAATGGACTGCATTACACAGATGCCAATTGTTAACAAAAACATCTAGATTCGTGGATAGTAGAACAATAATTTAAGAAAAAAATATATAAAATTTCAATACAACAACCAATAAATTAATTTAGATTCCTTATAAAATAAGTAAAAATGCCAACAAGAAGTATAAGAACACATTGGATAAAGTCAAAGCACGCGCACGAGCACGTGCCACTTTGAAAAAAATTCTTAACTCGTTAGAAAGATAAAAACTTAAACAGGTCACAGAAACAGTCTTAATCTTGCTAAGATCCTAACTAATATAGTTTTCGACAGGGATGTGTTCTGCTCCTTAGAACACGGTGTAATTCTTACCCTTTCAAACCCGAGGCTTACAGCCTCTCGAGATCCCAAAATAACTTAACACCTAAAAATTTCGAACCAAAGATCATTTGAAATCACAAATAAATTTCGAGTTTATAATACCAAAATTAATCACGCTTTGACCGCCTTCTGTGCGACAACATTTCTCAATTTTTTTTTATAAAATTATCAATTAATTTAGTAAATAATGTACATTTTTTATCTATAAAATACGCCTAATAGTGTACAATTCAAACGCGTACTTACTCTAATCAGTCTATAGCGCTTTTTTTTGGCAATTTTTTTCCCAACCAGAGACAAGTTTTTTTACTAAATAAATTCTTAATTTTCATAGCTATACTGAAAATAGCTGAAATACCGTACTGCCTTTGCAGCACATCCCTGTAATCGTAAAGTAAACATGTATTTCTATTATCTATATGAATTCAGATAAACCTTAATCCTATTTAATCAACTAACTTAATTTCCCAAACCCAAATTAACAAGAAAAACTATGACTAAATTACTAATCAAAAACAACAATCCTACGGTTCAAACTTTGCAATGTTACGCAAATAAAAACTTAACATTTTTTAATGATTTTCGTTTTCGTCACGGAATGTTGCGAAATATTAGAAAAAATTTAGATTCCTTTTCGACTCCCTATTTCTCCTAGCACGAACATGAACATCGTTCCTTTTAGCACCAAATCTCTAGTCTTCCAATTGGCCAAACTATTATATAAAGCTTACTAATTAACTAAACGAGTAATGGCTAAGCATTTATGTATCTAGCAATAACAACAGAATGTAATAACATATAGCATTTTAGGAAGCCTCTTAGTTGTTTAAGGTAAAGCATCTTCTTCTAGGTAAAAAGTGTGTCAAACACTACCTACTAATGCTTATTTACGAAAAATCGCAAAATATGTCTTTTTTTTGTCAATAAGAACACAATAATATGAAGCAGGCACTAATCTTACTTAAGGTGTATATCATTTTATAATAAATTATGTTAACATTTACAATCAAAGTTCCCTTATCGCTATAAAATGAAAATTTTAACAATAGTGATATTTATCGACTTTTTAAAGTCAGTATAGTGATGTTTTCATGAACTAGAATATTTTCCATAAAGAAAAGACGCACATTTATTTATTTATTGGATGATTGAACTTTAACGCGAAAGGAGAATTCTTAAAATAGACAAGTCTTCATCAGCTAATTTTCTTCTCTTAAAGATCAGAACAGTTTTTTATATATCACGTTGTAATTTTTTATTTAGTGTCACTTGTTTATATAAAATAGACATGTCTGGGCAACTTTTCTCAAAGTTAAACTTCCTTGAGGTTTTTCAGGGCGTTTTCATATTTCTCACTCATAATAAACTTTCTAACGCGTTGAAGTTCGTCACCCAATATCGAGACATATACTAAAGTTATGTTATGGCAAGCAAAAATCCGTCACTAATATAATTAACATCGAGCACGGAACATTATTAGTTGAAAAGTTCACACTGTTGAAATTTAGGAACATTTAACACTGAGAATTAGTAAAAATTTGTTTTTATACTATTGCCTATTATGTATATATAATAATAAATGTGTAATTACAATTGTACAAAACAAAAACAAACTGAGTGTTTAATGTACAAAAAATACGAGTACAAGTAGGTCGGTGAAAAGCGAAAAAAATATAACTATTTGAAAAAAAATCTATCCTCAAAAGACTCAACGAAATAATAATAATAATAGAAACGAACACAAGGATTGCGATAAAAACTAATGTTTGAAAACTAAAAAAAATCTGACTAAACTAAAAAATAAAAATAGCCATATTCATTAAAATGGCACCTTGCGATTCACTTTGTAAAATGCAATTTTCGTAGACTGATGGTTGTTTGTCATTAATAAAAATAATAATAAAGGCAGCAAAGGATTTAAAAAAGTCGACAAACAAGGTGAATAAATAGATAAATAAATTGATAACATATAAATAAAGTGTCGACTTCAAAAAGAAAGCAAGAAGTTATATGTTTGTGTCTATTTCGGTTTGTTTGCTGTATGTATTCCTGGTATGTGTATGTCATAAAAGTCCGGTATATTTCTGTGGTAGTGCTATCTGCGGGTTAATATATATATTTTTTTGCAAAAACAATCTTTCATCTCATAATATTGGTGCTATTATATCCTGAATTCAGTCTTAAAAATGAAAAAATAAAACACCTAAAACAAAAAATAATAATTTGAAAGCCTCATAAGCCAATTATATATCTGTGTATATAGTTTTTATACTTTTTACATATTTTCGTTTAGTAATCTCGTATAAATATCTAAGAGTGAGATCATACAGATAAATTACAGAATAAATAATTGCCGAAAATAATGAACACAATTTAAAAACAATATGCCTCTTCTGTTACTTACACGAACACCGTTTCTTTTATATAAATTTAAGCCTAATATATAAATTTACAGCACCAAGATTTTTCATCTTTTCTCAAAATATTATTTTTTTTCTCTTCGCCTTATTGTCGCACATTTAACATAGTGTAAAAATTCAGGAATCATTATATACCGCAGTATTGCACTCTCCGGGCGAGTGAATAATCGATCGACCACATTTTAACAAAAAAAAAAAACGAATTTCAAATTCGATCTAACTCGCCCTCCCTTGTAACAAGTGGAATGTCAGAAAGCCATTAAATATTGTGATGTTAGTCAATGTCAACCCTTACTTACAAGTTCAAAGTTCACAAATAAATATTTCATATAGGAAAAAAATCTGAAAAACAAAAAATATACAAGTCCCGTTACGGAGAAAAAAAAGATATATGAAAAAATAAAATAGTTACTTTCGTTTTCAAATAGAGAATAATCGTTTTTGAAAACAGAAAACGTTTGACTGAGCGTGTTTAGACGTTGAACTGGTCTTTGAACTTGTAGAAGTCGATATTGTGATGCGGCGGGTTGATCTTAGCGTCGGGGCCGGTGGTGAGGTTCTGCGGCTGCGTCTGCTGCGGCGCGCCGCGCTGGCGCCGGTGGTAGATGCTCTTATGGTTGTTGAGCGAGTTGAGCGTTCGGAACACCTTGTGGCACAGGGAGCAGCGCGCCGAGTGCAGTGGCTGCAGATGCTGCTGCTCGGTGTGCCGCTTGAGCGTCAGCCGCGTGGACAGCAGCTTGCCGCATACCTCGCAGCGGTGGCCCGCGCCCAGAGGGCCAACTGCGCCACACATAACAACCAACATCAGCGCATTAGTCAACAGCGATCAGCGAGCGAGCCCGCCGCCGTACCCACACCATGCGACCGCTCGCTCCAGAAACTGACGGGTCCCAAGTGACGGAACCAATTGGCACAAGTATGTACCACTATTGTTTCGGTGGCAATTTTGAACCTAGTAGAGGCAATTCAACGTGTTTCACGAATTTGACTAATGCGCTTTTTACAAAACGGTTGGTGGTTATGCGTGTACCGATCAGATGTCCCAATTGGTTCCATAGAGGACGTGGCAGCGCAGCGAGACGGGACGCGCTGCGCTCCCACCAAGCGTTAGATACGTTTAGTGAGAAATAATAAATTATACATACATATAGATAAAGTTTGCGATGCGCATGCATTACTATGCTATATACAAATGTTAGGAACATATCGCGTTACAATTTTGTTTAAACTTAACGAAGTCTAGGGGCAAGAGTATGGCGTTTTAGGTGGTTAGGATGGCAGCTCTGTTTCTTCGAATGGCAACGTGAGGGGGGCGCGCCGGGGCCGGCGGGTCGAGCGTCAGTTGACTGAGTAGAAGGGGCCCGGGGCGGGCGCCGGCTGCTGCTGCTTGCGGTGGTAGATGGACTTGTGGTTGCGCAGGCTGTTGAGGCTCGAGTACACCCGCCGGCATATGTTACACACGGGCTCCCGGGAAGGTCGCATGTGCACGTTTTGGATGTGTCGTTTGAGCCGCGTCAGGGACGACAGGCTCTTGTTACAAGGCTCACAGCGGTAATCTTCTTGGGGGGTGCGGGCGCCACCTGGTCACAACACAAGCAGTTAGCCCCGTCGACGCTCGCGCGTTTAATGCACTCTCGTATCGTAGCCTCTGTTTAAGCACCGCCACCCCCCGTTACGATGAGAGCGATCCCGCCGCGGGAATGCAAGCGGTATTAGTATACATTGTCGCCTAATCCTCGCTAGTAAAGCTCAGCAATGATTGTGTGATCGACTATGGTCCGTTTTCATAACAGAGGCGCGCAACGTTTGTTTCAAATTTCCCGAACAAAAGCGTTTTTAATTCTTCAATGAAATAATTTGAGCGTATTTTATATAAACCGACACCAAGTTACCATTACTAAAAATCCATTGTTCGATCTCCCTGTTATAATATTTTCCGTTTCCCAAGACAATGTGATCGAGTGTAACCCGATAGTGTATTTAGAAATGATTCATGAGATCCGCTATGCTCGGAACAATAAGTAAACTCAACTTTTACTGAATTCGCTCAACTTTTATATCGAAGTTATGATTGGATTTCTCGGAAGCTAATTTTGTGGTTTTCTTCTTATTTTCGAGTAGGTTTTTTCTTTATAATTTTTTAAAGTAATGTTTACAGCCAATTTGTGTAGTAGAACTACGTTCGTTAACATTCTGGTTTTTTTCCGTGGAATGGTTGGTAAATAATGAGAGAATTTGAAAAAAGAAATGAAACAAAAAGTAACAACAAAAACCTAATTCGGAGACATGGGAGTGAGGGGTTTTCCTAGCACACAATTGTTTAACATCTATAAAACAAGCTAGCATATCTTCGTAAAGTTACATTACACTATGTTACAGTAACAGTTACATGCACGCCACATTGCGTTTTGGTTCAATGATAAACATTCGTCCCAATCGTACAGATAGTCCAGACCATTGAAAGTTAAGTAAATCGATTCAGTTTGTACCTACGCGCGTCTCCATCGAACCATAACACAAAAAGCTAACATTAATTAATTTAAATACAGAAACACAGAGCACAAATGAAGACATATACAAGGTTAATAGTATATAATTATAATAATATACATATATTAATATAAATAAATTATATGTCACGTGATAATTGCCTCATACATTTGTAAACAAAAAATTATAATAAAAAAAACCTAATAATGATATATAAACCTAATATGACAGAGCAGAGAGGAAGCGGTGATGGTGGCATACGACAGACAGTGCATTAAAAATATCGTTTGTCTCAATATATGTAGTAATGCAATAAAATAAATTCGTTGCTAGACAAGCTGCCACTCACCTTGGGAAGTACTTGCGATGCCGTCCGGAGCCAATGGACTTTGGAGACCTGAAAACAACACACAGTTCATATGCTTTCTTTATCTTTCATCATTGTTGACTAAGATATATATATCAATATTCACCATGATAGGATGATAATCATCAAGAAGTCTTAAGGTTGTTCGTTAATCTCAAAAATAAAATAAATTAAAATACATATTTCTAACATTTAGTGTAGGGAATACTTGATGTGTCATGCATCATAATTTTGTGGGTGCTATGCTAAAAATCTGAAGGACCAATATGCTTCTAGATTAGAGACATTGAATTTTATCCTAAAAAAATATAAAACACAAAAGAAAATATAAAAATTATCTTGCAGGTTTTATAGGCCAAGTCTTTTCGCTTTGATGTTTATTTTGCAAGATACATGATGTATGTTTGTTTTTTTTATTGCTTACATTAAATACTGAAAACAGTTTTCTGTTTTCAATACATTATTCCATTCCTTCCTCTGATGTTTCAATTTGAGACTTAATAAACTGCGACCACAAATCCAACAAATCTACTCGTTTATCTCCAACAGCTGAAAAATCAAAAAACCATTATAAAAATTCTCCTTACCACTCAATGAAGGATGCGACAAAGCTTCCATAGTAAAGTTGTATGTGTTCGCCGGGTTGAAGAGCTTCGAGTCTGGTGGCTGTATGAACGGCGGTGGATGCGGCGGTGGCGTGCACTCTTCGGCATCAGCCGAGCTTCCGCGCGATGGCGGGCCTCCTCCCTGAGGAACACCGAGAATAGGTATTAAAGTATCGTCTCATTTTTTTAGTCTTCGGCCATATCTTGTTTAGGACGTAATGTGATATACAGCAGTAGTATTTAGTAACTAGGCTTTTTATTTGTTTGTTTCTTAGTAGAAGTCGAATGTGAAACCCTACGCACTTGAAATATTTCTATAGCGTCGATTCGTAATGACGTTATTCGGTTGTTGTAGAATCTGAATAAAATCTAGAGAAGAGTGGTTTAAAAAAAGAACGCAGAAATGTAACTGGCTGTATCAGCGGTAAAACGATTCCAATTCGACGATTGAATTTGAATGGGATTTCCAATATATTATTTTTAAATAACGACGAAAATAATATATATATATATATATATATATATATATAACGACGAAAATAATAATATATATATAAATAATGACGTTATTCGGTTGTTGTAGAATCTGAATAAAATCTAAGTACTTCTCAGTTACAAAATGAAAAATGAAAATCGTTTTCTCAGAACGATATTACAAGGAGGCGTTATTAACAGAAGTCTGTAGGAGTCGTCAACTATTAGAAGCTATGCCAATTTAACTTCCAAATAACTAAAGTTCTGGTCCTAATAAAAATATAGGCACTTCAGTCCAAATGGGATCTTCTTTCTGTGAACATTTTTATTTAAAAAAGGTTTGTTTTCTCTGGAATTGCGTATTTTTTCCTGTAACGTTTATTTTGAAGAAGTTTCGTGGAGTGGCCTGAATAAGAAACTGATTGGTGATATTTTTAGTATTATAATTATCATTTTTGCCGTGTGCTTTCTGGCTGAAAATAGGTGTGGGTAAAACCCGTATTGTAGGCGATGTTATGCCCGAAATATAAAGCCTATTTTTACATTCTACATTAATAGACCTCTAAATCACATCCAAGACGTCTGTTAACCATCGAAATCTGCCAAAAATCCTTTAAAATCCCACCGAAAAACATAAAAAATCGATGTCCAAAGCCACAGTCAATGTCAAGGTCCCACGCGGTATCATTAGACCATACAAACAATGTTATCGTCGTCATGTAGTACCTGACACTGCGTACTTGACACCCATCGGGTTCCGGGTATTAATTCTAGTGTCTAGCGCTCTAATACGTGGTACTGACACTTTGGAGTATTGCTTGTTTATGGTTTTGGTTATTTCGAGACTACAGGGTCATATTTTAGTCTCTGGCTGTGATATTGGGCTGTAGAGAAGAGTGGTTTAAAAAAAGAACGCAGAAATGTAACTGGATGTATCAGCGGTAAAACGATTCCAATTCGACGATTGAATTTGAATGGGATTTCCAATATATTATTTTTAAATAACCACCTTTTTTTGAAGTCGGTAAAACTAGGTTTTTTTTAATATTTTTTCATTATTCTGTTTCTTACTTTAGAAATATATCAAATAATATTCTGCATTTTTTCAAGTTTTGATCGTCATTTGTTTCGATACACTATAAAGATTGGAAAATCGTGAAGTACGAGTATGTAGAGATGTTTACCTATCCGATAGGTTTTTACATGTATTTTTTGCTTGAACATGTATTTTTTTTTGAACAAAGAATGAGAGACACCGAATTGGACCTTTAAATTTGAAATTGCTAATAAGTACGTAATCGAAAACTCAGATGAAATGTTTGGAAGAAGGTTGGTCTCAGAAATCGTAATCTGACTTTATTTGTAATATAGATAAGTTTCTGTTTGGATGTTCTGCATCAATACATTTAGTATGTTCTACAAACGTTTCAAGTTCTGTTAATTTCGTCATAACATTACGATAGTTAACTAAAATATTTTAGTAGAACATCGTTCGTACTCAGTTATTATTGATTTGGCAATCGAACGCTTCCATGAATAAACAGTCATAGAATGTGAAGCAAGTCCTATAAACGTAATCCGATAATATTGCTTATTAGTACTTTTCACAGTTCTTGTATGTTTGTATTTATATTACTAAGTATTAAGGAATTTGTTTACTTAAGCAGTTTTCAATTGCCTGACACCCGAATTCGATTGAAAGTAGTCTTTCTCTCAAAATAATGATAAATTATACATATCTATTGTCTTTTCCATGAGAAATTACGATTTCCTTGTGGTTCGGTTTTCAGTTTTGTTCGGTATCAATAGTTTTAATTTTGTTATGGGAAGTTATTTAAATTGCGCGGTTGAGTCTAAAACTACGTTTCTTTATGTAATTAACTTATTTATGAAGAAGAGTGGCCCTGATATAAATAAAAAAAAACCTATTAAATATCCCTTTACGAAGCTTATGAAGGGAGTAGTCCCATGGGATATGAGGTACACCATCGATAATGTTCACCACTCCCGGGTGACAAATTACAATAAAATTCCAACATGACTTTAATATTTAGGATTCGAACTCAAGATTTCCTCTAATTATTTATTCTTCGAGTTGTTACGAACTGATGTTACATATCTTCAATATAACTAAGTCTAAGTTAACAAAATCTGTAGTCGATTCCCTTTTACATTATGCTATATAATGTAAAAGGGAATCGAACCTAAAATAGCAGTCATAGTGCTGTAGCAACTGCGTTATCTAGAAACATTTTTCAGCTTCAGCATATCAAACATTATTAGAGACCAAATAGTAGACTAGCTATTGAGTAAATTTGACTTTAATTTATTCTCATAGGTGACTCCACAGTTTTTTACTAGTTACTAACAAACGAAAAGTTTATAATTTATTATAAACATGGCGTAAAATTTATTTATCAAACCATCATTGGAAATCGAATCGATAGAAAGTGTTTTCCGAACACCACAAACAAAAAATCAAAATGGTGAAAAAATACCAACTCACAAGTGGTCTGTGATGATGAGGCGGCGTATCATCCGTGCTCCTGTCAATATCCGGGTTCGACGGGCAGATCATGTCGATCGGCTCATTCTTCACGTCATCCATCAGCCTTGGAGACGGGGAGGAACTGCTGTTAGAGATCCCATTGCCATTATTCCCGGGCTCGTGACCACGGGCATGAGTGTTATTCTTGGTTGAAAAGTCGGTTGCATGGATCTGTGGCTGTTCGTTGTTGTTGTCGTGGCGGGGCCTCTTGATGACGTCAGGGCTGTTGTCGGCGGAGCGGCTCAGCCGGCGCGGCGGGAGTGGAGTGCGGCGCATCATCTGCTGGACGCTTGAGGATGGCTGGAGGAGAGCTTCCTCCAGGCGGTCGTAGGATGGTGTGTGGCTGATGTGGGTGCTGTGCGCCGAGTGGGGTGGCGTATGCGGCGAGGTTGTGGAAGGCGCGCGCATTGGTTGCAGGAGTGGCTGTGGAGAGAAGCTATGTTAGAACCTCATTATCAGAGTACAATGTTTCCTTAGCTGAGACATAGGCCTTAGTGAGGAGTGGTCCGGAATTCACGACAAAATCAGCTCTCATGTTCTTTATTGCACTCAAAAGCGCTTGGTTTTTGCTTGGTCCTTTATTCCCTTGGTTGACTGGTAGAGCATGCGTAAGGCATTAAGTTCTAGCGTAACCTAGAATTGGGTTTTGTGATAGCAAACCTCAGTGACACAGAGAGATTTGCAAAAACGGACAGCTCACATGCCACTATCAGAGGCAGTAGTAATTCACCAAATGGGTCCAGTGTGGTTTCAGTGAAGTCACATGTCAGGAAGTGTAGTAATATTAACTTTATTTACTTATTGTATGTTTTGTCAGCTATTTTAAAGACTCATATAACCTTGAGTTACTATAACTGTAATTTTTTGAATAATAAATTGTATAGAGTTCATCAATAAGAAAAACACACGGTAGAGTCGTTTCTATAAATACCGACTTTAAATGTACTCATACTAATAACAAATTGGCTAATTAACATGATTGAAAACTTTCAAGAAACCTTGAATTTATAGATTTATGAAAATCGTCGTTGTAAAACAAATCGTAAGACTTTAAAAAACTTAATGATATTAATGACGATAGATATCGTGTTAATAAAAACAATAATATGATAAAACTTATAATATGTTATGCCACAACTGTTATCAAATTGAGGTAGGTACTTTTGACTAAATTCAATAGGTAATTTATAATTAATCAGTATGGATGCCTATCAATCATACTTGTTATAAAACTTAAATGAGTAGTTAAGCTTAATTTATCCTTTCCATAAAATATTTTTGACCCACTTATCAATAATGTCTAAATATGAATCCAACAAAATCTAAATTAAAAACTCAAAAAAAAAACAACTAAACCCACTCTGAAACTCAGTTGGTCCAATATAAAACTCAGTTGCTCTACTCTAAAACTTAATTACTCCATCCTAAAACTTTGTGACTACAATCTAAAACTCAGTTCACTTGCCTTAAACTCAGTTACGCAACTCTAAAACAACTGACACACATCACTCACCCCCTGAGCATTCTCATTGTGCGTGAGTCCAGACACTCGGAGCACTTCAGCTGTCTTCAGGAAGGATGACAGGCTCCGCTGGTGCACGTTTACTTCTCCGTGGTAGATGAACTCAACCAGCGCGTGCAGATCCGTGAATGCCACGTCTTGGAGCACGATCACTGGGTGCTTGCATGGTGTTGACTGGGGAAGAGAGTTTGGAGGTTAACATGACAAATATCTATACATTGTTGGATCATATGTTTAGTACTGGTTGGACAGAATCTGAATAATTGAAACTATATTTGAGTTAATCGTCATGAGAAGAAAAATAATTAATGGAGCCATGCACAAACTTGACGTGCAATGCCATCATGATTCTATTGTGGAAAAGATATAGTGCTATTCGTCCTGTATAGCTCCGTCTCCCTCGCACATTGGAACCATGACGGCTTAAACTCGTCATAGTAGGGCCCAAATTAAATTAGGTAATTAATAAAAATCTTATAGAAATGTAGATATTATGGCGTAGAAAAGTGCCTATTTGTCAGTATTTGTACAGGTGCAAAAAAGATTGGTACGTTGGTTGTTCATGGTAGCAGGGCCTTTATTACTGACGTGTTAGATGTTAATATCGACCTTATTGCTGAGTTAAGATTGCTTGTTCGTAAATAGTAGAATCTTAGGTTAACAATTACTTTAACTTGAGTTTTAATTACTCATTAGATATCGATCAATAAAAAATATCCTAATGTAATGCTAATTTCACAAATATGGTGCACTTTTTTAATAATTTTGCAATAAAGTTTTAAAGAAACGGTAAATTTTTAAACAACTGTGCAGGAATACATACAAAGTTCGAAGAGATGGCCTTCGCTGAAGAGAACTCTTTCGTGGCACAGTCAATAATTTCATACGAATTTTATTAACGACAAATATTTAATTTTATTATGCAAGTCATAATATTGAATGAAATGTGCATTCAAGTTTCCATTGTTATAAGTATTTTTCTACTTTTATTACTTTTAGGTGTAGATGAGTAGGTTGTTACCTAAGCAAAAGTAATTTTAAGAGCTCAGTTTAGTAGAAATTTTTAAACCGTAACTGCCGGACAAAAACTTTTAATTCGAAAACTAGAACAAAAAACAGTAAAAACATTGTCGAAACACAAAATCGTTAAAACGAAAAGATCCTAAAATAATTCCGCAGCTTAAAATATCATACAGCTATCAGATAAATGAACAAAAAAGCCAATTACTATGGAACGAATATAAAATATTCAGCAGTGAGCTGTAGTCACACTGTTTTACCCACTCTACTATTTATTGAGTGTGGCAACACTGGCCATTCGGATTATAGGCGAAAAACTGATTAAAAAGAATAAAATATGCCTAAAATTTTCGTTTAAAATGTAATTTTGAATACGCTGATTTTTTGCCAATGTTATTTAGCAAACTATCAATTCAATTATATATGGTCGTATTACGAAGGAATTACGTCACAGTAATAATCTTTGTTGCTATTGAAAATGAATTTTATCGGCAAATCAATTGTTTCACCACATTTTCACGAATCAAGCATAACTTAACCCTAGAAACCAATCGCAAATTTCGACATTTTTCACATGTCAGGTTGGCCGAGTGGTCTAAGGCGCCAGATTTAAGCTCTGGTTCCCGAGAGGGAGCGTGGGTTCGAACCCCACACCTGACAAAGCGAGCTTCAGAGCCTTTTTTATATTCTTGAAAATTCTTTTACATTTGTATGAATTTTTCAAGAGATATTTGCAAATATTAATCATTATAATAATATTTAAAAAAAATGTGTTTTCTATTCACACTTTATAGTCAATTTATTTGTATGGTTATATTGATACATACATAAACTCACGCCTTTTTCCCACGGGGTAGGCAGAAACTACAGAACACAGGTGGTGTACTACGTTATATTGATATATTAAAATATCTAGGAATTCAAAGGCGCCACCTAGTGATCACATTATGCAACTTATATTCTTGTCTTTGCAAGGTTTCATCTCACATAAAGTGCTACCGAGGTCTATTCGATTTCTTATTAGATAATTTAATTGATTTTTATAAATTAACCGACTTTAAATAAAAGAGACTTTGACCTCTGAGTTTGAGTCAGTTCAAAACCAAATTCATTTATATTGTTATTAAAATGTATACTGGTCCATACTAATATTATAAATGCGAAAGTAACCCTGCCTATCTGTCTATTTATTGTTGCCATATAGCTTAACTTATTTTAATGAGTTTTTTTATCGACTGAAAAGAACGATGCAAGTGAAATGAAGGAAGAGGACGAGAAAAGTAGAAAGTTGCCAGCTAATATTTTTACATAACAAATTAATTCCATAGAAGATTGTACTCCAAATTCAAAGAGTTGTAGGTACCGACATACTTAAAAAAAATTGCAAGACCATCATTTGACAAGATTGATAGACAAGAAATGTTTCGATTCGTGTACCTATTGTCTGACCTCACTTTTACCTTTCAAATAAAAGTTTTTTTTTTATATTCAGATGTTGTTTAAGAAGGACGTAGAATAATTTTTAAGCCGGCTGAATGATTCCTTGCGATTATTGCCGACTTTCACGCTGGCGAAGTCGCTGGCTGAAACTGGAAAAGACAGAAAAACATGGCACTCACCTTCAAAAGCTCCCTGAAGTAAGGACTACAGGCTGACAAGACAACTCTATGTGCCTTCAGACTCTTGCCGTCGCAGGCGAGCGTGACATCCACGAAATCCTCGTCATCGCGCAGGTTCTCGAAGGCGCTGGTGATGCTGCTCTGGTAGTTGTTCCACCGGAGGCAGAAGTGCTGTGTGTCCACCATCTTGACGGCTATGGAGTCATGTGGGATGAGATCTGGAACATTTAGGAGTGGTTAATGATGTTTGACATTAAAATACATGAACCTGGATTACTGTTGTTATTGTTTTCAGACCTTACAAGAGAGAAAGATTGTTGGTTATGAATTTATGGTATAAACAATAAGAATAATTATTAGTCAGATTTTATAACTACCACAGGAGAAGTTTTTTTGGATTTGTTTTGGGATAGAAATGCATTAGGTTGTAAATGCAAGAGGCTATTGAGCGGTCCATTCAATTTGCTGCTTACCTCGTAAAGCAGTTTTGATTTTCAGACTAATAGGTCCAATCATCAGCGAGGTGACAACCCGATATGTTTCTGACATAGGTATAATGTACAGCATTGTTATAAGCAATGAAGTAATCTTGTTACCCAAGGATATCTAGTATGTATATTTCCTGAACTTTGATTTGCGGAAATCGATGACAGTTTCTCCATATAGAAGACTGAAATGCAACCGACGACGTTCATTTGCCCACAAGCCGACCCTAAGCATCGTCTAGAACGATCTGGTAAGATATAACCTAGGTAAGAAGATCACATGACTATTTCACAGATATAAAATAAGAGAAAACTTATAAATAACGACGTAAAGATTACAAAAAATAGGTCGACTGTGATAAAAACTACAGTCTTACATACTTAGTGTCAGTCATGTACCTATATGTTATTGTTCAATGTCTGCCCTATATTTTTGAAATAATTGCAATTACCTTATTGTGAAGATAATGCTGAGTTATGTGTTCCAGTTAAAAAGTAGTTGATGTGTTTAAAAATGGATGTTATGGACCTAGAGACATTGTAAACTATTGATAAACATCATTAAAATATTCTTCCACTCATATTCATTTCATTTCACGTTGATATAAATTTTTAGCCACATATATGATGTATTGATGATTGGGTCGGCAAATACGGCATATTTCTAGATTTTCAGTCTCAAAGAAATGTCCTAACTTCTTTTAGTGGTGAGGACGGAGGTAGAATAATAAACAGACCTAAAATTTAAATTAATTCATGACCAATATACCGGTCCTAAATTATATATTACATATTATTAAAATAAATAATAATAATTGTTATATTATTATTACACGACTTTGACTAATTCGGGATCCTGGGATCCCGGTCCTTTGAAAGGCGTGCGAGGGGCCGAAGCCAACTCGCTAAGGCACGTATCAGGAAATGTGACACCAACCGACGATTATCCTTGTATGCACTACACAAGTGCAGCCAATGGCAATCCCCGGTTGGTGCAGGATTATCGCAAAATATGGGGAAAAATAAAGTATCGGGCTATGGGTTTGGGAGGTTTAGTGGATCGATTGCCTAAAACTATAGGAGGACTACTGACCGCTATCTGACCAGTGTTGAACTACACGGCTATAAAATGGCAGGGGGTGACTTTCACACTCAATTAATGGGCCCCCATGAAGGGTTTTATTATTATTATTACATATTATTATTGTATTTTATTATATATTGTATGCAGTATACTATTGGCGTTTACCGGAGATTGGCAGGAAGAGTAGAAAGCTACGGTGGAGACCTTTGTCCAGCAGTGGGACAATATAGGGTGAAGAAAAATATATGGTATACTGGTCCTAAATTTCTAGGTATATTATGTACCTACTGGTCTTAAATTAACCAAAACTCATTAAATATTGACTATTTCTTCTTCTAGTAAAAAGACACCTAAGAAAGAATAAAAACTTGCCAGCTAATATTTTTACATAACATATCAATTCCTTTTAACATTGTACTCCAGATTCAAAGAGTGGCCTACATACTCAAAAAAAAAGAAAGAAGCAAGACCATCATTTGAAAAGGTTGAATAACAAGAAAGGTTTCGATTCGTGTATTGTGTGACCTCTCTTTTACCTTTCAAACAAAAGTTTTTTTTATGTTAAAATGTTGTTTTAATTTTTATAATTATTTAGGCTTCTTGACTTTTGCCCAAAGTTTCTTCTATAGGTCTGGTAAGACAAAAAAAAATTGAGAACTACCATTTTTGTGGTTTCATATAATTTCAGTTTTCCGTGAATCGTAAAGGGAAGATTTACGTAGCTTATACCTATTGTTCAGGTAGGTACTTATTTATACACGGTTTTTGTAAATTCTATGACTTTGTTAAACTTTCGGGTTTTGTAAGTACATTACCTGTTGGAACTCGATGGCTTAAAGTTCAAGTTTAAGTATAGCAAGATTTGTATTATGTTCTTTAGTATAGTAATCTTTTGCTTCGACTTCCTATCTTTCTTCGAGTCCGTTTTTGTACTTTGTTTTTGGTTTATCATCTTCCTTCCGGCCCTGGTAACATGTAACTTGAGGTCAGCGCAAGCCGTTTTCTTCTTCTATGCCGTCGTGTCCCCCGCCACGCTATCAATGATTCCCATTTCTTTCATAACACTCCTTACACAGTCCACCGAATCCATCTATTCTGTGGTCTGCCCTTCCGTCTCCATCCATCTCATTTATGTTCATAACTTTTTTAGTAATATTCGTTTCATCCCTCCATACCAGGATAAACGGATTGCTTTATTTTGTTTTGATTATCGACTCGTAATATTAACCAATGTCGTGGTGGCCCAGTGGCTGAGACCTCGCGTCTCGTGCTTGAGGTCGTGGGTTCAAATCTGGGCAAGTACCAATGTGACTTTTTCAAATTCATATGTACTTTCTAAGTTTATCTTGGACATCACAGGCAACGGTGAAGGAAAACTTCGTGAGGAAAACCAAGACTTATATTGCTAATGTAAATCTTAAATAGCCAAGTCAGAGTCTCTGACACCAGAGATGGCCACATTCTCACACGAGAAGAAGAAGAATAATAAACAATAATCTTCAGTAAGTTTGTTAATCTTAACGTTTAACTCAAAAGCTGTGGGTTACAAAACTATGGCCATGTTCTAACCGTTTTTTCCTCCAGCTCATCGAGGCAGAAAAAACAAAACTACAACCTTTTTTATTTTTCCCTCACCAGTATTCCTTTGATCATAATCTCCTTACTAAAAGGCCTTAACATTATAATTTTGTTTTGACCTAATAATTGTCACAAAAGCTAGTTCCAGTGTAAGAGGAACTACTTTTTAACCGACTGCCCAAAAAGGAGGAGGTTCTATGTTCGACTTCGAGTTTGTTTTTTTTTTTTTTTTGTGTATTTTCACCGATATCTCCGTCAATTGTGGACCGATTTTGAAAATTCTTTTTTTGTTTGTTATAGTATGTTTCGAAATTGGTCTCATTTTAATTTGGTGAAGATCGGATGAAGAACTTCGGAGATATACAGCAGAACTCTTCAATAAATGACGGCAGATCTCTCGGGATTAGTGCAACCGTATGTCTGTTTATTGTTTATACCATTTCATAACATAACATCACGCCAGTATGCTCTAAAGGTGTACGCAGATGTGTACAGTTCACCTTGATACACTCTCATTTCACCGGTTATGATCAAGTTTCATGGCATTCGGATAATCTATTCTGCCATTATAAGTACCTCACTAAAGGCAAGTTGCTTAATAGGTACAACCAAAAAGTGAAAAATAAAAAACTTTTTTACTTTTTTACAAAAAAATACTACCGACTCCTAACTAAAAACACTACAAAGTGAAAAATAACTTTCTTTTTCGAAGTCGGTGTCCATAACGAAAAAAATTGGTACCTACCAAAGACACACGGTACGTACCGATTGGTACGTACCATTCACTGTCGTCTGTTACTCAGTGTGAGTACGGTTCCCCATTGCAGAATATGGCACACATGCTGGTGTGTCCCAAGTGACCATACACCTGCACTATGGAAGACGTTATGTTCGCCACTGACGCCGCAATCGATGTGGCCACCTACTGGACCAAAATATATAAGAGCAAAAGATGCAATATTTTTTTCTTAGACCTTCCTCTTGGTCCAAAAAAGATGAAACTACCCAAAAATCACACAAGGCTGCCTAATGTTTTGCTTAGAAACAGTTACATAAAAGATTGCACATATACAACGTACCAAAAGCAGGCGTCATGATATCGAATTATATATTCCTTATCAGTTGATAACGGCTTAGAAAAACTATGATTAGTAGGTATTAGGTGCATTATCTCCACGGACGGATGCACGAGCTGTGTGCATGATGATAACGCTTATACTTGGATATCTTCACGACTTTTGGAAGGTGGATTAGCAGGTATTAGGACCTGGGGATTGTTATGAATTTCTATTGTAGTAGAGGTAAGGGGTTCTACCAACTCATAACTAGTTTTTAAATAAGTCTGCTTATCGCTAACCAGGCTAAATATTGCTGGTTTGCTAATTTTAGATTTGACGAATGAGATTTCTTTTTTTTTTAGGAATAAAAAGGGTTATATCTATGTAATGTAGGATATGTGAAGGTGGTCTAATCTTGAGGACTTGTTATCTTTATAACCAGTAGTAAAAATATCCAAATTAAATCTAGATAATCACCACAATCTCAAGCCTGAAAATTTCTTCACCATTTTTTCTGAACTTCTGCTCAACTGACCAAACCTCACCTTCCATAGCCTCTAGTTCTCACTAGTACATTTCTTACATTCATGCCAACAACTTATCTAACACCCACATTACCTTACACACACTCTTACCCTCCAACACTTAAGAGCTATTTCAGCTTTATCAGCCCGCAAACTTAAGTTGGTATGACACGTAAGTTTGAAAACAAACTTAGACAATAAGAAAGACAGACGTTTTCATATTAGCTGACAATGATAGGTAATCGTGTTACCTGTTGGCATGCACTTCAACTGAAAACAACGTGATTGCCTGCTAGCTAGACTGTGCATATGTGTAATCTAAGTTTCTGAAAAATGACCCAGTAGTCCAATACTAAATCAATTTATAAAAACTTGTCGAGGTAAATAGACTTGCCCCTTTACCATACCTAGTGCAATGGAAAAAGTAGGTAGGTACATACACTTCTGCCTAAGTGCTCGTTCACAAGGGTTTCTTCTAACGGACCGTTTTACAGGTCCGCTTTATAATATACGTTTATATTCGGCGCTAACGTATGTAGTTGTATGAGCGATTTCACATACATGATAGTATTCTAGATCCAGTAAAAAATACCGACCCAACAAAATATACAGCAGTCCGTTTTACAGGTCCACTTTATCGTATATGTTTTTATACGGTAATGGCGATGGTAGGTGTATGAGCGAGATCACAAAGACAACAGTATTAAAACACTGATCTGCTTTATTGGAGCGAACCCAGGCGGGGCGTGCTATTACCCCCAGAAGCGACGGATACGTTAAATGGTTCTGACCCCTAGTAGCGACGGATACGTTAAAACGGTACTAAAAAAATACAAAATAAACTACTACTGGTACCTACTGTAAATGCGGTGTGAACATTACCTCCAGTAGCGATGGATCCGTTTAAATTATCCTGAAAATACAGGACTAATTTACCCACGATGTCTACCCAATTTGACCACAACGGTGCAATATCATTTCTTACGTATAAGATATCGTTTGCAAATACAATTTAGTTAAAGCTCCCAAAAAATCAGTTGTCTGCTATAAATTAGACATCCACCTGCATTTCAATAAAATCTGTATCTGCAATATACTGGAATATGATATTTTAGCAAGCCTGTAATGTCTGCTGGGCAAAGTCTTCAATTCGCCCTTTTCTCACATAGGTACCTAAATAACTAAAAAAGAAATCTTATTTTTTTTTGGCATTTCTTCTCCATAAGAAACGACAAATTAGAATCGTCCACCAAGCTTTAAACGTTTTATAAATGCATTTAGGTTATTTAAGTTATTAGAATTCAGTAATTTTCACACATCCGCAGTCCAAACATAGGTACGGAAAAATAAAGGTAGGTCTAAACTTTATAATACACCTTTCGACATCGATTACAAACAGGACGTTCAACCAGCTTTACGGAAACATCACCTATATGTTGTAAATTAATAACCAACGATTATTATAATTTTAACAAACGATATACACTGTTTCCGTAAACTAAAATATATTTTCCTTAAATTCTAGCCATGATAAGAACTGGATAAAATTAATGCACAAATACTAAATTTGGGAATAAAATAACCTACGAGTAAGTAGGAAAATAGGAAACGATAACTAATGAAATCCACTTCCTTGTTTAGATAATTATCTATTATTTAAATACGTAAATTACATATTTGTAGAGATATATTTACAGACATCTTGATTGATCATCATCTTAAGGCGATATGTACGCCGCAATGTTAACGCAGTACTTGCCGTGCGCCCGCTCGGAACCAAAATATCAATATTGAACGAACCTCCTTTTGAATAGTTTTGTTTGCAAAATATTATTTGATTTACATATGTTATTTCAGTTATGAAGAAATTCTAGCCATAAATTTTTCTGTGTAAAAATATTTTTAAACATCCAAGTCGTTTTGGAGGAGTATCCAAAAGATCCGAAAAATATCGTGTTGCTAATTATTTTTTTAAAGACAAACTATTTGTCATACGAAAAAACCATGTTTAAAAAATAATGTCCATGAAACAATAATAAATATATATTTTTTTCAAACCTTTTAACCTAGCCGTTAATAAGAAGTATGCTTTAGAAAGTTACCGTTTTACGGTACTAAAGCGGATGTAGGCCGTTAATAGTCACATTATTTCTTGCCACAAAAGGTTCATATTCATACTCAAAGTCATTCCTCACGACATGTTCCTCATTCTTCCGTAATTATATGAGAGTGAGGGAACAGAGAGTACACTTGTGTTCGCGCACACACTATATACTAAAACTAGCTTGTTCGCAGCGCCCGTGTTAAAATCGAAAATGATGCCGAGGGAACATACTCTCGGGATAAAAAGTGTCCTATGTGCTATTCCTGACTATAAAGTATCTTTGTGTCAAATTTCATCCAGATCAGTTCAGCCGTTCTGGCGTGAAGAAGTAACAAACACACTCACAAACTTTTACCTGAATAATATTAGTGTGAAGTGTGATATCTCCCGCGTCGATGGTTAGTCTTCGGCGGGATTGACCGCCGAGGCCTAATTTCTGTATGGAGGACTATAAAATATGACCATACAACATTTCGGTCACCGATGCCGCTTTCAGACTTCCACTCATACACTTATTTCTTATTCAACCCATATCCATTCAGACCATGTCCCGTTTGCTGGAGTATCCCAAATGTCCTTTTACCTGCAGCCTAGATGACCTGAACGACGTCTCCGACTCTGCAATTGATTTGGCCACCTACTGGGTCCGATCAGTAGGATAATGATAAAATGTACCGGGACATGAAAATAAGAAGAAGTTATTTGCGTAACGCCTCATATACACCAATCAAATCTAACATCCAATATGTATTTCACAATAAAATAGTCGTTCTATCTAGTTTCTTTATAACTAAATACATTATGTGCTAAGTGTGAAATAAAATGGTTAAACAAAAACTATTTTGAATGTGCCACAATGATAAATGGTGATTTTTTTAAAGAGACAAAACGGTTGTGTTAAAAAAGCAGCCGTTTTGGTGTTAGGGACCAAGTTCAGAGTTATAGCGGGTTACTGTAGACGGTATTTAGAGCGATCTAAGTCTGATTTCAATCGGTTTTCATAATATTAAAAATGCATTTTACATTTCTCTATATGACATTTTTATTTAATCTTGTAATGTTCATAAGGGAAATGTCTTTATCATGTCATAAATGTTCGTTTCCTACTTGTTAATTAGTTCAACATAAAAGTTACAGTGAAATGGTTCGGTTAACTGTTTATCTCAAATCAAAAGATAAGGACACCCAGTATCTAGATCAAGTCATTCATGCTTTTGTGTTTTTTTTTGTTGCCATAGAAAATAATGATATAAAATATGGTTTTGAAACAAGTGGTTTTTTAAACACAAAAGAAGAAAAAAAATCACTTTATAATTAACTTTAATTATTTATATACAAAAAAATATTAGAGAAAAGAAGGAAAGAAGGGGGTAATATAGAAAGTTTTTGTTTCAGTAATTTTTATCGTTACTTGACTATATTTATGTCTAAATAAAAATGATCAGCAAAATAATACTTAAACAAAGTTTCTACGCTAAGACCCTCCAAAAGTTTTTAACTTAGCCCACACCGTAAGGCCCGTGTCACATCGAGGTCTCCTAAAGAATTTGTTATATAGTGGTAATGTCACACCATTGGGTACTTTGTGTCCATTCTGTAACTTTTGTATCAATGATATACTTAGGGGCGATTATTTAAGGTATTTATATAAAGGATTAAGGGTCCTATGATGTATTAGAAACGGTTCTATGCTGGACAAAATCGGTTAGAAATTATCATGGACGAATATGATTGGCGTTTCAAAAGGTCTTGCTAAGGTCAAACCGTGCAAATATGATTTTATCTTGTTTTTGTTTGTTTTTTGAAATAAAAAAATCAATTCTATTATAATTTTGACAAGTTTTTGAGCATGGTTAGTTTTTCCTTTTTCAGTAGTCCAAGAATCCGGAACTCGTAAAACGTCAACTTTGGACACTTTTGGACAGAATAGATTTGGTTTTAGATTTATACATATAGAACCGAACATAAGTAATTAAATATTAAATAAATGAATTCGACAAAAAAAACTGAGCCGCGTACTGGTGTCATAACACCACGATAGTAGAGTGTTATCACTGTATTTTTTTAGTAAATTTAGTGTTTTATCGGAGACCTAGGCTTCCTGATAACGTATCACTAAGTTTAGGCTCCAACCGTTACGTACTAACGTTGTAAAATAATAACATGTTCAATTTGCACCAGCTTTTTAGGTATATTCTAGAATTTGTAGTGTTAATTATAGTTTCGGGAATTCAATTCATTTATCGACAGGACAAACCGTTGTTAATAATTATGGACGTCAGTAAAACTGCAATCAGTTGTTTTCTAATAGCAATTATTTCTGACCATAGTATACTCAGTTTGAGGCAAATACCCATGATAATATTAAGAACTACGTCAGAAGGCATATTTTTGTGAGATCGACGATAATCTAATATCATAAATTTGGGCAGTAATTACTTTCCGCATAGTATTATTATTACATGGACGGACAGAGTTCTATTTGTCTGTTTGTAACACTTTCACGTCATAAACCTCTGAACAACGTCCCCTTGGGATGCTTTTCGACTTTTACGCTGGTGAAAACGCTGACAGAAGCTATGTTTTCTATATGTCTGAATATGTTACTTTTTAATTGGAGATTGAGATTAAAAACTTAACATAGTCAACTTAACATGTTATCTGTTCTGTCTTTTTAATTAATAATTAATCCTCGATATAATTATACATTTCAAATAAAACACCTATATTCTAAAACATTTTTTTTTTAATTTGCCTTTCCACCCAAGGTCTGTCAATACTCGTGCGAATCTAATAGCAAATTGTTCAAATATTTGCCCATCATAAGAAACATCTGTGCAATTCTGGGAGCAGCCTTCGACATGTTTCTTCGTTTTTAGAAATTAATATGTTGTTTGTTTATGTGGTAGACGAATAAATTAAATTAAGACGATGATGTCAGACTGAAATTATATGTTTTTTAAAACATGCGGAAGTGTAATTTTTAGAGGTTCTTCCAGTATTTTTTTTCTTTATTTTGATCTAATCATTGTGGATTAGCAAAATATTCCTTTAGGAAGCCTTAGTATTAGACAATCGTAACGAAGTATTTTTATTTTAGGGTTGTTGATTGTCAATCGGCTTTGCGTAAGATGATTGAACATTTTGAACGGTTGTATAAGCATGATTTGGTAATGTCTTTTTCTCTCTCAAGTTCGAATAAGACTCTATTTTTACCCGACTGCCGAAGGAGGGTAATGTGTTTATCAGTCTATGTATGTATGTATGTGGCGTTCTAGAGACCAAAAGCGTTGGTCGATTTTGACGATTCTTACGTCAATCGATTCGTCTTAACACCAAAATGCTAGCCAAAATTGGAAAATAGAAAAGTGGCGGATTTTGGCCGCCATATTGTGGGGGCCGAATTTTTTTCTTCTTCCAATCCCATCGTGTGGGGTATCAAAATAAAGGATTTTAAGAGATGATTACAAAAAAAATATAATACTTATGTGTTTAATAATACCTAATTATAAAAAAAAAAACTAAAAAGTTGTAAATAAAAAAATATTTTATTTCTTCTTGTTTTCATCTTTTTAGTTCGCTTTTTAAGCAGTCGGGTTTTTGTTATTTTTAAATATTTGTTTTAGGTTATTTTTCATACCCAAAAACGAAGCGACTTTCAAGTAATACTCTGCAGTTTTAAATAAAATAAATCTGCTAAAACTGAAGCTGAATACAAGATAAGAAATATGCGTTCTAGGTGAACGCATATAGCAAATATATAAGAGATACCATTCACCGGTTATCTTGAGTGCAAAAAGTCTAAATTTTTCTGTATCTAGCTTAGTGCCACGTTATCAAAGTGACCCGTGTTTATCTCAAATCATTAACGAATAATATCACAATTACTAGGTACGTTGTTAACTGTACATTTGAAATTATGTTTAAACTTGTATAATCTTGTTTTGTTGGATTTTGGGGGTATACAGAGGTCCTTTTTGTACCTAATGTTTTTGTGTTTGCTAAGGTTATTGTGTGACTTGAGAGCAAAGTAACAATGGTTGGATTGTGTGATGTGCTGAAACAAATTTAGATATGTTAGAAGAATATGATGAGCTAGAAGCTTTGATAGACAACATATTATTGAGAAAGCTCTTCTCAAAACCTTTTTTTTTATTTTTTCTGAGGATGATTGTCTAGAATGATCTTTGTGATTGTCTAGTAGCTCTGTCATTTGTCTTATTTTTATAAGGGAATACTCTTTGGGGAGTTTATAAACTATTTCTTTTGTTAATACATTTGTCAACCCTACTAAAAGGCTAGTAATTGTATTTTTAGTGTTCCGTACCCAAAGGGTAAAAACAGGACCCTGTTACTAAGACTCCACGATCCGCCTGTCTGCCTGTCACCAGGCTGTATCTCATGAACCGTAATAGCTAGACAGTTAAAATTTTCACAGTCATGTATTTCTGTTGCCGTTATAACAAAAAATACTAAACAGAATAAAATAAATATTTAAGTGGAGCTCCCACACAACAAACGTGATTTTTTGCCGTTTTTGCGATAATGGCATGGAATCCTTCGTGCGCGAGTCCGACTCGCACTTGGCCAGTTTTTTTTTTGTTATATCAGTTGTTTTGTTTTTTCTTTTTGTTGTTCCATGTACTTTCCTCAATTTCCTTTTCTTTTTGCAAAATTTGAAGCTAGGAACATTTAAACTATTATGGTACTTACCTTAAATATAATAGAGGTCCTCTTAGTTTGTATGTGTAAACCTGAAACAAATAAAAACATAATTTTAGTAACATATAAGTCACGCTAGATGGAGCGACGATCTTCACAGGGTGGCTGGTAGCAGTTGGATGAGAATTGACGAAAATCGAAATGAAGGTCATGCGATAGTAGAAGCATAATTATGTCCAGCAGTGGACTGCTTGAGGATGACGTTGACACATCATCATCATAAGCTTGTCACCCGATTATATTCTACTTCCTATCCTAATATAAACGCAAAAGTTTACGAGAATTCGAATGGATGGATAGATGATGATCCACTGAACAGATTTGAATGCAACTTAACAGTAATGTAGCTTATACATATGAATTACACAATTTATTAAGATATTGTTTAGACGTACTAATTCCACCCGGGTGGAGTGGCGGACTGTAGCTAATCTTATTAACCACACTAATATTATAAAGGGGAAGGTTTGTGTGTGTGTATGTTTGTTACTTCTTCACGTTCAAACGGCTGGATAGATCTGGATGAAATTTGGCACAGAGATAGATTATAGTCAGGAATAGCACAAAGGATTTTTTTTATACCGGGAATATGTTCCCTCGGGATAATTTTCGACTTTCACGCGGGTTAAGCCGCTGGCAGAAGCTAGTATTCAATATAAATGCCACAGTATCTGTTAACTTTACCGATTTAGATGAAATTTTGTATGAAGATAGTTTAAGACCCTGGAAAGGACATAGGAGATTTTTAGCCCGGTATTGTGTTGCCTTGGGATGATAAAACAGCTTTATACGCGGGCGAATACGCCGGCAGAAGCTAGTTATAAATATGTGGTCAAACTTAATTTATTTTAGTCACATTTTCTAGTACAATTGGTACTGGGAAGTTGGGTACATAGTCTAATTAGTATATTATTAGTACAACGGCTTACTACCTTTTTTAGGTTTCGTTGCGATAGCCATCTATAGGAAATATTGATTTAACCTGTAGGTATAGTTGTTTTTTTTTGTGGTATTTAAATTGTTGTGTGTCACGGAAAGTGATAGTCATGGAAAGGTGTGATTTTATAATGCATTTATGTGTTTTATTATTTTGGTGTTCTATAGTAAAAAAACAATTGGCACCAGGATTAGCAATTGATTTTGTTATTAGGTCATTTGTGTGCCTAATTGTTTATAGACATTTTTATGTAACTTTTGTTGTGAAACATTAGTATAAGGATCCTGCCATGTTACTCATACACAAGTTTAATCTGCTTTTGGATACCAGAATTCAATACTTAATACTTCTTCTTTGTGCATATTTTTGTCAAATATTTTTTATTATTATTTTGTAATTAGATTTATTTATGTTTTATTTTTATTTTTTTATGATTTATTTGGTCAAACCAAACCCAACCCACTTTTAAATTTAAAAGAACTCAAAACAGTTTTAATTTGACTTCTAAGTCTAAAATTGGCATTTATCGTTAGCTTCTAATGCACCTAATAAGGATCTAACACGTACTTAATTATTATATACCGTGAGAACACATGCTTATACAGTACGTTATAACACGAAAATGTACTGCCTACCCCCCACCGCAAGACAGCATCACGACTCCTCTCATATTAACCTACATTTCCTGCTTCATGTTTTGCGGATAAAACGCGAAGCTCAAACATAACATATAAACTAAAACAGCCTTCATTCAAACGCACACAGAGACACAGCCAACACACACTCACATATAGAACGAACACACGTGATTGGTCCGCTTTCACTTTCACTACAAACCTACATAGTTTGAATACCATGTGACGCAAGCCTATTGGTCGGTTCAACTTTGACCTTCCACACGATTGGTTGAAAATTCTCATATGTAAGGATTATATACGGAAGTGATATGGAGTTATGTACGGGTAGGCCCGTAAAACCTTATTGTTTAGGTATTTTAAGGCTCGCTGTTTGTTTTAATGGCCTGACTTATCCGTTACGGGTTACACCGGATTAGAAAGGGTTAATTGCTTCGGCGACTTGTGTATATAGTTACCTTATATTTCGAGGAAAAGGCTTTTAAACTATATGTTTACAGATTATTAATATCAACTTCATACAATCAAGTTTGATTTCTAAGAATTATATTGTTGTCTCAAAGAAATGTGTTCTAAGAACCTGTAATGAATCATCATACTTAAATAAGTTCTCTACATACATTGTACAAGTACATAAGCTATACTTATATCAAGTATGACAAGGAAAAAGTTCATATTCCATACGCGTTCCTACAAAGAATTTTCTGAAAAGATTTCACGAACGGCGGTAATCTTACAGAACCTACACACGTTTCTCTACACATCTATAATCTGTCATCTATATTGCTTAATTTTGATAGATATTCAGTTTTAAACTGAACACATTTTACCTTAACTTGTGTATCACTCAACAGGGAAAATGCCCACTACGCTTGTTCATTACCTGCTAGCGATTTCAGGCCATTTACAGCTTTCTAAAAGATACATACAGACATACATGGAACTTATTGTTGATCTTCTTCAAAAAGGCCAGGTGCGTAGTAATCATAACCAGCGTGCGTTTTTAGCGACATGCATTAACAGGAATAGGACTCCGTAAGGAGCCGTATTATAGTTTCTGCCTACACCCATGGGAAAAAACGCGTGAGTTTATGTAGGTATATGTTTTGTCAGATCAGATTTTTTCAAATTCTTGTATACTTTCTAAGTTTATCTTGCACATTACAGGCAACGGTGAAGGAAAAACATCGTGAGGAAGCCTGGATACATATAATAAATCTGTAGAAAAGTCGTTTTTGTACATTGAAAATATTTCCAAAAAAAAGCCAGTGTGTTAAAGGATAACCAACAGAATTCATTTCAAGCATTTTTGTATATTTTGTGCAAGCATCACGTAAAAATGTACGAAACCAATGTAGAACGTAACTTTTGTTTACCTAGTTTTTGTTTCATCGCAATCGGTTCACTCTATCAAAAGATTAAAGTGTTCAAGTAGTAAAAGTTCAAATAACAACACACGCAATTCAGATACTCGGATAGTTGAACTGTATAATCGATAGATGGCGTTGTGCACTTGACGTTATTTTCTGAATGGCGGTGTTAAGATTCTCGACGGAAGAAAGGCCCTTGAAAAATTTGGTAGGTTGGTAGGGTAGACATTGGAAGTTGACGAGAGCGAAGCCGCGGGCAAAGCTAGTAGATAATATAAGTTTGAAATCGCCAACCCGCTTTGAACAAGCATGGCAATTAATGCTCATGCCTTTTCTGTATGAAAAGAGACCTTTGCACGGCAGTTACCGTATACTTAGTTTAGTTGGTATTATTATTATTTACTTCAGTAAATTACACATAAGTTACATACTACGCAGTTATAAAACTTGAACAGTACTAAGTCAGTCATTATCTATGAATACAAAGACTATATTCAGATGAGTTATGTTTTTTTCTTATTTCTTGTATTCCTTAGTTCGGGGTCAGCTGATAAAGCAATAGGAGTTGACTAACTAGTTGCTGAATACTGGGTGTGCTTGTTTTATTTGTTACATCATTATGCATGCCTGTATAGATAAAAGTAAGGTAGGCAGAGGGTGTAAACTGTGATTTTTTCAGTATTTTTTGTTCTAACGATCTTTTGTCCGTTTCCGGTGACTGTGTGGAATCATAGCTTGCATGTTTCGACATACTTCCTAGTGTTCGATTGAGTTGTAATTTTGATCACACGATTTTCGTGGCAATGGAATTTCGATTATAAAAGCTTGTTTTTAGCCCCTTACGGAAATAGAAGGGTGTTATAAGTTTGACTTGTGTATCTGTGTATTTGTTTATCCGTCTGTGGCATCATAGCTCCTAAACGGATGAACTGATTTTGATTTCGTTTTTTTTTTGTTTGAAAGGAGACTTTATCGAGAGTGTTCTTAGTTATGTTTGATGAAAATAGGTTCGGCCGTTCTAAAGTTATGGGCTGATTTATTGATTGAATCGGGTAGTTTTCGCAAGATATCGTGTCACAATTACGTTTATCTATAGATTGACGATCGAAGCCTGTCTATTACTAGATAATTTATGTAGCATGCAATCAAAATGTGTCAGAGATCTTTTCTTAATTTTACTTGCTAATTATTATTTCGATCTCGCCTAAAGGAGCCTATGGTTGAGGTCTAAGAAGGAGCGAGCAAGCCCCGATGATGCCTGTTATCTTTTGCTTTAAATGCTCATGGCTCATAATCCTATTCGAGCATAGTATTTAAAATACGTTACAAATTACTAGCAAACGGTCAAAGGTCATACTTAATACTCTCGTGTCTGGACATCAACAATTGTGCTCCAACTAGATACTTTCAGTGCTTAACAATTGGTGCCATTGGGTAAGTAGTGATATCAACGGCGGAAGTGACATGTTATCATAATAACGTCAATATTTGTAAAAGCTTAACACAATTTTGAAGCTTTTTTTTCATGGCGGTAAGTTTTGAGTGATTAACCTGAAGCATTATTTATTGTAAAAGACTGAGACTGGATTAGTTGCTAAATAATTAAAGATAAAAAATAGCTTAGTTTTCACCCCCAAGGCTTGAAACCGGTTTTAAATAATCTGTTATTATATGTCATCAACAGTTTTATCGTTTATTTTGTTTGAAGTCTAAACGTTAAAAGAACGGTATTGACATCCCTAGTTAACTGGTTTAGGTGGGGCGCGCGCAATTTTTGTATCTCCGTGCACGTTGATTGCATAAATATAATTATTCGTGTAGATTTTTACGACGTACGACCGTTTCCAATACGTGTTTGTTTACGACTGAATCGTTTTTGTACTTCAGCACGATTGCGCATTGAAGCTAGGCGACCAAAAACCATTCATAACCGGTTAATTCCACAAAACCTATTCAAGAACTTTTGTTGCCTAAAACCGTTTAATTGTGGTTAAATATAGAACAAAACCGAAAGAAACAGTTCCCTATATACTTAGGTGTTAACCAGTTCGATTTCTTTTCCGGTTTCCAAGCCTTGTTCACCCCTAATTCGTATTTTAAAACACTGAACTTAAACCAAAGTTTGGCGCACTTTCATTACAGAGATACACTGATAATATTTCATTGTACCTAATGTCAAATCCTAGTTTATCAGGCTAAAAAACCCACGACAACAACTAATAATATATTTACTTATCTCTAGTCGCTTTTGTTAATATATGAAATAATTTCATGCGTTACTAGTAATATATTATAAATTATGCCTATTACAAGTTGTGTGTCCAGTGGGTTTTTCTATCTGCAAAATTACGCACTACAATCTTCAACGCAACCTCTTTAAAGGATGAATACTTAAAAAGCCATTCTTGGTCCTAACCTACGTTATTAAAAGTAACTTTTGTACAAAATACCATGCTTCAAGACCTAGTAAATTAGGCAAAGCGATGTTTGTCAGTCAATTTAACATTTTTATTCTAAAATATGCAAGTGGTACATCCCTATTTTTTATGCGATCATAGTCCCGTGCCGACCTTAGGGTCAAAAAACTCTTAGAAAACAGTATAAGGAAGAGTGAACTCCTTATCTCAGGTTTATATAATAATAGTACTATTATAATAATATTATAACATTTATTATTTCCACGATAAATTATAAAGAAAGTAAGACTTTGAGTCATTGACCAGGTGGAGAGTAAAATTCGAATGTAAAGCTACCATAGACGTAGAGCGTCGCGACAATATGACGACGATGCGACAGCCTCTTATAAGATAAATAATTTAAAATTGCTGTATTATTTATTTATTATTAGCCTTTAAGTAGCGTTGCAAAATAGACGTTGCATGTTTTAAATTATTTTTATCATCGAAAGATAGAGTTGCACTGCCTAATCTACCGCCTCTATTTTTATCGATAACGATTTTTAGCCACGTGGTCCTCAAGTTCGGCCCTGGCCGGATATGAAAAGTAGAGTTGGCTGGTTGGTGCTCTATTTAACCAAAATTTTCATTAGGCAAGTGAGCTTGCTCTTTTTGAAACTGTTTCTACATAATATTTTTTTTACACCTGCATCTTTTTTTAGGACCTCTAAAATGGGCCACTATAAGCCAGTGGCTACCAACTAATGCCCATTTCAAAACGGCTTGTGTTTAAACACCGCCCAAAAAAGTACCTATTTTACTACCAAAAAAATTCTAAACGGTTACCAAAATGGATAAATGGTCACCAAATAACGTTTCCTAAAATATTATGAAATAAATCCATTTTTTCGTATTATTGACTGCCAAAAAAATATATGGACGCCTTTAAAGTCGACGGAGCCCCGCTGCGCGGGGCTCCTATTTCCGTCCGCAGGGTCTAAAGTAACCTAACACGAACGAGATGACGGGAGCCGAGTTCGCTCGCTTTGCTCGCTCACTTCGGCTCCCGTCATCTCGTTCGAACCTAACCTGTCCGTGTCGGGGTGCCCTAAGCTCCTGAGCTCGCTTCGCTCGCTCTTGGACTAATTCGTTAAAAACACGAATACACCCGGTATATTAATCTTTGAGTTGGATAGAATTTGGTGACCGTTGATCCATTTTGGGAACCAATTATTTTATTTGGTGCCTAAGCTTAGAGTCTTAAAAATATTTTTGATGACCGTCTAAATTATACCCTTTCAAAACTACACATATACAGCTAGTATTGTACTAAAATGTTAATAAAAATATCAAACAAGATTACAACTGCATATTTGTCTGCGTTATCTTATCTGCAGCTCTTTCTACTAATATAGTGGACATGACTTGAGGCAGCTTCGATTTTAGATGTACTATAAAAAAACTAGATTTTCTACGTTTTCTTTCATATCCCTCTATCAAAATATTGTCCTTTTGTAAAAAACCTAATACACCTTTTCACACTATGTTCCTATGCTGTCTAAAAAATAATAAATGTAGTATTAGTACGGACCAAAGTCAAAAAGCGAATGCCATAGCCAAGCTTGGTAGCAGAGCTATGTGCCCACGGTACAATAGAAATGTTAGTATAAGTCAAGACCGAATTTCGGTCATGGTGCTAAATAACAGCGACAATATTTATAAAGCACCTAAGTAAGTGAGTGTGTACCTAGTGTTTGCTAAGTTACTTATAGCAATTATTATCCAAGATCATATAAAAATGTGGAAAATGCCCAATTAGTTCATTTATTTATTGGGACACCCAACAGTAGCAACCTTCTTACAACGTCACCTGACCATAAATATCGTGACGAAAACTTGTCTATGATAATATACAAATATTAATGCCGTGTATGAAAACGTTAGGTTTTAGATAAGGACTGCATCGAACGTTAGGGATGCGACTGTGGCTGTCTGTTGTCGATACTTTCAACTATCGATGTTTTATTTCAAATTTAAAAATTGAATTCGTGACACGATTTCGTGTGTTTAAGGATAAGTTGAGTGTTTTTTCTTTATATTTATCTAGTAATATTGCACACTAAACTCATAAATGTGTGCACGTTTTTATTAAAATTGGTACTAAACTAAAAACTTCAACGTAAAAGCTTGTGATTAGGTTTCTTAAACTTTAGAAAGTCCAATTGAAATAACGCTTCAGTGAGTATTTAAAGTTGAAAGTCATCACACATCACAGTTCATAGTCGATAAAATTGGCGTCACATCCCTAAGCTAGGGCTGGGCTAGTTATCGTTGCAAGAGATTGCGAACTTGATATATCGTTTGATAACGTGTGCCGAATAATTCTAGATTACGTACGTGTCAAACAGCATATATACTAGGTTCTTTTTTATTTTTCAAATGATATCAGTAAAATTACAAAATTTTGGGCCTTGGATTTCGTGTAAGTGTGATTTTTATCAATCGCTGTTTTTAATCAAAAGCTGGGGATATTTTTGGTATCTCTGCCACAACATGGGCCACCCGGTGAACCATTATAATTTACGTTGAGCCTATAGATTAGATTAGCGGTATTTTAGCGTGGATGCATTTTTGTGGCAAGTATCATTTTGTGGCAAGAGAATATCTTTTCATTATCATCATAATTTATCATTTCAGCCGAAAGACGTCCACTGCTGGACATAGCCTCCCCCAAGCGTCGCCACACTGATCGGTCCTGTGCGTGCCGCATCCACCGGACTCCTGTAGCCTTGACCAGGTCGTCGCGCCACCTAGAGGGAGGCCTTCCAATGGTTTGTATTCTGGTAGCCGGTTCTCATCCGGGAATTTTTCACCCCTAGCCACGCCGTACCGTATCCGAGGGTGGGCGGGCTGCCGGGCACTTGAGGCTATTTTTCTTGCGCTATTATTGCTTGGAAGGCGGTTGGCGATCGCAGTTTTATTGCACAGAGAATACTGCTGCTCATTCTCTAGTATATCCCTTAGTCGCCTCTTACGACACCCATGGCAAGATATGGGATGGTGAAATTCTTTACATCCGACGCCACACGGAACCTATCTTTTAAATTATCTTATTAAAAAACACTGAGACCATCGATAAAAGTAATATTTTTGATACGCTAAAGACTTTTCACTATTTCAAATGACGTAGACTTTCAACGTAACAAATAAAACGTAGTTGTTGCTTAAAATCGTCATCATACGACTAAGTATTTGACAAGGAGCGACTGCCTGGCCTCCACAAGATACACCTTGGCATGGCTGGTGTGACGCAGTCTTAAAAAGAACCCTAAATAACAATCAAGAACACAAGAATTCTTCTAACTTCCAAAAACAGGCAGTCAATTTTAAACCCACTATCGCCTCTGCCTACCCAATTTATTACTACAGCGTCACCATAATTAATTACTACCCATGTTTATATGTAATTGACTCCTAGATATGTACTGTTTGTTTGTCATCCGGATGAGCACGCTATGTTTAAAAACAAATTATTGGTCAACAAGGTGATAGGTGAGATCTTAGTACTAAACTTCCTTTGGGGTATGACAGTTGAAAGGTTAGTTCGTGAAATAACTTATAAACACTAAAACTAGAATAATTTATATCCGTTAAAGCATCTAAAAGTGCTTTTGAATTGTTAAGTAGTCGGTCAGTCTAAAAGATGAAGCTTCGCAAGCGTAGGTAGATCTCTACGGAGAAGAACATGCAAGGAACTATGGGTGATATTTACAACACGTGTTTACATGGTATATGAGTGGAAACGCCGCCGCCGGGAGGGAACACCCTCCCTAGAAGGACAGATCTTGTGATCTTGTGTTGGTGACGTTCTTCAGAAAGGTTACGTGGTACACCGAGCATGCATGTAGGTATGACCAGATATAAATGAAACAAAAGGACTGTGCAAGGATCGTAACACATGGCGTTCTGTAGTTTCTGCTTAACCCCATAAGAAAAAATAGTAAATATAAAAAAAAAAAAACGCTAAAAAGGCCAAGAACCAAAAAATCTAAGATAATATGTGACATTCATCAACCCGCACTGGGCCCTTGTAATTGATTAATGCTCTAGCTACCTTTAACCTTTTGAGTGCCTAAAACGTGGATTCACGTGAGACACAATGGCTTTTTATTTGTTTCGTTAATTGCGGTTTAACATTATAGACTGACAAAGCATTTTGGTGTCTGAGTGTGTCTTATCTGTCATTGATACCTATGAAATAGTCTGTTTCTAAAGCTCACAAAAAAATAGTACTACTGTACTTAAAATCAAGATCCCCCCTTCTAATTTTGATAAGTCTTATCAGTAAACTTGCTGTCTCATTCCATGGTGTTAGCTCTCGTGATTGGCTGACCAAAACGATAAACACCAATCATACACTCGTAAGTTGATAGATATGTTGACAGCTGATAAAGCGGAATAGGCTTAGAAACTTGTAAAAAATTATATTGATAGAACTAGGTATGCTTCATTGAAAGTCAATAGTTGAGCTTGGCCTACTAATACCGCCCTTGCTGCAACGAAATAAAGGCGATTTTTAGGTGAAGTTCTTACTGTAGACGTGCAGTTTACTGAAAATCTATTTTTCATATTTAAAGCAGTTTTTTATTGTACTTAGTGCCCCGAAATACAATCAGACGAATACAGAACCTTCTTTTTTTGAAGTTTTTCAGAATCAACTCTTAATACCAACGATAGCTGAATAAAGGGATTCAGACATGACGTGACGTTACAATAAATGAGTGGGTATCTACGTAGACCGTAATTAACCGACCTATTGCAAAGTGGACCTATACTGTATATAGAGTCTAGACAGTATAGGTTCACTATGCAACGGTTTCTCCTTATTGGACCCTTACAATCAAGCCAGAAATTTCAGTCTTATCAAGAAGTATCGTTCCATACAGCATATACGGTAAAATCCGTTGTTACGATGGATCTGAAGAAGATCGTGTCAATCCATCGCGCCGAATTTCGTCGATCACAAAGAGCCATACACCTTCGTTACGATGTTCATGTTTGTATTGTTTTATATCGTCTTCGATATCGTCTTCGATCTAGTAAATCGTTTACGATTTGGACGTACACCATCGATTCGTGGTTGCGATCGGTCTGAAAAAACGGATCGTAAAGACGGATCGTACCGTTTATGGGGCCCTTAACACTTGTTTATAGAAGACAGAACGGCAGTCATTCAGTCCATCTTGAATACTGATATTCAACTTTATCGGGTTAGACAGAAAAAGCCTAGGCAGACGATGATGCATTTAAAGGGTGGGAAGCACTTTCTGCTGATGCCAAAACACACATAGCTTGAACAATGAGAAGATTCGCCTTGAATCGATCAATATGCTGACATGATAGTTCAATTCTTAAAACAATTGCAGTTAAATTCCTTAACTGTGTTTTGCGCAATATTCTTGTTAAAGTTAACTAATACGGTTACTGAGAAGTTTGCTTAGATTGACACGTTTCCTTTCGATTGTTTTGATATTATTGTGGTTCTTGCTAAGATGGATTTTACAGAGTATAACGACAACATAATACGCTTGTTACCCCGAAAGGTATGGCAGTAAAGTAAGTTTTTCTTAAAGTTAACCATGTTGTCTAAGCCCGCCATTTTTTATCCTGTAAAGTCTCTTACTGGATCGGATAGGAGACTTTACATTCGTTGAAATTGGTTTAATAGTTCTGGCAGACCGATAACAAAAATAATTAATTAGTTCAGTTATATGCCGTCTGTGACCTGCTTAAGGTTGCGGGAAGGCGTTGGATGCGAGACACACGAGACCGGTCAATGTGGCGACGCCTGGGGGAGGCCTATGTCCAGCAGTGGACATCTTTCGGCTGAAATGATGATGTTGATGCCGTCGGTTATTATATACGAGTAATGCGTATACGATTTAAATTTAAAAAAGTCCGGCTAGTATAAATACTATATAAATATCATTGGCAACTGGTATTTTAGTATATTTCTTAAAACCGCTGTGTCCTTTAAATCCGGGATATTTTTCTTCGTGTGATAAATAAAAAAAATTGCTTACTTAAATAGCAACATTTTATGTACTAACTAACAAACAACAATCAATCGTAGTGTTTGATGCAACGTGTGGCCTGAGGATGGTCACTCATCCTCAGGCTGACTTCGGAAAATGTTGCTAAACCTTGAAGTTAGGGCCATGCGGTTGTTATAACTTGCCACGAGCTCACGACAAACAAACAACATCACCTAATTAACTAGCATTTAGCGACTTAACTTAATATTAGGTGCAGTAGTTCCCAAATATGTAAAACGTTATGTTTTCCTTGATGAGTGTTATTGTATAGTACATAGTACACTCGTAGACAAAAGTTTTATTACTATATGGTATTGGGTAAACTGTGCACTTAATTCCTGTTTTCTTGAAGCCAGTCAAATCTTTCGCAAATTTTTATCATAATTATGTAATTTAGAACGCTACCAATCCCTAGTCTTTGTTTGTGTTACTGACTTTTAATTTAATATTAAGAAAGTGCATTAGAGTAACAAATACTTTTGAAAGTTGAGAGCAAAAGGTTAGTAGTAGTAAAAAGTTAAAACAATCCTATCTCTCTTATCATAATAATAGTTACACCAATTTTCAATACCTCCGAACAAAATTCCATTCAAACACACTCGCGCGCAAACCCTAGTACATTTTAGATAACGGAGTAGACACTTCTGTCCTCGTCAGTACTGAGTAATCGGCCGGCTAGACGCAATTCGTCATATACCTACGTCCTACAGAGTACAGGATACGTCGCAAAAAACTAATATTAACTAATAACTTTGTTTATTAGAACTTGTAATTGCTATGTATTATTTACTTATTCAGAGCTTGTCGGTAAATATAATAAGTGCTTATACAGGTTAAGCAACATTTGTCTAGGTCGGTCCGTGGATGGGTGACCGTTCAAAGACCCCGTGCGAGTCGATCTTCAAGGTTAAGCAAGAGGAAGTCCACCAGTTCGCTTACCTAATATTTTCATTAAAATACACATTCTTTTGAACCGACTTAAAAACAGGAGGAGGTTCTCAATTCGGTTGAATTTTCTTTTGTACGGAAATTTTCCGTAAACTTTAGGACCTTGCTACGTCGATAGGAAATCATTAATACATAATTGATATTTCCTTTATATAATTGTTATAAATTTTGAGCTGAAAAGGCTATCAATTGCAATCAAATCAATCAAAATAGTTTATTTCAAATAAACCTTAAAGGTACTTTTGAATTGTCAAACAACAAAAAAATATGACTCTAGTTGCAAATTCGCAAACAATATACATATAAGGACTTATGAGGTATTAGGTAAAGCATGGGTAGACCACAGGTATGTGTTGGGTTTTATATTTTCTAAATGCATGCACGCTTATGGGTAAAATTAGCCTTTTAACCAATGGATTTTCCGTAGATAAGATTTACTACTTCCGCTTCCTTATAAACTTTCACCCCGAGATAATAAACTTCCGTGTATTTTTTTCAAAAATCCTACTTTAATTGTTCACCATTGCTATTTAAGGAACTAGCGACCCACCAGGCTTCACACGGGACAAATTATAATTGTTTATAATCTTTAATTGTTTATCGCTCTTTGTATGAGTGAAAACTATCAAAATCCCTTGCGTGGTTTAGAAGTAAGCGGAGAAAATAGAGAATGACGTCGACAGACGCGGACACCCGCTTTGGTTTTAGAGATTCTTGTATGGTACTTCTAGATCTTGCAGTTTTGGTTGTGTGTTTTCTGCCAGTGAGTTGATTATTCAAATTATTTTTATTTAAAATTCGAGATTATTATCAAATTTTGGAACAAGAAACTCTATGTCAGACTTGATAAAGATCAAATTCCATTGCAAGCCATAGTTTTTAGGGCTTTTTGACAGATGGTAACTTAAAAATCATTTTTTCTTTGATGGCGATGGATCGAAATTATCTCAAATTATAATAATTCAATAAAATTAAAAGACAGAGATATATTCAACGTGGCAATGCTGCCAGCGTTCTGAGCTAAATGTCATTCGATGTCAGCGATGGCGTTGGTCGTAATGACAAAATGTAACGGATTGATCACCTGATCGATAGCACTTGACAATTCTATATTTTTTTTACAATCGCTGTCGCCTCGTTTTTGATGATAGAATGTCACTTGTTTAGGGCCTCTGGGCACTTTTTTTAGGGCCTCTGGGCACTTTTTTTAGGTCCTCTGGGCACTTTTTGCATTAACAGCGATGTAGACAAGTTTTTTTAAACCCAATGTGTAAGCTATGTGTAAGCTAGCATTATTGCATGTTTCAAAGCACTAGGCACTAAATTATCTATTTGCTATAAAACTAGAAATTTGGACTTATTTTAAGGTACCAGAAGTTCTCTTATATAAAAGGGGTGTCCCTAGCAATCTTTTTCTGTTCGTTGTTATGTTTACAGTATCCAGTCCAGTGCAGTGTTTCCAATATATTTTTACGCTTAATAGACTAGCTAGATAACCATCTCACCAAAAGGTAAGCCATGATGTGGTAGACATCTCACACGCTTGCTTGGAACTAGCCGATCACTCTTGTCATTTAAACTTATTGATATGAATTTGTAGGTAAGGGTAGGGGGGTAGGTAGGTATAATTGTGGATTCTAGTATCTAATGTGATACACTTTATCAATCAAAGATTTGCTGGGATGGGCAAAAACACAATTTTGAGTTAAGCTTGTCTTTGTACAAGAGCTATCAATTCGCTGTGTACTTTGTTACCTTTGTTACCAATAAATAATTAAGAAATAAAATAATTCTAATGAAATGTGTTTAAATATCAGTAATTCACATATATCATTGCATTTACCTCTGTCACCCAGGTGTACTGCATTAAGGTAAGCTTTTTCTCGAAAGTTCACATTGAGTGCGTCATTTAAACAGATAGGGATATCCCTATCTGTTTAAATGCCTGCCTGTTTATTTCAGTACTGTTGCGCAGTGTTAATATATATTAACACTGCGCAACAGTACTGAAATAAACAGGCAATGTCACTTAGTGTTCCTGAAAACGTTCCATAGTTATCCTTAGTCGTCGTTACACGGTAATACAGAGCCTAAAAACACTAATGACTATTTAAATAATATTATATTTAATTGAATAGGAGCGATACCTAATTTGATAAGAAAATTAATAAATAATTTTCGCGGTTATAATTAAAATATTTAGGGAAGTCTAAATTTTTTGCGCATTAGATTAATATAACTATTTTATTTTATTTATATTATTGCCGGAACTTTTCAGGTGTGACAACGACGGTCAAATTAGGCTTCCTGGTCGAGGGGTTGCTAGCACGACTGTTAACGTGGGATCTTGGGTTCGGCCCCCGTATCAGTAAAATGGTTTTTAATAAGTAAATATCTCGTTTAATGGCAATAGACTCGTGTTCTATTAGTTGCACTAATTTAGTTGCGAAATGTCAATCTGAACTAGTACTCATCATCAGCCTTTTAATGTTCCCACTATTGGGACACAAGCCGCCTCTCTGTGAGAGGGAATGAGCCATAATCCACCACGCGGGCCCAGTGCGGGTTGGTGGATCTCACATGTCTTCGAATTTTTGTTTCCAAGACGATCGAATCCTCACGATTTTTTCCGTCACAGTTTTGAGAGCTGTGGTGATGAAATAATTTACACAAAGTAAAGCGCCTGCCTGGGTTAGAACCCTCGACAACTTGTAAGCCGTGGCCGCTATCACTGGGCCACCACTGCCCTCACTTGGAAGTCGTGTGTCAGTTGCTAATATTATAAAGTGGTAATTTCGTTTATTTTGTATATTTTTATCGCGAAAAGTTTTCGGTTCCCGATTTCAGGGTTCTCGGTTTCGGTTTCGGGGGCGAAGGCGCTGGATAAAAGCTAAACATCAACAATTCTGACTATAATTTTTGAAAGTCTGTCTCAGATTTCGTAATGAACTTATTTTAACCGTTACAAGTTTATCATCGCTTCAAAGACATTCAGGATAAGAGTTTGGAATGCGACTCCATATTTAAACACAGATGCAATAACGCATTTTTTATCACAGGCAACGGTGTTTTATTAACAATTAGTTCTAAATAATTGTTTACGTACATAATTCCGGTCTGTCCGTCCGTTTTATAGATAATAATGCGGTATCTAAGAATTACCGTAACAGGAGACAACGCGGGGTGGTCTACTATGTATTATTACACTAAACTCGACACTGAGTTTTTACCTACAGCACTGTTTTATTGTAAAGAGCATTAGAGGATTTATGTGTGTACTATTTTTGTAAATTATTAAAAAAAACAATTAGCCGATGAAATATGTAGATAAAGCTTTAATTAGATTGTAGACATCTTAATGCTTTCATCATCTTCATTTCAGCCGAAAGATGTCCACTACTGGACATAGGCCACCCCCAAGTGTTGCCACATTGACCGATCCCGTGCGTCTCGCTTCCAGCGCCTTCCCGCAACCTTAACCAGGTCAAGCAATGTGACCTGCCCTCTGCCACTTAAGTTTGGCAATTCTTCGGGATATTTCGTTACTTTCGGTTCTCCTGCGGATATCCTCATTTCTGACGTGATCACGCAACGAAACTCCGAGCATAGCCCTCTCCATTGCCCTTTGGGTGACTTTAAGCTTTCTGATAAGGCCCAATGTGAGCGACCACGTCTCGGTCCCATAGGTGATCACTGGCAAGACACACTGGTCATTAACTTTTGTCTTGAGACACTGCGGTAAATTGGACGAGAAGATACCACGCAACGCTTTAGAAAGAGTTTTTTTTTTTTTTGCTAGAGGAAATAAAGTGAACTTAGATAATCACTTTTGTTTAGGACTGTAAGACAAAAGCTTTTTATTGTCATCTTCAAACTGTTGACAGAAAGATAACTACGTTTAAAATTCGTTAAATCTAAATCTTATAATAGTGATATCTGATAAGGGCGGTTACGCCCTTCATCCGATCCGTGTTCGTGAAATTTCGGTGCCGAAGTAGCCGTAGTACTTCTTGTAGGGATGCTTACGCACTACATCCGAACTCTATCCGTCATACTCTGTCATAATTCAGAACATTTTGAACTCGGAACTTGAGTCCGTGTCCGTGATCCGTGCCCGTGATTTGAATCACGGGCACGGATCACGGACACGGACGTGTTCTTTATTTGTTAATTTTCCGAGGTTGTTGACAAACACTTTCTTTTAAAAACAAGTGAAAATCGCATTGCAACTTGTTTATTATCCGGTGATATATTATACCAAAATAGGTTATAAATATTATTACACCAAAAGATAAAAATCTGGTTGGTAATGCAGCCGAGTGCCTGATACTCGTAGTTGTACTACAATACACCGTGTTTTCTTTGCTTATAGTCACGTGAGAAGAAAAAAACAAGAGGACCTCCCTTTTTTGTAAAGTCGGTTAGCGATGATATTTATTTTTACAAGCCCTTGTATCTTGTAATCGATTTTTGAAGCACTTCCTGGCATCCGATTAAGACAAAAATTGGCGTATTTATGTATTTTGCAAACATTGAAATAATGTGGTAGGTACTATGATCTTTTGGAGGAGCCGGTAGGTGGCCATAGCACTCCTCAACCAGAATAGATAGCACCATTGTGTTTGGGCTCATATTACATAACGTACTTTTTAGTGCATTCAAAGCTTGTTTTAAAAAGATTTTTTTACTTTTAATTATTATAATAGTGAAATGTTTGATACTTAATAGTACTAAGAGTGAAATATGAATGTACATAATATAAAAATGATAGCTGAAAATGTAACACTGTGCACGAATCACGGCGCAGGATTTGATCCTTACGATTAATAGATTTCTCGGGGTAAATACGCAGCATTATATCTTTATCAAAGAAAAATACAGTTTTGTTAAAAATAAAATAGATGATTTTACTTTTAACAAAACATTACTTTTCTTTGAAAAACACTTACTCCACTTTTCAGCACGAATTACGTTTCTTTTGACAAATCATAATATCTCTGCCTTTCTGCCTACCCCGTTTCACACATGACAAATCTATTTAGGCGACATAATAAAAATACAGTATGTTAGCATAGGCTATCTAGGCAGAGCTGTATGCTCGCCTTATCTAGGTTCAATGCTCACCGAAAGATAAAAAAATATATACCAGCGACTGTTTCCTTTATGTAATACACACATTAGATTGTGTTGGACGCTAGGTTAAACGTCGGTAGTCGAGGACAGGAATATGATGGGTAGGTGTGTTGAAGAATGAGACTGTGTTTTTTTTATTCATGTTAACCGCTTGAGTGGATCCACGTTTCGGGGATCGGGGCTTTCGGGGATACAATGGCTTTACAATCATCATCATCATCATTAGCCCATTAATGTTCCCACTGCTGGGACACAGGCCTCCTCTCTGTTAGAGGGAATGGGTTTAGTGGATGTAACATGTCTTCGAATTTCGGTTCTAGGTTCCTAGGTTCCGGTTTCCTCACGATGTCTTTTTTTTATGGCTTTGTAATAGTTTTGGTAATTACGGTATTCAACTGCTTTATGGAAGTGATCCTGTAAGATTGTTGAGTACAAATCTAAATCTGAACTTAATATTCTAAAGAGGTAAAATTGATTGTTTGAAATTTATTTACTGATAAAAAGCTAACAATACTGTCGAGTGCCAAAGGCTTTTTATCTCGAAAAAATGTACGGTTCCTATGGAAAGGCCGCGGGACCGAAGCCGTAAAAAAAAATCAAAACCGGCCTAGTGTGAATCTGCCTCGCGCATAGAGGGTTCCGTATAAACAACTACATTCACCAAAATAAATAGGTAACATTACTAACGTTCATTAACAATGAAAGCACTGAACATTGCTCTAAAAAAGGGTCAAAATCAACTTTGCCATTCGAAAACTGTTTTCCCCATACATCAATTACTACATTACTATTACTAGTACATTATTAGTACTAGTACATTAGTATTTACTTTTCCAAGTGCATTTTGTAAGTTGGTAGACGATTACTCGTAATCTTGTAAAGCCTCCTTAGCTGTGATAGTTTTCCTTTTAATTTTTCACATTCCCAAAAGCAACCATTTAGCTTGCAGGAGGAGACACTTGACTCTAACAAAATATTTGCTATTTAAAGCTTAATTTTACTCATACGGATCCATGAATCGAAAAATAGTTTTCACAGACCCGTAACATTTTTGAGTAGCCTATCCAACGACGAAATGGTATAGACGAGATAATAAAGAAAAGAAACCCACGTATAGTGGGGATCCACTTTACGTGTACAGGAGGTACCCCAAAAAAAATTGTTTTCATGGTTTATTTTACCACTTTGTCGGCGTGATAAGTATTTATATCCATGCCAAATTATAGCTTTCTAGTACTAAGAGTATAGATCTGAGCTAAGCTGCGGACGGACCGACGCACTATGGGACCAAACAGTATTTTCCATCTCAAAAATGGTTTTGACGTAAATCCATAGATCCCTTTATGGTTTTATACTCTCAAAGGATGGAACTTACGAATTAATTACAAAAAAAATTAAATAACTTAGTTTTACGTATATAAAATAAACCTCAAACATTGGGCATACATATTTCCATGCCAATTAAATTACCGTTAAGGAAGTTAAACACAAAATTATTCGTAAGTTTTCCAAGGAAGTATGTTAGTGTTATACATCATTAGATAGCTTAGAATGTATACTTTACAAACACGTTCAGTTTTTTTTTAAAATATCGTTTTATTTAAAAAAAAAAAATTGTGAAGTAAAGAAAATTTCGTTTTTGTTTATTTCAATTGGAGTTTTCCTTGTTGCCGATGGCTGCCGGTGTCAAGTTAATCACTCTATTAGAGACCTTACCTATTCAGTAATATGAGGATTAAAAAAAAAACGCAAGAGGTGATTTATAAGCAATATGTCAATCGAGGGAAAATAAAAAAATCCCCGAAAGTTACGGTTCTTCTTTTTTATTATGAAATATTATATTTAATTATTTTATATAAGCAAACAAATTAATAGAATACAAGAATCTTCCCATTGCATTTTTGTTAGCGGTGATCACCTTAACCACAAGTATGATAAACTATATTGCTGCGGAAGTTCTATTTATCTGTTGTGGTAATTTATTACAATCAGTACTATTTACACTATTTCGATGAGAACTATCATAATCAATTGTCCCATGGTTTGTGCACAAGGCACCAAAATATTGGTCCTTTATATACCCGCGTTTTCAGCATACTATTCATCAAAGTTTTCAGATACTTCTTTTCAATAACAATTAACAGTCAAAAACATATATATTATCTAACAATGAGTGAATTCGTTTGTGTTCGACGCGATCTTTGTGATCAAATAATAAGAGGGAAAAGTACTTCAGACCTCAGACAATATTTGTTGGACAACTTTCAATTATCGGAAACTGACGTTAATACTGTAATAGAGAGTATTCAAAAAAATCTAACATCAAGTTGCAACCAGAAATGGACGAAAGCTCAAAGAAAGCCAGACAGGTTCGAGAGTCTATACTCAAATTGGTTAAATGGTGAGTTTAAAGTACCATTGAATTCTTGCAGTACCTCAACATCTGAAAATTCTGGCTTGAATACTGGTGATCGTGGTAGACCAACAAAACCATATGAAGAGTGTTCGGAAAACACAAAGAAAAGAAAAAATATGGAACTGGTCCAGGAGTATGGAATGGGACATGTCCGTAACGCCTATGTGCAAGGTTTACGATCCATGGGTGAAAATGACGAAGCATCAATTGTGACTATTATCAGAAATAAAGAAAACGAAGAGAAAAAAGTAATTCTACAAAACATACTTAATCCAGATAATGCACTTTCCTTTACAAAAGAGGAGGCATTGAGTATGTGTATTGAAACAGATCTAACCAAAGCCCAATATGCGTACCTAAGAAAAAGGCTTGTTGATAAGAATTTAAGTGCTGTATTGCCTTCGTATCAAATACTAAGTGAAGCAGAAAAGGCTTGCTATCCGCCAGCATCCAGCATAACGGTGACAAATATAAGCGCAAAAATCAATCTGCAAGATCTCTTAGACCATACAGTCTGCCGTATTATAAAGATAAAGTCAGGATCGACAAATCACAATCGTCTTAAGCTGTTCACTAAATGGGGATGTGATGGATCCTCTGGGCAAAGTGAATATAAACAAACTCTACCGGAAGAAAACGAACAAATATCAGATGCTAATTTGTTTATAGTGTCCCTTGTACCATTGCGACTAGAAGACGAAGAAACTTCTGCAGTTGTATGGCAGAATCCCACTTGCTCATCTGTTAGATATTGCAGACCAATTTCATTAGAATTTGCAAAAGAAACTCCCGAAAAAACTACAGCGGTTGTCAGTGAAATTGAAGCCAAAATTAATCAATTGATTCCAACTCTTGTGGCAATAGACGACAAAGTCATCGAAATTAAACATGAACTTTTTATGACAATGATTGATGGGAAAGTTGCTCAAGTGTTAACGAACACATCATCCAGTGCTACCTGCACTGTTTGTGGAGCAACTCCCAGACAAATGAATGATCTTTCAAAAGTTACAACGAGAGTTGAAAATGAAGATGCGTTTTAATACGGATTGTCGACACTACATGCATGGATAAGGTTTATGGAGATGATCCTCCATATTTCTTACAATTTAGGTTTTGAGAAGTGGTCAGCAACAACTCCAGAAAACAAGCAACTTAAAGAAGACAAGAAAAAATATGTCCGAAAACGATTCCGAGAAGTGCTTGGTTTGCACATTGATAAACCACGTCAAGGTTCCGGTAATAGCAATGACGGAAATACGGCAAGGAGATTTTTCCAAAATTACCAATGTTCTGCAGGAATAACCGGAATTGATGAAGAATTAATCAAGAGATTATATGTAATTCTTCAAACTATGTCATCGGGATTCCCTATAAACGCAGAAAAATTCGGCCGCGCAATTATACGTAAGCAAATATAACTGGTACTACATGCCATCTTCGGTCCATAAAGTTCTTATACATGGTGCTAAAATAATAGAGCATGACGCAGTTTTGCCTATAGGACAATTATCCGAAGATGCCCAGGAAGCCCGAAATAAAGATTACAAGAAATATAGGTTACATCACGCTAGGAAGTGTTCCAGATCAGCAAGAAACGAAGACGTTCTGCATATTTTGTTATATACATCGGATCCTTATATATCTAGCTTAAATAAACCCAGTTTTGTAATATCCAAAGAATTGTTTGAGGAATCTAAAGAATTGTTGGAAATAGAAAGTGATGAATAGGATAAGCGCTAATTTTTTTAATTTTTTTTTATCATGTTATTTTATAGCATGTCTGTTTAATAATTATAATAATTTAGTTTTAAACTTATTTTAAGCAAAAGTGTAACTTTTATTGCTATTTTATTATAACTGTATAATGTTTGTATGTAAATTTCTTTTATTGCCTAGATATTCATTAATACGTGAAAAAAATTTCAAGGAGTAAAATCACAAAACAACACAGTTACCGATTTTTGAGATGAAAAACACCGTTTGGTCCCATACGACGGACAGACGGATATGGCGAAACTATAAGGGCTTCTTGTTGACTATTGAACCCTAAAAACTAGAATGCTAGTATTAGTATACTCAGTATCATACTTGATTGAAGTATTTGAACTACGAATTTGCCGCATCTTAAATCTTTTTGTTTGGTGCATACATTCTACACAGACTTGACAAAGATCGACATCGAAATTTATCTGTAGGTACTGCTGGTGTACCACAGATCAAATTCTATAGAAGTTGATGAAAATCTGTGCAAAAGACTGTGTAGTATTGACGCACCAATATCTACTCATAAAACTTATAACAAATCAAGCCGTATACGAAGTATGTAAGGATCGTAGATGGCATTTTGTAGTTTTTGCCTACGCTCATGGAATAAAGGCATGAATTGATGTAGTAGATCGATATAATGAACTTTATTGAACACGAACATTGTATTATAATTCTTTTACAATGTAACTATTTACATAAGTACTAATTTTAGCTAAAAAGGCCACCAATGAATTCATAGCCACTGAAGCGAGTAGGTGACAAGGCTAACCCTCTACCGCCGGTGACAGGTGACGCAGATATTAACCCTTGAACGGCGGGTGCCTGTCGGTGGGTAGGTAGGCGCGATTTGTAGCGTGGCTGCGTGGCTACCTGTGGCTTCAATCTAGACGAACTAACTGGCGTGGCGGGGCGGCGGTGGGGGGTTTGAAAACGTAGTTTTATTTTTTTCTTTAGGGTTACTGAATTACTGTTAGTTTATTATTTATTATATACTTTACTGTACATAAGTTACATTTATAAAGGAAACTTAAAACTAAAAACACAAACAATGGGCGGTGTTCGTTTGCACCTAATTGGAGGGATTAAGATGTCTTAGGACATTTTTTGGAGTTCGGTAATTTTTATCTGAAGTATAAATAAATCTGTTTGATATATTTTCAAAAACCGAAGCTGTCAAACCGCCATTTTTTAATTACTTAAGTAAAAGTTATCTAACTATTGCAAAATAGGCCCATGTATAAGATTACTATTATTTTGGGTAAATTATACGGTAAAATGCGTTAAATTATGATGTTTTTATATGTAGGTCTTACTTTTTTTTCTTTTAAATTGATTAAGATTTTTTTTTGTAAAGCTTAATTTTTTGGATTAGCTATTATCTTTGTATTTGTGAAATAATAATGCTGTAATCAAAATGCAACAGCTTGCTACTGGAAAACAAATCAACCGAAGTTATTGATTCTGAAATTTTCAACATGGATTTAGTAACCAATTATCTCTAAGGAATTGTACTTTTGATAGTCTAATTAAAATTTCAGTAAAAAGGTTAAGGTATTTGGTTTTGTATAAGAAACACCACTTTGAACAAATATTAAATAAATAAATTATGACCGTAACAGAGCTCTTCTGTTTTTCCCTATTAACTTTCAAATTAGAACTGCGTAGAAAATGATAGTAGGTATTATAATAAAACCATTAGTAGTCGAGTAGAAGTCCGCTATAATAAACTGAGCTCGGGTTTCTGACCAACGTTGGCTAAACTAACGTCGCTCAATGTAAATATTATCGCGCTGAGACGAAAATCATAGGATACCGCATTTTTATTAGTTATCACTTTCAAGTAAAACATCAGAATTTTTCAGTTTACTAGATAAATTGTTGAAAGAAAAATGCCTACTTCTAGGCAAGCGTGCTACACCGTCGACCACATCATCGCTTACCATCAGGTGAGATCATCACCATCATATCATCGGGCCTACCAATCATCATCAGCCTTTTAACGTTCCCACTGCTGGGACACAGGCCTCCTCTCTGTGAGAGGGAATGGGCCGTAATCCACCACGCCCGCCTAGTGCGGGATAGTGGATGTCACATGTCATCAAAGGTTCTACGACATGCCGGTTTCCTTACGATGTTTTCCTTCACCGTTTTGAGAGCAGTGGTGATAAAATAATTTACACAAAGTAAAGCGCTGGGATTCGAAATTTATTCATGTTAGATCTTTCGGATACCTTACGATATGAGGAACAATTTTTTTTTTTAAACATTAAGTTACTGGTCAACCTGTATAACCCCGACTCATTAATCAGTCATATTTCCTCAGACAAGGTCATCTCTTCTTGTTATGTAATCTCGTCTCATTCCAGTTAGATCTCTTAATTGTTAGTTAAGAGATTAAAATAATAATACCAACCAGTAGCAGTCCCACTGCAAGGCAAAGGTCTCTCCTCATTCAGAGAAGGCACGGCCTTGACCACCACGCTTGCTCGAGATTGGTATATGATAAATAATATTCATTAATATCATTATAAGATGTTTCTGTATTCAGAAAATCAAAAGTTTTAAGTCAAATTAAATATCAATATTTTTGTCATTATTAGACCGTTAGAGTGAATACAATAACAAAACTTTAGTACTAACTATATTACTGATATTAAAATTCCAAGCCAAACATATTTCATTATTTCTATTTTTAGTATTTTCATAGATCTATCCTTGTTCGCCAAACTAGACGGCTTGGATGCATGTTTCCTGTGATAAACACTACGAATTACTTCAATATTTTATGACGCCAGTATCCTTAATAATAGTGTACCTATGTACAATATATATAATACCTATTTACCTATAGAATACTTCAGTGCATAAGTCTATACCTAATTTTACCCTGCAAATAAACTAACGTAGGATAAGTGCAGGAAGATGATGAATTAAACTGGTTCAAACTAAAATTAGTCAAGAACTTTAAAGTTAACTTACGCTATTACTTAAAAGCCTCTTTAATTTGAAATTAGAAACTTATTTTAATAAATCTATTTTGGCATTTCTTCTCCCATTTACCTAGAGGCCACAAATAATCTTTAAAGAACTACTTGATTTATATATTTTCAGCCTTTCATTTACTATTTGTACACGCAAGTTGTGTTAATCACGTCCTAAAGTGTTGTGAAAAAAAAAGAGGGCTGATTATAATTCCAGAAAATGCACAGTTCCTGTGTAATTGACCACAAGAGCGAAAGCGCAGGCAAAAAGCTTGTTCTTTACATTATTGTGACATATTATATATAAAAACCATCCTCTTCTCTCACTCTTTCTATTGGTGAAAACCGCATGAAAATCCGTTCAGTAGTTTTTGAGTTTATCGCGAACAGACGCGGCGTGGGACTTAGTTACAAGCTTTTATTTAACTTGCAAATGTTTGTAAGTGTGTTTGGGTCAAATCTTGCAACTGAATTTTAAAGCGGTTATCCTCCATTGATTAAGATGAAATTTTACATACACGTTTAGTTTGGATGACAATGCATGGTTAGCTAGTTATTTTTTGTACAGTGGGTATCAAATGATAGGCTTTGCTGAGAAGAATACGAAAAAGCGTATTTTTTTTTGCACCTAAAGTACACCTACATTGTGCTCGTTATGTTTAAGTCCCTTGTCATATGGGGCGATCCTATTGCCATCAACCCAATACCCGGACTTATAGTTTGTATAAGTTTGTGCTCCATTGGTATAATTGCTCCAAGGCGTTCGAGTGCGAGGAGAAACCAATATAAATAAATAAAATTATAATACTTTGCCCCACCCGGGCATCAAACCCAGGAACTCTGAACGCTTGCAACCGCTAGACCAACGAGGCAGACAAACAAGTTTAAAATAATCATATTTAATTAGAAAACCACTAATTCAAAACTGCAATATTGTGCTAAAACTATCCTTGTTGACAGACAGAAAGAGTGACTAACACTAAGGGCGGTTACGCACTACATCCGATCCGTGTCCGTGAAATTTCGGTTCCGAAGTAGCCGTAGTACTTCTTGTAGGGAAACTTACGCACTACATCCTAACACTGTCTGCCATAATATTATTAATATTGTCAATGCGAAAGCTTGGATGGATGTATTTTTATTACTCAATCACGTCAGAACGGCTGAATGATAACATAAATATAAATTTGGCACAGAGATAGATTATAGTCTAGAATAGCACATAGGCTACTTTTCGTCCCGGTATAATGTTCCCTTGGGATAAGAAAACACTTTTCACGCGGGCGCAGCCGCTAGCAGAAGCTAGTCTGTTATAATTCAGAACATTTTGAACTCGGAACTCAAATCACGGAAACGGATCACGGACACTGACGTGTAGTGAGTAACCGCCCTTACTAGTGTTGTTTCACTAGGAGGGCACTATCTAGCCGCGTTATTGACCTTCCGAAGGACAAGGCTACATTTGTTTACGGTTGCCGACATTTGTACCTAAATCTGTGTCCTGCGTACTAAGTAGACAAGATTGAGGACTTGAGAATCGGAGAAATTGTTTTCATGTTTTTGTCTTTTTGGTGTTATATTTTTTTTGGGTAATTGTTTAGGTAGTTATAATAAAATAAATCTTCTTTTGTCTTTTTCATTTTAGCTTCTTTTTGGCTTTTTAATTTTATTTTAGATTTGGGTAGAAATATAACAAAATACAATTTCAGATTCTGATCTTGTTTTTTTAAGTCTATATTAAGCTAGAAGTTTCTACTAATATTACCTTGATGTCTTAGGATCGACTTCAGTTACAGCCGACTTCTAGTTAGAAGCTGCTTGATCTTTACAAGACGTTTCAAAATAATGATCTTTATACCACCACGGGAGAATTCACTCTTTACTAAAAGGACTCTATTTTACCTAATGCTTCTAACTATATTTGCGTGATATTTAGCATGATATTTGGTTTCTAAGTTCAGGCATGATTTCCATATAATATTTTTAAGACTTTAATATTGTTGTATAACAAAGACTTTAACGTAACTTGAGTTCGGATATTTATCCGATATCATTTACTTTCTTGCTTTTCAAGAAGAATCTTAAAAATGTTATGTCCCTTATGTTAGGAAACAAAAATATTGTTGTGACAAATTAACAAACGCGCTTTAGCTCTTGTGATTCGATGACTAAATGTTTAACAGCCAATCGCAACACTCGACTTGCGTTTAATTGGGATGCGTCGGTATTTATTTTCCAGTAACCGGGCGTAAGGGTTTTATTCCAGATTTGTATTCTATAACGAATTGTTTTGCTTCCCAATTGCCAACCCTTTGGGTCTTCATAATGTTGTTTTCTTTAACTTTGAATCTATTTTAAGAAGTAAACATTTTTCTGAATTTTATTTGTACTGGTTAGTAACAGAAGATTTTTACTGAATTATAAAGTTGGAAGATACTTTAATTTATGATCAGAATTAGGAATAGTTTTATTTTAATTACTATTTGTACGTGGATGAAAAGAGATTGCATGTAGCAGAGATGAGAATGTTGAGATGGATGTGTGGAGTGACGAGAATGGATAAAGTGAGAAATGAGTATATTAGAGGAAGTTTGAAAGTAGCGCCAGTGACAGAAAAGTTGAAAGGAAACCGTTTGTCCTGGTATGGTCATATGATGAGGAGGGATGAAACGCATGTTACTAAAAGAGTTATGAATATAAATGTGGATGGATGGAGAGGGAGGGGACGGCCAAAGAAAAGATGGATGGACTGTGTGAGGAGTGATATGAAAGAAAAGGGAGTCAGTGATAGCGTGACGGTGGACAGGATGGTATGGAAGAAGAAAACGTGTTGCGCCGACCCCAAGTAACATGGGACAAAGGCAGGAAGAAGAAGAAGACGTGAAGAGAAATTTTGTACCCGTTTTAAAGAATATTGCAAGCACGGCGGAGTATAAGATTTGACTGAGTTGAAGTTTATATGGAAGACTGCAAAACGTTATATTTTTTGGTACAAACTCTCCAATTTTGACCACTGGGCGACCATCAGTTTACTGAATCGTAGTTATTTACAAATATTACCCTATTTTGGATGTCTATGTTGCATTGTAGTTGTCAATGGGGAAATATTTTTAGATTTAATATCTTCTCTGTTCATTAAATTTGTTTATGATATCTAACATTGATAATTTTAATTGCAAAGGATACCCAAATTTAGGCAAATAACAATACTTATTTAAATTCAAATTTTTAGGTACCTAAATTATTTTATAGTTTAGCTAAATTGTTAAATAGAATCTGTTTGCTTTTGCCTTGACAATGTTATTATGGTTTAGTTTAGAATTTTATTTGCATTGTTACCCGACAACAGCGTAGTAAAGGAGTGCTAATGATTTATTACTATTTGTATCTCTATCTATCCTACATACGTTGTAATATTACATATATGTGTGAAAAGTTTGTAAGTTTGTTAATTCAAACTTGGAGCTGTACGGATTCTAATAAAATTTCGATCACTGGTAGACCCTAGGGTGGGACATAGGATACTTCGTACCTACCCATATTTTCTTAAAATTAGTCGCTTGTTTATGCCGCAAATGTGAACCCTTAGATACAGGCAAATGCCTAATTTGAGGGTCACCGTGCATCCTGTAATTTTTGTTAACATTGTTTTTCACATGTTGCTATAACACAATTGTTGCTTAAACAATGGAAGAAGGTATATCAAATGTATCGCGCCTGCGTACAGATCAGAAGGCTGCTGGTAACCTACCTTGTTACCTTGTTTATATACAATTTGATTGATTTATTTGTCCTAGTGGTTGTAAGCGCTACTGCTGAGTATGAAGGTCCTGGATTCGATTCCCAGCAGCCGAATTGTGTCAGTGAATACGACAACGCAAAGGGTTTGACGTTGAAGATTTTATTTGGATTTTTCCGTCTGGACCCTGTTTCTGGCAAAAAGCAGATGTTCACCTCTGCCTTAACCTTCGGGAATACACGCGTGAAGTTATAAATATAGTTTCTTAATAAATTATCGTAACGCCTTGAAGTTTGTCACTAATCTTCTCAAACTGCGAAGAATTCAAGTATTCAGATTTTTTATCTATCTAGTACAGGCGCACGTGCAAAATTATGAATACAATCGGTTTAGCAAATAGGTCACTAAATATGTCAATATTTTGTAGCTAAATATCGAGATATAGACATGTAGTTATGTTGAAGACGTGTTCATCGGAAAGCCTATTTTTAGTTGTAGCGCTAACGGGTTTATTATACTGGTGTTTTAGCTGTAAAATTAATCCTACATATAATATTATAAAGGCGAAAGTTTGTGAGTGTGTGTGTGTGTGTGTGTTTGTATGTTTGTTACTCTTTCACGCAAAAACTACTGAACGGATCTGGATGAAATTTGGCACAGGGATAGATTATAGTCTGGAATAGCACATAAGATACTTTTAATCCCTTGGGGTAACTTTCGATGTTCACGCGGGCGAAGACGCTGACAGTAGTTCTAAATACTAAAAATATCCTGAAGATACTCATATTTGTAGATGTCCGACATTATACTGATTACTGACCTGAGCAAAAAAAGACAAAAAAATAAACATTTTCATAATTTTGTTAAAAACGCAATTTTCTTTCTTTCTTAAATAAACTAAGCTGTAGGTAATTTTATTTCTTTATTTTCTTAAGTAAAATAAGATATACTCATTCTGATATGCGTATGGAACGAGTGTGTGGTATTTTAACCCTAAAATGTTGGGTCTCTATTTCAATATAATTTTGTCAATTTAATTTGTGTTGTAATTATTTTATCATCACCCAGTTATACCGATAATAATGTTACTTATTGCATTTTCACAGTTGCGTGTTAATATATAAAAATTTGTTCGGTTCATTTTTAATATTGTACAGTTAAGAGTCAAAAGTGCAAACATACTCTGCCATTACAGCAGAGGCATTTTTTTTTATTCAGGATAATTTATTTTAACTCTTCACGGCTAGTAGGTATAATCTATTATTTAATTCCTATACAACTTAATACATCAGTTGTGGATAATTCAACTTTTTCTACAAAATCTAGCCATTTGGGTTTTGAGAGAGTAAGACTGCACTTTTGACCCTTGACTGTACCTCGATAATAATTATTGAGATATTGTTTAATAATAGGAATTTCAGACAGTAATTACCTGTCTATTTCGGCTCTAACATTGTAAATCCGTATTTTAACTTAGACAGGTAGATCAGTGTAGACCAGTCAATAAGTCTTTGCCTGTTTTTTTTGTTAATACATTGTGTCTAGATAAGTATTTAGAATATCGTTTAATTTCTCTAATAAATTGCAGTTTTAATTAGATAAAAGTATTTTTATAGTAATACAATATATTTCAAATGTAGAAACATAGCTTAAAAGTCCATAAAAACAAAATTATAACCTTTTTGGACCTCAATCGAAGCTCAAACTTTCTGACTATCTCCTTTTTAATAGCAAAATACAAACCAAAAAGGATCAAAATTAATTTCTAGTTTCAAATCCAGAACACAGTTTTTAGCGGGAAAGCGTTGACAGCTGTTGTCACGTGGCTCCAACAGTCCGTCCCGTCGCGTTTGACAATACTTAGACACTATTTAATTTATTTTACCTTTGGAGGAATATTTTGTTTCTACAATTCCTTCTCTTTTAAATACTAATAATACACTTCCTTGCTCTTCTAATTAAATTTAGATATCGGCGGAAACATCAACATCGGCTTTACTTGCCATATAAAAATTGCAAATACGATCGAACTAATTAGTTTAAAATTACACTTATAAGAATCATTTTACTAATAGACTAATAACCTGTGCTTTTATGAATCTTACTGGTTTAGTTTTTTTAGCTGAAGTATTTCGTAAAGACGTGTGTTTCAAAAGATTTTCATGCCTTACTGAACTACATGTTTTGCACTACTTTTATGTATTATAATGAGAAAAATAAGCTTTACACTAATAGAAGCGGATATAAATCTAAGGAACACAGTAAGTCATACCATGACATTGCTTATTATCCACCAAAGGCATAGTGCATCTCTTATAAGGTGAGAACTGGAACACTATGTGTAACTCAGATCCAGTCTCCAAGATAAAAATTTATAAAAAAAATTACAACGATCAGCGATTACTAAGCACATTCTATATTCAAATTTTCTACAAAATATTTGAATAAAGAATCTGCTAAACAGCTCAAAGATTTTTATAAATAAAACCTTTCAACTCATAAAATAATAATTATAAATAATAAATTGACAAATGACTAACGCATTATCGGGTTGGTGTGTATTAGGACTATTTTTAAATGCACTAAGTTGAATGCACTGTGTAGTGTGTATAGGTAAACACATATTGCAGTTAGTTTGTGTTAGATAAAGGAAAAAATGTTTTTATAGTGTTTTTATGATTAAAGAAAGCGTAGGTATGACGTTAAGTTTGGAATTTGTATGTGTAGAGTAAGTAAAAATTAGGAAACAATAGTTTAGAGTTAGAAGCTTTTATTTTAAGCTTTGTCTAAGTTGAATGTGGAATAAGTTTTTGCTTGTATTATGTTTAGTAAACTACCTAAATGTTAGTTAAATAGTAGTGTTAGAGAGTTATGATTCAGTTTCCGTAAAGATTTCAGTGATTTTTGTTGGAAAAAAATCATGTTTGCTTATGTTTTGTAAATGAAACATGTTGAAAACTTTGTAGAATGTGTCAAACTTGGCTGATGTTGGTTAGATTTAATAAAAGAAAGAATGCATATATAAAAATGGGTGCGACTATTAATTCATCTATCATCAACATTATAAAACAGTATCGACTCTAATCTAATTAAGCGATTACTTAGTAGTACGTCACTTTCAAATTATCACTCTATAATCAATCATCTTTAGTATAAGAATAGACAAAATTGCTTCTGACTTAATTAAAATATTAACTTAAAAACTTTTCACTCACTCAAAATTCGTACCTACAACGAAAGAATTTTGTAACTCAAAATAGTTTTCAGAAGTTGCCGAAAGAATTTAACTTCTTTGTAATTGACGGCGCAATTTATAAGATAAAAGAGTTTATAACGAAAACGATAAATTATAAATATATGCTAAATGAAACATATTTTAGCACAAGAGCGCATTGTTCCGTAATGAGGTTATCCGTATAAGTCTAACACATTTTTTTGTGCAAATAAATTTATCTGTATGCCACGACCTTGCTCCCAGCTATCGCCAAATTTTGCTAGTCCTAACGTCACATTGATAACTAGGCAATCTAGAAAAACTTACCCGTTTTAATATTAAATTATTGTAATAAATCCTCACAGCACAACACTTTGGTCACAGTTTATACGTGTAAATAAAAAAAGTAATGTTTAGTTTGTGGGGCTCATGTCCCGAGTCTGTCGGTGCAGTATGTTTAGTGGCCGCGGACGGGGTTATGCACATCGCCTGGTCGCCGGCAGCAGGCCGACTGGCGCGGCGCGCACGCACCTACCATGCTCCCCGCGCCCCCCCGAAAAAATACAACCGCGAAAAATATGGCGGGATCCGACACGCAAAAACTGAAGGGGTGCCGCGCTCCGTTCTCTCGCTGAGGTTGTATGCTAATCCATCGTGTGCTTCGCCCTTTTTTCCGGGGTGGGGGATGGGGGATGCAATTAAAAAGCCGCGCGTGCGTGTGGGGGCGCGATTAGAAAGGAGACGGCGGACGGAATGAGTCTGTCACCGCTTTTTTTAACTTTTTTCCTAGTCTGGCATTTTGTGTACGAATGCCTAGGTAGACTGAATCGATGGACTGTCTGAATAGATTATTGGACGAGTACTGAGCGTAGGTAACTTAGATAAATGTATCGCGGCCTTATCTTAGAAATGAGATGATGCGCCATTTTTATAGTCAATGTTTTTAATTGCATTTGTGTGTTAGAGATATTGTAGAGTTTAATTTTTGCTTAATTAATGTAGATTATTGAGGGCTCTTTTTTGGTTATTATTAAGTAAGTCGTAATAGATTAATGGGTGTATTTGTAGCTGTATTTTTTTTTCTGAAAATACCTAGATAATGATTTAAAGGATAAACAAAAACAAATCCTGGTTCCTTTTTCATAATACTGCTCCCGTAGATATGACCTGAAAATGTACAATCTTAAAGTTACCTTAGAGTCTTACTCAGAAAACGCGGGAGCGGTGTTTTGTGCCTAAAAATACCTAGATTTTAACAAAGGCTAAATTTCCCCGCCGTATTTTGCTAATTTGGTGTATTTTTGCTCCGAGACAACTTATTCCCACTCAATTTACTCCGAGTTATATTTTTCTCATTCAATTTGCTTTCTATAGCAACAGAACTGCAAATTAATTACTATTTCTTGACCCAACAATAGAGTAGACGTTTTAAAAACCTGCTTCACCTAATCTATGGGTCTTTCTGTCTGGACAATGGTGTCGCGATGATCAAAGGGGTGTTTTGCACGTTGCAGCTCTCTCGATGGTCCGGAGACAGCTCATCTTGCAACCGAATGTGGGAATAAGAAAAGGGTCCTGCTTAGATGAACATCGCGAACCGTTTGAAGTTTTGCAGTCTTTTAATTATTATGGTTACCGTTAAGTGAGGGAATTTGGCAGTTATAAATCGTCGGGTCGTGTAGATTTTAAGTAAAGAGAGTTTCTAGGAGACAAAGCTAAGTAGTTTTGAATTATTCTACCTTTTTCTAGATTCCATTTTTCTTTAATCGTAATATTAGTCTTTCTAAGACTTGTCCTGTAAACTCTAGAGTGTTTCTAGGAGATGAGATTGGGTAGTTTTAAATAATTTTGCCTCGTAGACAGAATTTTTGTAACAGTATGATTTCTTTATTAAATGTGTCAGTTAATTAGTATTTCTAAGACTTGTTTTACAAACAGTTGCTTGTATTTTGTTTATACAACTTGTGGGTAAAGAGATTTAGGCTTTATAGTCTTTAAATGTTTGTATTATGGAGATTTTTTGTCACCAATTAATTGTCTATAATCTGTTCATTAATAACTTAAATAATCAGCAGGCTTTGTTCCAGTTTTCTTAGAGTGGTCCCATTTTATATAGCCATCGGAAGCTGTAGAATAATAAGTCCAACGCCCCTTCCGTGCGGTAAGCAGAGATCAAAAACATTTGTCTGAGTTTAAAAAAAATACTCAGTTATTTTCTTACACCATATCTTCATCCTTCTTCCACAGCCTAGACAAGCAGAACTCCCAAGGATCCTAGATAAATTAAATAGATAAAAAAACATAACTCATAATATAAATTGTAGATAAAAAAAAATGCCGTTCATACGCAAAAAATGTGCTAGACCAATAGCTTTGCTGACACACTTAGATAATTTGTTCTAGTGATAAGATAAATTTTGCGATAGTTCTAGTTTGAATCGGGAAGTTCTAGGTCAATATATTTTGCTATTCGTAATCGGACTATATGGAATAATTATCGTAAGATATTGTTAACTATAAATAATTTAACTATTGTTTTTAAATAACTGACAAATAAACAGAATACAAACAAATCAAAAGTCAAAATGTCCAAAATAACAATACCCAAAATTTTAACTGAACAGAAAAAAAATCACACGTAAAATTGTACAAAAATCCGTTTCGCTTTTCTAAAATCCGCGGGATCTCAACTCGTTACAAGGTAACAATATCGTAAGGTCAACGAAGATGCAACTCTTTACCGAACTAATTATTTATGCAAGATTTGTCTAACCCGAGGTCCGGCGAAGCTTGCAGGTCAGCTATCGCCCTGCATCGACGGGTTAATATTACCATAATAATACGTAGCATCCAGAGGGTTAAGCTAATTGTGAACATATTAAAATCAGTATATCTATTGACCATTTTTATTTTTTAATATGCAAATCGTCCGAATAATAATTATTTGGACGTTTCTGTCAAGAGAATGTTTTGGAGAATTTTTAATTCTACTTCCGCATATTTGGAGAGATAATGTGAGAAAATACACGGAGTTTTGTACTTTTAACAATCAGTTGAACGGTTAAAGACTTACCTTTTCTATCGGCCGCCGTGGAGCGCACAAAAATGTTACTCAACAAAAACAATCAACAAAGTTCAACAAAGTCACTATGTGAGACGTAAAGTCCGGTAACAGAACACGACGGCAAATAAACAAACTTAAGCAAGTGTTGACAAAATATGCACCAATAAAAACTATTCGGATAGTGCGATAGAATTCGGTAAGTTAGCGAGCGACGTGCGACCGGCGCGCCAATCCGTCCGGCGACCGGTCCGGTGATCCGGTCCACACACGCACGTGAGAACTTTGCCCCAAGTTCGACTGAAAACTTTCCCCGACAGCCGTGCGATAGTTACACGCCGCGCGCCCACAACAAAGTTCCAAAATATTTTTTTTCCTATTTTGACCGAACCCGTAATCCAAAAAATTTAATTGCGGCTTTAATTTCTATCTTTTTTTTTGTGACTAAAAGTTTTTTTTCGCGAGGCGTCCACCCGTCCGGTCGGGTCCGGCCGGTCTGCAATATTAACACGAGCCGCGTCCACCTTTTGTAATGAAACGTTCACACATGCTTCCGCATTACCGTCCCGATGCCATCAATAATGAAGCCGGGCGGGAAAAAACAAAACGGGGCACCTCTCCCGCCGAGGCCCCCGCCGACACTACAGCCTCCTCGTCAAAGATCAGAATTGCATATCTGGGTTGCGTTAATGAGCGGGGGTAGGGGGTTCGTGGGGGGTCGAAAAAGTGGCACCGCTCGCGCGCGAATATAAATTCATCGCCAAAAAATCATTACGCGGGGGGTGGTATTACGGGGCTTCGCTGCGCGGGTTCGTCCGTATAGTTTTTAAATCGGGCGCTCATTCGGCGCGGCGCCGCGGCGGGCGGAGGCCGACTGCCCGCGCCGCTCTGCCGCTCCACTTGGCCACAACTATCACGCATGCACTCCTCGCGCACGCTAACACTACAAACTTTACCCACAGACGTACTAAGACTTACTCACTGAAAAAAACCCCAGAACGCTCGATACTAATCCGCCAAAACACAGATAAATAAATACGCGGGAAATTAATGCGCCGTAGAGCGAGATGGATTGATTTTTTTTCAAACGGAAAGAGAAAAAAAGAGGTTTCACGTGTATGCAAATTCCTCTTTTCGACGACGATCGTAATCAATTTGTGCGTAGGAAGCAAGCACTTCTGCACACAGACATACAGACACACACGCACACTGGCTCGCCTCAAATTAAATCTAATACAAAATTGCGTTTTATGTGATGCTAGTATAGATGTGTGTAGGGGAGCACAATGCGAACTCGCGGGTACAGTCAGCCTCAACGAGCTGATTAGAAAATTAAAAATATGTAACATCATTAATTTTATTCTTCGTAACTTTTTTAGTCTAATAGATGATTAATTTTTGAATAATCAAGTCCAAGAAAAGATAATTTGTCATCATGTCTTAATAAGTTATCCACTTTACCATTAATATTCGTTAGATAAAAACGTTTAAAGTGACTATAATTATTTACATACAAATAGTTTATAACTAAAATATGAATATATCACACACGCGGTGTTGGCGTGCCTAATCTAACAGGTGGCAATCCGACCGCCGATATTATGAAACCTACATGTTAGAAATAGTCGACAACATTTCTTTAGTAGCAAATTGATATTTGTTAGTTTCTGTCTTGAAACTTAGTTTGACAAGTTTAGCATCAAACCAATTATATAACGCCCTAAACTTTTAAAGGAAGCAGACAGTAAAAAATATTAAACAATACCCGGAAAAATTCAAAAAAATAATGATTTCGTAGCAGAAAGGGTTGTTCAGTTTTCTGACTACCCTCATTTCAAATCTCAAAAGTAGTTTCCATCCTTAGGAAAGGATGTCCTTTGGGATCTAAAAGAAACTATTCTTTACTTCCTGATAGATTTATATAGGCCCTAACTTGAATATTTAATTTCCAATTCCTGGAGTGTAGTCGCGATTTGTCAGTTTCAGTCTAACATTTTTTTTTTGTATTACCAGCTGTTGTCGTTGATTTCTTCGAAAACAAATTTTGCGCAAAAGCAAGAAAACCAAGTTTATATTTCAGGAGGAAAAAAATAAAGATTATTTAATTTTGATAATTGATAAAGTCAATCGATAACTTCTCAAAATACCTGATCTATCGAAATTACGTTTCTTTGTTTTCTCGATTTCGTGGGCGAAAATATTCAAAGTCAAAGTCAGATTCAAATTATCAAAAACTAACGCGCAAACTAATCAGCACTATCCAAATTTATCTCCAAAACAAAGCCTAAACAACAAAATTACACAAATCCCGAATTTTTCCATCTCTCGCAGCATCAGCTCATTACGGAACAGCCAACAATCCCTCATCCCGACTGTACTTTAAAACACACACAACTGTAATGTTAAAAATGAATTACCAACACATAGGCGCGCCTCCCTCCCCGTTATACTCATTTTCATTTCGATGTTTTTGGGTTTTTGCGCAGCCTGGGGTGGGAACACCCCCCTTCAACCCCACACCCTCGCCCTATGAAAATAGGATATATTTTTATGTTTTATTTGCCCGGAAGCCAGTGCTTAGTTGCATGTTTATTAGAACTTTTTATTAGTAGAGACTGTACTGTTTTTGCGTTTTTTCCGGGTTACCCGGTATCTGATGATTTGCGATGACAATTCTATGGGCCACAGTCACGACATGTTTGTTTTACCATTACTTGTTTTATTTGTGGGTTTTCGTTGCAATCAACTAATATTTTTTGGGTCATCTTTAAATCGATGGGAAGGGATCCGTCGCCATTGATATTCGAACTATTTCGATGTCTTCAACTTTTTTGTTGCTCTTATGGTGTTGGGGTGATGCCCGGGTACACGAAGTTCAAAGGGACTTGGCTAATTGGTAAGCAAACGTGAGGTTTCAAGAAAATAATAAGTGGGGAATCTCAAACAGCGGTAAAAATAACTTCACAAGTATTAAAATTAATCAACTGAATTGTACCTAAGTTGCTAAAATTGATTCACAAGGACGTAGAAAATTTTATTTTAGACCGAGACAATCGTTTTAAAGGTGAGGGTAATGTTCTACCCGAATAATGACCATCATGGTCTTCTTTATAAGATTCTATTGTTAATCCTACTTCTATTATTAACGTGAAACTTGAAAGTTTGTGAGGTTGGATGGATGGATGGATGGATGGATGTTTGTTACTCTTTCACGCAAAAACTACAGAACAGATTTTGATGAAACTTTACAGAAATATAGCTTATACATCAGAATAACACATAGGTTATAATTTATAAAGATATTGGGAGAAGTGCTAATAAAACGTGGGCGGAGCCGCGGGCGGTATCTAGTAAAACCATATTGCATTATGATTTTTCATATTATAAATTACATTTAAATTACATTTATAATATGAAAAATATGCTAAATATTATATTAAAATATTATATTAAAACAAACTGTTACTGAAAAAAAAGGATGCGTTTCTCTATGTTGTTTTTCTAAGTAGTTTTGAAGACCACGTACAGAAAATTAATAAATAATCTTAATGTAAGCAATAATTAATTAGATTATCAAATTAACTTTTTCCCGAGGCTTCGCCACCGTGAGATAGTTTCTCACGAAAGCCGATAATAATTAAAAAAAAATAGCAATCGCACCAACCAATTGTCTAGTTTTCTAACGGTGAAAGAATTATTGTTATCGAATCAATATTTCCAAAGATATTACTTACAAACATACCAAAACTTTACCTACCTCTTTATAATATAACAATTAAAACAACATTTCCAAAGAAATCATATTTAAAATAAAAATAACTATTTTAAAAACAAGTTTTTTCATATTCTTCTCAGCAAACCCTGTCATTTGATACAAATATAAATGTATAATAAAATGGCAGTGCACAAAAATTAACAAGTCCGCCATCTTGGGCCGTAACCGTATTGGATTCAGAACGACATAATTTAGCTAACCATGCATTGTCATCCAAACTAAACGTGTATGCAAAATTTTATCTTAATCAGTGGAGGATAACTGCTTTAAAATTCAGTTGCAAGATTTGACCTAAACACACTTACATACATATATATATTGCAAGTAAAATAAAATCTTTTAACAAGAGATGGATTCTTTTACAAAACAAACAAAACTAATTTTACCTATTTATAATATTAGTTGAAACAAGATTTCTAAAGACATGTCATTTATAATTTATAATTGTGATGTCCTTTTTCAAAATGAGATATTACACAAACTACATGGTCATAATCATTCCGCTATTTCCATTCCAGCGGACATAAGCCGCTCCTAACTAACACACGGCCCTCAAATCCCACAAATGGTGTTTAATTGCTACCTAATTAAAGATAAATGTTTCGGTTCCAGGTGGATTTCAATCACAATAGCCGATCGTTTAACGAGTTATCAACACTGTGTTTAGTGAGTACGTGTAGTACACTAATCTTATGAAACTATTATTATTAGGTTTACTTTTTTTAGTTGACTTTTAAGTAGTGGACTTTCATTGTTTTTTAAGTCAAGTTTTAAGTAATGGCTAAATCACTAACTTCCTTAATACGGGTATTCCTTATTATTGGGTAAGTGAATTCGGCGAGGCAAAGGGTTTGACCCCGTGAAAGAGTATGACAATACTCTTAAATAATTCTCTTTCGAAAAGAGTATCTGTACCAATGAAAGCGTTCAATAATATTTTGGAAATACCAAATTATTTAAAGAAAATTTGTCATATTGTTTCATGGGGTTCTTTGCCTTTGGGAGTTAGCATCAGATGTATTTGAAGTAACCATGTATGTCAAAATATTACTTTCAAACATATTGTATTGTTACATATTGTTATCTTTGTATCAAACAAACATTTTACTTATTGAAGTAAAGAAGTGGTTTATAACTTTATTGCCTAAAGAAAACCCTCAAAATCATTCTCATGGACTTTTTATAGTAATGGTGCAACTCAGACGCTCATACTATTTTGCTTGCATTTTGCTAGATGTGAACCAATCACCACTACCCATGAATATAGAAGTTGGTGCTTTATCAAAAATGTTCTTCTGTGTGTTGTTGTATATTTATTGGCGGAAACTGTTCAATGTTTGAAGAACGCTGTACTAGTAAAATAAAGCGCCTGATTTCCTGTTGGATGGACATATACACTATGAGGTTTTTAAGTGGGCGTGGATGGCGAAATCCGAAACTATGAGGAAAAGCGGAAATCACTCAAAGGCCCATTTTGATGCAAACTAAAACTGCATCATTGGATTTTATGAAAAATCAATATTCCTAGACAGGAATCGAACCAGTAGATTTTGAAAAAAAAAAACACATATTGTATTATTACACCATTCAATAGCGTCGATAATAAAGATCAAATTTTGGGCAGTGATGGCATATGGCAAACTTAAGAAAAAGGCTCTTACTACAAAAGGTCAAAGGTCAAAGGTACAAAGGTCTTAAAGGTTCTCAGTACTACTCTGATAGGAGCACATCTATTTATGCCTGTTTTCTCGACCTCTCTAGGGCTTTCGACCTGGTGAGCTATGACATCTTATGGCAAAAATTAAAGAACATTTCAATGCCTATCGAGCTGATATAAATTTTCAAGTACTGGTATCTTAACCAGGTCAATGTCGTTCGATGGTCGAGTGCTCTGTCGGAGCCGTACAGGTTGGAATGCGGGGTAAGGCAGGGAGGGCTGACCTCGCCGAAGCTCTTCAATCTGTACGTGAATGCACTGATAGAGGAGCTCAGCAGCACCCGTGTCGGCTGCCATATTGATGGTGTTTGTGTAAACAATATTAGTTACGCGGACGACATGGTGCTGCTTAGCGCCTCGGTGTGTGGTCTGTCCAGGTTGCTGGGCATATGCGAGCGTTACGCGCTGGATCATGGTTTGCTCTATAACGCAAAGAAGAGTGAGTGCATGGTCTTTCGAGCCGGGGGTCGGAGCTGCCCGGATTCTGTTCCACCTATTAGACTGAACGGTGCCAAGTTAAAAAGAGTTCAACAGTTCAAATATCTCGGGCATATCGTGACCTCTGACTTGAGCTACGATGCGGACATCGATAGGGAGCGGAGGGCGTTGTCTGTGAGGGCCAATATGATCGCCCGCAGGTTTGTTCGTTGCTCGGGGGCCGTCAAAGTAACTCTTTTCAGAGCATTTTGTACGTCCCTGTACACGGCCAGTCTGTGGGTTTCATACACCCAGAAGCAGTACAACGCTCTCCGTGTTCAGTATAATAATGCGTTCAGGGTGCTGTTGGGGCTGCCCCGGCACTGCAGCGCGTCGGGGATGTTCGCCGACGCCCGTGTTGACTGTTTCTACACGACGATACGAAAGCGGTGCACATCTCTGGGGCGCAGGCTCCGGACCACCTCCAACACCATCCTGAGCGTATTTGCAAACAGGTTTGATTGTCAGTACATTAACCATTGTTATATGATTAATGTAATGACAAACAAACAAATTACTCAGAGGCAGGCGTATTATTAATAATTTTATTTCTATTTTATTATTTTTATTTGATTTTGTAATTGGAATTTAATTTTAAATAATGTTTTAATTTTGTATATATAATTTAATTAATTATTTTTGTAAAGACTAACTATTTAGTGTAATATATTATTATTTTGATTTCAAATGTAAAACATACCTATATGATCTTTTGGATTGAAATAAATGAAATTTGAATTTGAATTTGAATTTTGAATTTAACAAAATCTTTATTTTTCCCACGTTAAGTACCACCCGATAAAACCTTAAGTGTTGAATTTATTTTCATTATATTCAATAAATAGCCGAATTCGACGACTCAAGTATTGTACTACATTCAGCATTACAATAAGTTTGATTCCGTTTAGAATATTCGCCAAGGACTTTTTCATATCATCAATTGCATGTACCGAGTCTTCGTAGATTTCAAACTAAAAAAATGTAAAACCAATAAAGAAAGTAAATAGCTTTATTCTGTTCAAACTATAATACTCATATTCTATATTGAACACTATCTACCCACCCCGGCTTCTCACGGGACAAATTGTATAAGCAAACCTTCCTCGTTTATTGCTCTTTATATTAGTGTAAACCGTATCAAAATCTGTTGCATGGTTTCGAAGAAGTAAGCGGAGAAACAGAGAGGCAGACAACGAATTTGATTTATATTACTTAGAGAAGATGAGTTTATCAGCAAAGCGGTAAAGAGTCTAGTGACCCAGGCTCTAGATTGCAATCTAAAAACTGCCACTAAAAACCGTTAATAGGGAAATTTGTAGCCCTGGCAGTGCAAATGAAATCTGTCCACTAGTTCGTATTCTTTAAAAAACATTGAAGTTCTGTACCTATCAAGATAAAAAAACCGAAGAATTTTTTTTTTTTTAAGATACAATTCAATTAAAAACAGAGAAAAACAGTACTTTTTGATATAACAAACAATTATGAACAAATATTTTCATTAATGTTCAAAATCTATCCCATTACCAAATGTTATATCAGATATTAGTAATCAAACTCAAAGCTTCAATAACACCATTTATCCATTTTTTTATTGTCAATGTCGGTCATTCAAAAATATACAGTAGTAGCGTGGAATTATATGGAGAAGAGCGTGCAAAAAACTCAACGGAGAATCCTTTAAATAAATAGTTCTAAACTAAACTAACAATCCGTGACAAAAAAAAATCGTCCATCCAAAGCTTTTCAATCGCTACTAACATAGACATACACAAAAATCGTCTAAAACGCTCTAAGCATACCCAAACAAAAATAAACCAAGTTTGCTACGTGCGGGTTATGGCGTAGCAAGCTACGTAGGCGCCTACGAGGCGTAGACGTGCTACGAGTTCGATGTGTGGATGACAGGGGTAACTTGTGTTGGTCAGTGTGGGGTATTTTTAGTTGATGACTAACAAGTATTTTTGTAAGCTTCTTTTTAACTTGCTTCGTTCTTATGTGTGTCTAGTGACACTTTCTGGCATCCGATGAAGCTTCAACTTGGAATACTTATATCATTTTGGAGACAATGTGATGATATGATAGTAGATGGTCTGATGATGCAGCTGGAAGATTGCCTTAGGCACTCTTTAATCAAACAAGATAGTACAGCAGTATTGTATTTGGGCTCATTGCTCAAGTGATATCACACTGCGTTTAATTAGCTATTCATTAAAAGCTTGTTTAAAAAAAACTTATTGTCGATGACTAATACGGTTTTTTTTTGTATTTTTTGCGTATTTGTTTTGTATGATGATAAATAATGTTGGTGATATTTGTCAAGGTATTTGGCTTCATCTGACAGACTGGAAGCTGACCCCAATGGATATGATAAAAGGTTAGGCACTTGGTTGACTAATTTGTACTCTTATAAATATAATATTGGACAAACACGTATTAAAAACCGTAATAAAGGTTATTTTAATACAATATTAATCCTAAAAGTTTACACATTCACTAACTAAAAATATGGCCAAATACACTTACAACAGATCAAATATCCCGCTCCCTATGATGTTACCATGTTATCGCACCCCCAGTTAGAGCAACACTAGACAGCTTTATGCAGAAAAAGAAGCCTTCGATGGCTAATGGTGGCTAGGGCTGAACCGGACAAGCAAGGTATCTATCATGGTAGCCTTTTAGCGTGAGTTCAATATGCTATATTGAAATACGTCTCATTTAAACACACTGCCATTCTGCCTTACCCTGCGGTGAATAAGCGTAATGTTGTTTTATGGAATTTTACTGTAATAGCCCGAAGTACGATAAATCCTAGGTTTTACCATTGAATCCTAGGATTTACCAAGTCATACAGGTAAAAGCCCAAATGATCTATGATAATTGCTAATTTTCGACTTTTACCAGAAATTACACGGTAAATCTTAGGAAATAATTCAGAGACTTGTAAATGTTTGAACAATTGTTATGTCTATGATACGAAATGATGAGAACATTAAAGATTTGATACCTAGAACGTGGATCCACGTGAGACACAATGGCTTTTCATTGTTTCGTTAATCAAGGGGTTAAACACTAGCGCCATGGGATCCCAGCACTTATCGGGTTTTTCGAGATATTGGCAAGCACTTCACAAAGACAAATTATTTTTGAAAAATCCATTATAGAATTTAGATACAGTTTTTCTTTACTGAAGTCTCGCATATAGTTCGCAAAGTATAATTTCTGATGATACAAGACGATTGCATCTTTTAGCACACTTTTCTGCTTTGATTCATTTGCAGTGTCTGTTTTGGACAAGTAACAAATCGAAACAAATTGTATAATCATCTTAATCATAATCTGCTTTCTTAACGCCCGTAGATCAACAGAAAATGGTATATAAATTGTATAATTCTTTCACCTGGCATTTTCTTGAAGTGTACTAAATTCAGGGAAACAGAATGTTATGAATAGAAAACTGTTGAAGATGATTGGCAAATTTGCCCAATAAGACCCTAATTAAATAATTTCCTGGAAGTTTGTATGGTATATTGCCTTTTTCGTAGATTAGATTTTATGAGGATCTATCGTATTTAGGAGCTTAATAGCACTTATCCTCTTGCCGTTATCCCTATTTTTTTTTAGAAGCATGGAACATATACTTTTTTACCCGACTACGGCGAAGCCGAAAGAAAGGGTTACGATTTAGCAGTATAAGTATGTATGTTTGTATTTGCGTATGTTCTTTCGTAGCGTCCTAATCTATTCATCCGATTTTATGAATAAGGTGTCAATCAATTCGTTATTATGGCGCGGCTATAATAGGTTAAAAAACCGGTTATATCTCCAGATAGTCTATGTCTCAATTTTACTTTTTATTGACTTAAAAGAACTTTTATAGTGAAGGAACAGCAAAGCAATTACGATACGACTAGTCGTAGACGTATGAATTGTGGTGCCTTCTTTGGTAAGATACTGCTGTTTGGTAACAGGGATTACTTTAATTCCTATGATAGAAAAATTGCTTGTCTTTTTACGTCATCATCCTTTCTTTCCGTGACCACCATAAGTAGCTAAAGTCTCCGCCAGATAAAAACAAAAATAAAAGTCATTGATCCGACTTGTCCAAAAAAGGATAATTACGTAACTTGAAAACATGTTTTTTTGTTTATGGAGATATTTTGAAAATTATGGTCTCAAATGAAAGGTATAGGCGTAGAACCATTATCCGTTTAAATCATGTAAATTGGTCCACGCGTTTATGGGATATTACCTCATTACTGAATGCCAAGTGAAAGGGTCAAGAACGTCCCTTACCGCGATACGTTTTTTCGATCGTGTTAGCGACACTGCCCTTTCATTTTTTTCGTATTGTTTTGAAATGTTGGAATACATTGGTAGGCAGGTGGTAACGACTTTAATTTTTTTTGTTATCTGGCGGTGACTTTAAAATATAAATAACTCAGTATAAAGTAAAGATCGGGCAAGGCATTAAACTTAAACGTAGGGTCATGTTATCTTCTATGGTAGGGTATCATAGAATTTTGTTTGATTTTAAATCCTTTGTTTGGAAAAACTGCATATCTTTTGACGTCATTATTATTTATTTCAGTAAACAACATAACTAGCCAAATATACATCATCATCATGACTATACTCACATAAGCATACGTCCGGCACCCACACATGGCAATGTTAAACATTAATCAACTACCCTGCAAGTACACACATCAGCCACCATTTTTGTACAAAAAAAGTTTCGCCCGAAAAACAGGCGTATTGGCGATAAAAAGAGATAAAGCGTCACACACACACGCAGCCAAAATGAAAAGTAGTCATTTTTGCACCAATGGGGTTATTACTGTAAAAACTACAGCAAATGAATTTATTATAGATCGCGTGGGGTTGGAAACGCCCCCGCCACCCCGATAACAATATAATTTTATTTTTAATACGCCGATAACATATAGCGAAGCTGCGGTTTGGATGGGAGTTCGATGCTGCGCGAGGTATCAGGTTTTTTAAATTTACTAATAGGGAATTATTATGTGGAATTATGTTTCCTGATTATTGAGTTGCTGGTGATTGCCAATTAAGAGGTAAAAGACATGGTTTTAAAATGCGTGTCGAAGGCTAAATAGAGAAGGAAAGCCTTATGGTACAGCGGCGTAGCGTTTGTCGTTTGCGAAGAGTCAAGGCGCTCGATGCACGTCTTGAACTCAAGAACGTCTTAACTTCAAGTCCTGCAGTAAAATGAACTTTTAATGTAGAAATTTGAAATATTATCAATAGGTTCGCGTTTGACCTATCTATCTTACCAAATGGTTAGCCTGATGATGCCTGCGATGGAGCATGCTTGCCTAGAAGTAAACTATTCACGCGAGACTTAAAGTGATTCTTGAACTTCACTATAATTGAACTATCGCGTTTTAGTCACTTTCTGAACGCTTAAGATTTCATGAATGACGATTCGTAAGAACCCTGCTTATGCTCGCACCTTATGCATTATTCTCGTTTAGCGGCAAAGTATTATAATATAAAAACTTTTTAACAAAAAAAGCTTTTTTACAAAAAAATACTACCGACTTCCAAATGGGAAAACTACAAAGTGAAAAATAACTTTATTTTTGGAAGTCGGTGTCTTTCGTACGTACCATTTTTTTGCGTTACGTATACCGACTTCCAAAAATAAAGTTATTTTTCACTTTGTAGTTTTCTTATTTGGAAGTCGGTAGTATTTTTTTGTAAAAAAGCTTTTTATTTTCACTTTTTAGTTGTACCTGACTAATAGACAAGTTGTTTAGTAAGTTACGTTAACGCCAGAATAGATTAGCCGAATATCATGAAACTTGAACATAAAGGGTGACATGAGAGATCTGCGTACTCCTCAAGAGCGTACTGGCGTGATGTTATGTTATGAAATGGTATACACAATAAACAGACATGCGATTGCAGCAATCCCGAGAGATTTTCCGTTATTTATTGAAGAGTACTGTTGTATATCTTCGAAGTTCTTCATCAAATCTTCACCAAATTAAAATGGGACCAATTTCGAAACATACATTTTCGTGCAAAAAAAGAATTTTCAAAATCGGTGCACAATTGACGGAGATATCGGTGAACATACATTGAAAAAAAAAAGAAAAAACATACATGAAGTCGAACATAGAACCTCCTCCTTTTTGGTAAGTCGGTTAAAAAATCAAACCGATTTCCAATACAAAGCGCTTCCAAACATCCTTTATAATGCGCACAGCGAAGGAATGGAACTCACTACTTGCGTCTGTGTTTCCGAACGCATTTAACCCGAATCTCTTCAAAGTTAGAGTGAACAGGCTTCTTCTGGGTAAGCTCGCTCCATCGTCGACTCTGTCTCTGTCATTGACTTAGACTAGAGTCAAGAGCAAACCCATCAAAAGTAAAAAAAAAAAAAAAAAAAAAAAAAAAAAAACACTGCAAAGTGAAAAAAAACTTTCTTTTTTGAAGTAGGTGTCTTTAGTAGACTAGGTATCTATTTTTTTCGTTATGGACACCGACTTCGAAAAAAAAAGTTAATTTTCACTTTGTAGTGTTTTTAGTTGGAAGTTGGTAGAATTTTTTTTTGTAAAAAAGTTTTTTTTATTTTTCACTTTTTAGTTGTACATATTAAGCAACTTGCCTTTAGTGAGGTACTTATAATGCCAGAATAGATTAACCGAATGCCATGAAACTTGGACATAACCGGTGAAATGAGAGTGTACCAAGGTGAACTGCTGTACACATCTGCGTACCTCTTTAGAGCGTACTGGCGTGAAGTTATGTTATGAAATGGTATAAACAATAAACAGACATGCGATTGCTGCAATCCCGAAAGATTTGACGTTATTTATTGAAGAGTTCTGTTGTATATCTCCGAAGTTCTTCATCAGATCTTCACCAAATTAAAATGGGACCAATTTCGAAACTTACTCTAACAAACAAAAGAATTTTCAAAAAATTATTCATTGTTGTGTAACTAGCAAAAACAAATACCAGCTTGATGCACTAGAGTTGATCGAAAAGCGGACCAAGGACTCATCGGCAATGAGGCACTGGTCAAGTCAAAGCTCCAGAGCCTTGAACATCGTCGCCGAGTTGTCAGCTTGTCGGTTTTTGATCGGATTCATTGCGGGGAGTGTGCGATGGAATTGCAAGATTTAATTCCACTCAGCCCGTTCCATCGTCGGACTACCAGACGTACAGCGATGCGTCATCGGTACATGGTGGATATCTCACCCATACGCAAAAAACGTTTTGGGGACACTTTTATTGTACGTACAGCTAAGAAGTGGTATACCCTGCCGGAGTCTGTGTTTTCCGATAGCTACAATCTAGGAGACTTTAAGTCAAGAGTGAAGAGGTTGTTTGTAGGCAAGCGTGCTTCACCGTCGATAGAATCGTCATAGCATACCATCAGGCGAGATAGTGTAAAGTTGGCTTAAAATAATATTTTGGACATCATATTTTTAAACTATTTTTGGTCTGCGTAATTTTTTCATATTGTGTGTTTCTAGAGGTCGTGGGTTCAAATCCGGATAAGTGACTTTTTCAAATTCATATGTACTTACTTACTTTCTAAGTTTATCTTGGATATCATTGTCAACGTTGAAGGAAAACATCGAGAGCAAACCTGGACTGGTAGTAAATGTAAGTTTAAAATCGTCAACTCGTCTTGAGCAAGCGTGGTGGTTAAATCTAGTGGCTTTTGTGTATGAGATGAGGCCTCTGCCCTGCAATAAAACAGTTACAGGTTTGTCTACTTATGATGTTTGGTCGGTGTTTCCTATCCGTCTCCTTTCAAAAGAAATACGGAAACAAACTCTCGAGATCACAGTTTCTTTTGAACTCCATTAAAAATCATCTCATATGAGAACCATAATTAAATGATGTGTGAGGTAGTCTCTTGAGAGAATTTTCCAACCGATTTGTCTAGACAGTGTACGCATGAAGTTAGTGTTTCATGCAAGTTAACATAACATAACGCCAGTATTCCCTAAGGCCTAATGGGGTAGGCTGGGGTGCAAGTATAGTACACCCTCCTGAGTCTAGGACTTTGTGCACGGCGGATGGCAATAGGCCGCTAAAATATTAGAACTGGCAATAATAAAAACTTTTTACAAAAAAATACGACCGACTTCCAAAAAAAACACCAAAAAGTACACTTTAAAAAAATACAGTCGCATTGATAAGCTCCTTTTTGAAGTCGGTTAGAAAGTGGGTTCATGCAAGTTCAATTTCTAATGAGTAAGATAATTAGATTATTTTAATTACCTGGCTTGATGACTGCCCAAGGACATCTGTAACAAGAACAAAAAGAAACATAAATTAATAATTTGAATAAGCACCTGAAATATTTCACAAGCTGAAGAAAATTATTGTGGAACTAATGTATTGATTAAATAGGTCACTAATGCAGTATATCTACTTAAGTAAAGTAGTACCACAAATATTATTATTTCATTTGACTCAAACTCGACTCGGGAGCAGTGGTGGCCCACTGCTAACGGCCGTGACATACAAGTTGTAGGTCGTTGGTTCGAACCCACGCGGATGTTATATTTTTTTTAATTATTTCATCATTACTGCTCTATAAACGGTGAAGGAAAATATCGTGAGGAAACCGGCATGTAATAGAAACAAAAAATCGAAGATATGTGACATCCACCATCCCACACCCGCAGGCCCACGTGGTGGATTAAGGCCCATCTCATCCCTCTCACAGAGAGGAAGCCTGTGTCCCAGCAGTGGGAACATTATAATACTGATGATGATGATATAACCCGACTCAGTCTCTTCCCTCGATCAAATTAACAGATACAGAGTGTTATTTATAGACATGAATCGAGATTTTTGTTTCCCCGTTGGTCTGGCGACGGAGCCAAAGCGGAAGAAGTTTCCTTCACCGAAAGTATTTCTGTATGAACTTTAAATAATTCAAGAAACAAATGAACGCTATCACGTAGTAACTCGTTAAAAAAAATGAATAATTATGAATATCCACAACAAAGCGTCTAATACTACGAAAACGTAAAACGCAGTTTAGTCATCCGAAAATACTTGTAAATATAAAAAAAACCAACTGTTCAAACTCAGTTATTTAGTTACATCTATTAGAATATGTGATGGAACATCTGTTTCAACTTAGACGGAGTTTGTTTCAACGTACATAGCAAGACAATGAGTTTATGTATGTATGTTTACTTAAATATGTTAAGTGAGGCTGAAATTTAGACCAATCAAGGTTGAATAGATAATGCTAGGATGAAATACGGTTGAAATATTTTGTAATACAATTATTGATATATTTTATTTATGACTGGCTTAAATGTGTAAAATTAATTTTAGGTTAATTAAACCTTAACTTAGTCACCAGTGACGTTATATTAAGGATAATTTCATAAGATATCTGACGTGGCTGAAATTTTCAACACACAGCAAGCAAAGGTAATGCAATTAATGCTCTATTCTTCTCGAATGAAAAGTGGCTTTTAGCCAGCAAGAGGAAAATTAAAACCTCAGCTGCATATGCAACACCCATGGCTACAATGAGCATTAATTAAAAGGCAACTACACCAAGGACAATTTCTAACTTTTTAATTCTCTTCTTGATCTACTAACCTACGTCGAAAAAAAGTCATCCAGATTTTATGGCTTCATCAGAAAAATACTTACTCAATAATCTCCAAACTCTACACATAATTATTTTACGAAAAGAATTCTTAAAACCAAATCCGATTGCCACATTAGGGGGAAAAGTCATAACCCAATTTTGGGGCTAAAAACCTAGTAAATGGAATATACGAATGTCGTATGGAGACAATATGAAGACTCGACGCCCAAAGTGGAATTTAAATATGTAAGGAATTAGGAGAGGGGTCGCCCCCCTTGGAGGGGGGAGCGTCGAGGGTGAGGGGAGCGGGAGGTTTTTCAAAACTAGAAAGAGATGAACATCGTGCGTTAGTATCGCGATCCAGTGTTTGGAGGTACAGGGGATTGAGTTAGACGGATAGGTCTTGAGATATCGTTGAAATCAGGAAGTCGATATTTGATATCGAGAACCTACTTTTTAGCAGCCTATGACTTAATTTTGAATGTCATTGGTAGTTAAGTTAGTAAAAACATACTTATTTTAAAGTATTTATTGGAACAAAAATATCAATGTGAATCGCACCAATCGTCTAAGAAAACTGTAAGTACATACTAAATAGCATGACAGTTACTAAATAGCATGGTGAAAAGATCAACTTTGTCGTAGCAAGTTTACTTTAGTTTAAGTGGTGAAGGTATTACGGGAGATTTGTTACGAACTTATAAATTTTAACTACGTATATATTTGGACTCATTTATGAGTTCAAGTATTGCATGTTTTCACTTAAATTTTTAGGTATGTTGTTTACTAAAAAGTGCATGCCTGTTATGTAGGAATTACGAATCATCCTGCAAGTCAAAGAAACGGTCTAACATCGATGAGTAGGTACACAAAAAATAGGAAGTCATGGAGGTAGCCGACAGAAATGAAAACTTGAAACAGATACTCCGTCACACGTCACACTAGCATGTCGCTGACGTAAACCCATAAGTTTTGTCCCAACACAAACTCAATACTTTAACACTACCAAAACGTTCTCATAAGTTTTTCATCTAAGCATGTTTCCCTCCAAATAATCCGTCTATCTCAAGGCGTATCCTAACATACATCTTCCCTTACAACCCGCACGCACGCGCTGTAATGAGCGCGCGCGGGGGAAGGTAGTTAGACAATTTTACAACTGCGCCTCGCGCCGTTTTTTGGCGTACTCTCGTCGCTAGGTGTGTGCGCATAGAGTATATTTAGAAGACGCGACGGTGGCTGTGGCGAGGGTTTTATGCCTATATCGGTAGGGTAGGTGTGAAGAGATCTTGGTTGGAAAAATCTTCTTTTGTATCGGTATGAGCTAGAGTATGAGTTTGGCACAATAATGTCGTGCTAAAATATTAGCCCGTCAGGAAAAGTGAAAGATAAAAGACAGTGGGTAACAGAGATCATGAGTGATTCATGTCTTCAAGACATTATTTAATGCCAAAAAAGTCAACTTGCCAAGAAAATGGGCATAACTTATTGTCTGTTTGTTAATGCTTACGTTTAATTTGAATAGTTATTTGACACTGTTATGTATGACCATAACAAGAGTTTTTAAAAACCACTTATTTAATTTACGGCTTTTTTCTAGAATAAATACAAAAAAGTTGTCAAAACTTAGTCTACCTTAATTCCTGTCAATATATTCTTTCAGCAAACAAAACTCTCTAAATCTTGTTAGAAACCCCACACTACAACATAAGGAAATGCCAAACTTCTCAACAACATTCCCTCTCAGAGGACATGCCGCGTCTCACGCAAACCGTCGCCTCTCCTTCCCTAATCTTTGCCACCATCTGTAGGTGCGCACAAATTTGCATATGTCGAAATAATTTAGGGGGTAGCTCCACACACTCGCAGGACGCTAATGTAAGCCCGTATCGGCACCGGCGGAATAAGAAATTGCCGTAGACGCGACATTCAGCTAACATTTTTACGTTTATGTCCCTATTTTTATGGGGCTAAGTTGTAAAAGGATGTTAGATCTGTAGTAATCTTGTGAACGTAAGAGGTAATGTGGGTGTAAGCTTTGAGTGGTTGGAATAATAAAATAGTGCAGGCATTTAGGTTTTTAATGTGGAAGTAGTTGATGTTTCTCCTTCTTTCTTCAAGGAAGGCCTGCGTTGGAAGGCCTCCCACTAGGTGAACTCATGACCTGGTTAATGTCTCGGTAATCCCCTGGTTCCAAGATGCACAGAAACGGTTAACGTGGCGACGCTTGGTGGAGGCCTATGTTCTGCAGTGGAATTCTATCTTCTATCTTTCGGTTGAAATTATGAAGGTTATATTTTTCACTCTGGAAGGATATTTTATTCACTTAAATCATCAATTAAGGAATAGTTTAGTGCAAATATAACTTTCCATATTACTTTGTTGAGAGAGAAGACTGAAAGTTAAATCAACTAAAGTTTTATAACTTCAGCTCGAACTGGACTTGTCACTTGGAGGTTTTAATGGTATTAATATACACTACAACCTCGAATTTATCTTCTTACAGGATAGCTGGTAATGAAGGTTTAAAGATGACCAAAACAAGAACGGGATGCTAAAATCAAATTTTTAAACATCACCTGTTTATTATGTTAAACAAATAGCACAGTGAAATTTAGATTTTTCAATTTAAAAGTAAGTAATTCAGTAGGGAAGCCTCTTCTATACACCCTATTACATAAAACAATCTAAATGATATGTGATACACAAATCAGATCTTTAAATAAGGATGTGTAAAATGAGATGTGTGTGTGAGGGGTGTGTGTGTGTGTGATTTGTGTGTGTGTATTTGATGATGTGTGCGTGTGGTTGTTTATTTATTATTATTTATTTATTGGTTTGTTTACCCTCGCACTTGAACGCCTTACAGCAATTACATCAATGGAGGATTACAAATACTAACTATAATTCCAGGTTTCCTCACGATGTTTTCCTTGACCGTTGTCAGCGATGTCCAAGATAAATTTAGAAAGTACGTATGAATTGAAAAAGTCACATCTGTGATGTAATGATGTGATGTGTAGCAATCTACTTTTAATTTATATTGAATAGACTTGAATCCACTATATCCATTGATTGGCATCCTTCATGGCAATGAATATTCGCTACTTGTGTATAGTATGAGTAAACCAAATCTAAATACTAACCCAAGAACGTAAATATGAATAAAAAACCCAGCAAAAACCGACTCTGCACTCGGTTTATTGCCTTTATGGCGTTTCTACCCCACTTATAACTGTTCTAAGTCTACTAAAGGAAAATTTTCGCTCATAACGTTCAGAAAATAACGCGAGGGAGAACTCTAGTAATTTGTCGATACTCTACCTCTTTACATATTACTCTATACGAAGGTAGAGCTATCGGCTTATGTACGAACTCTCTCTGATTGAAAAATTAGGAGCTAATGTGCCTATGTGTAAATTAGGCTGTAATAGAAATTTAATATGTAGAGATTATTTAGAGATTATGCCGGCAGGCGATTTTGGGAATGTGAAATCAAGGAAATTCTAATGATTCTATCAGAAAATAATGTGGGAAATGTTTATCTTCAAAGATTTTCTTCGATTATATTATTACTCCTTTACGTAGCACTAACTGCTGCCCGCGACTTCGTCTGCGTACCATTAGTACTTTGAATAGCCTACTTTTTTATATCGCGCCATAATATTATAGGTGTGTGGGCCGCCTTGCTTGAGAAATTATTATTTCATCATATAAACTTCTACCCCTACCCATCCCCTAAACTATGATTTTTGGGATTAAAACTATCCTATATCGTTCCCGTGGTCTCAAACGACCTCCATACCAAATTTCACTTAAATCGGTTCAGTGGTTTAAGTGTGAAAAGGTAACAGACAGACTGACAGACAGAGTTACTTTCGCATTTCTAATATTAAGTATGGATTCGTTTTAATGTGGGTGTACTATTAGGTTCTCTTCTGCCTAAACCTACGGGGCTTTTTTAAACAATATTCTTCGAATCAGTACCACCATTTTAGTTAATTATTCACACTAACCATGACGAGTCAAAACTATTATGAGGCGACAGTGAAAAAGGGACAGAGCAATTTGTCTTGTATAGCTCCGTCTCTCTCACACAATGGAATCATGACATTTTTGACACGTCATGTTAGGGCCCCAGGACCAGAGTTTTTGATGCTAGGTAGGCTTTGCAATTTTGTCTTTAATATATATGTATTTTTTGCTTATGCACATTAACATATTATCCCAAATGGATGTAACGTTCAAGGTATTGTAGTTTTTAACCGACTTCCCAAAAAGGAGGAGGGTCTATGTTCGACATTGTTTTTTTTTGTGTGTTTTACCGATATCTTCGTCGATTGTGGACCGATTTTGAAATTTCTTTTTTTTTTAAAAGAATATTTTCCGAAATTGGTCCCATTTTAATTTGGTGAACATCTGAAGAAGAACTTCATAGATATACAACAGAAGTCTTCAATAAATAACGGCAAATCTCTCGGGATTGCTGCAATGCATGTCTGTTTATACCATTTCATAACATAACATCAAGCCAGTACGCTGTTAAGGAGTACACAGATCTCTCATTGTACCGGTTATGTTCATGTTTCATGATATTCGGGTTTTCTATTCTGGCGTTATACCTTACTAAACAACTTGCCTATTAGGTAGGTACAATTAAAAAGTAAAACATAAAACAAAATACAAAAAAATACTACCGACTTTCAAATAAAAAAACTACAAAGTCCATAACGGAAGAAATTGGTACCTACAAAAGACACATACAGATTTTAAAAGAGCATCTACGAGCACCGATACTTATGTTATCATTCTGCTATCAGTCTTCCAATTTAGCAATTACGTGCGTCACATCCAGGCATATTTCCATCCCATGTTGACACGAAAACTGTATTAGCCATCCCCACAAACACACACCCTTCAAAAACTAAAAAACGAAGTCCGACCGAAAAAAGAGCACGCAACTGGCCATTCATTTCAAATAAAAATAAAAACACGGAAAAAATTCAAAAAAGACAAAAAAAAAATCACGCGTTACATGGTAATTGAAGTACGCTATAGTGAAAGTGAAACGATTTTTAGGCCTCTTTTTCAGTTCACGCATCGCCACTGAAATATTTTGGTGAAAAACCTTTATTTTATCACGCCAGCGTTAGAATTGAGTTCGTCCGATGAATTTTTATTCATCCGCTTTGTATAGAAAGTGAAAATCCCGATTTGTTTTACTCTTACTTGCTTTTTTTGTAGTGTTCTGTTTGTAAATATAGTGGTTTTTTACTTTTTATGGCTTGTGTACGATTTATGGGGCAATATGAATGAATTTAGGAGGGTTTTCGGAAGGTTTTGTGAGCTATCAACGTCTATTTATATTATTTGTCTGTTTGTCTTTTAAAATTGACTGATACATTTTGCCTTTAATCTGTGATATTAATTTTCACTCGGAGAGATTGAAATGAACTTTTAAAGCAGTTTGTAAATCAGTGTTACCGAATTCTTTCAGGCTTCATTCTGTATCATAACTCATTATATATCTTTTACTCGCTTATGGGTCCTGAAAAAGTTCCTTGGCCTTTTTATGCTGGTAATAAATAGATGGTCATACCATTATGAGTAACAATGTTTTTTACTGTATAGGTAACAGTACCTATTTTTATTTTTGCCTGGCAATGACTGGATTACTGCAGACAATTTTCGTATTGCAGTTCAAAGCCTTCTTTTCTTCTACGGAAATGACATTTAGACAGCAATACTCTCCCAGTTAAAAGTCTAACCAAAGAGTTTGTGGCTCACCTCCCCCAGTGACGATCGAAGCCGGAAGCAGAGTCTAGACGGCATATAAACCTTAGTTATTGTCAAAAGAAATAAAACCTCAATAGACACAACGTTTTGCAGATGAAACACATTAAATTAATTTACCTTTTTATAAAAATTGTTTTCGTAAATTAGATTTATAAGTCAATGTTTTACGATGAAGGAAAATATGGATAGGAAATTTGGAAATATTTGTCTGATTGCGTCAATTTTGTGCGTAAATTAAATATGTTTTTCTTTGGTTATGAAAAGTTTTTTGCCGTAGTGGCTGTTACAGACTAGCTCTCGATTATTGGCAAGAAATTATCAAAGCATTAAAACAAGTCAAGTGATAGGATTAGCTGTTGATGAATTCATTCAACAAATGAATGCTGTGATTTAGTAGAACGTATCCAAAATTCAGTCTCTTCAAAACTATCCAGACATGTCATCTCAAAATTACTCCATATTCCATTAAGCAAAACCAACCTAGGCCTCAACGCTTCACTTCTCCGTTACAATAGTTTTTGTACAACACCAGATACTGACTTTTGAGATGTTTCATTCAATAAGTTTAGAAGAGCAGTCTCGGAGGTACGGGAGTGCGCAAATCTGTCAACTAGCTAATTACGAGTATATACACCATACTTCTTTTTTATTATGTCTGTTTTTCATCTAGTAATTTTCAAGTTTAGATTAACATGTATTTATATTTTAGACATTATTTAAATAATAATGAGGATTTCTGTTATTTTGGTGTAAACTGCGTATACCTCATACACCAGTACCTATATATTTTTTTTTTTTTGTTACAAACTGTTTTGTAAATAATTCTGTTCGTGTAACAAGCAAAAATTAAAAAAAAAAACGAATTAAAGTACCTAACGTACCTACAAATTAATTTTGCGATTATTTTCGTTTTATAAACTAGGCTCAAAAATAGACCTACGTTTTATAATTTTAATCCTAAAATAAACATTAGTCTTGGTTAAGAAGGCACAGATTCAAATATATATACTTTAAGCAAAACATCAACAGAGAATCTTCGATAAAGATTTCTCGTGATCGGAATTTTCCAAAACCCGATAAATTTTAACAAGGAAAACTATAATTTTCCTATTTAACCAAACTTCTGGGCATTTTTTGTAAAGTTTCACGTTTCTATTTTACGAAAATATTAATAAACGTAATATTTACATACTTTTAGTATATGATTATTTTAGTTTCTCAATTCTGTTATTAGTAAGAGATTACAATCTTACTAATTAGAACAATAATATTAGACACAGAGTTATAATTAAGAACTTTACTATTTTTTTTAAACTTACATATAATTATGTACATTCCAGACCATTCCAAAAAACATCTTGCCTTTAAATATCAAAATATCAACTTTATAACATCAATAATATAATCTCTTATCACTCAAATGCAGATCATCGCACACGCCCTGGATTCGCCCGTGAATCGCAAGTAAGCCCTTAGATATGGGTCAGTATATCTTGGGCAACGCGCCCCCACTTGGGGCAGCAACCCCAAAGCTACGGGTACGTCTACATGTTCTTGAGGAATGTCTCGGTCAGTGTGTACGATGTTTGTAAGGGTTAATTTAACGCCTTTTGAAGAAGGGTTATTTTTGGTTGTCGTAGGGTAGTTTTACTAAGTCTTACGTGTAGTGATTAGAGTATTATGGAAATAGTTATTAAATAATATATGTTTATTCTCTTTCTCTTCTCTCTCCGGATTTTATTTTTTACAAGTTTTTATTAACTTGCAATTATGTATGTATGTTCAGGTCAAATATTTCAACTGAATTTTAAAGCAGTTATCCTCAACCGGTTAAGATTAAATTTTGCATACACGTTAGGTTTGGACGACAATGTAAGATGAAAGCTAGGTTAAAAAAAAAAGGTATTAAATATATGGCACGCATGGAATAGTGTGAGTTTTGACATAATTAAATTTTATAATTATGGAAAAGGAGAACAAAAAGCCATTATTTTATTAGTTTAATAGTAAAAGCTTGAGTGGAGATAGAAAGTCGTTTTCTAAATTTTTTTCTTGAATCTATTGGTGTTTCTTTCATGATTAAATTAAGGTGTTTGTAGCGATGGCTTAATAAACCGGAGACCTTGTCGTAAGTTGGCCCGAATTCCAAGTCATTTTGAAGGACCTCCACTCGACTACTCGACAAAAACCACTCGATTAATTTCAATAACAAGCTATAATGTGATGATTCGAGGTGGAGTCATGTTAGAGGACATGGTTTGGACTATAGGGTTGTTTTTCATTAGATAATTTATTATTATTTATTTATTTTTATGCTGGATAAAGAAACGTTTTCTTTAACTTTTCTTATGTTTTATCTTCCTTTCTTTCTGCTCCTTACTTAGGTATCAATTAAAGGTCAGTTACTTACAAAGCTAAGTAAGATATTTATCAATCGAAACGGAAAGATTCCAAAACTCATTAAAGCGACGGGAATATCTCACTTATTTCTTTGTATCTCTTTGAAATCGTAGAGGTTTTGCTTTGATACGTTTATCGTTAAAGATATCGTGTTTTTAGTAGCTTATAAGTTGGATACATTTTTGTTCTAGACTGGGTTTTCGAAGTTTGAGGTAGAGGTTGGACGTACCTACCTACTTCTAGATTATGTTAGGATTAATTATCATATCTTAATTATATAGTTAGATATGATAATGAATTGATGGTGAAAAGTTCGTTTCGTAGAAATTAAGTCACGTCTTTACAGTTTGTTTTAAGTCATAAATCGATACATTAATTCTCTTGTGTGGCAAATTGCGTTGCATGAAATAAAATATATCTGCATACTAATGACTATACTTGGTACAAGTATGTCGAAAAAAAGGCGGACAACACAAAATAAGCCTCGGACACGCCCATACGAAAAAAGTAGTCGACTCCCCCGGAAATAAATAAATATAAAGAACTGAAGCAATACATTAATTACGCAATAACCTAACGTTTGCTGTCAATATTTAATAACGGCTACATTTCTGTGAAACTACCCTCTAAAAAACATGTGTATACGATCTAACACGTAGAACACACGACACCGATGTAATAAAAATTATATGCTCCAATTTACGATGCCGGGGGATGGGGATGGGAGGCCAAAAAATTCCCCCCTTTTCCCCCCTGATTGCGGGATCGAATCTCGCTAAACGGGTGTACGAAAAATTTCGCAGTAGGGGTGTCCCCCTACGGGGCGCAATACATTTTTATCATTATCCCTTTCTCACTACTATGAGGGTATTTGGTAATTATTGTTTATACGTATATATTTTTTGCATGTTTGCAGTTTTTCGGGAGTAGGTGGACAAAGGGGGGGCGTAATTATGATTGGACAGTGCGTCCAATGATTACTTATTGTGTTTTATATTTTCGTTTATTTTGTCGCTTGATTTATTAAATTGGATGTGTTGGGGTCTGAGTGATACTGGATTCGAATACTAGACACTGGTTTTCCATAGTTGTGCGTGACTGTAGAGTGTAGGTACTTGCCAAGTTAATAATTTACTTGGTGCCGGGTTAATTTGTCAAACCTATGCAAATATTGACATTTAACATTTTTCCACTTTTTTGAAAATTCTTTTTTTTTAGTTATTTTTCTTTAGTTTCGTGCTTCACTGTCGATCACATCATCGCTTACCAGGTACCAGCCCCTAGCCAAGTTAGAAACGTTTCGTATCGAACATCTTTCTACAATCATTAACGCCTTCCATTTGTATGGTCTGGCCATACATTTATTCATCATCTTTCTACTAGCGTTATCGATTGTAGATTGTCAACTTGGCAGCATAATAAGTTAGAAAAACTGGAAATCAAAAATTTTCTTCAAGCTCTGTTAACCTGACTCCCTCAAATTATTCTCGTACGTGGCGTGCGCTCATAACTGATCTTCTACGTTTTCTTTTTGATTAACACATTAAATAATGATGAACATACAATTACGTGGCGTTAATCTTCAGATAAGCTGGTAATATTTTCTTCTAAAATTTAGGTTTGATCTCAGGTTATAATTATTTATTTTATTTTTGTTCAAATATACCCAGCTATTTTTATGTTATTATTAATCAATTAATTTAGAATTACACTTGGTTAGCAAAAAAAAGCTAAAAGCTAAAACCGGGACTTGTAAAAGGAATGAAGGGAGGCTTTTGCTCAGCTGTGCAGCAGTCTGTGGGGCAGTACAGCTAGGCTAATAAAATGGCCGACAAAAACACATTTTGTGTGTCACATGGTCATATTAAACGATTGTGGTTAAGTTTCATAGAATTGACATTAGAAATATGTAGACGAACAGATTTTATGAATTTCATTTTGAAGTGCTTTTATATAAATCTGGAATTTTTAGGTGGTATACGTAGATTTTTTCGTCATTATTCGGTTCGGTCGGATCGGTTTTTTAGTAGATATAAACTATTTTTTCTTAAACTTGTTTTGTCAGGATGTTTTATGTTTAGCACTTTTTAGATATTATTTAAGAATCAATTAACTCATTAAACTTCAAACTACTTTATTGAAAAATAAGACACCCTGAATGAAACTAGGTACTGTGAAAACGATATAAAAGGCAGTAGATGTAACATAAAAATTAGATCTAATCAAAACGAAATAATAGTTATAGTTTTGAAATGAAAGTTTAACATTACTGAGCACCTTCTTTGTTACAAAATCGTGTTGTGCTTGTTGAATTCATCTTTCGTTATTTTTCACTTCGAAGCTGTGTATGTAATATTTATTTATTTATAATATACTTTATTGTACACCAGAGTAAAACAAAGAGAAGGAAATTAACAATAAACTATAGCAGTAGTTGGAATCTATAAAAAATACAAGAAGCAACAACACTTTTTATAGTTTAGAATTTATTAATATCAAAATTGAGCTGACGCTTTTATTTCGAATAGCTTTTACCACAAACAGAGATGATAGTCTAGGAGCACACCACGCGGCGATTTCGCGAGTCAAACTGAATTTATTTTGGGACTTTATTTCCGCGAAAAAGAAAGGCAAACGCATCCTGTACGACTGAAAATACTTCAATGTAGATCCTGCGCACCTTCTTATTACTAAAGCATGATCAATTCAATATGTTGTTATAAGATACCGGTCTAAATAAATTGATGATATGGGACTTCAACATATCTGGTAGAATTTGGGTTTATTAAAAGGTTCCTTTTAATAAAGCCATCCCTTTCCTCCTTTTCGGGCAAAGCAGCCCTGATAGTAGGTTATGTTGTTTAAAGAAAATAGAAGAAAAGAGCATTTTAGACTCTTACACAAACACGATTCACAAGTAAATAGTCTAAGAGCTAACCATTTACAAAGATGTTTACATTTTCTATGAAAATGGATATTTCATAATGACAATTTTATTATAACAATAAAAACATTATTGTAAAGACCTCGTTTTGTGAGTTATAATAGGAAGCAATCTATGTCGTTCTCTGTATAGTTAGCATCCGGCTTTGTGTTGTGTGAGGCCTCTAATAAAATAATAAGATAGAAACATCTGGACTAATACTAATGGAATAATGTTTGCATAAACCAAGGTGATATGTTCTGTAGTGTTAATTCTTATTTTGTTTTATCAGCATTATAACAATAATAGTCGACACTTTTGCCTGAAAAAAATAAACAGTTTTAATTCAGGGAACTCTTGCCTTAAACTTAGACAGTTAAGTACTCATCTGAATCTTTCCCATTTAACTTATACAGTAAGAACAGGGTGGACCACGCATTTTTTCTGACGCCTCTATTTGGTCATACATGGAACATACTAGACCGAGACGAATTCGCCACACAGTCCGCTATCTTCGGCATCGGTAGTGAGCGCGTTACTATAAAAATGTCATGTTTCTTGTATGGTGACCGCGAATATACAAACGTTTCCGTATCTTTACTATTTAAATCTATGGTCTTTCCATAAAATATTGTTGTTTTCCATATAGCCGAAAACATCCAGATTTTTTTGAATATTTGCCAAAAAAATCTTTTAAACCGAATCTAAATTGGTAGATTTTTTCTAGCATATTTTATGTCCCACTGCTGGGAGAAGGCTCGCACTTTTTCCTTCTAAATCTCTCTGTCCTTTGAAATCTCTGGCAATTATTGCCTAGCAAAAGAATTAAACTATTTAAAACATTCTTTTATTTGTAAGATAAAATTTATCTCCCTATTATGTAGTAAGTATACCATTTAAGTAACAGAAAAGATAGTTAAAAGACATACTACATAGGGCGACGTAATAGGTGATAAGTTCTGCCAGCAACTTCACACGCTAGGAATTAGTACTTTCCCCAATATCAAAGTAATGTAAAAAAGGAACAAACATCTATCCACCCATCCTTATAAGCTTTTGAGTATAATATTATTAAATTAAAACTGTCACATGAACGGCCCATGATTTATTCTCATGCATAGATGTATAGATTCATCAATATTCGTACAGTAGTTTTTGCGTGAAAGAGTATCAATTATCAAAAGTCACAAGTTTTCCTCTTTATTACTAGCAGTAGTAGAATTAATAAGTCCACCTTGGTATAACAACTTAACCTTGAAGATCAATCGATCTGTTTATTTGTTATTTAAATACAAGCCCCTTAACAACAGATCTGTCATTGCTACGGTTGACATAATTTTATAGTTGTATCAACCTTCAGTTCAACCCCAAATATCAGATAAAATAGCCTATTTTTAGAAACCGGAATTCCTATTTACCCAAATTGGAATTCTGGTCTCTAAAAATAGGCTGTGTTATCTGATATTTGGGGCTGATTTTAAAATAAAAATATTTTTTTTAGACTTGAATGTTCGGGCTTTTAAATTAAGGTTACACTAGTCGATCATTCAAACGTACAAACGTAGTCTGGCTATTACTCCAGTGTTTGACGATGTATGTTCATAATAAAAAATGATATCAATTTGTCTCATCATTATCTAGCCCTGTATGGAAACTAAAAAGTAAAAAAATAAAATGTTTGAAAATTATGAGCATCGAAAGTTCCATATTTCAACACTAATTTAGCGCATCTTTGGGCAGAAATAAATACCATAAGAAGGGATAGATTAGTAATTCAACAATGAAAATAATTTTAATTTGAAAATATAAATTTAGTCGTTTTTTTCATGATATCTAGACTCTCATAGGTCTGTTTATAAAATTTCGCGCGCTCGTTTTCGTCCTAAATCATCATCTATATCGATACAAATTTCCAAAAGTGCTAATTCGTACGCGAACTAGTTTCTTACTGCTCATCACAGCATCCATCTATTTCGCTGGTGTTGTCGGATGAGATAAAATGCTTTTTAACCTCGCGCATAAAATAGTTCGTGCCGTCGACTAGGGCAACCTTAAAGAAACCAGTCAAGTGCGAGTCGGACTCGCGCACGGAGCATTATCGCAAAAAAGGCAAAAAATCATGTTTGTTGTATGGGAGCCCCAATTAAATATTTATTTTATTCTGTTTTTAGTATTTATTGTTATAGCGGCAACAGGAATATCATTTGTGAAAATTTCAAATTTCCAGTTATGAGATACAGCCTGGCGACAGAAAGGCAGACGGACAGTGGAGTCTTAGTAATAGGATCCCGTTTTTACCCTTTGGGTATGGAACCCAAAAAAATGATAATTATCTACTCTAATATCATAAAAAATAAACTTTGTTTGTATGTAGGAGGATCAGGAAGTACAGATCGGAGGTTCTATGCAAGTGACATTAGATCAATAGCCAAAGATCCCACTGCATTGATTTTTGATTATATTTATTTTTTATGAATGATATAGAATTTTACTTGACAGTAAAATAGATTGCTGCCGGGATGCCCGGAAATATCTAGCCGCAATTATCTTAAATAATTCAATTAAAACTTATGTTCGATAGAAATTTAACCCTTAATATATTACAAGTGAATCCAACGCCATTTGAAAGAAAGTGAGGTAGAAAATAGGAAGAAACAAGGTTGCCAGCTCTCAGTTAACGGAATTATATGGATTGCCAGTTTACCTGGCAACGTGGCAACCTTTGAATGACGACTAACTGAGAGCTGGGTGATATTGCATACACGATCCAGGAGAAATTCATTGTGCAGAACAAATAAAAAAAAAACAAACCAAAATAAAAACGAAAAGAAACAGAAATCTATTCAACTATCAAAAAAACATTCATAAAAATCAAGTTTCATTAAAAACCAATTTCCTGCAGTTTTTTTGCATTGTGATCTCATACTAAAACGAAAGCTACGCGGTAGCGATTGAGAAAATGTATTTAACAATCAAGCGCTATCGAAATGTCACGTGGGTAAGCTCTTACATTTTGGCATTTCCACAATTGCCATCGCTTCCTCTTCGTGGTATCAATTAATCCAAAATTTCAAAATTATTTATTTTTTACCAGAATTCAGCCACGTCAACAGCTTTGACATTCATCATCATCAGCCTTTTTTTTTGTTCCCACTGCTGGGACACAGGCCTCCTCTCTAGGCCGAAATCCACCACGCGCGCCCAGTGTGGTTTGGTGGATGTCACATGTCTTTGAATTTTTGGTTCTAGGACATGCCGGTTTCCTTACGATGTTCTCCTTCACCGTTTTGAGAGCAGTGGCACAACAAAAGGCGAGGCATTGTTGAAATCGAATGACACTTGTTCGAAAATTCTTTCACTGATTGAACGTTTTATTATCGTTGAGTTTTCTAGACTACATTTCATGTCGAAACAATGCACGATTCTTGAATGACACACAGCGGGAGGGAAGCCGCGGAAAAATTTAAAATCATAATTTGAAAACATTAAGTCTTAGTATTCAAAAAGCCCAATTGTGGGTGTATGTTTTTAAATTATTATATAGTAAACAAATAAAATAAAAAATACCCTTAGATTTCCCTCTCCCGTCAAAAATATCAACGTCATTAATTAGTCCATACCCTAATTAACTCACCTAATTATGAAAATATCGTCTCTAATAAATTAATTTCAGAAAATGACGTCACAGCGTCAGAAGAAAAATCAATAGCAAGCCTTGAAAATTGTCCATGAAATTTTCGTAGCGCTACTAGCTACGGTCTCGTAGCTCGTAGTACTACGGCGTAGCCAGGGCCTACGCAAAAACAATATTTTCTAACGGTACGCCCGTTTTCCTAATTATATTGTTGGATCTCTCAATGAAAGTCTCCAGTACAAAGTTTTACCCGTTTTTAGAATAATTTTGTAAATAAATCAAGGATATTTTCTGTTGTAAATGTTGTTTTATTGAAATTTTTGGCAGATTTAAGGTGGGCTGGATTTTGATCGGTATTTTGTTGAGCTATGTTGGTTACCAATCTTTTAATGTTACAACTTATTCCTGGCTCTATTGAAATTATTATATCTTATTTTATTTCCTTTTGCGCTAATTATTGGCATTTAGCACACATTTAACACTTTAAGTGTCGTGATTTATAATTACACACGTGGAATCACTCTTAATGTATAATTTTGTGGATTCATTCTTTAAAATAGAGTAATAGAGTTACCACCATTAAGTAAGTATTTATTAATATTTTGTTATAAAACTCTACGTTAAGTTTCCAAAACGCACATCAAATACAAAACCTCAACATTTTTCAAGTAGCTCAAAAATGCCCCAAAAAATATCCATTCTGTATTTGAATGTCGTCATATACATGTCTATACAACTACCTCCTCAAGTCTTTTGTCTACGGAACACAAGTTCGGTACAAGTCCCTCAGAAATTCAACTAAGAATAAAGGAAGTACCCTCAACGTCGACATTTTTGATCTCCCCTCCGACTATTAAAACTATTGATCTTTGCACAAAACTCATTGCACGAGGCTTTAATTTTTAGGGAAGATTGGAGAAAGTTAATCTCTTGATTTTGATTAGTATTTTACTGAGTTTAATAGCAACTCTTAATTACGATATGGACTAATTACTTAGTATACACAAATTGATGATAAGGTATTAATTATAATTAAGGTAAGAACTCATAGTGCATCGAAAAATTCGGCCACATCGCTGTCTATGGGAAAAGTGCCTATAACAGTGCAGCTATGCTTTGGGAAAAGAAACAACATTGCCACGTTGAATGGCAATTCTGATTCATTGGCCGAAAAACCCAGTTGTCTGGTCACGTCTGGTGTCTACTTACTCTTACAACCTAAAACATATTTGTATTCAAATGTACGCCATTCTTGGGCTGCAGTTGGAAATAAGTGCATAATATAAATACTGGCCACCAACTAACCTACTGTTGATATCAGAGATCATAATGTCTTGCATTATTGTCAATTAAATATAGCTATCATCGAAGTCACCACTTTATTTTTTTTGTGCTAGTCTTGTGCCCAAAGAACACAATAAATTGTTTTATCGACAACATGCAGTAAATAAGTGTCACAATCACTACTCGTTTTAAAAATCATATATACAACTTGAGGTCTTTGTCTTGCAGTGGAACTTACCTTGGTGTGGTGCATGGCTGAGAATTTGACAATTATTTGCAGAATCGGTCGGAAAATCGACTGCATTATTTCGATGAACTATACAGCGAATAGCAGGTTAGTTGTACAGTAAGTGGTTGTTTTGGCAAAGCTCACGTTGTTGAATAGTAAGACAAGTGTCCAATAAAACTAATTTGTTATTCCTTGACGATATTAAATCAATTTACTAACCATTTCACCACAAAAATCCGGTTTGTTTTTACAAGATCACTAACAAAACAATGGAATCTTTGAAGAACAAAGAAAACATCAATTGCCTAAACATTCTCATAAATTCGAAGAAAAGTAAGTGAGTGAGGAAACGTTTCGGTAGCGATAGGGATATTTATCTTTTAAAGAATAAAAAACTTTTTTACAAAAATATACAACCGACTTCCAAACAAAACCACTACAAAGTGACAAATAACTTCAATTTCGGAAGTCGGTGTTCATATAATCGTTTCTTCGTTTTTTGACACCGACTTCCGAAATTGAAGTTATTTTCACTTTGTAGTGTTTTTATTTGAAAGTCGGTTATGTTTTTTTGAAAGAAAGAAAGAAAAATTGTTTATTTGCGCTAGGCACGACGCATACCATAAAAATAACAAAAAATCTTAAATACAATCATTACAATGTATGCGTCACAACTACGCAAAACGGTCATCGCTTAGCATAATGCTGGGACTCGGGTGCGAGACAGAGCCACAGCGCTGGTTTTCAGCGATAGCCGGTGTCGACTGGGTGACTCCGAACCAATGAAACCTTAGTGGCAAATAACGGAGCGAACAGTTTTATTTATGAATAAAAAACAAATAAATGAGTAAACAGTAATAGGTAAATGATCGTTTGAAAGTTCAGATATCAAAATTTTGTTTAGTGTAGTTTATTTTGGTTTAGTGTAGGTAGTATAGTAATGGATACAGTATTATATTCAAGCAAAGGAAGGTATGATTATAACGAAGTTTAAGGTAAAAAAAGTTTTTTATTTTTCACTTTTTAGCTGTGGTACATACTCGTAATAGACTAATTCAATAGGCTAGGTACTTATTATGCCCAAAGTGAAGCCAGAATAGATTAACCCAATAACATGAAACTTAAACAAAACCGGTGAAATAAGAGAATACCAAGCTGAACTGTTTACACCTGAGTACACCTTTAGAGCGTACCAGTGTGATGCTATGTTATGAAATGGTGTAAACAATAAAAAGAAATACGATTGCAGCAAGCCCGAGTGATTTGCCGTCATTTATTGAAGAGTTCTGATGTATATCTCTGAAGATCTTGATGAAAATTAAATGGGACCACATGACATGCACCAGCTTTGAAATAAAAAAAAGATTCATCAAAATCAGTTAAACCAGTAACAAGTTCATAGGTAATAAACATAAAAAATATACAGTCGAATTGATAACCTTCTCCTTTTTGGGCAGTCGGTTAAAAATGAGTTCAAATATCTCGGTCAAGAAAGTTTTTTCATTGTTTTCATCTCAGATTTCCTTGGGTAGAATGTAAGTAGTGTGTAGGCTATAAGTAGGTTAGATCTTAAAAATGATTTGATTAATTTAATGATGATGATTCATCAGAATCATCAGCCCTTTGCAACTCACTGCTGGGAATCCCCTCTTGTGGTATACATTCATAATTCTCACAATGCAAAGTTATGCAAGGTTGTAAATAGCTGCAGTGATGAAATTGATTTGCACTTTGAAAGTTTGGGCAGTGGTGTCTCATCCCATACAAAGAAACCGTGCCGACGTACGGTTCTGATTATACTGATTATTTTTTTGTACATCGATGGCGTTCGGTTTCGTTCCACGGATATAGATGGTGATCTATCTATCGCCGTGGAACGGAACCGAACGCGATCGATTTACAAAAAATAACTGATATAATCAGATGAAAAACGCTAGTTACGTCGGCACGGTTTCTTTATATTGGAAGAGGTATCTGTATGCTAGTATTATATTATCTGTGGTTTGGGCAAACTAAAACCCAACTGTCATAAGTATCTTTCTAAATAGATCAAAGTAAATGTGTATATAGATAATAAGTACCTTAAATTATTACATTTATTGCTGTAAGTATTAATTATTTAGACTTCGGGCTGATTTTTCAATAGTCTGATAACTTTTAACTGAGGAATAAAAATGGCCGATTGACATATTTTCTAAACAAAAGCTGTTAAACCGCGATTTTTATTCCTCAGTTAAAAGTTATGTCTTTTGTTCCCATTGTTTTCCGTTTTTCAAAGTTATTTTGCGCTATATATAGTATTTTGTTCTGGAAGTCGGTTTGATTTTTTGTTAAAAAGTTTTTATTTTTCTCTTTTTGGTTTTGGTAGGTACCTCCAATTAACATGATAATCATTCCAAGCCAAAGTAAATCTCATGACGATTCCAATAAGCCCAAACACGGCTAGGATACATTGATCTATTTCGGAGTTCTAGTGCCTACCTTCCGGCTTCATCATCAGATCAGTTCGATGATGCCATTTTCATCAGTACCATTTATTTATAAGTATTTGCTTCATCATAGTCTGCTAACTATTCAAGATATCTTATACCCGTGACATACTTAGCATTAAGAAGTTCCAGTGGCCATCTGTGGTCTTCTTCATCAGTTCCACTTCTCCAAATGATTCTTTCTGAGTGCAAATGATTGCATTGTAGATGAAAATACCAAAATCGCTATATGTGTTCCTATAATATTTGAGGTGTTCCCTCGGTTTCTCTAGGATCCCATCCAAACCAAAAAAATATCTCTAGATCAGTGAAAAAGAATGATATAATAATATTATATTATCAAGATATCTTAAAAATTTTCCTCTTCCGTTTCCTCCTTACTTTAAAATACCAGAGTTTGACGTTTGTAATTCTATTTTTAGACGTAGATACGAAATACGACATTTAATTTTTTGCTACAGCCAATTCAGGCCTTATTGTGAGCATTACTTTTTTGAATAATTATTTGATCAAAGGTTGATTCGAATCCTTAAAAATGTAGTTTTTGATCTCGAGTAGGTTTTTTTTTTAATGGGGATGAATCATTATGAACTTAACTGTAGTTGCTATAATCAAAAAAGGAAGGCCTTTTTCAAGGCAAATAAGCAAATCAAGAATAGGGCTTGCCTTTCAGAACTCATCATCATTATCATCAGTCTATTAATGTTCCCACTGCTGGGACACAGGGTTCCCACTGCTGGGTTACAGGAATATCACAAAATTATTATAAGTTTGTTTGAAATTACGACTTGCCATTACCTGCTTTGTATTGTTTATACTTGAAATTTAGTGAAAATCAAGGACCTGAAAATAAATATGATGTCGCAAAAGAATTATTTCTTCTTTGAAATTAAATGTCTCTTTACTTCATCATCTAAATGACATGTTGACTCATTAAAATTACAGTAAAATTGTTCCCAAACCAATACATTGTGGAGCAGAATCTCAAAAGTTCTTGATTTTGGTAATGAGTACATGGTTCTTCTCTTGTAAATAAAATGGAGCATGGGGATACGAAAAATCTTAAAAAAAGAAACCGTACATTATTTTTTCTAATTACTTTTGTATGTGACTTGCTTTTTGCCGCGGTATCCACCACGATGATTTTCAGGTTAAGTAGCCGAAGGCACTTGGCAATACTGTTTTGTGAAAGATTTGTAGTAATCGGTCAGTACTTGCTGTCAAAAAACGATTTAACCGCTTTATAATAATTTTACCTGAGATTAGCGGTGTCTCTTGTTCTGCTTGTGTGGTCTCATGTATTCTTAAACAAAGCTACAGTTTTCATCATGGGTAGGCCTTTAGTGTGGGACGCTACTTGTGTCGTTACTTTTGCGCCATCCCATCTTCCTAGTTCGTCGTGCTGTGCTGGCGATGCCGCTGCGGCTGCAGAGAACCTCAAGGAGCAGAAATATAATAAACTCATCGGTAGTTATATTTTCGAGCCGTTTGGGTTTAAAACTTTAGGTCCTTCGGGTCCTAGTGCTCACGCTTTATTTAAAGATCTGTCCAAACGCCTAGTTGACACTTCGCGTGACCCAAGGGCTGGCTTTTACCTTGATCAGAGAATAAGCATTGCCATACAACGTGGCCATGCTGCCAGTCTATTGGGTACATTACCAGTGGACAACGATGTGGAGGAGTTTTTCGAAATCATATTTTAGTTTAGTATATTTTAAGGTTTAGTTAGTGAGTAGTTTTTGGTTAAAGTGTGTTTATTTGTAGTCTTAGTTATTTAAGTATTTTAAACACTGTATATACTTTTATTTATGTAAATAAATAATTCATTTCTTTTAAAAAACACATTGTTAAAACCATGATGTAAATTGGAGAAGTGGTTCTCATATAATACAAGAACAAAGGTAAGTGTTTTATAATGTTTCAAGGAGTTCTCAATATATTAAAAAATTATCAAAACAATTAATAACATGTCATATTAGTTTCATCTCTCATTTCAATAAGTTACTAAATTATTGTGAAAATTGGTTTGCAATTTTATAATAACTTGAGGATCATCATCATCATCATTATTAGTTTTGACTGCACAGTTTCGTTAAATAATTACAAGAAGTTTCTTTAAAAGCTTATTATTAAGACATAATTAACTAAACAGAAGTGATCATATAAGATTTTATGGTTAATTTTCTATACGTTTTATAAATTTTACTAAAAAGTCTTTTAGAAGAAAGAAAAGTATTTCTAGCACTTTTATCACCATAAGTGGCACAAAAAAGTACTAAGAGCTAGTACTTAGTAATAACTAAATACTTAGTACTTATTTAGTAGTATCTAAGTACTATCACTAGCAGTAGTCGTAGTAATAAAGAACTACTAGATGTAAGCATTGTTGATTTTAAGGATTTGCTAATTTTTTAACCTAATTACCTATTATATGAATTAGTTTGTCTAATGAATGCTATATATATCACAAGATAAAAACGATAAGAAAACGTGTTCCACCGATCCCAGGCAACATGCACAAAGGAAGACGATAATGATGAGATTACTCTCGTTCATCCATCTAATTAAATTGTCATAGTAATATCAGCCTCATACTGACCCGCTGCAGTGCAAAGATTTCTTCTCCTATAGAGAAAGCACGAGTATTACTCACCACGCTTGTTCAAGGCGAGTTGGCATTATATATGACAGCAGAAGTTCAGATAATACGAGTACGTTTTCGCGAACAAAACACCGAAAATTCATACATCACGACCTGAAAACTTCTCCAACCTACATCCAAAGATTATACAAACAAAAAAATCGTCATAAATACAACCTCTTACATCCGACCACACGCGATCTTAACCGACCACATCTGAACCCAAAACCAAGCAGCCAAAACCAAAACCTAGTCACACTTTTCCACTTTTCCGAGTACCAATAGATTGTCGCGTTTACGGAATGAAATTGACACACATACACACACACACATTATTATATACGCGTAGGGGTAGGCACAAAGGGGTCTGATTAAAAGGCATGACATGCGCAGAATAAATTTAAAAACTACCGGGAGGTTGGGTTAATTTTTAAGTATTGATCAAAAATTGCGTATATAGGAGTATATATGTTTCAGGGTGGGAGGGATGGGGGCAGGGGGTGAGCGTGCGTGAATTAGATTCCTCTTTTTTTTCAGTATGTGTGTGTGAATTTTTGTCATTAGTATACGGGTTTTTCGGATGTTTAGAGGGGTGTAGCTAGATGTGGATGCTGCGCGGCGGAGATACGTTTGATTTGAATGATGAGTGGATGGCTCGAATGTTTTGTGATGTAATGAGATGGCTGAGAGAAGGATGCTGTATTAGAAGTATTTTTTTTATGGCTGAAAGAAATATGGTGTATTAGAAGTCCTGTATTTTTGAGGATTTTTTTTGTGGATTGGCTAGGCTTATTTGTAAAATTATAATGTAGATAAATTAAACTGATAATTAGGCATCAATTATGCATTAGATTTGATCCGTTAAAAATAACCTTTAAAAATATCAATAAAAATAAGGTCTATTGTTATGAGTGTTTGTTTTAAATAAACACATTTGAACATAAGTTAAATGTAAATAGTTTATATTGCTAATAATATAGTAACACAAAGTCTGGTAGTAGGTTAAGTAGGGCTAAAATTAGAGTTTTACCTAGATTAAAAGTTGATGAAATTGTACTACTTACCAAATATTTTAACTGATTAGCTAACATAGAAGTGTTATTAAATAATTTATTTTAAATTGTTATTGCTCTAATTGAGGAAAAATTATTTAAGCTTCTGAGAAAAAAATCACTTTATGCGCCTTTTCATTAATTAAGCTTCCGCATCTCAAAATTTCATCAAAATCAGTTCATTCATTTAGCTACTAAAATTCAGAAAGTCATATTTATATATTAGTGTCACATTGTTGATTTATAGCTCCGGATAGACTACCTAACTAAAATAAATCTGCCACAAAAATTGACCATAACTCAATTTTTAGTTTCATGTATAAATTTACGTTAATGACAGTTATTTTCATAAGTGAAATAAATAAAATTGTATGATCAATTTAATGACTTATGGGACAAATTTGACACTATTATTAGTAAATAATAACGATGTAAGGTATTTTAAAAGCGTAGTTATTACATGGGAGGATATTTTTTGTGGTTTGAATCAATCGATTAATATACGTGAGTACGTACTGCCTGTGAAATTGCTTATTACTACTTTTTGATAATTACAAAATATTATGGGGTAAAACTACTTGATCACGTTATTAAAATAAAATAGAAAAATTGAAATTGATTAAAAATATCTCATCTCGTAGCAAAACATGCTTAACATTTTCATTGTCCAATTAGTAAAACAATAGAATGAATCATATAAGATTCATTAAGCAGGGAAACTGTAAATTATCTACTTTTCGAAAACTGTAAGTAAAAACTCAAAACCCAAGAAATTCACAACAAACCCAGAGATTGGACAGCAAACCCAGTAACCCATTGCTAATAATATTCTATAAAAAAACCATCAAAACATAATTTAGGGCAAGAATGAAATAATTGACAAACACATTAAAACAGTTTTCTTTTAGTATGAAGGTCCACTGTCCTAATAACATAATAGGAAAAGCAAAAACACATTTGTCCAAAATTACTGGTGGATGTAAAGAATAATAGTTCAATGTCGGTTCCCTCTGCCCGGACAAAGCTGATACTCATTCCGCGATAGAGATTGTCACCCTCTTGCATTGTAAATGTGCGCAAGGGGTTTGATGCCGCTTAGAAAATAGCTGTTTTTAAGTAGCACTATTTGAGTGCTTTTGTTTTATTCTTTACTGTTTTTTTTGTCAGTTTTAACAGAAAAATGTAGACAAGTAATTTTTATTTATTTGAAAAAAAAAAGTAATAAACGATGGTCTTTTATCTTTTAAAACTAGGCTTATCTAAATGATTTAAAACAGCTTTTAACTACGTCCGTTTTAGTTAGATAATTTATTAATCTCATGTGTTTTAAAGGGAATAAGATTTATTCTCAACTGTAATTTCATAAAGGCTTCGACTCTGATTTGCATGACATCATACAAATGTCTGAAATTCAGGTAATATATTATTTTCACTAGTCATTTTAAGGTTTTCGAAGGGGCAATGTTGACAATAGCTAATTATCATGAGAAATTAGGGCATGAACATGGGATCCTGGCATACCCAGCCTCTCATTTTATACATGCTTCATATATTATAAGTAGTCTTTGAACCTACTTTGTTCATGGAACGTAAGTGCTTACCCTAAGTGACTAATTAACTACTTATGAAGGTAATTACTTATGATTATAATATGACCTTACACTTTTTTAGTACTTCACTGTAAAAGGAAATCTTTGGGAAATCGATATTTCTGAAATATATTTAAAAATAAAAGTGCATTTCTCTAAAATCTCTGAAATTTATTTCTTATTCCAGAATAACATATGTTATATTTGATGCCGTTTCGTCTATTCTAATAATTTTATGAAGTCAGAAATTATATTAATTACTTATCAATCAGCTTCCCAATCAACATTCTAACATAAAATTATCATGATTCATAACCAAACTGACAAAAAATCAGTTGTCATACAAGCAGGACCAGAAAAATTCACAACGCCCTTTGACGCACAGCCGCTTCCGTCGCGTCCCACATGGAAAAAAGGGAGTGGCACAATCCTAGAACAATTACACATTACCTTCTATTACATAATATTTACTAATTACATCCTAGTAATTGCTACTTAGACATCTAACAGGAGCGTAGCCAACACTCGAAATAAAGACAACGTCACACGCAGCTCTCAAAAAAAAAAACCTAAACAGCGTTCCACATGTGGGAATAATTTAAAAATACGCAAAATACAGCCACTTCACTTCTAACCAGGGACCGCCACCCTCCCCTTTTGCGTATTTTTCGGAATGCGTGGCAGGTGGCACCACCACCCACAGGGTGTTCGTTAAAAAGCGCCCGAGTACGTACTATTATAAAAGTTGTGCCTACTGTATAAGTAGTGGGTTTGGGCAGGGGGGTAGGAGGCACCTACCTAGTTAGACAGTTAAAAGTATGCGGTATTAACAAAACGGAAATGAATATACGAGTAGCTACGTTTTGGAGGCTGCGTCATTCGGCTCACGGTAATGAAAAATACTTGGGTTTTTTTTCTCTGTGTTGTGTTTTGTTTCGAGTTAGGTATTAGATTAGGTGGCTAGGACTTGTGTGTACCTAGCGAGGGTGGAAGGTACTTTTTTGACGTTTATGTTTGTGCGAGGTTGGTGTTAGGTTTTGTGATGTTTGACGGGAGAATTAGAGGTAATTTTGATGTTAAAAAGAGATGTAATGAAGAATGCCTAGGTGAATTCTAGGCAGCCTTGATGTGTCTTCGGTAGCCTTAATAATTATGGCAAAAAGAGACGTAATGTGACTTACTGTGAGAGCAGGAGCCTAAGTTAATCTTAGATAGCCTAGGTGAGGGTTTACAAACTTTACCAATTTAACAGCGTTTTGCTTCAAATGAATGAATTTAATATGATAGTAAAATATAATTTTCGATTCAGAATTTTCAAGTAGTCGTTTTCCTTGAAAATAATCGTATTTTCAAGGAAAATGGCGTTAGTTAATTTAAGATCACAGGAGTTAAACGGAGTTTATTTTGTTTATTGATAAATTATAACATTGTAGATTTTTTTTTTTCTTAGCGTATCGGTAACAAATACAGTTTTTCAATATTATGTTTGTGACCTTGTATTCAGCTACAGCAACACCATTCTCTGAGGAAGCCATAAGGTCCTCTAATGTATAGGTGACAGGGCATGCATTGTAGACTTAAGCTAATTAAATAGATTAAGCAATAAATATTACTTTTAGCAAAATATTACTAAAACACTACAGCTTTAACCATAAGAAAAACCAACAAAAAACGTACATAAAAGAATCAAGAATTCATACCACAAACGCACTACAGCCAATCCAAATAAAATACCGCAAAAATACATGAAAACACATTATTATTACGACACTGAGTAAGCAAATAAGGCAGAAATAGTTTCTCTTAGACTCCTCAACATCTAAAACCAACCTTTAACTTAAGAAGTAAGGTTTAAGATCGAATGAGACAAGTTTAGTGGGTACAATATTTTTGCGGATTTTTATAGGAGCTGTTCCGTTTGTAGTGACACGATATTTCTGACATGTGTTCTGTGACTGACACTTGTAAGCAACAAGTATTGCTTGTCAGGGGGTAGGTAGAGGTGTAAGTGATAGTCAGGTAAGGGGTTTGGTAGGAAATGTGGGAATGTTACTTTGAAAGGTAGGATTTCAGAGTTTTGTGTTATTGATCGATATGTTACGATACTTCCAACAGTTTAAATATTCGTGAGGAAGCTTTTTTTTCTATTTGTGGTTGGTTCGCGTTTGACTACTATCTCATCTGATGGTAAGCGATGATGTTGGCGACGGTGAAGCACGTCTGTCCAGACGAAACCCATTCACTCTTGACTTAAGGACCCCCAGGTTATAATTATCAGGCTAAATGTCGAATAGAAAATCATATTAGAACAATTGGAACTAGTCAATTTGAATGGTATTGTGATCAAAAATTCAGTTATAAGTAGCTCTATTCATTCCGGAAAATCGAAACGTAGAAATAATGTTATCACGGCTAAAGTATTGAATCGAATTTGTTCATATTAAGTACAGAGGTAGCTTGTTCTATACTTAGTTATATATATATATATATAATACTTAGGTATCCTGAAATATATGTGTTAGTTCTCCGGATAACTACATATTATCAAAGCTTACAAAACATAACACATAACGACATAATATCACGCCCGTGTTTTCCGAAGTCTTAAGCAGAGGGACAGCTATAGCACTTTCACATTTTACCACAAGCATAATATCCAAATAAAAACACATAAATCCTCTTAAAACATCATATTCAACTCCTAACGTTAGTAAAACCCTTACTTCTGAATACCCTTTAAATAATAAACCTTCGAAATATAAATAAAACTCAGCCTATTACACATTTTCCACCTCTAGCCACCGACGCTTGAAGCACTCATTCAAGGTTATGCCTCTGTTTCCAATGGCACAGCGTGGGTATTCTGAAGCCTTCTTTTAACTTCAGAGAAAAAGGAAAACCGTGTTCTTAGGTGAATATTTGATTGGGAAGCCCGGTTTCTTAATCTTGTCGGTGGTTATTTCCAGTTTCTATAAGTAACTAAACTTTAATGGTTTCCGTAATAATCTAGTATTTTGCACATACAGAAGAGTTATCTTATCGTGATGTAAAAGATCTAACATATTTATTGTCAAACTGCCTTCTACGCCAGTTTTAAATCAATAATAATATGAATTTATTACTTCAACATGTATTTGTCAGTTTGCATTAAAATATAACAATACAAATTCAAAATTGCACAGCCTTTTAAAGGCCTATGCTATGGAAGAAAACAAATATACAAAAATAGCAAGTAACAACTACAATTTTTGCCAAACTAAAATAACTAAAATCCCGTTCAACTGGAATCCGTGTTTATTTTATTGTCGAATAGATCTCACCAAACATTCCTCTGTTATTTAGCTGGCAAATAACAAACGCTAAAAATAATTTTCGGGGTGAAAATTTAACAATTGTTAACTACAATCGAATAACTGGCGAATCGTATCAAACCTTTTTAAATAAATTCACCATTTATAAATAATAAAAAGCCTAACGTTAACTACTGAAATTTAGATTTATACAGTATTCATTGACGATAAAAAATTCCTAAGTAATTAACACGATATCTAAGTAAAGCGTCAATGAAATCAATACTACAAACTCAACCAAGTTATGACGTAGGAAGCCGATGTAGCGCTCGCTAAGTCGTAAGTCGATGCGCCTAAAAATTGCGGCATGGAAGTTCATTCGAGCGCATTGCTATAACATTTTTTATAGGCGTTCCCGTTCAAAGAAGCTTTTACTTATTATTCTAAGAGCGCTCTTCTATGAAATAGCTGCTTCAAATATACAATTATATTTTCAGAATTAAGTATTTCTTAGAATATGGTTTGTTGTGGTTCGGAGAAAAGTAATGGAATTATTGTTATGGGATTACTCTGAATTTAATGTTATTTTTCTCTTGGTGATTATAATTTTTTTCATGTAACTCGCTTGTCGAGCATATACAGACAGTGCTGCTAGACATTTCCTAATAACAATATTATTATGTATGTTCTTAGCGAAGTAAGATCTAAAAACGTTGGTCAATGACAGAGCACAGCGGAGTAATCCCGGAGGCCTAAATAATAAATACGACGCTGGCACGTCACACAAACACAGTGAGTAAAACAATTTATTACAAAATGTAAACAGGAAGAACCGTATTTTCATTTAGAATACGATTTCTCGATTCCTTCTTCCCCCCCTTCTACAGCCCCCATCCCGGGACATAGACGAAAATACCCCGGTTATGATTAATACCGAATGCGAGGCGCATTGATCAAGAAAGCAGCTTTTTACTCCAAACTACCCATCTCTTGCCTCCCTGCCTACCCCCTGTGCGAGCAGGACTAATGCACCTCTCCCCTCTCACTCTAAAACAAAGATGCTAAAACTTCTTTCGCTAGTATAAGATTTTAATTTCATATTTTTGACGAAACCGTTCTAATTTTATACCACCATGCAACGGATACAGAACTCTCATTCTCACTTTTTAGGACACATATTCGCTTGCAAACACAGAGCACTTGCTTCCGTCTTCTAATTCGGAATTAGTTTTCGAAGTGAAAAGATACAGTCCAAAGACTATACGCGGTTTCTACTCAAATTTAGACCTTAATGTCTTAATTTGAGAGTTGGTTTTCATTTGAACATACATCGGCAAGAAATAATTCTTCAGTTGTACCCCCAAATTAGTCGAAATAGGGGAAGGGGTGCACACGAAGGGTGGTTTTAAAAGAAGCAAAAAGGTGGGGATAGAAAGATGCGCGAAGACTTAGTTCTCGCGGGCCGGGGTGGCGGGCGGTGGGGTGGCGTTATAAAATATATAATTCTATACTTACAATACTTGTAAATACGGTACGCGGAAGTACTGCGACCGAGACGTCTTGGTACTTCATAATTGGCAATAGTTGCATGTAAACATGGCGTTATGTAACTAAAAATTATTTGGTTAAGAGTGGACATGCCTCATTCTTTATAAAGGTGTGTTAAATTAGGTTTTATAAAATGCAATACCTACGAAACATCTACAGAAACAAATTCGATATGACATAATCTTCAAAATGATTCGATTACAGCATTTTTATTTAATTTTATTTGATACAGGAACGAGGAAAATGGAGATCTTGCACATGAAAGGCAAGGAAGTAACTTTCTTTCAATAATTTTCTGTTTGTAAATTCGATTTAACAGAGCTTAAGGTTAATATTTTTTCACATCTAAATCCATTAAATTTAAGAGTGTAAGAAGTGGGATATTCTTCAAGTGTGACAATTTTCTATGGACGATGAATCCTTCTTGTAGGTTGGCTTATTTTCAACCAATTTTTCACAGACAATATTCAAAACAAGAGCATCTACGATCAAAAACACCTCCTAATTAAATATATTACGATAATATCAGTGTTTCTGTTTGAAAAAATAATTAATGCAGATTAGTTCCTTAGAAGCCTCAAGACGGTTCGGTCGGTGTACACCGCTACACTCGCTGATATTTAGTCGCGAAACTGGATGTATTATAAAGGCGTACTTGTTTAAAATAAGAGCAGGCTAGGGCGGCTGTGGCGCAGTGGGTAGAAGGATCAGGGTGGCGGGTTTGATTACTGGATAATGTAAACATTTTGGTAGGTTTTTTTGTGTATTGTGCGGTGATGGTTTTGGGTGGTGCTTGTAGGTTATATTTGGAGTGAAACTAATTAGGAATAGATATAAAACTTCGGTCCTTAAAAAAAAAAATTGTGCGTACCGTGGTGATAACCATTAGCCAGCTGTGTTTAGAAGTACACTTTTTCTCTGTTTGTGATGATAATTATTGTATTTTTTTGTACCTTTGCATGTCTCGTCATTAGACGATGATACTTTTAATGTAAAAATTTAAAACTCATCTAAGTGACCTGTAATGTTCTTATGAGAAATAAAGATTCTTTAAACCTATATTAATTCATTATGAGGATTTGGTATTGAAAAATGGTTTATTACCCAACTTTAACCACAAACTTTAATGATGTTTAAAAAACATATAGCATGTTTTTTAAATATCATTAAAGTTTGTGGTTTAGAACTGTTTTTTGCATTCTTATGCGGCTTAAATATGCGGTTTCTTCTTGATATTTATTTCTGGATCCTAGTTATTTAAGACCATCAGATTAATAAGCATTTTATTTTCTTTTTATGATAACAATGAACTAGCTATGTGATATTGTTAAAAATAATAGTTTGCATATAGCATGACTTTAACATTATCCTACAGCAAACATAATATTAATTAAAACAACTTAATAAGCATATTATATTATGATTAATATTTAACATAATGCCATATGCAAAGTGCTTGTCTAAAATGATACCCGGTAAATGCGTCGGATAAATGACATGAGCTATTTTAGTTAACTCGTTAAGTACTTTTATTAAACCATTTACAGAGGACTTTGGATTTAACTTTGTAGATAATCATACATAGTTTATTTATATGTAAGTGAATGTAGAATAAGGAACCACTAAAATTTGCTTCGCGAGTATAGAATTTTCAAATTTTTTAAGGGCAATCTGGGTTCGCATCAGCGACATGTTTTTGTGACAGCGTCATCGACATGCTAATGTGACATGTGACGGAGTAATTGTGTGTTTATTCCAAAGACTTCAGTTTTCACTTCTGTCGGTCCCATGAATGCCTACGGTTTTACTTTTTTTTGGCAGAACTTACCATAAAATATAATGTCGAAAATGTCTAGGTGTAGGTAATTTGCAAGAGACGTCTTAAAGTTATTTGTAGATCTGTAAATTTCTTTTAAATTACCATGCAAATAAGGTTTTTTTTAACAATAACTAACACTTTCTCAAGGCAAGGCTCAACACTTGCTACACCATAATAAAAAAACCCATAAAACAAAGTACTATTACGAAAACAAAAAATAATAATACCCGCAACAAAATAATAATTATCAAAAGTAAAGTGAAGCTACGTATGTTTTATCCACTCATTTCTCGTGGTTCTTAGTAAAAAGTTGTGTAAGAGGGGGGCACTAGCGCCTACGCCGTAGCCGCGGCGTGGTGCTACGAGGCTACGACTCGTAGGCTCGAGCGCTACAAGCGTAGCAGGGCTGTGACCAGAGTATTGTAATTGATTAGATTTTATTCATATTTCTCTTTGTTTAGTTATTATAAAGATTTTTTATGTTTCTTCTATCTGGATAGTGGATTGTAGAAGTTAAGGTAAGTGATAGTTAAGTGTTAAATAACTTGATTTTAAAACTTCTAATGACTAGTTATTGAAAGACATTATAAAAATCTTTGAGTGTTATGTTCACTTACTATTAGGTATGGATTTTACTCATAATATGTTTTTTATTCTATAGAATGATTTAATACGTGCGTAATTAATCCATTCTATAGAATTATAATGAAGATTTATTAATTCCAATTTTGTAGGCATTTAAAGAGACTACTTAATCAATAAAAAAGTTAGCTTCGTATCGACTAACTGTTATACGCACTATACACAATAAACCCAACTAATTAACAAAGCCATACAACGCCCCCATAAAAAAATCAAAATATTTCTACAAAACTTCTGTATTGATTTTTCCGCCACAGATCTACGAAAAACGTCTTACAACGCAAAGTTCATTAGCATCGACAACCCTAGCCTTTACTATCTTGCACGTTCCTAAGATGTCCCCCCAGGGGGGTTTAAAACAACCCCCAAGAGGTGGGGATGCGGAAATATGAAGGGTGCTCTCATTTATCAATACGGAGACTGTTTCTTTCTCTTAGAATTGATTATATTCAACTAAGAATATTGATGTCTTCCCCCCAAGAACCCCCAAGAAAGTTTCCTAGGGGGTGCTTTGATTAGAGTTTTTGATGTGCGTCGTTTCCTGTTTTACATATACTATATAATGTGTGTGTATGTTGTTAATGTGCAGAATTTTTAGGGTGTTACCGTGTGCGAAGGGATGTTTAAAACGAACGTGATGTTGTTCACAGCGTGAATATTTTACGTTGTAATTTAGAATGTTGAGTTTCATTTGTTTTGGTTATATTTGTAAGTAGTTACAATCTAAAAAGGTAGAAGCAAGACTAGCTTTCTATTCTATAGTTATTCTATATCATCAGTTGATAAACTATACGCAACCGTGACTCAGTAAGAAGCCTCAAACAGATCATAAGAGACCGAATTAACTTCAGATTTATATCGTGAGGATGTCAACTTATCCTTGCTCCATGAACATATATCTTTCACTTTTATTCTGCAATTCAGCACCCAAATGACACACAGAATTAAATTCATGCTCCATAAAACAATCGCAACAATTTGCTAAATAGGTCTTACTAAGTATTTATTTTACTTGAAAATAATGATACATCACTGCAGCCCTTCCTAGAGTCCAAGTATAATATAAACATGCAGATACTACTTAAAAATCTGTTCGTTTAAACAAAATAATCAAACGAATACAATCTAACTGCGAAAATTCACCGTTAAGCCACCGTACCAAGATATTTCTTGTTAACAAATCAGACCACTTTCTATAAATATACAACACAAACATTTCACATGTTATCAGTTAACCCTTACACGATAGAAAACGCAAAAAGGGTAGCTGGAGGGTAGACTTACAAATTGTAACTACTCGTACTTGTAAGTTATTGCTCTACTTAAGTATCGCATGTTATGTGTAAGTGGTGCACGCATATTGATTTCTGTCTACCCTTTTATGAAAAAAGGTATGATGTTTTGTAGTACAAATTAATAAATCATTTATGTTTTACAATACAAATCATTGATGGATTAAATAAGTCGTATTAGAAATCTTTGCGAAAAGATAATTTCAGAAACACCTTCTAACTTATATACCCATTTCTAGGTACTATCAAAAACATTGCTAACTCCAGTTTAAAGCATATGAGAGGCATTTTAAAAGAGTCACACGATACTTTCCACATTCTCCCTAACAGACCAAAAGGCAAAATTGCTTCCGGGTTTTCATCTTAATCAAGATCAACCCTAACCTAAACTAACTCCAACTGTCTATGTTCTCTCTCTATAGTGACCTTACAAACGCTGCCTTATAAACCAAAATGCTAAATTACTTCCGGGTTTCTAAATGAAGATCAATGACCTAATAACTACTTGAATATTACTAGCTAACTTCCCAGAAACAAGTAATTCAACAAATCACTTCTCAAGGAACAGCCTCCAAACGAAAACACACGAAAAACCCTACAATCATAACTACTAATAAAAAAATTATAAGTTACATAAAACCCGCATCTGCATAGAAGAGGCAACTAAGCGCGGCACGTCGCGGGGGCCTCCGCCTGGGGCCCCCTCACTCACACGCGAAACGAATAAAACACTAACACAAATAAGTAATAAAGTACAGCAGTAATATAAAACTAAGGAGCATCAACATCTTGCCACCCCGAGGGGCCCACCCCTCGGGCGGTAATTCCCCCGAACTTACTAAAATACTAAAAACGGAGATACAGGGGGGCTGCCCCCACGTTTTCTTATGCAAGATCCTTATATTTTAACCTAAATGTTCTGTTTTTAGTTATAACTTTGTTTCTGTTGAGTTCAGCAGTTTTATCAGTTTTTCGGGATGGTTTCTTAATGATGAGTGGCTTTGTTTAATGAATTATTTGTTTGTTTTGTTTTGTGTAGGTTTTAGAACTTAATAGATATTAGAGTAAGGCTGTTACTCTAATATCTATTAATTTTTTAAGGTTGAACTTCAGTTGTTGCATTATTGATGAGAGTCCACTCGTAGTATGCAGCTAGTCGTTTACTGGGGATATTAATTATAAGAAAGTTTAGTTTAGTTTTCTAGTGTTTTGATCAAGTAGCCAATTATGTAACCGTCTCACAGTGAATATGTAGGTGAATAAATAAGAAATCAATCCCTAACAATAGGTTAGAATCACAGTCACATAAGTTTTCACGGCGAAGGTTTTTAGAATAGCAGCACAGGTCGTTTTCTGAGCTTGTGACAATAATGAACACGTCACACGTTACATACGTCAAAAGTGACGTGACGTTTTGATGTTTGACTTCGTCACATTAAAACTGATATAAAAATGAAAATGAAAGAGCATCATTTGACAAACTACGATCAAAATACTGCAAAACGAAACGCTGTACAGAATACTATTTCATACAAAGATGAGGTAGAAAGAGAAGTAAAATCAAAATCCAAGCCAAATTCAAGTTATAAATAAAAAAGCATCGCCACTTGAAACAGACTCGCGATGTAAACTAGTCTAATAAAACCCCAGGCGTCGCTTGTAAAGATCAAAATGTTTAAAGGGTAGTGATGTTTTAGTGCAGGGCGCGGTCCAGGGTTTGATGCCGTGCGTTAAAATATGTCGTTATTTTGATTGTAAAATTGATGACGAGATTGTAAAGATTTTCATGGGTAATTTTATGGAGGGGCTAGTTCTAAAAGGGGAAACGGGAAGTTTTTTGATCGATAAGCTTACACCGAATTTTGGCAGCTTGGCCAAATCTTTTGACAATGTTATGTGTAACTGTAACGTGTGTCTGTAACTCCAGTGCGAGTCAAATAAATATTTTTCTTTCTTTCTTTAGTGTTAAATTTTTAATAACAAAAAAATAAAAAATTGGATTCTTGGCTTATTTTGTTTTATAGCACTGAGTTATTGACAGGGAAAAGACTATCCAAAAATCGATTACATCAAACTTTATCAATCAGGAAATGTAAATAAAAACTATTATGAAACCCGGATTCACTGTTGGCATTTAGATGGAATGCTAAAGTAATTATGTCCGCATTCGGATAGTGATTTTAACTTGTGGAGTCTATAAAGTTTTACGAAATAAATAGAAAACCTTTAGCAAAATCTAAAATTAGGTTACCTTCTCATTTACTTATAGAATATGTTATCACTAAACGTAGTTATCAAACTGAAGTATCTCTAAATTAAATATGTTATAAGTAAAAAAAACACATATTCCACCACACACAAGTTTATTAAGTTACTTACTTTAAGTAGACCAAGTCAACTTGACGTTGTGCACTAAAGCCGATAAAATACTTGTAACTTTGCCTACACACTATAATGTAAAGGGTTGTAGAGCTTAGATGTATATTTTTTTACGTTTAGAATATAAAAAAAATATCTATCTATTTTTTCCTATTCATCATCATCATAATTTCAGCCAAAAGAAGTCTTCTGCTGGACATAAGCCTCGTCACCCACTCCTGTGTTCCTGTTGTTCACAGTTCATATTGATCGAATATTTAGCAAGAAACTAAGAACCTGTTCTTACTTCTTACGAAAGTGAAAGAAAACCTGTTTACTAAAAGACTCGCGATTACTCTAGCCATATTCATAGGCCTTCACTTATTTCCATTCATTGACATGGTATTAAAATTTATATTTAACCGTACATTATTATTTTATGAATCACAGGAATAAATAGCAATGCAGATTATAATTCAACCTTTTTACCGTCATGATTCATTATTGTGCAAAATTCTAGGCAACTCTGTTATGAATGTGAAATCAAAGAAATACGGCAATGAAAATAGAATTCAAACCTTTACATTTTAAATTTCAACCATAAATGGCAAACGGAACTAAACATATTCTTTTTTATATTAAAATCTACACCACTCACAATCCAATCAAATAACGTGTTGAAAAAAAAACAAAATCCGCTTACCGAAGCACCCGCAAAAATACAACTATGAAATGAAAAATAGACGAAAAAAAGCCGCGAGAAAATAATGAATAACCCTGAAAAAGTAGTTCACGCAAAAAAATACCCGCAAACGAGTTTTTACCGATCTTTATTTGCTTTTTACGAGCTACTACTGAAATGGAGAGTGGTCGACGAAAAAAAAACGTCACTATTTCTATCGGGAACGCGTGAAAAACGGAAAAAATGCCATCTACCCGACGAGAGAGAAAGTTCTATATTCGGCGTGCCCGCGCGCCGTTCGCTTTTTATATTTTGGGTTCCGTTTTAGGGGGCTGGAGCTTTTTTGAGGAGGAAAGATCAGCTAAGTCCTTTGGGTAATCGTAAAATGAATGAAAGAATGAGAAAATTCGTTTAATTTCCCTCATTTCAGGTTTCTGGAATAAATGTTATGATCATTATTATATCATTACAAATAAATTATTTGTAAGAGGTGGCTAAATCACAGAAATGCTTTTAATTTCCATATCAGCTCTCACAAGTCCGGTTTTTGCTCTTGCAAAAAAGACTGCGCTTTGCATCATCTCATGAAACAAAATTTCTATGAATAATTAAACACTTCGTTATAATGCATGAAAATTACTGTGAAGTGGGCAGAGTACTATGAACAGCTATTTATTTAAATAAGGCTGTACTTATTAACAAAACTTAATTTAGGTGATAGTTCGACGTTTGTTTTCCAAATAGTTGATTAAAACCTTAATGATTCTACTGAGTAGACTATTTTGGACAAATCAATAACACAAAAGCCATATCCTACATTAAGATTTGCCGCTAAGTTCGTCAACCAAGTCCTTTACCCTTAAAAAGACTCCAAAAACGATGCAAAGAAACGAAATCTACAGGCCCCTATCCTGTAATCTAAAATTCGTTCCTGGCGGCCATTTTTTTTGTATTTTTTCAAAAGGATTTTTCGGACGCGCCGTCCGGGGCTAGCAAATTGTATGCATGTGTTTTATATGGCCAGTCTGTTAGTTTGTTCATTGTTTTGACGCAGAATTCTATTTGATGTTTTTTTTGGCCGGTGTCAAAAAGCTGTGTAGTGTCGCTTTGATTGCAGTTTAAAAGTTGTTGAGGTCTGTCAGTGAATAGTTTTGGGACGGGCCGCGTCAGGTCAGATTAGCGAGAGGAAAGGTAGTTACGAGTATGTGTTAGTATTTTGTTTTGTTTTGGTAAATGGGTTAAATTGTTGTGATGAAAATTTATGTTTTTGTGAATGCGAATCTAAATGATATTTTGGAGTAACGTAGTAACTAAACATTCGCCGAGTCTACTACGTCTAAAATTTAAATATTTACCACTGATTAAAATGTATAATAAGCCACATATTAAGAGTAACGGGAAAATTGATAAAATTAATTTTTGATCTGTTGATATAGTTACAGGTCTATACAATAAGGAGACTATTTTGTCTTTACTATGTTTTAAATAAAAGACAGTCCATTTTCTTCGAAAATTCGAAGAAAGGGACTTCAATTTAGCTATATATTTCGTGTCAATTGACATTTATTATCAAAATATCTTTACACGGAATGTTTTTTACCTTAGTTAGGATGGTGGAGAAAGAACTGAAATCTTAGGGTACCGAGAAGTTTGCAAAGACCTTTGCAAAGAGTTGTGTAGTCGAGCGAACGAATGTTAAGTTATCTAGGGTAAAAGGAATAAAATGTTGAGGTGATTTTACGAAAAGCACCAGACGTGTACACAGCCAGGAGGCTGTCTTCAGCAATGGAGTCGAAAAAAACATACATGAAGTCGAACATAGAACCTCCTCCTTTTTGGTAAGTCGGTTAAAAAGTTATAACAATATTATGTACCATTCATAAGCATACTGGATATTGACGTGAAGACGTACTTTTAACCAGATGAGGTTCCACAAAGCAATACAGTCATTACGAACGTATTCATTGCAATATAACCAAGAAACTCTGCGCAATAAAAAAGGAAAGTAATAATTGTAGTGTATTGATAAGTAAGGAACAATAACATAGCATCACGCATGTGTACCAGAGCAGAGGTGTAAGAAAACACTCACATTGCGTCAGTTATGTTTAAGATCCTTGTAATAACGGGGAGAGCCTATTGGCATTCAATTATACTGCTTTTATCCGGCATTATACATGGAGACTCCCGTTTCATACCATCCCCCAAAGGATTAGGTAGAAGATCAACATTTCGCTATTTATGTCTTATAATTAAGACAATCTAAGCAGTCTAAGATTTGTATTCTCGCTCTTGACCACTATCTCACCGGCCCCCCTGGCCAAGTTACAAAATTTTCGTATCGAATCTCTTTCTACGATCGTTAACGCCTTCAATTTGTATGGTCTGACCACGTGACTTAACGTTCAGATGTGTCCCATTATTGATTTCCCATACATTGATTCGTTTTATACTAGCGTTATCAATAGTAGATTGTCAACTTGGCTACAGGTGCTGATGTGGTCGACCGTGAAGCACGCTGGCCTAGAAAAAACATATTCACTCTTGACTTAAAGTCTCCTAGATTGCAGCTATCGGGAAACACAGAAGCTGTACGCATAATAAAATTGTCTCCAAAACGTTTTGTGCGTATGGGTGGGATATCCCTCATGTACTGATGACACGTCGCCGTACGTTTAGTAGTCCGATGATGGATCGGGCTGGTCAGAATTTGATCATGCGATTCCATCGCACACTCCCCGAAATGTGACCGATAAAAAACCGACAAGCTGGCAACTCGGCGACGATTTTCAAAGCCCTGCACTCTGGAGCTTTGACTTGACCAATGCCTCATTGCCGCTGAGTCTCTTGGCTCGCTTTTCGATCGACTCCAGTGTATCAAGCTGGTATTTGGCAGATCCGTCCCAGAGATGAGAACAGTACTCCATGCATGATCAATCTTGCGCTTGATACAAGTAAAGCAACTGTTCCGGCGTGACGTAGGGACGAAGGAGCGTATAATAATCATATAGTTGCAGTGTTAATCTATTAGTTCTTCTATGTTAACAGACATATGTTTTATTGTGGCGTTTGTTGCGGCACTTTTTCATCCTAACTAAAACATCGTTTAACCAGGTTTTACCTCATTTTTGATTGATGAATTTTGAAATCAAAAACGATTGTCAACCTAATTCTAATAAATGAATTTTTGGTTTTGATTTTCCCATTTTATCTATACAAGTTTTCCCTCTATCACCACAAAAAAAACTGCCGACGGCAAAACGAAACCATTCTTTCAAACTGCGATCGTTTCAATTAAAAATGCCAACTTTAATCAGACAAGGGGACTAAGGGGAGCCAACACATTAATATGTAAGTTCCAAATGCCGTGAAAGCTGCGGTCACGGGAACCACGTGTCTTAGACTGCGAGCAGGTGTGGTGGATTGGGTATCAAAATATTGGCAGATATTTTGTAAGAAAAAAATTAAGTATGTTTTCATTTAGCTTCTCAGACTTTTTAGTGATTGACTCAATTTTTATGTTTTATCTAAACTCAAATTCAAAGGATTTATTCATTATTTCAATGCAACCATTTACAGTCACTTTTGAATTTTCAAGGTATGTCAGCAACAAGATGAAACTAGTTCCACGATCTAAGGCAATCTTTATGAAATGAACGTGCAAGACATGCCTCGTATTTTTTACCCGACTGCTTATGAAGAGTTATGTTTTTCGCCTATCTGGTATGTATGTTTGTTAATTTATTTATAACCTCGTATCTTCTAAAGGGCTGGATGGATTGCGACAGTTAAGTTATCGTTATATTCGTCTTAAAACCCAAGTGTCCTTAGATAGGTAATAAAAAAAACCGATGAGGCGGATTTTGGGCGCCATATTGTAGGATTACCAATTCAGTTTTCTTCCAAACCCATCGGAGCGATATCAAAATAAAGGGTTTTTACTGGTGATTACAAAAATATATGTTTAGAATTATAACTAAAAGGTTGTAAATAAAAAAAACATAACCTTTCCTTAGCAGTCGGGTCCAAAAAATCAAAAACCCAACTGCTTAAGAAGCGAACTAAAAACATGTAAACAAAAAGAAAATCATGCTGTGCAGTCAGATGACAAATGGTTTTGGTCAGCCAGCTCGTGAATATGTATCTTGTTATATGTTGTTTTATAAATGTATATTGTTTACATCTTTTTAGTTCGCTTTGATAACTTTCTTTTCATACTTATAACATATATACGACCTATCGTCGCAAACATTTGAGACAGACCTACATCATCATCTTCCTGCACTTATCCTAAGTTACTTGGGATCGGCGTAATACGTTCTTTCATTCTCTCCTATCAACAGTCTCTGCCGGACACAGACGCATCCAAAAATTGCAGATTGGTTCTGCATTCTTTTTAATTCTTAGATTTTAATCAGAATATCTTCACGATTTGGTATCGCATCACATGCTGTGATAAAAGCGTTTTTGGTCTTGCACAGGGTTCTATTTTGTTTTTGCATTTTCTGTGGTGTCTTGTGCGGGTCGCAAATATATTTTTTCTTTATTTCTATTGAGAGTTGCTCAGCCATGCTGTCTACAATTCTGCCTATTTTGAAACGGGATGTTGCTTTTCTTGCACGAGATATAAATTACACAAACACAAGCGATTTTAAGACCTTTCTTACAGGTCCTGAAATGAATTCGCTCCTTTTCCTAATTCTTATAGAATAGAACTGGACGATTGTCGTGGTGGACCAGTGGCTTAGACCTCGCCTCTCATCTTTGAAGTCGAGTGTTCAAATCTGGGCAAGTACCAATGTGACTTTTTGAAATTCATTCTGTTTTTGTCCCAAATAAATAAAATAAAATAAAACTTTCTAAGTTTATCTTGGACATCACAGGCAACTGTGAAGGAATACATCGTGAGCAAACCTGGACTTATGTAGTTAATATAAGTTTCCAATAGCCAAGTGAGAGGTCTGTGGGGTTCCCAGTGGCGGCTTAATTAACTCTGACACCAGAGGTGGCCTCAAACTCACACGAAAAGAAGAAGTAAATACTAGCTATTAATGGCACATACACAAAACTATAATATTGAAATTTTTCAGCGTAAGCATTACGCTTAGGTCCTTTAAAGTTTTACAGAGTGGTGGTTTTCAGCTCAAACCGTACATGGTGGTAGAAGCAGCTAAACAGTTTAAAAACCACCACATTTACAATCAGTCCCGAATTATCGGCGCATCGGTCACTGAGCAAACACAGGTTCCCGACAAAGAGCCGCCGCAAATGAACATAAATATATAATGAGGGTTGCATTTAGTTAAAATGTACGAACAAAAAACTTATTTACTTGACAGTGTTGCGCTTACGGATTTGCTTGAGAACAGACGTTTTTTTTCTTTTATCAAGAAAATGAAATGGTTTTGAAAACTATTTATAGACGTGTAAAACTTGACGGGTAATATAAAATAATGAAGGATAAATGAAGGCTGAAGAAATGAAAATTGATCTAAACCCAGGAAATATTTTAATTTTCTCAGCTGACGACAGCTTACTGCTAAGATCGATCCATTCAAAAATAATTGAAATAAGTTTCTATCTATGACACCTATACGTATCCACATTTCTTACAAGAATTAAAATGAAAATGCCGAAAGAGATTACTTTTCCTCTGGTACTGTTCCAGCCAACGACTTGTATATTTCAGTCACTAATCCTCCTATACTAGTATACTTATGCACCACTACCCACAATATCGTTATAACCGATAAATCAACGGACAGACAACAACAACGTTCGAAATGATAATAGTACATGAGCGCTATGTACCATACATACATACAGATTAAGGCAGTACATAGAAAAAAGTAAATACATGATAAAAAAGCCACATTTTATTATGAGCAGATCAGTTGAGAGAAGATTGCGCTTGTGTGCGTGAGTCTACAGGATGATGCTGATTGAGGACTAATTAATTATTATTATTAAAAGATTAAAGAGATTTTTAAAATGTTGTTTGGCGGGCAGAAGAATATATTAGGAACCTAAAACATAAAGATTTTGAATGAATTAGATGAATATATTAAATCAAAATGTGGAAGTTTTTTCTTGTCGATTCTTACAAAAATATGAGATAAGACAATGAACATGATTGAGTTTCCAGTAACTTTTTAAAATAAACAACAAAAGCGATGAACCATACAGACAGATGATAAAAACTTTAATGTTATTTTTTATGTTTTGTATTTTGAGAAAATCTCATGAATGTAAATAAAGTTATAAAAATAAAATGACGTCATAATAGCATCCTATAGAATATATTTAATGTTATGAATACTAAAAACTTACAGTTAAACGTTTCATTGACATAAAATGGCAATTTAAACCTTACGTAACTTAAATAAAGGATTATTGTTACATATTTTATAGATGGCTTCAATCATCCTTTTTTTAAATGGCAAGTGAGATCGGCTATTAATCGCCTGAAGAACAAATGACCTTATACTGCTTACATGCAAAAAAACTCCACTACATAATTACCCAAGTTATCTCTTCCTGATTATCAAAAAACCTGTTCGACAATATCTGTACAATAAACAAACGAATTATGGGTTTATTTTATAACGTTTTAATGTACTAATAAAAAAATTACATGCCTTTAAAAATGGCTGTTAAAAAATGGACATCAGCCTGTGTATGTGTTGTATGTGTGAGTGGGTGCATCTGCACGCACGCACACACACATACACAAATATGTGGTTGTGTATGTTTAAAGTTGTGTCTGTGTGTGTATCGAGGTCACATTGCAGTGTACAGGGGCAGGCGCTTATGATGCAACTTAAAAAAATGCCTCCTGTTTTTGGAAAGTTTCTTTTCTGAGATAGCGGCGTCGTTTTAGTGTGTTGTATATTATTAGTTGTTAAACTGTATCAGACGTGCTGTGGACCTTCATAAATGTTTTAGTTTATGTTTCTTGTGAAATGTTTGAGATTTTTCCTTTTGACTTTTACTAAGGTTTATAAAAATCATTTAGAACACAACGACGTGTTAACTAATAGTTTCAATGCATTTTTATTAATCTGTCTTTATTAATAGTTTAAGATTTGTTAGCTTCAATTTTTAAGTTTAAAAAATAATTGTTGTTTAAAACATATGAAATAAATATACTATCAGAAACTAGAAGACGAACAAAACAACAAAAAACGGTCGATAGTTTCAGTTCTGGATATGGCCATCCCTGGTGTTCGGTACTGATAAACTCCGACAGTTAAACTTCAAAAAAATTTGCAATGGACCTAAAAGTAGGCCACAGAAACCGTTACGTGTACCCCTAAAATAACTACAGAACACAAATTGGTTTGTCATTAACAAACGACATCATTCCGCTTGTTCCACATTCGCTCGCTCCGCCCCCCGGCGCCGCTCGGTTCCTCTTGTTATACTCAACTCATGTTTGTGTGCCAGTTTTTTTTGTAACACGTCATTTATTGTACATTTGCAGTGTTTTGCAATGTCGTGACTGATCGATAAACTTCAAACATTACAAAAGAAAAATCCTTTTGAGAAGTGCAGATTTTGCTCCAGCTAGGCATTGTAATCGATTCCTTATCCCACCGGGGTGTTTTTAAGCGAGGTAAAAAGCTCAAAATCCACAAAAAGTCCAGGCAGCTATTAAAAAATTACTTCAGTATTCGCCATTGTTTTTACCCTACGGATATTATGTTTGTAATAGTGTCAAAATATAAGCAGACATTTTTTACCTAGGTAGATATTTTAGATTATACCTAAGTCTGAGATTTTTCCGTAATATGTGTAAAATAAATTTTCATACTTCTAACTTCAAAGCAGAAGTCATATTGATTCTCGCGTGGATCATGTATCATGCCATTTCAACCCCAATATTCAGTTTTGTTAACAGATTCAAGCATATTTAGGTCAAATACAGTATAGCTCTGTTCGAATTGTTATGTACAAACTTATACAGTGTATTTCGGTACCCAAAGTCTGTGGTTTTTCTTATGTAAATTATTTTTGGATTCAAATCAATACAGAAAGGTCGGCAACGTATTGATGACATTTCTGATTCGTTGCAACGGGTTATTTTTGCGTTGAATGTTTATTTTGTGGTGAGATTTTCTGTATGTGTGGCCATACGTTTTCTTGTGTTTTTAATTTACATTTGTGCACAAAGTAAGATAGTTCTCAGTAATCTTGAAACAAACACGATCAAACTGCATTTTACTATCAATAATAAAAAGTTACCGACTTTTTTATTTATTAACCATATATGTACTGTATTTTGTTCGTACCTTTGCTATCATACTCAGTGGTTAAAACACACAAAAAACTGCAAGAAAGCAAAGTGAAAGAATTTTCGTAATCGTATCAGTACGAACAGAGATATTAACTTGTACAAACATTTAAGCAATAAAAAAACCTCTTTTTAAATATTATAAACTTGCATCCTGCTAAGTATTCAGCACTTGCAGTCAAAAAGCAATTATAAATACATACTAAATTAAAAAGAATCGCTACTTATGTTAAGTTGAATGTATCCGATGGTCTATTGCGCCTCTAGGTGTACTCTATTACCGAAAATGCAAGCCTTGTCGCGGCACGCATTAAAAATCGTCAATCGTGGTGCGCCTCACCGTAGCGGGACTGCATGCTAGTTTCATAAAATGTATTAATATTTTTTATTAACTATTCAGTTTTTATAATAAGCTGGTTTTCTATTATTTTAAAACATGTTGCTTTTTAGATTAAATGTTTTTTTCATAAGTTAGAGGCGGTAAGTTAAATATGTATGGTTATTTTTTAAGTATCGTTTTTGCACTTTACATTAGTACGACAAAAACGTGCCAACCTTTCTTTATTTACAATTTATTGTGTTTACAAAGTTTATGAAGGTCGGCAAATGCTTATTTACTTAACATAAACAGGTAAAGGTTTCAAACATCAACCAAAATATTTTTCCTCGATTCGTACGCCTATCCGTCGCCAACATTAATGGAATTCTTCTCTATCGCTCTTAAATCACGATTCTTTTTTCTTTAAATCGTGTGTAGATTCCTAAGCAGCCACAGTTCTAAGGACAAGCGCACAGACTTTACAAACAAGCCCTCCAAGGTTAGCGCAAAGATTTTCACAATGAATAATCAGTAACAGGCTCCCACAGCGCACGACACCTGCGTATAAAATGTCCATATAGATGTAAAACCTTATATAAAAACATTAAAACAATAGCCCATAGTTTTTGTATCAGAGTTTTACGACCGATTTGACGTCAACCGGATCTCCGAAAAACATTTCTTTATAAAAAAAAAAGAGAAACCGTTCGCCAAAAGTGCACGATAGTGACATTTACACGAACACACCTAATATACAGAGTAATAAGACAATATTGATTGCATAAAATCAATTTCAATTGCATTCTGGAACCTGCTCGGCGACCTTTGTCTTTTTTGTGTCGGCACCAGCCTTGTGAGAATATTTAAAACAGCTTGTCAAAATAATAAAATTTATCTGGATATGACGCTGATATTGAAGCGACTTCTTTTAAAATGATGAATCTTCGTAGTAGGTATTTTTGTTGGTTTGGCGTGTTTATTTGAGTTTTAATAAAGCTAAATATTCTTTAGAAATATGAATGGTAGTTGTTTACGGTCTTTGTTTTGCTGCCTATATGTTGAAATAAACACAATTAAATGAAAAAGAACTAACACAAAGAAGAATAAACGTTTACATTCATTTGGCATTGACGTGTTTTTCTTGTTTTTATTAGACAAGTCACTGCAATGTTTTAAATGAAGGTAAAAAATGCAATCTGAAGTATAATAATTACCCTCTACATTAATATTTTATGCAGTAACAACATTAACATATAATTTAAGCTTGTTTTCCCTCCAGGCATATAATGCTTAATTAAAAGCCAGTTATGTATGACCTTTATGAAACATAAATCCTTACATAAGCCCCGATAGATGGTGCTGATGCAATGTAACTTTAAATTAAGTCCAATTAAGTTTCGTAATCAATACCAAAATAAATATTTTAGATCTTTAGGTGTAATAAATGGCCGATAAAAGTTGTTTGTCGGTTTATTTTATTATCATGGTCGTTGTTCACTTGTTGTAAACATTTGAACAGTGGAAAAATTACAAGTTGGTCAGTATTTTATAAAATGACTGCAATTTGCTTGCACCTTGACATTTTAAGACCGAAAATTTGTGGTTCTTCGCGGTAAGGAATTACTTCATTTTCACGTTTTATTAATGTTGCTTCCCTATTTATTTTTTATTCAAGGAAAATTGTGTAGTACCTTTTAATTGTTATTTATGACAGCGAAATATAAGTGCAGACTGAGGGGCAAACTTTTTCTGCTATGTAAAAATAAGTAAAAGCAGAACTTAGGAATTGTCGTATAAAAGATCCAAGTTATTAAACTCTAAGCCAACTGTGCCAAGTGTTACTCATAAATTAAAACGAAAACAGTACAAAAAAGTAAAAGCAAACAGTTGCACAAACTGCACATACTTATTAAACAAAGCCCACAGAGCACACTAGAGCGCAAACTAACGGATCTTGAGTAAAACAAATAATCTAACACGCCAACCGGCGCCTAAAGTGCATAAAAAAAGAAATGTGCAACATACTCTCTCTTAGGTTCGATAAAAAACGACTCAGGCGCAGTGCGCTGCGACGATGCGTTTATTTCAGCAATTGACCTAAATACGCCACATGGTCGCGCCGAGTTAACGCACATATCGTGTACGAATGCGTGGCTTCTGTATGTGTGAGTGAGTTGCATTCGTGTGCTCGATACAGGTTGTATTGTTGCAGTAGGGTGCCAAAAAAAGATAATTTCGTTAAGTTTTTTCTAATGTATCATTTTGAGGAATATTTCTTATTTGTGTTCATTAATCGTATATTGTAAGTATAATATCGATCTTGTAATGTTTTGTTGTTTCAAGATTATTAGGCTATTTATTAAAAAACCTATTTAGCTAGACTAACTAATTAATTAGCTAGTTTTCAGTGAACGCAGCATTTTATGAAATTATCGAAGATTTCCGTTAATCGTAAAAAAGCATAATTCTGAGCTGCATCTAATAACCCCAACTTGGAGTTATTATTATTTATAATTAACCAATAATACTTAACAAGTAACTTAATATTGATAAGCAAGAATCGATTTAAACAAATAATTATCCTAATTATTACAAATTAGCATAATTAATAATCTTAAAGTAGACTCAAACCTGAAAAAACTAAAATTGGTCCCATGAAAAATACCATCATCACTCCATAAACCCAGCGTAATAAAGATCTTCAACAAAAATTAACACCATCATGAAAAATTAAAGTTAATTATGATAAAAAATGCAATTTCTGCCGACGGTACAGGGAATGACAGGCGATATTGAATTGTGGCCGAGTTGTGTGTGTGTCATGGCGTCTGGCTGTGTGTAAGCGATTCTTTCACACATTTTTGATCACTACACTTTTTATTTGGGCTTTTTTGTAATCGTGTGCGTTTAGTTACGCCTGTAGGTGTACGTGCGCTAATTGCGATAGCTACTTCATTTAAATTTCGACTGTCAGCCGTTTGGTAGTAAAATGGTGGTAAGTATGGATTTTATGCCTTTTTGTTTTCGTTTTTTTTTGTTTTGTGCAATAGTTTTGTCAGTTTTTTTGAGAGAGTAATAGCCGACCTCAAGTTACATGCTAGAGTTTTGGCTAGTCGATACGAAGACCCGGTAAAGTGAAGGAGGAAGGAAGGTGTTTGCTTTGCAATGGGACAGAGGAGGCTGATTTGTTACCCGATTTTAAAGGTTTGAAAGTTTATTAGACTAACTCATTGCAATTTAATGAAATGCTTGTCCTGATTATTTCAGGTTGATTAATATGACTTTCACTTTTAGGAACCTAAATGCAAAACAACCGTTTTGGTGTCGTATTAATTAATTTTCATAATGCATTTAGGTTGTCACTGAATACGGAATATGAACAATGGTTCAACACTTGTACTTATACATTTATATAACACTTGCATGATTATTGATATTTTTTGTGCGGATTTACTCGCGTGGAATTAATAACCCCAATCTATCCCCAATCTTACTAATATAAATGCGAAAGTATGGATGGATGTATGTTTGTTACTCAATCACGCCAGAACGGCTTAACAAATCTGGATAAAATTTGGAACAGAGATAGATTATAGTCTGGAATAGCACATAGGCTACTTTTAATCTCGGTATAATGTTCCCTTGGGATAAGAAAAAACTTTCCACGCGGGCGTAGCCGCTGGTAGAAGCTCAGTATCTTTTGAAAATATAGCATACGTGTTATGCTGATGTACAAACTATATATTTATTGTAAAGTTTTTTCAAAATCCTTTCAGTAGTCTTTGAACTGCCATGGATCATCCATCCTCACAAACTTTCGCGTTTATAATAGCAGTAGTAGACAAAAGTTAAATACCTAAGTTACATCCAATTTAGACTTCAAAAATGATATCGAAAAAATACATTGTTATATTATATAATCAATTTTTCGGAGCTTCAAACTTTATTACTCATCTTAATTTATTTAAAATCTGTCTTGCCAAAAGGAAGCTGTATTTCAGTTCGTCAGCATAGAGCCACCTGCCTATGCGCCGGCGCAGCTTCAACCTCACCGGCCTTGTGGGAGCCGGAACAAGACACATGCACCGCCTAGTTAGCATTGAACAGACGGACTGACCGACTTGGGCTTTGAGAATGCTGGCCTGAGTGTTATGCGGTTTTGGCGTGGTCATCAATAATTGTATGTTATTATTTTGGTTTCGAGGCTGAGGAATTTCTTTTTTGGTTTAAAGGCATTTTATGGTGTAAAAGCTTTGGAGTTATGCTATTACAATATGAATAATTCTTGTGTATAATACGCACATGTTTGAAACCATGAACCCTTATTTAAATTAACAGATGTTAAGTTTTGTTTTAATCTTATAATATGCTTTGGCTGCATTTTTAGGATTAAAACAACCTTCACCTTCATGAATCTTTGTTTGTTAAAATTTCACAGTGTTAACAAAAAAAATCCCTTTAGATTTTATAAAAAAAAAAAAACTATGTTTTGGTACCGTAAGTAGTTAAAAAGATTGTATAACTCTCTGCAATTACTCTAAAATAATAAAAAATCTATTAATTCTCATAATAAATGTCATACCAATTTAATAATAGTCTCGGTAACAATAAGAATGTATCAGCTGCCACAATCAAGATAGCAAATTAATAATATTTAATAATAACTTGCAGTCGCAAGGCTAGCCTTACGATTAAATTATGCTAATAATAATACTCCAGTGATATATTGAACTTTGGCGTATTATAATTATTATTGTTTAAAGAACCTTTACAGGGACTAATGTCAAGACATGAAAATGTTGGTCAGTCTATCACACATATTAAACGGTATAAATTGGTTAAAAATAATATGGCACTTTTTAACGTAATTTTTAGGGTTCCGTACCCAAAGGGTAAAAACGGGACCCTATTTCTAAGACTCCACGGTCCGTCTGTCTGTCTCTGTCTGTCTATCTGTCTGACTGTCTATCACCAGGCTTTATCTCAAGAACCGTGATAGCTAGTTAGTTAAAATTTTCACAGATGTTGTATATCTGTTGCCGCTCTAACAACAAATACTAAAAAATGAATAAAATAAATATAAAAGTGGTGCTCCTATGCAACAAACGTGATTTTTTGCGATTATGGTACGGAACCCTTCGTGCGCGAGTCAGACTCGCACTTGGCCGGTTTTTTTGTCATTTTCACTAGATGAGACCGGTATTTCCTACTACTCTGAAAAAACAAATTCATAGATCATAATTAAACTCTACTCGTATATAACGATCTATTAAGTTTAGCTTATAGATAAGCCATATCCTGCATAGGTACATAGGATACTGATTATCCTAGTAGGTACATTAAAAACCACCCATATCCAGCGCCACTGTTGAATACTGCCTGTGACAGTTAAGCAATTATAAAAATGTAGCTTATCGGCTAAAATTACAGTTCTAGCAGTAGTTTATAATTGAAGCCCGTACAACAATGTAGTGTGGCATCTGTTTTCTCACATTTGACAGTTAAAATCAACCGAAATTCATAATAAATCGCGCACAAAGGGTTTATCGCAAAAAACGGCAAAAAAATCACCTTTGTTGTATGGGAACCCTACTTAAATATTTATTTATTCTGTTTTTAGTATTTCTTGTCATAGCGGAAATAGAAATACATCGTCTGTGAAAATTTCAACTGTCTAGCTATCACGGTTCATGAGACACAGCCTGGTGACAGACAGACGGACCGCGGAGTCTTAGTAATAGGGTCCCGTTTTTACCCTTTGAGTACGGAACCCTAAAAATGACGTTAAAAAGTGTCATATTATTTTAGAGTGACCAAAATTTTCGTGTCTTGACATTAGTCCCTGTAAAGGTTGTGTATGGAACCCTAAAAAAGGTGCAAAACTTATGTACCATCATGCAGTGCCGCTATTTAACTTCTGTTTTATACATCTCACATAAAAATCGAAAAATGTAGATTTTTTCCAAAAGCCATATCGTCTTAATACATCAGTATCGGTAAACTGCCTCTTCAAGTGACTACTTTATGCGCTTGCTCCTAACCTTTCAGTTTAACCTCAAACATCAGATTACAAGATACGGATTAAATCTGTAATAATGCCCATTTTCGTTCGGCTAATTATGTTAACACATTTTTCTTATATTTTAATATTTGAAGCGAGAATGGAATTAAACTATCAAGTTGGATGATTGTAAACAGTCGACAAAGGCAGATTGAGAGGTAAAAGTGTGATTTTTATAAAGAAAATGATTTGAATAATCATTTTTTTAAAGTGTTTTAGACATTTTCAGATTTGTCTATTGTTTTTCCATATTGGGGTAATGGTTATCTATTGATATCGTAAAATGAAAAAGTCGGAGTTGTCGGACCCTCTTTATAATTCGGTGACGGCCTCTAAATACCCCTGTCTACCCCTCAGAGGATCCAGCGTAAAGATACAAGAAATATACAAAGATTATCATATATTATTATGATTCGTATCTGGCCTTACACCGTGAAAACCGGGTCTGGTTGAATTTCATTATTTTTGTAACTTTCGACTTGTTTTAATTGATACGAAGAATTTCGCTCTTATTTACGTTAAGTAAGGTTTACTTGATATTTGATCAAAGGAATGTTTCGAAAATAAATTCCAAGTAAGTGTTACGTTTTTTCGTTCTTGATTAACTGTAAATAATGCTCAGAAAATTACAATAAGAAAATTCATTAACATCCCGTACAAAAATATTATTTATTTGCTATAAGCTATTTGCTTTCAGTTACCTACCTACTTTATCAATGATTTTTTGCCAATTTAAGCTTTAAGTTAATTAAAGACACCTGTAACTAACAAAAATTCACACCACTCAAAACAATACTTTTTTGTCATTCGGACAAAAATTACATAATTAAAAGAAAAATCTAAAACAAAACAGCAAAAAAGTAAAAACATAGTTATCACCTTTTCGCTGGCGGCCGGCACACGATAAACGTTCGATGCAGCCGGACATTACGGCCTCATTTTTATTTGGCACATAGACAAAAACACCCTTTTTTTACATAATACACACGCATACTTATGTACAACAGCACATAAGTACATAGCCGGACAATACATAGTCGCCGCCCGTTCAATAATTAGTGCATGTTTTTTAAACAGAAAATTTTAAATGAACTTTTATATTGTGATTCGTTTTTTGAATTGGATATTTGTGTACTTTTTTGTACATTTCGATACTTTGTGACTTGTGTACTGACAGGTTTGGTAATAATATGTAAATAAATAAATGGTAGAGAAACGCTAATTACTTCAGGGAACTTATGAATTCATGGTGAATTGAAAGGTATCCAATTAAAATGTAAACTCATCATTCAAATTCAAATTCAAATTATTTATTTGTAAAAACATAGGTACAATATCATCAGTACCATTAATTGCGTCATTAATTTTGTGAAACGATAGTAGCGTTTATTGGTCTAGTCGTTTGGGTGTGTGGTAAGCGCAAGGTTTGAACTTTGATTCCTTGGACGAGTAAAATGTTATAAGGCTTTTTCTCAACTTCATCGATGCCATAATGTCAAGAAGAAATGGCCTACAGTAGGCACTCCACTTCTTGTTATCCACTCCTGATCGTCATTGGCTAATAGGATATTACTGCCTGCCGACGCACATTGCTCGCAGAACGGATGGCCGATGGGGCAGAAAAGTTCTGGAGTGGCGACCGACAACCGGAAGACGTTGCGTTGGCATTAGGTGGACAGATGACCTGGTGAAGGTTGCGGGGATCGGCTGGATGCGAGACGCACGGGACCGGTCAATATGGCTACGCGACGCTTGGGGCAGCCTATGTCCAGCAGTGGACGTCTTTCGGCTGATATGAAGATGATGATGACTTTCAAAGAACGAGACGTTTAATTGAATATCTAAAACAAAGTAGTAAAAAGTAAAATAAAATTAGTAGCATGACTAATAGAAGGAATGGCGTCTGCAGTTTTCGTTTTATTCAGAGTAGCAACAGGAAGACGATGCTGCGCATCTTAAAACTCTTTATTTTTCTTTAATACTTAACTGTTTAAGCATGAACAACTTTTTAATCTAGATTTTTCATGTTTAAAATGCATCTATGCATTTTCTTCTCACTGTTTTATATATTAAGTCTCTATTACTTTTATCATTACAATCCAATCAACACTCTCAACATCTAAATAAATTCTCAACAGTATCTCCATTCCTGCCTACCCCATTCCGTAACATAGCAACAGAATTAGACGACCCACTTGACGCAAGGGCAAACCACACCATACAAAGTATACTCTTACTTTTACCAACACCAACATTACTTGCGACCCTTCACTCCCCTACGACAAACTAACAAAGGGCAAATTCGAGGTGGGTGCTTAAAGAGTCAGAGGTCTTGGTAAGGTGGATGGTAGTTTTATAAAAACCAAGGGCCCTTCAAGAACTGTCGGGCTAGACTCGAAGGGCAGAGGGTCGAAAAAACTGGATTGAACCAGTCGCAACTAGTTATAGGTATGTCTATGTATGTGTCTTTGTTGGTTTTTGGGAGATCCTTGAATATTTTGAAAGAATTTTGGTCCTGTCCTGACTTCCAATTTGTTAGAAATCTTTCGGGGGGTAAAATAAGTCGTCTTTTCTTATTTTAGAGTCGATGGAAAGTCTTTAGATATTTTGGGACCTGTAGGCAGCCATGCCAACAGTGCAGCAGCGTCAGAGGCGTTCATTAAAAAAAAGGTCCTCCAAAGTGCAAGTGTATGAACACTTAGAGTACTCCAGCATGTGTGTCATATTCTGTTTAAAATAAAAATCTAATGTTTTTAACATTTGGTTACTGCATTTTGAGTCCAAAACTACTCAAACTATAAAAATAGATATTATAATTATTGCATACAAAGGTTCCATTGCCTTTTTCTGTAATAAAATGAAATTTTTAAAGAAAAGCATAGTTAATCACTTACAATTTGTGGCAAAGAGCATTCTTTTCCTTGATAAATAAGGTTCTTTCTTTTTCAATAACAGGGTAAGTTCTATGCGTGTGAAAATGCAATTTCTCACTCGTTTTATCATCGGATAGTAGCGTAAAATGAATTATTATATTGCATAGTAAAGCAGGGACGTACTATTTATATTAACACGAGTATTATAAATGTAAATAAATGTATTTTTCTGTAATATAAGTTTTATCCAGCATTGCATTTTATCTTAACTTACTTATTTTAAATGCTTTCTTTTAATTTTGTTTCTTTACAGTTTTCTATCTGTAAAATCGCTGTAAAGATCTAAAAAATAGTCTACGCCCAAAAAAGTCCCTTTTGCCTATTTTGGCATTATGATGTTTCTAATGGAAAACTGTCAAAAAAACAGTTTTACATTATCAATAACATGAGAAACTGGTGAAGAATCATCTCACTTCTGCCCGCAAAATCATCAGCATCACAACATCCAAACAAACCCGCAGATTAAACATCCAAAATACAATTCGAACTAATATTTATCAATACCCGATTCAAACTAAATCGCGTTCCGATTCCGCAAAATTCACTCGTACACTATCCTATACACAATCACACGGAGCATGGGTCTCACACCACACACCCACAAGGCGAGCATGTGTGCGTCTATCCTTCTTTGACCTAGAGACGGCTACTATCGCTAGTTGCAGTAGGTCAGGACCACTACTCACTACACGGGACGTCCAACATACGCCGACCTGCCCCACCCCTCTTCTATCCCACACATGAGTCGTCTGCGGTGCATTTGAATAGGTCTCCCCGTGTCTTCGCTCGCTGGACATGAGGCTAGACGAGCCGTAGACGGAATGCGGTTGGACGCGATAAAATGGCGTCGTTCTTGATTTGAATTTTGGGTTTAGTTTTAATTGAGGGTAGGGTTTATTAGTTATTTAACGTTTTGAGGTAAACGTGAGGGTGATTTGGAATGCGTGTGTGAAGTTTTAAGTGGGTAGTTGTATAATTTAGGGAATTTTGATATAGTAGCTTGGGTTAATTGTTTTGTTAATTTGTTGTTTAGATTAGCGTCATACGTGTGTGAAAATTTACTATTATAAACGATGAAGTAGAAGAAGTTTGTTTGTATAGAAATATGATGCCAGTTTTATCTACTAAAACGTTATGAAACCAAAACGTCATTAGATAAGAAAAATTATTTAGTTGTGACCTGCCCAGGAGACATGTGAAATATTAGAAGTGGTGTGTATAACTCTCCTTTCTACTAGGAAAATAAATACCTAGTAACTTTATTTCATTAATTCACATTTTAATAAGTATAGAAAAAAGAAAAGTCTTTTTAGTTACTTCTTAATTTTTTATCGTTAAAAATAATCCCATCCCTACTAATAACTTTCACACGTTCATCAAACAAACTATTTTTGTCAAAATTATCAATGCCCATTCTCCCTCACTGAAGTACCAAACAGCCCTTCAACAAAGCAGCATTTTCCTCCTCAAGATCAAAGGACACAAATCGAATATATTCTTCCACATTGACATAATGTCGTTACCAGCAGTTTCCCGTTTACCTCAAACCACTATACAGGAGAAGATAAGCAGCTTACGGCTCTTTACGAATATTTTCCTCACAAAAGCGGGTATTTTATATTTTTCCCCTCGTTTCTTGTGGCACATGTTATTTATTTGTTGGCGATGTGGAACTTGTTGCTTTTCTTGGCTATTTTGTAAAACCAGCGTATTGTTTTTTGAGAAAAGTAGTTCACAAAGTTATTGTACCGTTGAACATGGTTTTTCCCGATCTGCATGTTTGTGATAACTAAGCAGTAAGGACCAGAAGCCTAATTTCATAAGTGAATTCGGCAAGGCGAAGAGTTTGAACACCATCAATCGACCAATCACATGCGAGATAAGAGACGCCATGTGGATTTCTGTCTATGTGATTGGTCGATTGACGGTGGTCAAACCCTTTGCCGTCAGCACTTACGGAATTAAGTTGCAGGACTTGCCGAATACTTAGTAATTACCTAAAGAGTGTTAGCGATTGGAATATTTGCTTATCAGCTCAGAGCTTGGAATTTCCTTATCAAATTATTGCCAATAGTAATACGGTATTATCAAGTAACTGATTTTAGTCTATTATTTTACTACGAGTAAAAGAACCTTATTACCCTCCGCTTAAATAAGCATTGTTCTAATCAGTGGTATTTTGAAACTAGCAGACAATTTCTTAAGTTTCTTTATTTACCTCATTGAAATGGAAAATCAGCTGCTACACCATTCCTTGTATACAATCGTATTTAGCTTTTTCTTAACAAAACCAAGAGAACACAAAAACATTTCTCCGTAGAGCCACGTGTAAACTAAATAAAAAACTCAACTCGGACGCATCGATGCGCCAGCGCAGAACAATCGACGCTCGGCAGTTTATTATTGAGTCGTTGTCAACACTCTAGTGGATGGCTTTATGTCATAATCAATATGGAGTGTTTGGAGTTCAGTTTCAGGAATCCCACCGAGAGCAAGCAATGCATTTTGATTGAAAATTGCATCGCATTTATAAGAAAGAAGCGAGATAAATTATTACTTCAGGTGTCTATGTATTGTCGGGATATCTTGCTGTCATTGCTTAGGTCCGATGAAACCAGATCAACAGAGATTCAGTTAAGAGACCTGATGACACGGCGCAATTTAAATTGAATCGATAAATATCGGTTGAATATCGCGTACACGTATTTTCTCAGAAAATTTTAAATGAAGATCGGTCGAAATACATGATATGGCATCCATTTTATTTTATTTTAATTGTGGAAAGTCTTGCGTTTGACCACTTTCTCACCTGATGATAAGCAATGATGTGATCGACGGTGGAGCACGCTTGCCTAAAAGTAACCTATTCACTCTGGACTTAAAGACCCATAGGTCATAGCTATCGGGAAACACAGACTCCGACTGGCTAAGGAGTGGCATTCCCTACCGGAGTTTGTTTTGGCGTTTTGGAAATACTTTAATTATGCGTACAGTCGCATAATGAAAGTATTTCCAAAACGATTCCGAACGATGGGATGTCCACCATGTACTGAATGCGCACCGCCGTTCGTCTTGTAGTGCGATGACTAAACGGGCTAAGTGGAATTAGATCATGCAATTCCATCGCACACTCCCCGAAATGCAACCTATAAAAACCGACAAGTTGCCAAATCGGCGACGACAGTATAACGCTTTGACTCAACCAGTGCCTCATTGCCGGTGAGCCTATTGGCCCGTTTTATTAATTTGAATCCCGATGTCGCTAAGTGTTTTAGTGTTTTGTCAATGTTTATCGTTTTAATGTTAAGAAAGTCGGAATGTTTAAAATCGTTTTATTGAGAATAAACTGATTTTCAAATACTGACACACGCGGACTGTGATAGCTGCCAAAGTGTACTTCTTGTACTGCTCGATAATCAACAATAGCTTTGCATGTTTTAACACTAGGCATGAGAATAGCTATCTCACTATAGTGGTCGAGTCCAGTTTCAGCTTGATGCAATTGAAAATATAAATAGTCATTACGGTTTAAAATTAGACGAAGCAACAATATTTAGAGGTAGGTTGCCAATATGTCTATTATTAATAGTTCATTCACAAACCAATATTTTCTTATATTTAAACATTAAGACATTTTTTTGTAAGTATAATTTTCTGTCTTTTGTCCTAATGGACGACACGCAATTCAAATTGGTAAGGGATTTTAACTAGGCACGCAATTTAAATAGACGATATTGCGTAAGAATTTTATAAGAAATGATCGAATTACATTGCATTGCGTCCATATGAACGTATTTGCAATGTCGCTCAGAAAAATCGCTGACGGGTGTGATAAAAATCGAATCGTGTTGAGCAGTCCGACAAGACGCTTAAGATATTAAGACAACTTTACTTTTTGTATTATAATCTTCTGACATTTTCCTTAGTCAACTTTCTAATCACATTAAAAATGCCTCCGACTTTCTGTCCTCACATACCCACGTATCTTCACGACGTGCCCCCCTCTCCCCAAAAATGCTACCACTATCCGTTCTAAATCCGGTCTAACCGGCTTCACATCGCTTTTCTACGTACACATACACATAACTCTATGTGTATCTGCACACACTTGTATTGATGTATATGTGCACAAAGTCAAGGGTTGCATGCACCGGGGTGAGTGACCGCCGAAACGCAGCGAGCAGCAAGGTCACTCACACACACACAGATGCATACACACATAGACGCGTCGACCGTGAAATTAGAAATAATAGTGATGTGTCAGTACCGGTATCGAGATGGGGTATCGATGTTTTCGTGGGCGAATTGTCGATGGTTTTTTGGTAGGGATAGTGTTGTAACTGTTTGGTTGAATTGGAATGTATCGATGTCTAGTTTTATCATATTTTTTTACGAAAGTGGTGTTTTTTGGACTTTAGTTTGTTTTGTTGAGAATGGTGTTATAAATTAATAAAAAATAGAATACATATTAAGTGAACCAAATTAGTAAATGAATATTAATATTAATTCATGCAATGAATAGTCATTCAATATAATGAGATGTTAAATAAAAATCATAAGTACTCATTAAAATTGAAATAGTCAGTTAATTAATCGGCCAAGAACCTGCAAGTTTATATCAATTGAATTAATACTGAATAACACATTTTGAAGGGTCAATGTACAAAAGATTAATGCGCACACTAGCTTTGTAACTTAAGCAATTAAAATAATTATTTAAACCCATTGTAAATTGTGTGCTTACCTACTGCTTTGTTATGTATGTAGGTAATTTATTTACTTTTTTGTAGTAGATTTTAATAACCTCAACCTCTTACCGTATCTACCTACTACTTTTGAAATAGTATCTTTTTATTTCCCTTTTTTACCAACAACAAAACTTATGTATTTAGATAACTATTTAAACTCCAATATAATTGGACCGCTTTAGTATTCTTTTTCTTCATTTTACAAACAATTTCAAATATATTGTTACAATATAACCAGGACAGACTCGGTAAAAAGGTGAGCTTAACCTAGAATCGAGTTCTCTTAATGCATCCACCGTACGTTAGAAAAACTTTAACAAGCTTTTTCACCACATCGATACATTTTCCATCAAGAAAACCAAACCGTTTCCCCACACTACGGACCATCACCAAAGGCAGTTTAAACCCATAACCTTGCAACATGGCCGGCAAGCCGTCCAAATGATATTCAAATCCGTCGGCCGCTGTATTAGCGATCGACATTGGCTGCATACAAATGAGCACAAGAATGCAAGTAGGGTTAGCATGGAAAACCAATTGTTTCCTGAACCCTTACTATGTTGTATGCAGAGTTGTATGTGTGTATAATTTTAAAAGAATGGTAATCAAAGTGATTTGTGATTTCGTGAAGTGAAGAAGGGATTATTATTTTAAAAACATACTAATACTGTACGACAAGTTAACTTAAAATAGATTACGTCGTGAGGACGTCTCTGACCTCTACCTGAAGGCAAAAGAGGCCTAAGACGTCCTTCTTTTACATGGTGAACCAGTATGACGAAGCTTCTCAAGAAGGAGAAATTACCTGACCCGACAACCCTTGACAAACCTCAACCATGAAATAAGGAGAGTAGACCGTCCTAAAGTGGGAAAAGACTAGGAAGAATAATATACTAATACTGCAGTATTTTTTAAGACCTGACGCAAAATCTAGAAAAAAAATTCTCAGGCTTTATGAGAATGAAGCAGTTGGCATAAATCATTCTCAAGTTCTTTGAAATACCAATTTGTATGTATTTTTTTCTTTTGGCTCGCACTTGACCACTATCTCTCGTGATGGTAAGCGATGATGTGGTCGACAGTGAAGCAAGCTTGCCTAGAAATAACCTATTATAAATAACGGCAAACACAGACTCCGGCAGGGAATTTCACTCTTAAGCTGTACGTATAACAAAAAAGTGCCCAAAACGTTTGGTGCGTATGGGTGGGATGTCCACCATGTACCGATGGTGCATCGTTGGCGCTTGGTTTTATAAGTACACCTGCACCATGTACCATTATGAGACCAGCGCTAGGTCTGTCGATGTGGCTTAATTCTAGTTGGAGTACAACGTATAAATTAAGTATTGATCATGGAATCATTAACACGAAGAACATACGAAGATAAATAAAAATACGCAAAAAAATCTGTCCAAAAATGTTTACATGAGTAAAGTCGTTGTACTATAAAAAATATGTCTATTTTTTAATTCAGCACTCCAGTACTTGTACGCTTTTTGCAATACGCTAGCTTTAACTACTGTTTACATCAATATACAATCTTCAAGTACCGTTTTCATGTTTGTATTATAATCCTTGTACGTTTGTCTTAATCTAAACCTATAGAGGCACGACATTTTTTTTACGTATTTTTCCCATGCTTATTAACCTGCTTCCTTTTGGTATAAAAAAGAGAAAAAAAATATGCAGCATGATCCTACTACTACTGATATGCCTCGTTCCCGAGATTATTTTACTTCCATTCAGTTGACTACTTTATGTATTTTTTTGTCTATTTGAAGTTATTATATTATCACATTACGCTATTTATTTAAATAAAATATTTACAACCACTTTTTGTATATTCTATAAACCAATATGAAACCATTTAGTCGTTGTAAAAGAAAACACCTACCTATCGGATCTATCGATAACCCAACATCGCAACAGTCGCCCATCCCTAGCCAGATCCATTTCCCCGCACTAGTGTGTCGTTGCACTACAGCGAGTAATTTCAATAGCACTACTCTGGTTTATTTTCGTAACTTCTTCGGCGCTTGCCTGTAACGCCTACTCAATTACAATTCTATGTATGTATATGACGTTTCGGATCTACGTCATGTAGGTACTCCGACATTTGTTGGTGTGACGTCTATGTATTATTAGGCAGAGAAATTTAATCTGAAAGTAATAGGCACATACTCCATGCCTTGTAACTGACCTTTATTGATACTTAACTGAGGAGGAGAAAGAAAGCTAGAAATAAAATAAAAGAAGTAAGTGAAAACTGAGTTTTTCGTGCATATAATTTTCTTCTGAATACCCCTCGTAAACATGTCAGTTAATGCCCAGACAATAAAATTCTTATACGTGTTATTGGTTAATATTAATCGAGGATATTTTTCCGTTTTTGTTTTCATGGTGACTGATTCGAATGGAGCTCCTTAAAACTGACTTTGAATGTGGCAGATGGTGAAATAGGGAGGTATATAAATTACGGCACGCTGTTCTCTACGGTTTGCAAAGAATTCAACAAAACGTGTCCTGTAAAAACAGTTAAAGTCAACAATTCTAAATCGAAATTTAGTGAATGGGCCACTGTGGGCATAAGAAAAAGCCGAGATATGTTATATAATTTATATTACGAAAAATCTTTGACTTCCGATCAAGCTTTTCACACTTATGTTAGAAACTATTCCAAAATATTCAAAAGAGTCTGCGCTCAAGCAAAATCTCAAATAATTATTAACAAAATTGGTGTTTCTAGTAATAAAATAAAAACTGTGTGGCAAGTAATTAATAGAGAAACTGGAAAGACACATCAACGCGATCAAAATGAGTTGTCTTTGAAAATAGCTAATCAAACCATTTCTGATAAGCAAGAAGTCGCTGAGACATTAGAAAATTTCTTTACCAACATTCCGTTAGAGGTTACGAAGTCTCTTCCCTCCTCATCTAAATTAGCTGAAGATCTCCTTAAAGAAAACTTTACTAAAGAGATACCAAACTTTAATTTTAAACCAATATGTATTGATACAATTAAGAACGCGTTCAAAAGTCTCAACATAAAAAATACTGAAGACTTATGGGGAATATCCGTTAGGGTTCTTGGAGGTATTATTGACTCAATTGCTCCTATCCTGACAGGCATATTCAACCAATGTTTGGACAGCGGCACGTTTCCCGACTTAATGAAACACAGTAAAGTAGTACCAATTTTCAAATCAGGATGTAAGAGTGATCCCTCTAATTATAGACCTATATCTGTGCTTCCAGCATTGAGTAAAATATTCGAAAAAATCATGCTGGACCAGATGTTGTCTCACTTTAACTCAAATGGGATTCTGCATAGTCAGCAGTTTGGTTTCACGAAAGGTAGGTCGACAACGGACGCGGGAGTAAAACTCATCAGCCACATTTTGGAATCTTGGGAGAAGTCCCAGGATGCCATTGGCATTTTCTGTGATCTCTCAAAAGCGTTCGACTGCGTTGACCACAACACACTGATCTGTAAATTACACCACTACGGAATTCGAGGACAAGCTGCTGATCTTGTGCTTTCCTATTTATCAAACAGGCAGCAAAAAGTTAATGTTAATGGGGCGACGTCTTCCGGGTCTCTAGTCAAGATGGGCGTGCCTCAAGGTTCAATTCTCGGCCCTTTCCTTTTTCTTGTTTACATTAATGATCTCCCTTTTATGATGGCCAAATTATCTGATATAATTCTATTTGCTGATGATACTTCGCTAATTTTTAAAATAGATAGGAAAGATACGGATGTCTTACATGTCAACGAAAGCCTAACTATTCTCTCAAAATGGTTCGCAGCTAACAATCTTTTACTGAATGCGAATAAAACAAAATGTCTAAAGTTCTCTTTACCAAATGTACCACAGCGTGATTTAAATTTGTATCTTGACGGCAAAAATCTTGAAGTTATAGCGGAAACTGTTTTCTTGGGGATTACTATCGATTCAAAACTGCAGTGGGGCGCGCACATTAGAACTCTTTCAGGTAGGTTAAGTTCAGCTGCATATGCAGTAAGAAAAATGAGACAGTTAACTGATGTAGCTACAGCTAGGTTAGTATACTATGCTTATTTCCACAGTATTATGTCTTATGGCATTCTGCTGTGGGGGTCTGCAGCAGACGTTGACTCAATTTTCATCCTACAAAAGAGGGCAGTCCGCGCGATCTATAAAATGGGCCCTCGCGAGTCACTCAGAGAAAAATTTAAAGAGATCGATATACTGACTCTGCCTTCACTTTATATTTTGGAATGTATTATGTATGTCCGCAAAAATCGAAGGCTTTTCAAAATTAGAAGCGACTTCCATAATTTAAATACACGCAGTAAGCATGAAATTGTAATACCCAAATTCAGATTAACGAAAACTAGCAAGTCTTTTCTTATAAACAGTATACGCTTTTATAACAAGTTGCCAAAGGCAGTTATAGAACTGACCGATGGAAAGTTCAAAAACTACATCAAACGTGTCCTTATTAAAAAAGCATATTATAAAATCAAGGACTACGTTGAAGATAAAAAAGTTTGGCTATAGCTCCTTCTGCGCATGTGGCTTCCCTGGTAACTCATAAACGGCACAAATATGTGGATGTCTCTAACTATTCTCAATCTCATTTTTTCTTCTTTTGATTAGACTCTTTACAATGGTTTTCAATCATATTTATACGCCCTTCTCAAAGAATAGTTACAGCACTGATATCAACATTTGTGCCTCATGTTAAATTTAGTTTTGATATACGGTTTTCTTTTTACTACCTTTGTATAGATTCTTTTACCGATTGTTTTGTGAATGTGTGAACATTGTAGGCCTTCTAGATTTCTAGATATGCTTGTTAACATTTGTTAACTTTTCATCTTGTTTTACAATCTTTTATTTACTTTGTTTAGTTTTTACGACTTATTGTCGGGCCTACGTTGTCCCCCCATATCTAAGTACTAATGCTGTAACATGGAAATATTGTAAAACCAAACCATTTTAAAAGAGTAACCATGGAGTTTCTTGCCGGTTCTTCTCCATAGGAAACGACCAACCCGAACCGTGCACCTTTTGCCGACGTTTTATAAGTGCCCATGTAGGCCTATGTGAAATAAAAAATTTTGAAAATTTGAAAATTTGAAAATTATAACCTTTTTCAGCACAGGCTGACCGAGCCTAAGTTGAGTTGGTAGTTTTGTTCTGATATTTAAATCATCACGCACATGTATGATAAACGGCTAAATATCATGGTACATACTAATCCAGTTTTCTATTACCGTGTTTGGAGTTTGTGAGGACTGAAGATGGCGAGGTAATTTAATTGTTATTTTAGACGCAATTATAAATGAAAGCTATGGTGGTTTATTTTAATTCACGGAAATTATTTTCTGAGATAAGAAAGCCAAGTTTTGTCTTTTCTGTACATGTGGCAATGGTCTTTTTTGTTTTTGTTGAAAATATCTGTTTTTTAGAACTACAATTCTTTAAACAGAGTAACGCTGATGGTTTGTTTTTCTTCACAGCATTTTTTTCTAGTACCAAGCTAGTAAGACAACTCACCGACCGCCTAAAATACTCGTATAGTGTAACTCAGTTTCGCGATTTGTGCGGTCACGTCAGACGTTCTCGAGATATTTTAATAGATCAGCTATGTTTCTGTTGGCTAGGTCGCGGACACCAAATATATACGAAGTACAAACAAGAACAATCTAATATTAGAAGGTTGGGAAAATTGTTCCTAAAAGACTTTTTTTAGTGGAAACGCTTTGAAGTAGGAGGAAGTTATCGCAATATTTATTTCCTTTTTTGTTATTGATTTTCTATTTTTATTTTTGTTATGCCAATATTATATAATAGGTTTTTTTGGGAAAAAGGCGTTTGATATTTTTTTTTTTTTTGGAAACTTGTTGGATTTTATGATGATTTTATGTGTCATTATGGATTAAACTAGATTTTGATGACCATTTCGCCACTTGTGTTGAAGAAAATGAACCTTTGGATAGTACTGTAAACAGAATGACAATTGCCTTGCCTTATCGCTCAATGAAGTTTGTATGCAGTCCTATAGACTTTAAAACAATATATCATTTACCTGTAATTAACGTTCTTCTCTGTCAAAAAACTTTGGCAGTTATTTTAATTATCATTTTTGAAATTTAAATACAACCGTCCGTGCCTAGCGTCACCTTAAAAGCACTCCATCCGTCAATTAGCATTAACAACCCATTCTCAACCTTATCGCAATAAAAATAAAGTATAAGATAAATCGAATAATAAACAACAGATAATTCATTAAGGCACATTAGAATTCCATCCTTAATTCAATGATGAAGAGTTTAAATTCATTTGAATTAACAAAAAAGACCGGGTCCTACATTGTATTAACAATAAGCAGCCTAAATAGTGTTTCAGCTATACAAGAATAGAGTTCAAATTCGATTGATAGTTGTGTTTTTTATTCAATTATATCATTAAAATTTACATAGTATATAATACTTAATTAACAATAACTACCTATATATACACTTAAATAAAGATAAAATACGACGAACACGTATAAAAGGGCAGGGGTCATAGGGCGTCAAAAAATTCGTCCACATCGCTGTCAACGTGAAAAGTGCCCAGAACGCTGGCAGCATTGCCACGTTGGATGGCAATGCTGATTCTCTGGCCAAGGAAAAGCCCAGCCCTCTGGTCACGTGAAGAGTCGACTAACCGCTTGCTTACATCTCGAAATACTCGAAGAGCACTCGGACCCCATGGACCTAATGTTTCAACCCCAAACGGCTCAAATATATAACTTCCAATAAGGTTGTTGTATTTGCGCCGTTTGAGGTTTTCGGCACTAGCAGCAGCTGCCCCAGCACAGCCCGCCGTGCTAAGAAGATGGGATGGCGCAAGGGTGTCGACACATGTTGCATCCCACACCAAAGGCCTACCCACCTTCCATGGCATTATGGTCATCCCGTCTGGTCTCTTCCCATCGTCGCGCACCAAGCCATTGGGTTCTAAAACAGCTGGCACACCGGCGGTGACAAGAGCTCGACGTATGATTTCATTAATGCTGGCGTGCCGTGCTAACCGACCAGCGCTCCTACTGCAGGATAGGCCATGGTGTCCGAGGCGGTCGACTGCTTCACCACATTGACAACGATGTGGAGCTCCGCTGGGAGCGCCCAAACGCAGACATGTAGCGATCCGGAAAGTGTTGTCACTCAACATTGTTCCTATGTTGGGTGACGGTAGTGCCTGTAGCCAGAGGCCTGACTCCCATTCTCCCACAGCCAGCAGGCGGGCACGCTCAGCAGTATTGGTGGACGTATCTATAAGTTTATTCCGTACCAACCTGCAGAGCGGCTCATCCCACTGTCTCTGGGAAAACGGGGTCTTGGGCAACGCTGTATTCGGGCAAGCCACTTTCCAGGCATTCACTGCATCGGTCGAGTACGGCACTTCACAGTTAACCAGTGATGGCAACAGGATTTTTCTGGTTAACTTTTCAGTGCTGTGGACCGAAGACAGGAACGCCGGTAGGCTTAAACTAGAAATTTGGCGGATGCCGAGCCCACCGAAGCGAATGGGTAGACTGGCTTGCAGCCATGCTCGGTCATCCAGGGCCACATTAAGGATAGATGATAGCGTGCAACGAATAATCTGGTCAATTTTGTCCAAGAGAATTTGTGAATGCTTCCATAATGGCGAAGCGCGAAGAAAGTACATGAAATTTGGACCAAAACAACAATAACGAATGAGGGTGATAGCCGAATGTACATTAATTTTAGAGAGTCTGTCCGAAATATCGTTGAAATGTGTTATTTTGGCGTCAATGAATGGAGAAAAACTATCTTCCAAAATTGGGGAACCTAGGAGGTGCAGTGAACTTCTTTCTGCAATTTTGATCTCTGGTGCTATTGTATTGAATTTTTGAAGGGTCGATTGTCTGTCTGTATTGTCACAAAAGAAAATTTCGCATTTGGAGTGGTTGAGTTCAAGGCCAATGGACTGGAATTGCTGCTTCAGGAACTGAAAATCTTTCAAAACTGTATCTACGTCACCTCCTAGTGTGCCATCATCTAGATAGTTGTATATTGATAGTTGTATTCAAACTTAGAACGTTTTGTGTGTGAAGAGAAACCGCCAAAATGCAACGGAAGGTCAACGAACCACGGCAGCCAAGGACAGTGCATTCCATTTTTAAATAGCGCGCCAATAGAAGGCTCGATCTAAATAGGCCCGCCATCTTGCCGTCATTGCGCGGGAATCGTATAATGGCGTCCATTTTTGACAAAAACATTTTTTTCGACAACAATGGAGCGTTTTCACGTATTATTTCTGCATAATTAGGGAGACGGTAACGAGATTTTCGGTGCAAGTTCGTTATAAAATGTTATTAAATTAAAATGGAGTTCTTGAGTTCGATAGACGAGGTTTTAATAATCTAAAGATTCTGAGAAAAACTGGTACAGACCGGATTATGTTAGTGAATGTTTTCGTACACATTTCCAAGAAAATATTTCATAGCACTTAGTTTTAAAGAAGAACTGTAAACGGATCGGAACGGAATTATTTTCGATGACAAACCCAATTTGGCGACTTCTTTCGGCTGATATTATGAATAATGTTACAGATAGAAGATATGCTACCTTACCCTAGTTACTATTCGCTCTTCGCTTGTGTTTTCCTACATTAATAGACCACTGCTGGACAGCATAAAGTTCTTGCATCTTAGGGACTTTCCTCCTCTGCTTCAAAGGCTTTTTATTTATTGATACGAAACAAGTCGGGTGAAGTGTGTAGGGTTATGGTTAGTAGAGGAAGCTTCCTTCAAAGGGAATAAGAATATATGTCATAGTGCCACATTACCTACAAATAATCGTTATTTCTGAGTCGCAAAATTAACCGTTATCCATCCTGTCTGTTACCTTTTATCGCTTAAACGATTTAAATAAATTTTGGTGTGGAGAAAGTTTGGGATCTTGGGAAGGACGTAAGATAGTTTTATGCCGGCAATCATCCATAATCTTAATCATTATCATTTTGTGCGCGGGGTTAAAATGCATGCTATCTCACCCGACAACACGTGCGAAAGTAGTACGCGACGGAATAAACACTTTTGCAAATTTGTAGAGAAATGGGTGATGATTTAGGACGAAAACGAGCGCGCGAAATTTTATAAACAGACCTTTGGCAGTATGGATATCATGGAAAAACGACTAAATTTATCTGTTCAAAATAAAATTATTTGCATTGTTGAACTACTAGTCTAGCCCTGTATGGTGACTGTTTTGCAATTTTCTTTCTTCTTATGGTATTTGTTTGCACTTAAAGATGCGTTAAAATTAATGCTGAAATATTGAACTTTCGATGCTCATAACTTTCAAATATATATATATTTTACTTTTTGTTTCGATACAGGACTTGTTAATGATGAGATGAATTGATATCATTTTTTCATTATTTTGAATGCACACCATCAAACAGTGGAGTAATCGCCACGCTCCGTTTTTATGGAAGAATGATCGACTAGGACAACCTTATGGGGGTGGAAGTTAGTATAAATATTACCTACAATATTATTGTGTGATATAAAAAATAGGCCATTCGAAGTACTAATGCTACGCAGACGAAGTCGCGGGCAACAGCTAGTAGATTACTATATTCACTATCCTCCTATTTGAGAATTAAGATTTTGAAGTTATTATATGTTATATGTCATTGTAATTTGAGAAGATGTAAAATTCTAATTTATCTTGAATTTATCATAAAAAAAAACTGTTAAACTTTGACATTAAACTAGGGTTTCACAAGCTCTTATCTACAAATATTCAATTCAGGAACTGGCTCTTTATCACAACTATCCTTTATACATAATCTTCTTGTTGCCAAATCCACCATCACCATTTCATACCCACAAAACAAAGGTATCCTCACGCCCGCGACCTATGAAGGGCAGACAGCCGTCACGGTGGCTGCTCCAGCAATTTGTGTCTTCCATGAAATGATTAGCATACCAAATATACTGTACTTACTAATGTTTCAGATCAAAGATATGAGGAGCATTACAATGGTCAAATAATTTTAGTCTTATAATTTGGCTTGTTTTAAAAATCTGATTCAAAATAGAAGTCATTAATTAAAGAAATAGTTCATATTACGGCAAAAATAGTTATTGTGCTAAGAACCTGGATGAGGTTGGTACAAGACAATGGGGATTGGTATGGGAAAATTTAAATGGAGCAAATTGGGGATAATATCCTTTCAAACAAAAAAAATAATTTTCAAAATCGTTTCACAATTGACAAAGAAATCGGGGAACATAAACAAAAAAACAAACATACAGCCGAACATAGAATCCTTTTTGGAAAATCAGTTAAAAAAATAGACTTATGCGTAATCAGGCTGTGGATCATGAAGATAGCAAAATTTGTAGTTATTGAGCAAACAGAGCCTACTCTACAAAATTGGGCAGCTAGTCCTAGCTAACTGCACAAATTACTGAAATTATGTTTCTTCTTGATGTTTTTCATAGTATCTTCCAAGACAAATACTGGTCATGTGCGAGTCAAACTCGTGCACGAAGGATTCCGTACCATTATCGCAAAAACGACCGACATTTTCATGACTTGACTTTGACATCTTTGACTTTCATCGTCGACCACATCATCGCTTACCATCAGGTGAGATAGTGGTCAAGCGCAAGCCTATAATCAATAAAAAAAAAAAAAAAACACGTTTGTTGTATGTGAGCCGCACTTAAATATTAAATTTTATTCTGTTTTTATTAGTATTTGTTATTATAGCAGCAACAAAAATACATCATTTGTGAAAATTTCAACTGTCTAGCTATCACGATTCATGAAATACAGCCTGGTGTCAAACGGGCAAACAGAAAAGCAGACGGATCGTGGAGTCTTAGTAATAGGTTCTTCGTTTTTACCCTTTGGGTACGGAACCCTAGTAAAAAACCTAATCAAAAGCAGGCAGGCCTGAAAAACGCTGGCGTGACAATCTGGAATTGTTCCTACCGGATTGGCTGTAGAAGGCAGAAGACAAAGTTGGCTGGAAAGATGTGGGGGAGGCCTTTGCCCAGCAGAGGGACAAAGTAAGGATAAATAAATAAAAAGACTTCAGTAGTTGATGGACCTTGTCCCATGTCACTTGGGGTCAGTACAACACATTTTCCACTATCCTGTCAACCATCATCGCTTTTATTTTCATTCTTTCATTTCTATATAAAATCTATCCATTTATTATTCTTTGATAAAACATGCTAATGATCAACGGAATTTTAATTATATTAAATATGGCGTCAACAGTTTTTCAGGTTGGAATATATTATAAAGTGACTGCCAACATTTTGCTCAGTATTTTCCACAAAAAAATCTTGTTATAAAAATCTCATTCTCAACATATAATGTCAAACTTTTCGATACTTACGTAAGTTAACTTATTGCAATGCAGCAAGTACCATCATCAGTTGTTTAGCAATGTCACCGCTACCCGTCGGGCACGGGGCAGGGACGTTACTTTCTAAATTATTCTACGTTACATCATTTAGACGTGTTTTGTATAGATAGCTAATTGTTAGATGTTAATGAAATATTAAAGACTATTTTGATATAGGATTCTTCAGCTGTCTAGCTGAAGTTGACGAATTAACAGCTCAACTTCTCCTTAGTTGTCTAGTGGTCGTTGGATACTGGGCTAAATACTTCGGAAACCCAGGTACCCTCTGTGAGATACTGACAAGTACTTAACACCTAGGTGATGCTTTCATGAGGAGCAGAGCTTGCAGTGAATGACCAATTTGCCCACCTGTATGCTTAATATGAGCTTGGACTTGAATTTCGAGACAGCTCGATTTAGAATACATCTATACAAATAAATAAAATTGAAGTGTCTTTATGTAATATCAAAATAACAAAGTTTTATTGAATGGATGTGAAATTATATACGGTCCTAATAACAAATACGCAATCTTTAAGATTTTTGTCTGTCTGTCTTCTATACAAATAAATAAAATTGAAGTAATATCAAAATAACAATGTTTTATTTAATGCATGTGAACGAATATACGTTACTAATAACAAATATGCAAATTTAAAGATTTTTATCTGTGTTTATCTGTTTGTTTGTGCAGGGTAATCTCTGAAACCCCTAAACTGATTTTGACGGACTTTCACTGGTAGATAGCTTATGTTACAAGTAACATAGGCTTTTTATCCCGGAAAAATCACATGTCCAGTGAAGAAATTAAATAAACGATTTTAACGCGGACGAAGTCGCAGCAACATCATCATTATCCTGCCCTTATCCCATGTTACTTGAGGTCGGCGCAAAACGTTTTCTTGTTCCATACCATCCGGCAGGACAACAGGTAACACCCAGTCACACTATCACTGACTCCCTTTTCTTTCATATCACTCCTCACACAGTCCATCCATCTTTTCTTTGGTCTTCTTCTCCCTCTCCATCCATCCACATTTATATTCATAACTCTTTTTGTAACATGCGTTTCGTCCCTTCTCATCACATGATCATACCAGGACAAACAGTTTCCTTCCAACTTTACTGTCACTGGCGCCACTTTCAAACTTCCTCTAATATACTCATTTCTCACTTTATTCATTCTCGTCATTCCGCACATCCATCTCAACGTTCTCGTCTCTGCTATACGCAATCTCTTTTCATTCATCTTTTTCACAGTCCAATATTACAGGTTTAATCATGGACTTGTAGATTTTCCCTTTTACTTGAAGGGCATCCGTGGATCGCAAGTTGTTCGACAACAGCTAGTCATAATATGAAAAAAAATTATTTAGTTTTTGTCATACCTGCAGCGAAATATTTTTTGTATTTTAGAAACTTCCTCATAGCAAACAACAAACATTGGTCAAAAATAACTTCGCTTCAAATATTGTTTTAACGAATTTACTGAACAAAATATAATACCTATCTAGAATTTATACTCCCACTCTTGACAATTACAATTCAAAAAATCAAATCAATCCTACACAGCGAACGATCAAAAGTAAATACTGATACAAAATCTGAAAGCCAATCGTTCACAATTTTAATCCGTGTTGCGTAAACTGACTATTTTTAAACACTGACGTACAAATTTTATTACAATATTGAAAAAATGCTCACACACATACATACACACTTCCACTACAAGCAAAATACATTCATATGTTTGTAATACGCTAGCGATATGAATGGGCTTTCGTAGTGCGTAGACTCGATCTATGCTACGAAAACTGTAGACTTGTGCTACGCCGTAGCAGGTCTACGATCTAGGCTACGAGAGTGGCGCGTAGCTTAGAATTAGATTTTTATGAAAGTTTGTGGATTTTTTGGGCGGACTTGTGGTGTTTCATTGTACTTAGTTGATATCTATTTTACCTCAATAATTTGTGTTTCGTATATTATAGATTTTGATTTAGATTATGTTAGAAAAAACTAACCCATCGGTAATTTTATTGAATTTTGTTTTTTTCTCAAACCTAATTATAACACAATCTTTACCAAGTCCATTTGCATTTAACTTAGATTGAATTCATTTACAAATTAATATAGGAATCTGTTACAAAAAAATCCTCGTAGAGATTTGAATAATTCGTGACTTGGCTGTCTTTTTCTCAGTCTTCACCCAGTTTTATAATTATACTTTTAACAGACTGATATAAATAGTTATAAGAGAATTGTTTTGAAATCTTAGTATTAAATTTTAATATTTTTATTGTTATAAATAATAGCCAAAGAAAATTCCCCAACTCCGCACTCTCGGTACCCACCACCGTACGTCCCTGCGTAACTATGACGTAAGCACGTGCACGCACTCCCCACGCACTCGACACATGTCCCCCGGCGACACATGTCGCACTCGCACTACGTACGCACACACGTGGCTTCGTCTAGTCGCGCATAGTGACGTTAGAGTCTACACGTGCGATTGCATGTGCTTAGGAATCGATTTAGATGTTAAACTTATATAAATTGAGGTAAATGACGATTGTCATTGCCTAATGACGGCTTTGTTAGTAGATTTAGTAACGTCATTGGGTGGTTTGTTTTTGATAGGTTTATTTTGGGAATTCTATCTTTTGTCTGGCGCGTGAATAGAGGCTTCATAAATGATGATTCTAAACAACACATACCCAATATCACACATGTATTTTCCGAAGGGTTGGGCAGAGGTTTTTTTTGTTTTTCGACACCGACTTCGGAAAACAAAGTTATTTTTCGGTTTGTAGTGTTTTGCTTTAGAAGTCGGTTAATTTTTTGTTTTCTTTTTATTATTTTTCTCTTTTTAGTATTGGTACCTCATGTTACCATGAAATTATTTATAACCAGAGTAGGTACATCTCATATCGATTCCAATAAACCCAAACACGACAAGTATACATTGTTTTAATACAAAGTTCCAATGGTCATCTGTGGTCTTCTTCATCAGATCTTCACTACTTTACCACATGTATAATGTTCTGAGTGCAAATGCTTGCCATAGTCATGAAATTACCAGAATCGCTATATGTCTGCTGATAATATTTGAGGAGTTCCCTCAATTTCCACGGGATTCTATCATCAGATTCTGACTTGGTGACAATGGGACCACCTCGAGAGTATACCCGTACAACTAAAAAGAAAATGCAAATCCGTCTACATTTGACGGAGAATGCCCGGACAAATATTAAATAAATATAGAATCATCCGGGAAGTCGGTTATTAAGGTTACACTAGTCGATCATTCTTCAATACAAACGTCGTCTAGAGATTACTCCACTGTTTGACAATGTACGTTCAAAATAAAAAAAATGACATCAATTTGTCTCATCATTATCTAGTTCTGTATGGAAACAAAAAAATTAAACATATTTGAAAGTTATGAGCGTCAAAAGTTCCATATTTCAACACTAATTGTAACGCATCTTTGTGCGGAAATAAATACCATAAGAAGAAGAAAAATTGCAAAACGGCCTCCATACAGGGATAGATAGAATAGAATAGAATAACATTATTTGCATAAAAACATGGTATAGAAGATGGTACAAAATTAAATACAGAGCATACAATAAGCGTGCAAATAGATTAGTAATTCAACAATGCAAAGAATTTTATTTTGAAAATATACACTTAGTCGTTTTTCCATGATACTCGTATCTAGACTCCCAAAGGTCTGTTGAAAATTTCGCGCGCTCGTTTTCGTCCTAAATCATCATCCATTTCGCACAAATTTGCAAAAGTGCTAATTCGTACGCGAACTAGCTTTTTACTGCTCATCACAGCATCTATCTCTGTCGCACTTGTTGTCGGATTTACCTCGCGCACAAAATAGTTCGTGCCGTCGACTAGAGGAACCTTAAATGATGATCCTAAACAACACACACATAGCATCATACCTGTTCTCCCCGAAGGGTTGAGCAGAGGTTTGTCACATTTCGCTAGTTATATTATTCTAGTAACATTTAATAGGGGGCCAATCCATTGCCACCAGGCTCAAGATCAGCCTTTGGGCTAAACGGAGTAAAGTACGTCTGAAAAAATTTGGTAATTGGTTAGCCTTAAATCCCATAATTTTCACGTACTATTATAATATTTCCAGGGAAGTCAAAAAGAGCTGATTCTAAAAAATACATAAGTAGTCTATGACTATAAGGCCCGTATTCCAGATGCTCATACTAGAATCAAACTCAAAATTGACCACATCTACCAATCAACTGCCAACCAATCTCAACTCTCCATTTCCAGTTTGAAATTAGTTGAGCATGAGCATTTGGAATATCGCCCTTAGTATTGTAATCATGATTCTTGCTAGGTCCGAAAATTACCACTTATATTCTACCAAATCCATGTATTCCTTCCAAACAAACAAAACTACAAAATCCTTAAGTAAACGAACTTACAAACTCCACTAAACTGAATTTCTTTTCCATTTCCTTCACAAACTAGTTCCCCCCAACGCAGGGGTTCCTCCGTGATGACGTCATCAAGGGTAGGGGCTCGTGACGTCACGCGATCGTCAAGGGTGATGTGGTTGGCTAATTGATAGTTATTATTGGTATTATATTTGTGGTTTTAGGCTGTTTATTTGAAAGGTTTTTTGGTGTGGTTTTTCTTGTTTGGGTATTAATTTTTACTTCATAGAAGCGATTTTAGTTTTCATTATAAGACCAGATGGATGAACTTAAAAGGTGTAGGTATGTATGATCATAGCAGGATGGAGTTTCTGCCTACCCCAATGATGCAAAGGCTTGAGTATGTGTATGTAAGTAAGGTAATATTATAAGAGCGTAAAATTGTTTATTTACATGTTTGTAAAAAGTAATATCTGTAACCCCTGTTTCGATTGCGAAAGTTATTTAACTGAAAGAATGTCATATTATCATATTATTGGTGAATGTCATAGGTCATATTTCATCCTACAGGATCATGCTCCTGAGAGCAGACGTGTTGAATGCGTATTTTACCTCGTTGAAAGGAGATTATAAAAATATGCGACTCAAATTAAGATACTGATGTTTAAAAGGAAGGATTTAAATCACTGAAGTTTTTTTGTGTTTAAAATGAAACTCACAAGCTTATTATTTATTTTTGAAATGTATTTTTTAATATTGTTGTTTTATAGGTACTCGTATTTTTTATTTTGTTGACTTTTCGGTATAATACCATTACATGACGAAAACTTCAACAGACTTACGACATTGCCAAACCCATTCATCAATAATCAACATTACAACGCTCAAGAAAAACAGGCAAAGCCAGGCGGCAAGCCCTAGCGCGCATATCAGGGTCAAGGTGATGTGTTTGTGCAACTTTCGAATCGTCCCCCCACCTTCTTCCCCCGCCACGTCTGATGCGCTTCCCCTCAGGGGGAGGGGTATCCTTGCGTGTTATTTATAGGGCTTTAAGTGCGTTGCAAGTACGGAAGGCCAGAGGTCAGATGATAGCTTAATAACTGATGAGGCGTTGTGAAATGGACCTTTTAAGGTGGTTGATAAGGTTGATAATTACATATCTTTATTATTATTAACAGCAGTGGTGGCTCAGTGGTAACGGCCGCGACTTAAAAGTTGTAAGTCGTGAGTTCGAACCCAGGCAGACGCTTTACTTTGTGTAAATTATTTCATCACCACTGCTCTCAAAACGGTGAAGGAAAACATCGTGAGGAAACCGTCATCTTTTAGAACCAAAAATTCTAAAACATGTGACATCCACCAACCCGCACTGGGCCCGCGTGGTGGATTACGACCCATTCCCTCACACAGGGAGGAGGCCTGTGTCCCAACAGTGGGAACATTAAAAGGCTGATAATGATGATGATGATGATTATTAATATAATATAACATTAAGCTTGTTATTCCCCAAAGGTTAAACAGAGATGAACTGTTTTTTTGTTTGTTTCGATAATCATCCAATGACTTCTCCCACTCTGGGTGAAGCGGCAGGGCTTGTCAGACTTTACTGATTAAACCCACCCAAACGGTAACTCTTGTTCAATTTTACCCACGATGGGACCTATAGAATCCACATTTCAGTTATGTTTTAGTCTCATGCAAAACGCGAGCCTGTTGCCTTCAATTGGGCACATATCCAGATTCCGGTCTGCTATTGAGAAATTCCTGATGGAAAAACCCAACAACACTTGGCTCGACTCGGGAATCGATAAGTCTGTATTTGTGCAAGACCCAAAAATCCAAATACCTTAAAAAAACAAGCCTACCAACTGTGTAAAGAAGCATAGCATTTGATAGTATGAGTTTTCGAATACTTTATCAGTTACTAATAAGTCTAAATGATTTTTCTATGTAAAGGAGAAGGTCCAAACATTTATGAGGTTCAGAAAGTCTATTAATATTTGTGAAATAGAAAGAAGAAAAAGTGTTTAACTGTCACAAAATGACTTGATTATCCGAACGACTTGAAAAATCTTGACTTGATTTTACACCATAGATCTAGAGTCTAGATCTAGACTGATAGAGATCTTCGATATTCCTAAATGTAAGGAATTCATCACTTGACATGTCGATTGTGCTTGAATATATACATTTTTGACATTCCAATTACTCGGCGGCGACGCTTTCGTTGGTAGACTGTCACTTGTCTGAAGTCTCAGTTCAAAAATAAACCGTCTTCATGCCTCAATCTCCAACTTTTACCGATAAAAATCAACATCTTATCACACCTACCTTGTACATACAAATCCTCAAGATAAGAGCCATCACAAGTCTAACTAAAATCGCGAGCACAAAGCGATAAGGAAAAGCTGCGCGCACGCAGCCGGCTCACTCACATGCACAGACAACCTTGATGCAGACGCCTTGCTTTTGTTGCAACTGTTGCATTACGACTGCGTTTGTAATGTGGGGCGGGCAGAGCGTTAAGCGTATTATGGATGAAAAGTTTTTGTATGCATCAGTACTTTAAACAGTTTCAGTCCCTGAAAATCGATGAATTAAAGTCATATTATACTGTGGAGTTAATTTTAGGGTTTAGTTATTGATTATAGATTTTTGGATAGTAAATTAGATTTATTCCGGTTGAATCTCCTGATCTGATTCCCTGTAAGACGAAAATTGGTCATTGCTTTTCTAAAACATTGCCTACTTATTTCGGAATAACAAATTACTGGGCAATATGTATATAAAGAGGGTTTTGAATTAGACTGTGAATAGGAAAGAGGTTTGTTGTAAGTTGTGAGATAATAATGGTTTAAATGTTATTCAATTTACAGATCAACGTACAGTTTTCCCCGAAGCTTCGGTACTGCGGTCTACCCCACATCGTTCTTTTCGGGATAAGTAAAGAGCACTCGGGGATATTGCAACTTTATTACATTAAAACAAAATTAAACCGAATCAGAGATTACCTCGACTACAAACGACCAATTTAACCTCTTAAAAATAATATTTAGTTTACATTTAGTGTGTATATTATATGTATAATTTATTTAGGCCTTACTGTTTAAGAGTATAAGCAGAGCTGTAAGTGTCAAATCTGTTTGTACAAAAGCTGCCTGCCCGCAGCCGGTGCGCGGTGCAGTGGTTACTCACCGAGACAACCTTGGTACTGAGACTTCTTTCTTTTGTTATAGCGTCGTTTATGTATGTGTGCTAATCCTTGTTATTGGCCACGGGATCAGCTGAGATCTGGCTGTGTCTCTTTGGTGTTTGCGGCGTACTCATAGACTAGCTTCTGCCAGCGGCTTAGCCCGCGTGAAAAGTGTTTTATCATCCCAAGGGAACATTTTAACAGGATAAAAGTAGCCTATGTGTTATTCCATACTGTAATCTATCTCTGTGCAAAATTTCATCCAGATCCCTTCATCTATTCCGGCGTGATTGAGAAACAAACATTCATCCATCCATCCATCAAACTTTCGCATTTATAATATTAGTAAGATAAGAAGTAAGATGAATAAGAATGAATACTTAGTTGAAATATTATTCATCTGTGCATTTACTGTTATAGTAAGTAGGTATTATTTTGAATAGCAAAAATAATAATTCATTCTTAAAGTATCACTCCTTTTCTTACGTTTACTAAACTCACGCTTATGAAGCCAAATGCACAGATAGTCATTATTAAAACGCTCTCTTAGAATCTGCCCAATAATGTTATATTGGGTATTCCAAAAAGATTCAGTAAATATCATTATAACCATCTTTCCACTACTTACATGGCCGGTATTCCAAATGCTCATGCTCAACTTAACTCAACTCTAACTGGTAATGAATAGGTTGTCGGTTAGGTTGTTTTTTTTTACATTAACGTGCACAAGTTCAAGATCCTAGACGCCCAAACGTTACCGAACTCTTTTAACACAAAATCATTGGAATTGAGTAGTGTTAATGTGTATTTGCTAAATTGGACTTTAATTTTCATTAAATACTTACCACACATTTTGTATAGAAAGAATTCTGTAACGTCTGGGGCGTCTGGGATCTTGCTCTATTGAGTACACATATGTCAAGCTGAAGAATCATATGCCAAATTCGAGAGTTGTGATTGGTTGGCAGTTGATTGGTAGGTGTGGCCAATTTTGAGTTTTGAGTCGAGTATGAGCATCTGGAATACGGGCCAAAGTTATCGTTTCTGCACAAAATATAACCTATCCTCTGAGGTCAGTTTGTATACCATAATCACCATTTATATATATTTTAATACCGTATTGAAAAATACAACACACCAAGATAAAAATCCACTCACATTTCAAAGATCAAAGCCATTTCCTCAATCCTCTATCTATCTCACCAAGAAACTACGAATGCAGCAAACAAAAATAAAGCATAACTATTCAAGGTGCACGCAGCGTACAATAAACCACACATCACTGACCAAAACCAGTTAAACCTGACCTCGTATTCAACTGAAACTCCGTACCGCGCTAGGCCAGCTCAAGGTCTAAGTGTTGCCATTGAAGTGTGGTTGAGTGTAATCACCGGGCGGCCCTGAATTCCGTGTTTGATTACGGAAACCTCTGCGTAGTCTTTTCTTAGCTATACAAGTTATTTTATACTTTTTAATGTATTTTTTTAATAGGTTTAAGTGGTAGAGCCTTTAAGTATTTTGAAACTTGAATATGAAACTTGTGGAATGTAAGGAGTCGCGTTTTCCTTTGTTTTTCCTGGGTAGTTTCTGACTTATTGCTGGCATAGCTGATATTGTTAATTTTTTATCGGGTTTTATTTTTATCATAGCTAAAGTAATGGATAACTTTAGCTTCCTACATAATTTAATCTTTTGTGAACAGTCATGAATTTATTTTATATATCTTACTAAAGTTGGAGCAATAGATAAGTATCTTTGCTTCTCTTGTCGCAGGTTTCTGAATTGAGAATTTAAAAAAACCCTAATTCAATGCAAAAGTTGCCACAGGTTTTCATGCTAACATAGTGTTTGATAAATACTGTACTTCCAATTCTCATTTCAGAAACAGACGGTTGGACAAGTGAAAAACAGTCGAAGATGTTATTGAATTTGTTTGCTGTCGTCTACTGACTTCTTTAGGGAATACTAGCGTGGTATTATGAAATATATAAAGTACCTCCTCTAAATCATTATAAGGAAGGGTAATTCATAAAATTAGCCAAACATTCACATTAATATTATTTATCGAGTAACCTTCACGTGGATATTAATTCATTCACGACAATGTTTTGTAGCATACATTAACAATATAATGTGAGCAATTATAATCGGTGACGACATCAAATAGTCACATTATGTGCTATTGTGTGGTAATGTATTGCAGTTCATGGTGATACTAACCTTTTTTTGAGAGCTTTTCTGCAATATTCAACTGAATTTGTTCCACCGAGGGACTGAAAACTTCTTTTTATACCTACATAGATAGATGGGTGGATCCCTTTTCCGCATTTAGACTCTCTTTTGTTCCGTTGTGCGTGTAGGCCTCCTCTCTGTGAGAGGGAATGGTCCGTAATCCACCACGCGGGCCCAGTGCGGGTTGGTGGATGTCACTTGTCTTCGAATTTTTGGTTCTAAGACATGCCGGTTATGTGATGTTTTCCTTCACCGTTTTGAGAGTAGTGGTGATGAAATAATTAACACAAAAAAGCGCCTGCTCACAACCTACAAATTGTAATTTGCGCCACCACTGCTCTCCTTTTTATTCCAATAATGCCAATAACGTTCCACTGTTGAGACTCGCCACCTGCTCCGTCCTGTGAGACGGAGTAGACCTAAATCTACCATGCGGCTACAGCGGGGGTCGGTGGATGTCTTCGAATTATTGGTTCTAGGAAACGTCCACCTCTGTCTGTTTGTTTGCATGAAGTATTAAATAAGTAAATTTATGTTTGTACGTCCAAATTGTCGCAACCACTACTGCTGATCTCGTGGTCCTAGTCTGGGTTTGAAGCCCGAGTTAAGCAAAGTTTTATTGGTTTTTTCAGGCAACTTACGAAATGTGTGTATAGCGTAGGTGTACCTGTGCTAAACCCTTCGAAAAATACAGGCGTGATATTATGCAAGTCCAAGTATCCACAAGATGTTTTCGTTCATTAGTTACTTACCTAAAAAAATAAAGTTGCTTTTATTAATTTGCTTATCTATATAAAAGGTCACCCTCTTTCTCCACACGCAAAGTATTTCTTTCGGCACCTAGATAAAAATCTAGTAAAATTCTTCCTGCCTTCATCGATCTTTTGGCTTTAAAAGGTTATTTTCATTAAAACTGTATCTGGGCCTCGTTGGTCTACTTGGTGACAATCACAACCGCAACTGCGTATTATGAGGTCCTAGGTTCGGACAAAGTGTAATTGGCTTTTTGAATATGGAATTTATCAGTAAGGACAGTACATGGGAGCTAAAATATAACTGGCTAAATGTGTGCTATGAGTGCATCTCCACCTTACCCTTTCGGGGAACTCTTCGGCGTAATATTATGCATAAATGTAATGTGGCATCGCATGATCTAATTCAGCCTAGTCCATTTCATCATCGGACTACCAAACGTACGGCGATGCGCCATCGGTACATGATGTACATCTCATCCATACGCACGAAACGTTTTGTGACTTTCATTATGCGTACAGCTAATTAGTGGAATTCCCTGCCGGAGTCTATGTTTCCCAATAGACTAGGGGTCTTCAAGTCAAGAGTGAATAGGTTACTTTTATGCAAGCATGCTTCACCGTCGACCACATAATCGCTTAGAGATAAGATAGTGGTCAAGCGCGAGCCTATCTATAATAAATACAAATAAATGTATGTATTTTCAATAAAACTTGTGTTCTAACTGTTTGAAGAATGTAACAAAGAATGGTACCAGTGAAAGTCTAACCACACTTGGCGCGGTAATTTTCGGGTGAATCGTGCGCAAACTGGCAAACGGTGGATTTTTCTCCGTTTGGAATAATGTATGTTTAGACTGTTGATATAGGCCGATTCACATTTAACGATGTCTGTGAAGTTCACTTTTCGATGCACAATACCCCTCCTCTCGCCCACACTGTCACATGAATTTGCTAATTCGTAGTGACATATGGATTATTCCGAGTGGCTGTTAGGTTTGCATTCTCTGTAGAAGTTGTAGGTATTTATGACTGATGATGAGAATCTAAATTAATATTATTAAGAAGTAAATTGTTCGTTTATATTTTAAAAGTTTTTTTTAATTATTATCGGTAGTCAAGCGCGAGCTTGACTTCTATCTCACCGGATGGTAAGAGCTAATTAAGCCGCCAGTGGGCACCCATCCACTAAAACCACCAAATCCCATCACCGAACCAAACCATAAAAGGACACTAGATTTTTCGACTGTTTCTCTCTTTATTACTTTCTCAATAAGTAACAACTTACGTCTTTCTCAGTTAAGCTCTCATAAAAGAATAATATTAAAAATATAAAGTCTTGTAAACAGTAAACTCTAAAACGAATCGATACTCTTCGGCAATGATCGGCTCCCGTATGATAACTGAGTGCGTTCGGGCATTTTCGTGCGCACGAGCTTAGCCGAAGTCTGATAGACGGGAGACGAAGTTAGCACAATAGATTGAATAGTTTTCTTGTAATTTGCAACCAGACATCTGATAATGGAAGGTCACGAGCTAGACCTCTTCTGGGAATAGTAATAAGATAAGTTTTTTAATGTTATATTATTTACATTATAGAGAAAAAAAAACTCTTTTAGGGTTAATTGACTAATTTATTATTGGTTTTGTGGTTAATTTAATAATATATACTTTATAATACTGTTTCTACTTTAGGAACGAATGGTTTAGGAACGAAATGGAAGTATTATAAAAGCAAATAACCATAATTAAGACATCATCGAATTTATTATGATACGTATTTATGAAAATCTTTATTTGTCATCTTAATACAAACTTCTTCATTTATATCTTGTCATCTCTTTCACACGTCAACGAACAGAAAGATGACACAGTGTTGGGCTGTGTATCAATGTGTCGTAAATGGAAAACGCAACTAGCGCTCTTTTAGTAAAACCAGTAAACCTTAAGCTTTGATGCGTAGCTTTCTGTTCAATGAAAGAGATCTTGTTCAATTGGTCTTTGTAGATACTTTTTTAGATAGAAAACTATAGTTAAAACTGGACGCTTTTAGTTTATTATGACACTACTATCAAAGCGTTGCTTACAGCTACTTAAGCTCACATTTAGCTGGTTTCATACACAGTTAAACACAGTTTGAAAATCGTCAACACAAAATCATTATCCCAATTTACCTTGACCTCATCTCCAGTACATTTTCTTTAACACAAAAGCTCAGAATAAACTGGCACACATACTGTCATTGACAAAGCACTATACCTGTAAAAGGAACACAACCAGTACATCTTAAGACATGTTACCTTGCAATTTATTCTTCAATAAAGGTCAAGATACGTCGGTACCTTGCAAGTCTGTGTCATAGATGGAAAACAGTACTGACGTTTGTTTGCCAGTTCATTTTGACACATGATGTGTTACCTTTCAAAAGGTAGTTAAGGCCATTTTAAATTGGTGGCATTCAACAAGTAGACTCTTGGGCCTCCTTTTATGACTCTGGCTTTTGTTTCCTATATTATTTGTTAGTTTATTTTCTCTTTACTTAAAGCTAAGGTGAAGCATGGATTGTGCGACTGGAAATGGTTTGTGCGATTATCTTGTCGCAGTTTTTAGAAAGAACATATGCGGTTATTTCCTTCAAAATTGGGTTATAATAATGGCAATTGGTGGATTTTTAAGCCAATAAACCAGAAAATAAAAAATTTATATTATGTATTTCAGTAAAATATTTACTTAACGGTTAATAAACATACGAATAAAAAGCAACTATTAAGTATTACCATTTCGGTTATATTAATCAAGTAGATGAACTTTTAAAGTCAATAAAAGCAACAATAATTAACGTCTAGAATGCCTTCATTGACAAAAGTCTTCGTGCGACTAATCGCACGTGAATAGGCAGCTTTAAGGTTTTGTATGAAGGACATTGAATATGTTAGGATGTAGGTCCTTTATCCTTTACATTTATATTTTATAACTTATTTTGGTTTAAGATGTAACCGGTCTTTAAAGATAAGAGTAATTAAATCAATAAAAGTAAATAGTCAATGTATACAAATAAATCCAAATGTCACGTAATCGATTCCTTACATATTTGCATTTTGAACATCGCTGCCATGAAATGACATCGATTGAAACTTTTTCTAAAGCATCTGAGTCTCTGAGCTAGAAAAAGTGCCTTTGTCGCATCAGCGATAACTATTGTCGAAAAGTCGGCAATGTATGGGATTGACATGCGAGCAGCCGCATGTTCAATACTAAAGTTTTTGGCATTTTGACAATCGCTGTACAAGTGCTCATGACGAAAACTTTTGTCTCATCATTTTACGGCCAAAACCGGACACAATCGATGGATTTGGTTATTCTGATTACAAAAGTTGCCCGGTAGAGAATGCCTTGCTGCATTAAGTTCGCCTATGTAAAACCATTTTACATAAAGTGTAAATAAATAAATGAAATGAAATGAAATGTTTGGAAATTTTCTGTGTCACGTCAGATTTGACCCGATTTTGAAATTTCATAATCAAAAAAATTACCGAGGTATTTCATAGCAATCTGTCTGATTTTTGAAAATGCGCTCAAGCCAGATGTGACGCGCAAAATTTCTAAAATCGAACTTTTTCATGACGTAATTACAAAACCTATGTATATTTTAAATATCAGACATAATGTAATAATACTGTTTGTAAGTTTTTCCCACATAAAATTGTGACGTTTTTGTCCGGCACTGCCCACCAAGCCGAGTCCAGATTCATTTAGTTTAGCGATATCATACGGTTTGACCGTAAAACGACGTGACATGGTTTTGGTCGTTTGCACTCGTACTATTTGTTTAGAAGTACCTTCTTCTCTATCTTGAGTAAGGTACAATTCTTGTTGACTAGAGTTTGAGAAGGCTGTGATATGTGTGGATGCGGAAGGAGGAGGACCAGGTGTTGTTGCGCAGCTTGGAGGAGGCTTGGCCGTGATAAGCTGAGTTGATAGTTCGAGAATAAATCCTTTTACCATTCTTGGGGTGTTAGTATTTCTTTACGTTGGTAGTTACTGCGATCACCAGTCTGATTACCAAGTTCACACAAGTGGTGATGGTCACTATTCCCGTGCGTCTAGATCCCTTTTTTTTTGCTTGGAGATATACTCATGCATACTGCGCTACCACAGATAGTGCAATCATGTGGGACTCCAACGCACTAAAACTCCACGGTGTCCTCATGTGCCGCTTATGGCGTGAACACGAACACGAGTTAGCATTCACAACCAAACCGCCGCGCGTCTAGACCTCTGGATGTTGTCAACGATAATTTCGTAAAAGGAAACAGAAGGATGCTGCTCATATAGACGTTTAAATGAGCAGCATCCTTCTTTCTCTTCTCCTACTTTAGTCACCAGTCCGTTGACTAAGCGTGGTGTTCAGGGTAAAATTTTACTGTTCCATTTTTATAAGTTTTTTCTAAGTCCTTAGCTAAAGTACTACTCGTAGTTTCTTACCTGAATTATTGGATTAGCTAGAATATAGAACAGACTGCCAAAAGTGCAGTTTTAAAAGTAAATATATTTGGACTCAAACCAGCGAATATAAATTGTTGTTTTCAAAACAATTTGTTTTGTCCATACCTATATCGTGCTACCAACAACAAGTTGTAAATATATAAATAGATTGTAATTTATACTTGAAAATGTCTGTTTTTATGCGCTCACGCACGAAACGGCTCTACCGAGTACAGTGTAATTTGCCGTTTTTAGTTTTGCCAAGATTTTTGGATAAGTAACGAGTGGTTAGTTTTAAAGCTACTTTTAATACTATCTATAGTTTGACAATATTGTGTCGTTAAACTGGCTTATTTACCTCTTATCTTCTCTACTTCGAAATTAGTAAACTATTATTGTTGCCATTTTGAAAGCTATGAAGATTTTTTTCTTATATGTTAAAAAAAATCCTCTCGTTTCTCCTGTGCGAGTCACAAATAAAATATTTTTCTTTCTTTTTATCAATAGGACAGCACGATAACTGAGTAATTTCTAATTTAACACTAAACTTCCAAAGTTTATATTTATTTCAACATATTTAAATTCAAAGCTATGATATTCCAACAGTCGATCTAATCAGTTAACTACAACATTTGGCTAGATGCGCACCACAAACAAAACACATTAATTTTGACTTTGCAAAGACTTTGGATATCGCTATCATAGACCCACCGACATACCTAATAGACGAGACACACACATATACAAACACACAAAAATACATACGTAGCTGAATAGTTTTTAGGTAAGCCAAACAAACGAATGTCATTTGAAAATCAAGAGTTAAACGACTCCGTGCATGGCGTCCTACTCTACAGATTTAGACTAGCTATCTCGTGTGGTGTGGTTCGAATATGCGCAGGCGCAAGCTTGAGCTCAGCAGGATTTCAAGGCTATATGTTGTGGGATATGGGACGTGTTTATCTATGGGTCATAAATGGACAGGAATCATGTTTTAGTTCGGTCATGTATAGTTTGTTTATTGATCTAAGTGGATTTGTTCTGTACAATGTTAGGTAAGTTTTTAAACATTTTGATAGTTCTCACCTCTACTTTTGGGACAGATAAGTTTTAAGTTTCTGAAAAAATTAAAAATGACGTTTTGACACATTTTTTTATAAAAAAACTCAGATAAAAGCTACACAATTAAAAAAAAATAGCTCTTATAAAATATTATATTATATTTTTATGAAGGCCCTAAATTAATAATATTTCAAGATTTTCGATAAACACTAGTTTTTCTCTAGATATTGTTCTTGTTTGGTAAAGAAGATGTATGTATGGTCTTGATAACCTGTTTGTAGACTGGACGGCATCCGGAAGACAGAACCGGGTGCCAACACGCTACTTGGGGTAGGTCTGCGTGTAAGAGTAGATTTTGATGGGCCTACAGCGCCATTTTAGGCCAAAATTATGCCTTTAAAAGACTTTAGGCTTAATTCAGGCGGAGTGGCGTAGACACAAATGGGTTTTGATGAAAATGATCATTGCTCTGCTATTTGTTGCAGAATATGAATGATTTTGGAAATTCTTCTTCAAAATAAGGTCCATAAGAAAGAATGTAGGTAGTAGCTTTGTAATGAGTTTTTAAAATATTCAGTAGTTTCCAAGCGGTAGGTACTTTTGATTGTGATTTTATGGGAATTTTCAATAAAGCATTATTTTGTTTAATGCACTGTTGCATTCTGACATTATGAATGATGCACAAAATGACTCTATTGACTTGTTTGGTCATTCACCTACTTAGTTATGAAAATATAATATTTATTTGTGAGTTTCAATTATCTACAAGTAACCATTATGTTATTTTCTTTCTTGTTACTGCCGTATCCATGATTTCTGCTGCTTGCAAGGTTTTTTTGACAAATACTTACATATTATTTGCCGTTTTCAGGTAAAGCCATGATAAATATATTTTTCATCTAGTTAGCAGTTCAGTTATATATATTTGTGAAGTTTTTTTAGATTACAACTAGGAACCCATATTATTTCTGTGTTAATTATCGCATTTAATACCTATTTTATTTTATTTATGTTATATGATTTTATGTTATTTGGTCGGTAAAAATATGTTAAAAATATTCAAATTAATTATTTATTTTCAGAACAATAAATGTCCTTAAATATCGTATTTTAGCCGGTAGGCACTTGATTTTTCTTATAAATCTGCAGCAAATTCTCCCCTAGCGTCTGAAGCTTCCTTGTGAAGTTCTCCTATAAAACGTGGTATTATAAAAGCCTCTTTATAATGGTAATTTAAAAAAAAAATGATATTAATGATATTAAACAGTATCATTCAATCTTCTACATATCTCTTCAAAAATGCAATTCAATTTTAAATGTCTCAACAAAAACACTTTAATTGGTACTGTCAAGCCGCTTAAAGCCGCGGCAAATAGGCCTAACTTGCAGTTAATGGCAGGAAATGCACACAATAAGTACTTATACACCAACAAAATGACACCTGAAAATACTGTGTTAGTATAAAAGTCGTGTAAAAGAGGCATAAATTGTAGTTCAAAATTCGAAATTTGAACATAAAGCAACATGGCGGGCCCGCGCCCGCGCACTTCGTAGGTTTCAAAAAAAGAACACAGAATCAAAATGGCCGACTTTCTCGGCAGTGCCTAGTACTGCTGACGTCACTACCGACGTGTCCTTGTCATTTTATCTAGGGAGAATTCCTGATTTATTAGAAAAATATAACTATGTTATACAAAGTTTAAAAGTGTTTTTGTAAGCTGAAAGATGGCAGTTTTGTGATCCGTGCCGCCGAATACGATGCTGATTATTCCTTTGTGTATTTTGATGCAAATGATGAATGTTAAATATAACAACATGGTTGCAAAACTTTTGCAAGAACGGACCTTGATACAGAACGGAAGGAAATATCAAAACGTAAGGTAAAATAAATACATAAAATATGAAAATAAAAACAGGAAAACAAAAGTACTTACCAAAAAATTAAAACGGGAAACACAAAAGTCCAATAAAAGAAATATATAAATTCTAAATTGTAGTAAAATAAAACACAGCACGACACTTTAGCCACTAGAGTCTTTTCCAAAACGGTGAAAAATCTTGGTTTTTATTTTTAAAATATTAAGTCATAATCGGTGACGTCTGTAAAATAAAATACGAATGAGCACTGCGCCCTACAACCGCGAATTTTTAGTTCAAAACGCTCGCTGAATTAACTAAAATAAAATCTATTTATCTATCAAAAACGAACTATGAAATTCAAATAAGATTCCAAGTGGAGCGAAGGAACGCGTTTCGGGTTCTTTATTCAAAAAATCGCGACGTACTGGCGCGCTATAAAGTTGCAGGAAGAACGCCTTTTCCTAGTGATGTAGACACAAAAATTCTTTTCAAAAAATCGCCAACGAGCGTTTTGAGCCAAAAAATCTAACCTAACCTAACCCAGGCGGGCGGGCGACTGGCGGGCGCGTAGGGGCCGCATTGCCAAATATTTTTTTTGCATCTCGGCCGAATTATGCACTTGTATGCGACTTACGTCGTCCCTTCATTGTAGTGGTGCGACATGTACCGATTGGGCATTTTTATGTGGTGTCAGTGTGTGCGGCACACACACGAGCGCAACCGACGAAATTTTTGTCTGTGCGCGTTCTGAGCCCTTCGACTTGGACGTTTATTTAAAAAATTCGGCATGTTATGTAAACACGGGAATTTTTTTTAGACACTAAAATACTTAGGTGTTGCCCGAAGGGGTCGATGGCCACGTTTTTCGGGAACTCTGACTAATTTCGCTAAAAGGATCTCTTTCGTACACACTCGGTAGCAGAGGCTGTCGCAGTCGAACACCCAAGTTCGGTTTACGAACGTCGCTCGTGTTTCATCGTTTCGGCGCGAACGAATTTTGAACTTGGAACGTTTGTTTTCGAAATTCTTTATTAGTTTAGTCGATGGATATTTTACTCATCACACACTCGTGATTGGTCGTAAAAAATCCGATTTGTTCTGTTCAAACTGAATTCCGAATTTGAAACCTCCAAACACAACATGGCGGAACCATGTCTAACGTTCTACAGCTCATCATCTTTCTACTTTTATGGAAAAAATCTCCTATAACTTCATCACTTAACAAGCACTTATGTACACTTCAATATAAATAAACCTAGGTACCAAATGCCCGTGTCTACCTAGTCAAAAACTGAATTAAACTAAATGGAAGACGATTAGCGTCGACTAGACCAGACATGGCGGTCATCTAAAAATAACCAATAAAACAACTATACCTATTTATATGAGTTTGATATTTTTCTAAGAATCTGATTCATTGTGTTATAAGGGAAAAACGTTTAAATTGCATTCTTTGTATGCAACATCTTTACGAAATGCAGTTTTTGTGAGGTGAGCAGATTTTAAAGCGTAATAAGCATCGGAAATATTATTGCCATTACTTTTACAATTAGATTATCTTCTACGAAGAAAGAATACATAAAATGTTTACAATACTTAAAAAGAGGATCGGCCTATACCACGAGGTACCCAGAGCAAGTCCAAATCTATGAAACGATGAGCAGTCACACTACCTTGCCTGAAAAGTGACTTCACTAAGAAGATAAACCAAGTTAAACAAAGGCTTTTCCCTTAGTTTAATTTGTAACCTGTTTTGGAAAAATCAGATCTTTCTATTCATAAGAAAAATAACTTAAATCACCAACAAACTATGCGAGACTAGAGCTTACAAAGATTCCGCAAAACCGCCGCAGACTTGCACACATTTTTCACAAGCCCCAAGTCATTCTTCCATTTTATATCTACAAAAATCATAATCCAAGGACACACCTCCAATCTTTACAACCCAATATCACCACTCTTACTTCCCCCTTTTCCCCAATAGGGTTGTTTCCTGGCTAGAAAAATAATAATTCGATTTAGTCCGTCAGTCAGATTATCAAATAATATTGACAAAGATAAAGCGCAACAAACTTCAGGAGTGGGGACTTGTGACGTCACTTGTCAGTATAAAGTGTAGCACGAAGTGACGTCACACGATATGTCCACGCACTGTATCGTCTTCATTTTATTTTTGTTTACGTAGCAAGAGAAAAACTACTTGTCTAAAATGTTTAGGTAGGTAATCAAACTGACGGATTAGATTTTTTTTGTCATCCCTATTCCCACTCTCACCAAAATTCTTAAGACCCAACTAAAAATAGTCTTAAAAATCAACCTCAAACTAACTCCTATATTTAAGGTACCCTAAAGCATAGTGTATAAAGGGTATCCAAGCAAAAAAGGCCAACAAAGGTCGCCAAGCGACACAGGTGTTTCAAAAATAGTAAAAAATCCCTTTGAAACTACTCAGTGGGCCCGAGAGCGGCAAGAACAATATATAGAGCGGGTCCGTGATATTATAATTAGTGATTTAGGTTGTAAAGTCCTATGGTTACACAGATTTTTTTATGGTAGGCTTGATTTATTCGGGTTTTGAAGATGTTGTGATAGAGTATTCTCTTTAGATTGCAGAGCCTTTTGTGATCGCAACTCGCAAGCTTGGCTGATCATGATAAAACTGAACGAAACTTGAGGGGATGGTGCTACTAGAGAGCTTCAAAACACCCTTCTGAGACCTATAGATTTCATTTCAAAATGACGGTAAAAGAGACCAAACTCTATAGGGGCAAACCCAAAAAACTTACAAACTGGTAAGGTGTCTAGGTTTCATTAGCAGAAAAAAAATCTAGAACTCTTGATTGACGAAATTTGGGTGCGGTGGAAATATTATGTGTTATAAGACACCAAATTATTTTAATTACCAAAATTTTCATTTCCTTTTTTTGTTGTACCAATCAAGAATATTAATTTGACAGGATAATAAGCGTAGTGGCTAATTTTCTGCATCGTAATAACAGTGCAATCTGAGATACAGGCTACCGCCTAGTTCGGATGCAAGTCCTATATGTATTTCTAACTCCTAGCCGTACATTCTCATCTTAAAATTGTTGTAATATGTGTGTAAATTTAATGATCTTTGTTGAATAAATATTAATTGAATTGATTTGAGTAATAGATACAATGCCTTCATAGAAAAAATATTTTGTAGTTTTGAGTTCTTGCTGGTCAACAAATATGAAAGCCCAGATTTCTCAATAACCACGAAGGACAGATAAAAATCCAGCTGACACACTTTACAAAATAGCGTAAACATCAACTGCATAATGCCATAAAATAAATAAATAATAAAAAGTGCATTTCCTGTGATATTCAGTGATAACCGTCGTTGTTCAGAGTGCGCGGGCGCACGCGTTAGATCGATAGGCCGGGTTGCCGGCCTGTCGCCCTTGTTAGACGAAGGACGAATCGGCTAATGCTGATAGGACGCAGAGTAGGATGCAGACGCGACAGTGGTGGGCGATGAGGTTTTAGAGGGACGTGGTGAAAGGAGCTGAAATTTTGGGCTATCTCATAATGAACTTTAACTTGATAAATCAATGCCCAAGTAATATTTTCCCATGCTAGATTTTATCAAAGTACAGGATTTGCTTACCACTAAAGATAAACCTTACAATTACATGGTTGTCCCACTCAAGAGTCATTGGAAGCGCAGTTTACAATTTATGTGCTTCATGGAAGCAGACCGAATTGTCACTTGAGAAGTTGTGACGTAAATCGAAAAGGGCGTAGGCAGCTCCAAGCCATGGGATAAAAAGACTGAGTAAATCGTTGATGCAATGTGTATAATAACTACAAGCTTTTTATTATTAAGTTATGCACCTAGCTGCCATGTTTTCTCTTTACAACCCTTGGTTGACTGGTAGAGAATGCTTAAGGCCTTTGTACCTTTGTGCATGAAGTCTAAATAAATAAATGTGTCTTCACAGTTAGTAAAGCAATGTTGATTATCGTTAAAGTTAAGATAACATCTTTACTTAGAAAAATGTTCCTATTATACGTGTGACAGAAGAAAAACTAATCTGTGTCGATTAGCGGAGGTTAGTCAAGCTAATAGCAATAAAAAAAGAATGATTTTCATCGTTTTCCCTTACTTACAAATAGATCCCAAAGCTAACCAAAAAAATCTTCTACAGAATCAAGCAATCAATAGCAAGACATTCCATCCTAAAAACTGTCGCTTCTGCATCAATATCCAACTAATAAATAACGTCACCCACGTCTGTTTGTCCGTGTGAACGCACACATACACGCACTTGCGCTCGCGTTGCTCGTAGACGCCCTTTGTTTTGGAGCCCACGGCCGAAGATTAATGTTTTTGTGAACATAAAATGTAAATTTTTCGTCTGGGACTTATTTTTCAAATAGGTTATTCAAGGTGTATGTATTTTGTGTTTTTGAAAATGATTTGTTTGTTAAGTTAATTTGTAGATCGTGAAGAATCACCTTCTGATCATCTTCATCAGCCTACGACAATCCACTGGTGGACATAGGCCTCTCCAAATGCCAGAACTCTCATACAGCTACTACCAGGCACTCTGCGAAGATCGTCGCTTCACCTAGCCGGAAGGCCTCTTACCTATGTTATATTTACCACCTTTTGAAAAACCCACTAAAATTAGAATTTGTGTTTTTAATTTTGAGATTGGGTTGATCTTTTATTGTTGGTTTCATGTTCTATCACGGGTCGGAAAAATTCTACAGTATTTGTTTTTATATATAAGAGGAAGCTTGAAAGTGGTGCCAGTGACAGAAAATGTTGAAGGGAATCCGCATGTCCTGGTATGGTGATGTGATGAGGAGGGATGAAACGCATGTTACTAAAAGAGTTATGAATATAAATGTGGATGGATGGAGAGGGAGTGGAAGGACAAAGAAAATATGGATGGTCCGTGTGAGGAGTGATATACAAGAAAAGGGAGTCAGGGATAGCATAATTATGATAGTCAAGTCGAGAGCATTGGAGGAGGTCTTTGTCGAAAGACAAGCTAGGACGAGGGGTAAATAACCGTGCCGAGAAAAATAGTATTAAAATAATTATACAAATAGTATTAAATGTTAAATGTTTATAATCTTATTTCAAAATAAGTATAGTATATCGTCAATAGATTAAGTAACCAGCAATAAAGGCTTATTTTATTTTTATAGGTTTTTCAATCTGGGATTTGTCAGTAGCAGCCCGGAGACCAGATTAGTGCCCGTTTAGTGGCAGTAGACTCACCCACTATTTCTCAGAACTAAAAAAATCATAAGCGTCCAAACGCGAGCCTATAGATATTAAAAAAAGAAACTGGCAAAATCTGGCAGTATACCCGGTGGGGCTCTGCCTTATCCCTGGCAAAGACAGGCATGACATTACATTATGTAAATAGAAATAACAGCTCATTCATTTCCGAGCGTAGATTTTGACAGTTATATCAAAATTCGCTATAAGACGCCATTTTGGAAATGGTTTATTTATTTTGGATGAGTCATGAAGATATGGCATCGTCATCCCATAAAACGTTACTGTCTTCAGCAATTAGTTTACAGAACTTTATTAACGAAATTATCACGTCAGTTCTCCCTTAGTAAATAATAAATTCTACCGCTACCCTACGTAGCGGTAGAATTTACTGGGTGTACAAACTTTGCTTTTTATTTGTCATTAATTTTAAATGTGAGATAAGAATATTAACAAAATCACTTTTTATTGAAATACTCTAACTGTACAGATTTTGTTCGACCAGTATGGTGCTACAAAATCATTACACTTACTTGGCAAACTAAATTGTTGTTTCTCTGCCACAGATAAATAAGAAAAAAATCTCCAAAACAATACGCAAAGTATCTGATTCTGAAAATCATCATTTCTGTACTAAACATACACATGACAACATTACCAAAATATACAACACAAGTATAAGCTGACCTTTAATTTTTACCAAAAGCCTATTCTTTCAGAGGTCTGCTTATACTGGTTTATCACTATTGACGGGTGGTTTACTGTACTAAAACAAACATCTCATTGCCAAGTTACATCCAATTCAATGAACTCTACATTCGCGTGACTCTACACGTGATTTCTCATAGGTGTTTACTAAAACCATGCAGTTTTTCTTCACAAACAAACACTCATTTACCCACATATTTTGTAGGAAAAACTGGCAAGCGTAAGCGCATGTAGAGCTATTACATTGTAGAGATGAATAGCGTTTTTCTGATAGATGAAAACAAACATAAATAATGTGTCGATGTAGAGCTATTTTTTCACGTAAAACAGAAGTTTATTTTCAAAGTTATAGAGCTAGTTAACTATTACGTAAAAAAGACACAAAGTTTTTGCTTCATTAATGAAACAAGAAAAAACACAAACAGCCGTAACCTACGCCAATATTCCTAACGGCAATCTAATATCTAGAACATAACCTTGACTCTACCGGTCAACGACTCTACATTCTAAAATGTAGAGTCACACGAATTTCAAATATTTCTCTAAAATAAGTCGATTGGGGCTTGGGGTTGAATAATAACAGCTCGATTCGATTCCCACGTTAAGCAACGCTTGCTGAGGTCAGTTTGTGGATGGGTGTACAAACATTGCAATAACCATGAGCTTCCACTCCTAGCCAGATTACCAATGTTTTTAATAGTTTCTATAAGACAAGAGTACGAAAATGCACTATCAAAATGACACTGCCTTTGATTTTCATTCTGGTCTTTTGAAGCCGGTCCCAAAATATTCGAGATACTCGTAGAAAAAGCTAAGCAAATGCAGAGACACGACCTACACCAATGTCTCTAAAACTAGAATACCAGCAATGAATACTAGTTTGACCTTGAACGGTTACTGACTCTATGTAGAGTTACGTAGAGTCTATGATAGAGCGTGACCTACGCCAACGTTTGTCGTTTGAATCTAAATTTGGGTATGACTCTACTGGTCATTGACTTGAATAATGTGTTGGTTAATTGTGGTATGTTTTGTTTGGTAGAGAATGTTTTTATTTTGACAAAATTCTTAAAAATATTGTCGGAATACGATATTTTCTAACTACTCATTTTTCTCCAACTTAATGGAAAAATCTTTATACTTAATTTAAAAAAAAAAAAAAACTATTATAGACCGGCTATTTTATATGTCACAATTATATTTTACTAACCACTTTTACCTATTTCAAAATGTAGAAACATTAAAATAATTCTCTGGGCTCTACCATTTCCTTTAATCACCTCCGAAGACCCTTCCCCGTGAAAAATTTTCCATCAATATGCCTTAAAAAAATCCTAGGCGACCACTTTAAAATAGCGACTCTACCAAAATAAAAATGATAGAGGATCATTTATGACCTACACTAACACCGTGTCTATTCGGCGATCAACCTTGACTCTCAGTCGCCGACTACCGACTCTACCGACTTGTGACGTCATCACACTAGTCACGTAGAGTTATGTATTCGCAGAACTTGTGTGGGTAGGAATTTAGAGTGTGTGTTGTGGTAGGTCTATGTCATGCTCTATGTTAGAGATAATTGTGGCTCTGTTATTTTGTTTTCTTTTTAAATTATTTAACCTAGACGCCTACGAGTACCACAAGGACAGGTTCGAGGTGGCTCTGGAAAAGGATATTTGGAACAATTTTGAGGAGGCTTTCGACCAGCATTAGGACAGTGTAAAAAAAAACTACAAAAATATAAAAAATAGTATATTATGCAACTAGTGAATAAAGGACGGTTTTAAAGCGAGGGCCATAGATGAATCACGAACAAGTGAAGGTTTCTAACAACTGAATCACGACCGTAGGGGATTCATGATGATTGAATCACGAGCATAGCGAGTGATTCAAGTGTTAGAATCCTGAGCGACGCGAGTGATTCATGGCCCTCGATATAAATCCGTTTTATTCAAGAGTTGCATACTATATTTTATACCATGACTTCGAGAAAAAGAAGGATTTAAGTCAATAGCACAAGGAATAATAATAAATAAATAAAAGGTTTATTACCTTAAAAATTTACAAAAAATGAGAAACTTCAGGGATTCACACTTTTTGTAAATTGAAGCTGAGCTAGGTAACAGCACCTGTGTTTCAGGGGCCAGTGACCACCTCCGTACATACGTTACATAGTTATAGTTAATGAAACACCAATGCAATTATTATTAATATCTTAATAACAATAAACGCAATTAATAGAATTACAATCCAAATAAGTATTCACTAAACATTTTAGATCAAAATCAAAAACATTATCTAAATCCTAAATATAAACAAACTCAAAATTAAATCGACGAAGGAGTTTGAAATTCGAATATTCTTTGCACAAGAAGTTTGTATCGAGTAGATAATTTATGCGCAAATAGGTTGTATTGCATTGAGATGGAGGTCGAATATAATATATTGGTGTGTTCTAAATTCAAACACCAAAACAGTGATTAAAAGTGCTTTTTATTCACTGTTTTCAGTGAATAAAATAACCTTTTTAGAGGAGGAATGGTATAAAAAACATTTCACTTCTAGATACATTAATTCATACTAGAGACATTCCACGACTGGTTTTAAGCTCAATAAAGGACAATTCATTCTGCATTCATCATTCTGCATTTGATGGCCTTAGTTCGGAAAACTATAAGAATTTCAATTTCTAAACTACCAAAAAAGTCAAAAAACTTCGATAAGTAGGTATAATATCAACAGTCAGTTCGTTAACGATCTAATAAAGGTATAAGGGACCATTAAATAAAACTGACAGGTGCCAGGTGACAGGCGACAATCTGACAGTTTTGTAATCTTCTTGCATACGCTTTCTGCTTTATTAAACAGTTCCAGTAGCGAAAACCATACAATTATGTATTTTTGACAAATTTTGTCGCGCTTACTAAAATAAAAACGCAGAAGTTTTAATAATAACTGTGTTTCCATTTGGACACGTATTACTGGATTAAAACAGGGCCCTGGGGAAATTTCGTAAAGTTTTAGTTTTCGTATTAGTAAACCCAACTATCCATATCATGATATAGGAAACAGTCAATTTAAATAATGATGGCCATACAAATTACAACTAGCAATGACGATCTAATGTTTAAAACATAAACAAACGAGCACAAACACTGTGTCATTGTTTTACTCTACGACTGACCTTGGGTGTTGTGGGCAATGACTCTATTTGACCTTGGACAGACTATAGAACAAGTCATAAGAGACCTTGACTTTGGGTGAGGCCTATATTTTGTATGGTATGAAATAAAAACATGCTTAAAAACCTTGATGATTAAGGGACCCAGTTCTTGCGAATGCAGGTTTGAAATCTATTAATTGTGATTCTTATTTTTTATTAGTCATCGTCGTATTAGTTCTTTAATCTTGGATTTCACTGACCTGTGGACTACAGTAAAGGAAAATATTATTCATTTCAATCTACAAAGATTGCAACTAAAAGATTATAGATTAATACATAACATACCTATTATACAAACTATATACAATCACTTATAAAAAGGGGAGAAGGGAAGGGGCTCATTGATCGTCAAAAACTTCGTCCACATCGTTGTCAATAGGAAACGTTCCCAGAACGCTGGCAGCATTGCCACATTCAATAGCAACTCTAGTTTTCTGGCCGAAGAAAAGCCCAGCCCTTTGGTCACGTAAAGAGTCGACTGTTTCTTTTTTCAATAGGAAATGATGTTGTGCATTGTTATAGCAAGCAATGATTCAAATTTGAACACAAACACAAATGCACTTATCATCGTGTTGTCGAATTTAGAATAGTCAAATTTTCTAGTGTCTTTCTTTTTGGTAAATCATTGTTGATTGATGATTTACCGAAAAAAGAAGACACAAGAATCTTTACTGCAACACTACAAAGAGTTAAGTATTTTAAGTATAATGCACACGTAAGAAGACGCTTGCAAAGTGTCGTATACTCCATAAGAAGTGTGATTTAGAAACACTCCTTAAATCACGGGATCACCGTCACGTCATTGCCGTCGTTACTAGTTCACCTTACGAAAAAAATAACATGACATCACGCACAAATTCTCCAAAAAGTCAAGTAGGCCATACGTCTTTAGGTCGTCCATATTTTGCCTAGTATGTAATAGGGGATGTCCCATATAATAGATAACGATAGGCTGGTCCCCTATTTGTGCTCCATTGATGTAATTGCTGCAAGCCGTTCCAGTGCGAGGGTAAACGACAGAATAAAATGAAATCCAGACTCTAAGCTGCTCAACATCATCATCAGCCTTTTTATGTTCCCACTTCTGGGACACATGCACTGACACACACTCCTCTCTGTGAAAGGGAATGGCCTCGGTACTGTACCACGCGTGCCCAGTAAATTTTTGGTTCTAGGACATGCCGGTTTCCTCACGATGTTTTTCTTCACCCGACTTCTTGATGAGGTCCTGTTTCCCCATCTTCCTACAAAGTGGGTACTGGCCCCTCTCCAAACATGCGCTAAAGAGCCTCCTTAGTTAAGGCCCGAGAGCCTCCAAGGCCAGGACCCAGGCTTTTCCAGGTAAGCCGTCTGGTCCTGGGGCACTATAATTGTCATCTCTACGTGGCCAATTTCATTATCCAAACATTATATTATGATAGTAACATCACTTATCAATACATTATAATGTGCCCAAATACGATGATGCTATCTTGTTTGGTTGAGATGTTCCAATGTCCACCTTGGCCACCTTCTGGCTGCATCATCCGGCTTCATATTACTGCATTTGCCCAAGTTATATCTATGAGTGTCCTAAGTTTAAGCTTTAATCGAATGCCAGGTGTTCGAAAAATAAATTACCTTATTTGGAACCAGACACACGTACTGAATTCCTTACAAAACTAGTCAGTAGCTATCTTATACAAGTGACCTTCAACCCTGACCCTGAGTGCTGACCTTGTGCAGGTCATTTACGCGCTCCTACGCCTATCCGGTCAACTATTGTCAGCTCTACGTGGCCAATTTGTGTCAGTGCGCTGATATGTTGTTATGTCGGTCCCGTCTAACACGCAGTCACAATTGAGTGGCCCTGACATTCGTGATGAGTAGATTTATGTAGCAACAGATGTTACTATTCTGAATAATGTGATAGTTTGTTAACAGAATAAAGTCTTACCTCCAATTTCTGAATTAAGAAATTGAAGTTAAGTATTTGTCAAACTCTTCTTTATAAGCTAGAAACGTGTCGAAGTTTGACATTAAAATACTACAAAACGAAAAATAACTTTCTTTTCCGAAGTCAAGTCGGTGTCTTTGGTACCTATTGTTTTTGGTATCTCGACACCGAATTCGTAAATGAAAGTTAATATTTTCGCTATGTAATACCTTTTTTTTGGAAGTCGGTTTAATGCTATTTTTAAAAAGTTTTTTGTTTTTCTCTTTTTAGTTTTGGTACCTCAAATTTCCATGTAAATCATATATAGCCAAAGTACATCTCATGACGATTCCAATAAGCCCAAACACGACTAGGATTCATTGTTTTATTTCGGAGTTCCAGAACCTACGCCTTCCGGCTTCATCATCAGATCAGTTCGATGGTACCATTTTCATCAGTATCATTTATTTTTAAGTAATTGATTCATCGTAGTCGCTTAACAATTCGATATAACTTATACTCGTCTTACAGTGGCTATCTGTGGTCTTCTTCATCAGTAATTCAGCATTGTTGACGAAAATACTAAAACCGCTATATACATGCCCATAATATTTGAGGAGTTCCCTCGATGTCCATGAGATCCCATCATCAGATTTTGACATGGTGACAATGGGACCAACTCGGAAGTATACCTTTCAAACACAAAATCGGTCCATAATTTACGGAGAAATCAGTGAACATACATTAAAAAAAATACATACCGTTGAACATAGAACCTGCTCCTTTTTGGGTAGTCGGTTGAAAATAGGATTTGACATATTTTTAACTCAAATACTCAATTCAGAAACCAGCCCTTAATCCATACAATAATGATAATTTTACAATATAATGATAATTTAGTATCAAAACCTAACTCATTTGTACAAATAAAGTTTCACGAAATAAAACGGTGGTAGGTGAAATGGCTGAGCAATTGATTTTTCATTCTTTGCTGCATGGCGCGGGTTTGATTCCTGCCTGAAACTTATAGCATTGCCTGCAGAAGTGCAGAATTATAAGTAGTTATTGGATGAATTGTGTGTATAAAACGCTAATGAAATACAAAAACTTGCTTTGCTTTGCTTGCTTTTAGATTGGTTATTTGTTTACAAAGATACTCCTAATTATGAACAAGTCAAGTTGATTCTAACTAAGCCAAGATTAGAGTACTGGTTTCTTCAAAAAAACCAACAAAATAAAAACAGCTCGGACACAATAAAAACTATTACAGTACGAAATAAGAAGACCATTCACTAAGCACAAGCAGGCGGCATGCGGCATTGCCCGCGTCAAGGTTGGTCATTATTTATGTAAAATTAATCAGCTCAAACACACGCTACTTTGTTACACTTTACGTGGTACCTCCGTTGTTTTTAAAGTGTTATATATTTTAACACTTTAAAAACAACGGAGGTACCAGAAGAGAGAATAATCTTTAAAAAACCGAAGATAAATAGTTTAGAATGGAGGACTGGTGTCGAGCGCCTCCTGAGGAAACCAAACTGGCTCTCCACCAGATCCGGCCCCTCCTGCACCAGCTGATCGACGAGGCGGTCTGCTATATAACTCTTTCAAAGAGCTCGCTCACCTCGTCGAGCAACGTGATGGGCCGGTAAGCGGACGAAGAGTCTGCAGGGCGCCCCAGCTTCTTAATGAGGATCAATCGCACCGCACTATTCCCAAACCACTGCAACTCCTGAAAGCCAGAATCAACAGTGGCGACCACCAGAAAAACGCCGAGGCAATGAAGCTCAGCCAATAAAGCCATTTTCCCCGACTTCCAACGAAGTGAGAACTGGCCCCTCTCCAAGCATGCGCTCAGAGAGCCTCCAAGGCCTGGGCCCAGGCTTTCCCGGGGCGCTGAAGACGATTTTCTGGTTTTTTTCGGATGTTGATTCACATTACTCAAAACTCATATATTCAGTTGCAAAATTAACTGAATGAATGAATGTTACTGCTGCCTCCCATTTGAATCCTAGTAGTCCACCGATATGCAGCGAAGGCGAATAAATTTTTTCTAGGATTTTTACGGGAAAGAAAAAGAAGATCATTAAAGCATGAAATAAATTCTAAAATCAAACTGATCACCCCCTGTTATCTGGGACTTAGGAACATCACTGGCGGTATGGGTATTTACTCGTACTGTAAGTGCACCTCTGCCCAGCCCTTCAGAGTACACATGCGTGATGTTGTTTACCAAACGGACGAGGCCTATTGCTTGCTGCATCATTCATAACTTTACATGTCAACAACCGCATTGAGCAAGGTCGCCCCTCTAGGTCGCTAGATCACTCACATTAGATGATGTATCGCACGTGTGATCAGCATCATATTTGAGTAAACCCACGTGTTTTGTTACGATGATGTCTAAAGTCTGTTTAGATGCCATTAATCGCACAGCTGGACATTTGCCTTCTCAGAGTCTCGTGTTTTTCTAAAATATACATGCCTGAAACTTGCACAAAAGTGCCTTAAATGTTACAATGGTATTTTTATGTAGGTATTATTGATAGAAGCTACTGATGGTAAGCGATGATGTGGTCAACGATGTAGGATGCTTGCCTAGAACTATACTTAAAAACCTCCGGGTTGTGGCTATGAGGAAAAAAAGACTCCTCAAGCAATTCCACTCGTCAACTGTACGCACAAAGAAAGTATATAGTGCTGGTATGCAAGCTACTTGCATGAACTTGTGGAATGTGGCGTTACAGTAATATGCCGTCAAGTTACAGGATCCCTTAAAATTGAGTCAACTTACTACCGAGCACGACAATTTGGGATATTCCTCATTAAAAATCACAACAATATTAAACAAGCTCGTCCATTACCCAAAACCTTCCCTCGGACTTGTGCTTGGCATTCTCAGAATTCATCATGATCACCAGAAACTTTACAAATGCCTAGTTAACAGCGAAAGGTTTTAAGAAACAGGAAAAACAGTATCGCTACTTAGAAGCTCAGTAAGTTTAGGTACGTATGTGGCCTATGCAGCGTGCAGTTCTAAAAATTCTGTTCTAGGGGAATTTTTCTTAAACGCAATGATGAATAATGCGAACTCGTTTCATAATATCTACCGTTTCTTTAAAATAAATAAGTGTGTGGTCGATTTTACACACACAGATATAGAGTAATATTGAATGACCAGCCTTTTCTCCAGGCATTAGGTATCAATCAAAGAATACATTTGGTTTTGGTCAGCCAGCTCGTGTTTGTGAAAGAAAGAATAAAATAATAAAAAACTTTTTAACCAAAAAATACTACCGACTTCCAAATAACAAAACTACAAAGTGAAAATAACTTTATTATTGGAAGTCGGTGTCCATAACGCAAAAAAATAATACATACCAAAGACACCGACTTCCAAAAATAAAGTTATTTTCACTTTTTAGTTGTAAGCAGCTTAATAGGCAAGTTCCTTAGTAAGTTACCATAACGCCAGAATACTTGAAAATAACCGGTGAAATGAGAGATTTGCGTACCCCTCAAGAGCGTACTGGCGTGATGTTATGTTATGAAATGAATAAAGCAATCCCGAGAGATTTGCCGTTATTTGATGAAGAGTTCTGTCGTATACTCGTATCTTCGAATTTCTTCTCAGATCTTCACTAAAAACAATCTTCATTAAATTGGGACCAATTTCGAAACACACTCTTTCATACAAAAAAGAATTTTCATAATAGGTCCACAAATGACGGAGATATCGGTGTAAATAAAATAAAAATGAAGTCGAACATAGAACCTCCTCCTTTTTAGTAAGTCGGTTAAAAAGTGTTTATTTGTCACAAAACGACATACAATGCTTATGCTAAACCCTATACAATAGTATTAGTAGTACTTATGTATCCTCCGACTGCACAGCATGATTTTCTTCTTGTTTACTTCTTTTTAGTTAGCTTTTTAAGCAGTCGGGTTTTCTTAGATTTTTTATTGCCTTAGATAAAGATCAAATAGTTTGGTATATTTTAGTACCTACCTGATTTGCTCAATACTCGAAAGAAGAATCATATTGGACCTCTATCATTATTAATTTTCTGCCATTAGTTTTCACAATTATATAAGTTCATCGTAGACAGCATCATTCGTCTTCTGTACATCTCTATCGGCCGTCATACCAATATTTATATTTATCTGCTTGATAAAGCCCGACGGAAAAAGTGGGGTGTTATAAGTTTGACTTGTGTACCTGTGTGTTTGTATTTTTGTGTATCTGTCTGTGGCATCATAGCTCCTCAACGGATAAACCGATTTCAATTTCGTTTTTATTTGTTTGAAAGGTGTTATTATTGAGTGTTCTTAGCTATGTTTGATAAAATCGTTTCAGTCATCGCAAAGTTATTTTATTTTATTCGGAAAACATAAAACAAATTTTAACAATTGTTCGTTATTGTAATAAAATTATGTCCAATCAAAAGTTTTCACTTAAAGTAAAAAAAAAAAAAACGGTATAAAAATATTACAGGCAATAGGTAATACCTACAATCAAATGCACTTATTGGCTTTTCACTGTGTGAATCGTAGTGTTTTCGCAAGATATCGTGTCATAATTACGTGTTCGATAGATTGTCGATTGAATAGCAGTCCACAAACTAAATCAATTCAAACATCTCACAAAATTCAACAGATGAACAAATAGCGGTGTACACTTCAGGACTAAATAATCACCGCCCGCCAGCCACTTAGTCATAACACAGTGGTTAGTAGTTGAATGTCAAAGACCTAGGCGTCAAGGTTAAGCGATTAGGTCGCATAGACCGGACATTGTGGTAGGTCGGTGTTAGATTGACTCATTTATTGTGCTCGCCTGTGTAATGTTTTAGTGTTTAGTACCTATTGTTATGTTTGATCAATTGGAACGTATAGCTATATAATAAGAGGAAGGTAGTTAAGATTTCATTATATTCAATACTAGATTCTGCCACCAGTTTCGTCAGCATGAAAGTCGAATGCCAAGGGATCGTACTCCTGGAATACAAAGCATTTATGTCCTTCTCCAAGGTACAATCTTTCTACGTACAAAAAATCATCAAAAATAGTTCAGCAATTTAGGCGAGAAAAATTAACAAACAGACAGATAGAGTAAAATTTACATTAATAATTTTAGTATGATGGATGGATAGGTGCACACTAGCTCATTTTCCTAGAATGTTTTTGTTAGAAAGGATTTTCCCAAGAGGTCTAGTACAGTTTTTCCTCAATTCGAATTCAAATGTAGGTATGCTTCTTTTCTAGTTATCCTTTCCGTAGTCTAAGGTAAAGGTCAGCCTAAGACCTTATGTATAGTTAAGGATCAAAAGTGCACTCACACTCCGCAGCGGCAATATTTTTTAAGGCAGTGGAATTTCAACTTTTCCCGGTTAGTAGGCATATCGTATACTTTAATTTCTATACAATTTATATTAAATAAGTTGTGGATAGTTTAACTTCTTCTACAAAAACTAGCCGATTGAGTTTGGGGAAAGAAAATCTGCACTTTCAACCCTTGACTGTACCTTGATTGTATTAAGTTAATTAATTTTCTACATTTCAAAGTAAACTATTATCTAGGCCCTAGATCATAGAACAATAGACGAATCAATAACGTAGGTATGTCAAAACATTTGTACGTCTTGCCAAAAATAGCGTCTACTCTGTGCCTAAAACCACTTGATATTCGATCAACCGTCCGCCATATTAATAAGCGTACGTTTAATCTATAGAATAATAAATAGCGTAGGTATAGTATGGAACGTCTTCCCAAAAATAACGTCTTCACTGTCACTAAAACCACTTGATATTCGATCAACCGTCCGCCATATTAATAAGCATACGTTTAGTGTGAATGAATTCTAGCTGCCAAGGTCTATTTGTCGGACATTGCGCAGGTCATAGCACCTGTCTACTGACTCATTGGAATAGATTCGATAGTGTGATGATTTTATGTAGTGTGCCTTTCTTTGTAGTATGTGTATAGTTAGATACCAGTGGATTTTTAGCGTGGAAAATTTTATGAGCAAAGAAAAATGCTGTTGAATTTTTTATTAATAATATTTTAGACTAGCTATAGCCTGCGACTTCGTCCGTGTCAAACTTGTAAAGTAAAAAGAACATAGATTGTATTTTTGTGCGCTGCTTTTATTGTTTTTCTACAATCCTTAATCTAATCCTTATATCATCTAGTACCGGTAAAAGTCCTGCCAAAATCGGTCCATCTTTTTGGAGATTAGCCGGATCCAACACACAGACCAAAATATTTAAAATATTTTTTTGTTATCTGTACTTACAGCTAATTATGCATTTAATAAAAAAAAAAACATTATTTAAAGTTACAATCATACCCTTCAATTTTATTTATTTGTTTAGATTAGATTAAATTAGATTTAGAAGCAGAAGATGTTATAGAATTTTATAATGTTCTCCAGATAAAAAAATACATAATGATTCTAAGCGTATCTCTTTCCCATTATAAATGTGCGCTTTTGTAAAGGTTAGGGATAAAACAAAAGAAACAGAAACAAAGAAATTGTGTTTATCGATAATTATAAAAATTTACAGCTGAAAAAATGCCCAAGGCTGACATCTAACCTTGAGGTCAATTACCACCCTGAAAATATGGAAATCTTAAAAAATCTGTCAGAAGTTCAGAAACTTACTTTATACGTAAATCAAAGTGCCTGTTTTTCCTCCCACCTAGAACCCGTCAACCTTCAAAGCAACAATGAACAGGCATCTCCCGTGGTCGCTCGTTCCATCATAGACCTTATTCATTGCACTTTCTATCAAGCGAGATCACCCAAGAGCTGGCAAAAAAACATGTCATCATCTTGCTGGCCTTATCCCATGTTACTTGGGGTCGGCGCAACACATTTTCTTCTTCCATACCGTCCTGTCCACCGTCACGCTATCACTGAATCCATTTTCTTTCATAAAACTCCTCACACAGTCCACCCATCCTTTTTTTGATCTACCCCTCCGTCACCATCCATCATGTAAACATTAGAAACTGCTCAAGTTACACTCCAAACCACCAAAAAGTGTACGCATCTCCCACGTCATCAATGTACGCAAAGATTTGCAGCTGCGACAAAAAAATCGCAGGCACTAGACCAAAACAGCGCATTAAACAGACATCACGAGTAGGTACGGGTAGGTACAAATGTAGGTATTGAGTCGCAACCTTGGCAGTGCTGTCGAACTCTCGCCTTGGGCTGGGACGCCACTGATAAGACGGTTAAGAAGGAACAGTCCTTGCAACTTGCTTTCTTGCTTGCTTGCTTGACATGCTTCCTTGTTAGTTATAAGGTCCGAGTATTATTTTTTCTAGTTATAATGTAGCCTGTGACTGTCGGCGATAGTGTCGCCGAGCTTTATAACAGTGAAATGTGCCTCGTTTTGGACAGTTATGTTTGTAAAACATTATTTGATTTACATAAATTATTTCAGTTATGAAGAATATCTAGCCATCAAGTTTTCTGTGTAAAAATATTTTTAAACATCCAAGCCGTATCTAAAAGTGGCGAAAAAATATCGTGTTGTTATTTTTTTTTAAAGCAAAAGTATAAGTCTTACGAAAAAACCATGTTTCACTATTATGACAATATTTATAAAAATACATATAACATGAATCAATAATAAATATATATTTTTTTTATTCTTGCCGTTACTAAAGAGTATGCTTTAGAAATTAACCGTTTTACGGCACTAAAGCGGTGGAACGCCCTTAATTGAGACTCTTAGAAGCTAAAACGTTTTTCTTTTCGGCTTTTCAAGGTAAATATACTTTCAGTCTTTATTTATCTATACTTCTATACTAATATTATAAAAAGATTTTTTTATTTGTTTGTTTGTACCAAATAGGCTCCGAAACTACTGGAACGATTTTAAAAATTCTTTCACCAATGGAAAGCTACATTATTCTGGAGTAACTTAGGCTATGAACTATTAAAAAAAATAGAAATCCTTATGCAAATTGCAATAATTTAACCCAAAGTAGCAGAATTTTGCCGATAAAATTAATTATTTGGCGTGCGCTGATAAAACTATTGATGATACATTAAATTATGTAGTACGTGATTAAAGTACTCATTATTATCTACAAAAAAGACTTCACAATAGCAGCTTTTGTGTTCTAAAATTTAATTAGATCGCCGGTAGAAAGAAAAGTTGGTTACATTCGTACTTTACAACGGTATTTGTGTGGCTATTTTTAAGTCAGCAAGAAGATGGTTGTACTCTCAGGTCTTATGTTTTCTATATTTATATACTATATGATATATATTATAACAAAGATATTATAAAGAGAATTTAATATTTTTTTGTTTGTTTATACCGAATAAGCTCCTAAAATGCTGGACCGTTTTTAAATATTTTCACCAATAGAAGGCTAAATTATCAGAAAGTAACACGCCACTATCGGATTTTCAAAAAAAAAATGAGATTTCTAAGAAAATTGCAATAATATAACTCAAAGTAGTCAAACTGTGCCTATAAAGTTGCAAGTTGCTTGCGCTGAGAAAACTATTGATAATATATATATAAAAAATATGTAATACATAATTAAAGTACTCATTATTACCAATAAAAAAGTTCGTGAGGGAATATATCTAACTATCAAAATTAAGTCACAATAGCAGCTTTTGTGTTCTAAAATTGAATTAGATCGCCGGTAGAGACAAAAGTTGGTTACATTCGTTTCGTAGTATTAATTCTTATCAAATAAATAGTTTAACAAATTGGTTGATAAGAAGGTAGGGTAGGTAGTTAGGAGGGTAGGTAGGTAGGTAGGGTAGGTGGGTAGGTAGGTTTGGTAGGGTGGATATAAGAAATAGGCTATAATTTATAAAGATGTTGGGAGAAATACTAATACCACGCGGGCGAAGCCGCGGGCGGCAGCTAGTCTATAATAAACATATAGTAAGTTTTTTGTCGACAAAAAACATATTTTAACAACAAAATGCAGTATTTTGTCATCACTTAACCTTGTAGACAAAAGCGAACCTTCTGCCATTCCCCTGCAACATCCCGACGCACTAAATTTGCTCATATTAGTTGCAAACGCTGGGTTATTGCTTGTATTTATTTTAGCTTTAATGGCGGCTTGTTTATTTCGGTCCGATTTGTAAATCAGGTAGTTTCGGAGTGACGTGAAACATACGTTATACTGCGTTGGTGAGTGTCAAGGCTATGCTTATGTATCTACGTATTGTATTGTTGACTGCTGGGAATTGTGGTTCTTGACGTATGAGTGAAAATAATCCGAAAATATGTATATCTATTTATTTTCTGGGAACCTCCAAGTTACGTGCCGGAATCCTAGAAGCAACTAACGGTGCTTGTAAGGTGATTCTCCTCAGAGTGGTCAGCTAGAAAACGCGTTTCTTATCTAGTTTAAATTGATAAATAAAAGACCTGTAAAAGTATTATCAATAACCAATTTTCAAAATGAATATTGTTTTTAACCATTATTAAAAAATCAACTTAATAGTAAAAATCTATGGAAGAAACAGTAGATCAAGGTGTTAGGGAACAGATACAGATGACTTTTATTTTCGTCACCATAATGCATTTTTCTATTTTTCAAAACAGGCATGTAATAACAATACATTTTTAATCGACGAAATAAAAGGAGGAGGTTCTTAATTTGACATGTATGTTTATATGTATGACCGCGCATAACTTTTTATAGAGTAGACCGATTAAAAAAAATCTTTTGTTATTGGAAATAGTTTACCTCAGAGTTGATACCATTTAAATTTTAATGATATAAAATCCACCACTTAAGATAGAAAAAAGGATTTATTGGGGTGGTTTCACCGACAGCGTTTTTAGAGGTTCTTCGCGTGAAATCACTATGTAAAATGTTTATCTATGACCATTCTATATTTTGTCTTGTAATAAGAAAACCAGCTCATATGAAGGCACTAGTATAAATATATTTCTCTTAAATATAAATTAAAAAAAAAAGAAATGTGTCTGTTTCTCAATAACGGTGGTATGTCCGTGATTAACTTTGAAGCGCATTTACCTCTGTAAATAAGTTGCGATGGCAAGTTTAGTACTTAAATTAAACATTATTATGTTGGTCAATACATAAAGCAACCATATTTAATACTTCCGTTACTTCTGTTATCATGCAGACATCAAGACCATTGTGATAAGGAACGTCCGCGCCAAAAGTGCAATTTCGGTGCATTTTATTAAAATCGATCTATAACGTAATCACGTCTATTTTAACGAACTATCTCCTTACGCACACGGAGGCCCAGTCGTGCTCTTGCGTTCTCGCAGTAGTGACGTGTCTGATCCTGCTGAGTCTTCGCGCCAATACGTAAGTACTTTTTTAATCTAAGAGGGAATACGAAATTATGCAATCTCGGTGGGTTACTGTACGAATGAATGTTGTTTTTTTACGGTACCTACGTTTCGCGAGTATGTTATATGGTATTTGGTACCCTTGGCAATCATACATTTTAAGTGACGAAAGAATAAATAGTTTTGTTTTTATTTCATTTTTTGTTCATATTTCTAATTTCGGTGGCGCAATATCGGTGGTTTCGGTGGTAAGTTCATTGCCACCGATATTGCATTAATACTAAAGTGGCTTTGGTAAGATATTTACTCTGAGGGTTAACAAAATTAATCCGACAAACTTTGGAGGGTAGTATTCTATTCCAATATATGTATAAACTCTTTATACTATACCTACTATTTTTTTTCTTATTTTAGGATGGGAAGGCGAAAGGAAAAACAGTCAAGACAAGAGACTAGAAAAAAAAAACAGGCTGAAAGACTTAGAAAGAAAAGAATAAAAGATGATCCAGTACCAGGCGAAGAACTAAGAAGAAAAGATAGAGAACGATATAAAAAGAAAAAAGTGGAAGGAAAAATTTTATCGATGGCTGAAATGACTCCACGTGCCCGAAGGTTGAAGCAAAAAATAAACAAAGCTAACTTTAAAGCATTTTATGAAAGACGAAAAAGAATCACAAAATTATCACGTGAAGAAAATTTACCATCCAAAAATGTTCCACTTAAAAAAACCAATGACCCTCCTGAAACACAGGGTGACGATATGACAGGCGCATCATCTCCCACAAGTCCTTCCATTCTAAATCGTTCTCGCTCGCTTAGTCCACAACCAGGACCTTCTCATGATGGAAACTTCAATTCCAACTTTCAACGTTCTCGCAGCATTAGTCCTCATTCAAGCATTTCTCGTTGTCTACGTTCTAAAAACAAAATATTAACTAGTAGTCCCGTTCATTCTTATAGTAGCCCTGTATCTACCTTATGTCCAAACAGCCCTGTATCTACTTTATGTCCAAGTAGCCCTGTACCTTCTTTATCTGATGTGTCTTCCTCTTTGAAGGATTTGGATGCCAGATTCAGAAAATACCAAAGAATAAAAGCAAAGGAGATAATGTCACTTAGAAAAAAAGTAATACAACTAAAGAGAGAAAAAGACTTATATAGAAAAAGAGCGGAAAGACTGAATAAGATTCTCAGAAGTCCACGTTTAGAAAACAAGATAGTTAAAAAGAAAAGAAAGTCAGATGAATCAAAGAATAAAAATAAAATTAATACCCAAGTACGAAACACTGTACAAAAGTTTTATGAAGAAGATGAGAATTCACGTATGTGCCCTGGAAAAAAAGATTGCATAACTAAAAGTCAAGTAAAAAAACAAAAAAAATATTTAACAGACTCGATAAAAAATTTACATCAAAAATATTTAAAATTAGGCCATCCACCAATAGGCTATACAACATTTTCCAAATTGAGACCATTCTGGATTTTGAAGCCAAACATAAATAACCGCAATACATGTCTTTGTCAAATACACGCTAATATGGAACTATTAATAATATCTCTTAAAAGGAATAAAATAATTGAAGAGAATACTACCACCGATCTTCTAAAAAATATGTGTTGTGATAAGGATAATGTTAAGTGCCTAGAAAGAAAATGTGTATCATGCAGAGACAAAGTTGTAAACTACCTGGAATTTAGTAATCAGACTAATATAACTTATTAAAGAAAAATATAACTTATAAAGAAAAATATAACTTATAAAGAAGAGTCACGCCGATTAGCTTTGCGATCATTGTCTTGTACACATCCTGACTGTTTGATTAAAGCAACAATTTATCCTCATGGAAAACATTTAGGATTCTATAATCTTGCCTGCAATGATAACTCGCAATCACGAGACCAAAAAGATTGTTTTATGACACAACTTGACCTTCAACGATATTCCATAAGGAGCACTGAGTCTAAAGTTCAGATTTTAAGCGTGCAACGATTTAAAGCTTCTGAGAGATTTGACTTAGTCAAGCCTTCAATCAAAACCCAACACTCCAGAAATCCATTCGACAAGAAACTTTCTATAGCAACCATTCCATCAAAATCATTGGCAATATTAGATGACTCACTGAGTATTGAAAATGTTGATTTGGATATCATCCCCTCCACGTCGTTTTTTGAAAACGTTGACAGCGCAATGTATTTGGAATTTGAAAATTCAATACTTGAAACTAATTGGAAGAAAAATGACAATACTGAAAAGAATAAGGAAACAAGATTAGCTGAATCTTCTACAGCACAAATTAAAACCAATATTGAAAATGACTCAGTGATTTCAATATTTTTTGATTTTTGTTTCCAATATTGAAAATGACTCTGACAGTGATTTGTATATTTTTTGATTTTTGTTTTTTATTTGAAAGTTTACTATTTTATGTTTGTTTAAGATTTTTTTATAAAAACCATAATTATTTGCTGAAGTGTTAATTAAACGAAGATCTCATCATAACTTCATTTTATTTAGTATTACCCTCAACATTGATCACATTTAGCAGAAGTAACGTTAATTTAGTAAGTCTGCTAATGTGGTCATGATCCATGTCAAAAGAAACAGTATCGAATATAGACAAATAAACGTATTTTTTACACCTACTATACCCGCCTCTGCAGCCGCTACATAATGTTGCCAACGGTAAAGTTGTTCTTTGTTCAATAACTGTCATGGTGCATTACAAAACATCCATATTGATGTGATGTTGCAATTTCGGTGTAAGATTTGCAATTTCGGTGTAAGATTGGCAATTTCGGTGTAAAATTTTCAATTTCGGTGGGTTGGTAATTTCGGTGGCCGTCATATTTTCAAAACAACTACGGTTATTTAATTCCAACTAAAATAAATACAATACTAATGTGTTCTAGAACAAAACAAGTTTATTTTTTTATCCGAAAACCTACAAATAAAAAATACCACCGAAATTAGCAAAAAATTGTGCCTGCGTGAAATGACCCATTGATATTTTTTCCACTGAGTTTTCAATTGTGAACCGATTCTGTTAAAATTGAGTAAACGGAAAAGCGAAAAATAAACATTTTTATCATAAAATTGAACCGACACAGAAGGAAATGGAAAGCAAAATTATAATAAACTTTTAGTCAGCATTTTAAGGTGGTGCCAAACAAACCATCAACGAAGATCAACCTAGCTACAATCATTCTACGGTTTAGGTACATAATTAATTTCCATGTTTGTTTGTTTGGCGCCAACTGTATGGTGTACCTATTGTTTTCCGACATCGACTTCGGAAAAGAAAGTTATATTTCGCTTTGTCGTGTTTTTTTTGGAAGTCTGTTTAATTTTTTGTTAAAAAGAATTTATTTTCTCTTCTTAGTTTTGGTACCATAAATTACCATGAAAATTATTTATAGCTACAGTACATCTCATGACGATTCCAACAAGCCCAAACACGAATAGGATACATTGTGTCATTTCGGAGTTCCACTGCCTACGTTCCGGCTTCATCATCAAATCAGTTCGAAGGTACCATTTTCATCAGTGCCATTTGTTTATAAGTATTCTACCCGTGATACCTTTATTTTTAAAATTATTATGAATTGAGGAAATTCCTCGATTTCTATGAGATCCCATCATCAGATTCTGATGACAATGGGACCACGTCGGGATATACCCTTTCAAACACAAAGAATTTTCAAAATCGGTCCAGAATTGATGGGGAAATCGATAAACATACATTTAAAATAAATACAGTCGAACATAGAATCTACTCCTTTTTGAGCAATCGGTTATAAAAACTAAAAATGACAGCCCGAACTAACAGCTAAAGAGCTTTTCCGAGGCACGGAGCAATCTCGCTGTGTAAAGATGGTCATCCATCCAAGGACCGACTTCGACGGCGTTATTTAACCTTGAAGATCAACCCGTGCAACGAGCTCGTCTCCGTAGGTATCACACATAGGTACCTAAATCAATACATAAAACTAACAACTAAGCACAAATTAACATAAGGCATTCGCCTTGAACCTAAGTCGCAGTGCGTTGCCCCGCGTCGCCTCTCGTCCTTCGAACACAATATTACTGCTTTGCAATTCTATTCCAAGTTAGAGCTGTTTTTGTTATGGCTTGCCTTTGTTTATGATGTTTCCTTTAAGATATGCAGATTCTTAGGGGGCTACTGATTCTCCATCTTCATATCACTTGTAGAGATCTGCTCAATATTCTCTCGTACCATCAATCGACCGCTATATAAGAATAGCTCAAGCCATGGAAAAAGCCAGGCTGGTAGCAAATCTAACTGCCTGTGTATAAAATACCATAACGCCTGTAATCCTCGAAAAACCTTCGAAATCCTCTGGTTAAAGATGCACCCATATTTCACCAATTATGTTTCATCATCATCATCATCATATCAAGACCGAAGACGTCCACTGCTGGACATAGGCCTTCCCCAAGCGTCGCCACATTCATCGGATCCCCGCAACCTTCATAGGTCCACCTGGTGGGAGGGCTTCTAACGCAACGTCTAAGTTATGTTTAAGTTCAACGTTACAGCTTAGAGGCTCACCCAACCCATTACCATCAACTTGGAAAATATCCAGGCTCCGGGCTGTAATAAAAAAATCTATATCTTAAAACCCAATACCACTTTTACCGACCCGAGAATCAAATCCAGAACTTCAGTTAACAGTAGCACTTGCAACACGAACGAAGTGGCTTTTATTCGTCACTATATTTGACTAATATATTTGTGGCCGAAATTTGAAAGGCGTAAGTGCTACTGAAGAAGCAGCCATTTCAATTTAATCTCCAAGGTTGATAACTCATCAAAAAACCTTGATAATGCACGTACTTATAGGAAATATTTACCACATTCTACCAAAGCCCATTTACCGACCTGTCTCATAAAAACACACTTCACCAAAACAAATCAAAATGACTAACCAAACGTTAAAAAAGTAATCTATGTTTATTTCACATAATGCACGTCACAATCTCTCTCTGAGGCCGCTTGCTATATCCACACATACTCATATATCCTGCTCCATACATAAGCCAGTACATAACGAGAGCATTAACCCACGACCAATGATTCATCTATTCTTAGAATACCTACACATGAAGAGAAAAACACCCACGAACCGTCAGAGGTAATGAAATCGTAGATGCTGAAGTTCATTGGACTTTGAAGCTTCCTGAAAATGAAAATGCTATTTTCTTCGGCAAGGATAACTTGTAGTGGGATTATGGATTATTTTAAGAATACTGGTTGAAGCCTCTTATTCTACAAATTATATTATTGTGCAATCACCAATATCTATATCTGCCTTTAGTAGTGATTTCAGAATTGTGGCTTGACCGTATTTAAAGACAGATTTAAGACAATAATACCCAAGAAATGAAAATATCAATACATCGATGTCTCATTTCCAGTAGAATTCCAATATAATTTAGTAATAGTTGCACCTATAAACCGTCTGTATTTGAAGCATTTGTGAAAAGGTGTCCTCTGAGCCTGCTCGTTCCGTCGTAGACCTACCGCTTTTAAACGCGTGAGAGCAGACATTTAAAATAAAAATTGCTAATCACGAAATCAATTACAACAGTCCTTGAGAAACATTTCCATTAAATTTTCAAATGGATTCGTCAACCAACGACATAATTTACGATCGGCGTAGGCGCAAAATAATGGCACACTAAGTCAACATTGTTTATAGTATTTTTCCGCAAGAAACAAGCACAAATAAAAAAGGCCCCTCACAAAATCTATCTTTAAATGGGTCTCACATCACTCCTTTCGCGGCCTCCTGCATACACTCGTACATAACGAGTACATAAGCGCATAAATAAAATTGCGTTAGTTCATTAAACTGCAGTAGATAAAGACATAGGTATGTGTTGTGAACTCATCTCTACTGGCAGACCAGTTCATACAATGTGGGCCGAGATTATTGGTACAGTAAAATAATCAGACAATCTTCTTTGCACTGAAAAACTTTGGCCTTCTAAAAGTAAAAATAGGTTTAACGCAGAATGTGCACTTCGCAAAATAGCACTTCTCAAAAGGAGCTCTTCTCAAAATGATTGGCATTTTATCTTGATGGGTCGAAATTACATCAATTAAAACAATTTTTGATCAATATGATTAGTAAAAATAAGATTTAAAAAATATTTTATAATAATAATATATGTTTATTAAAAAAATACACAGATAGATGCAGTGCACAGTATATAACAATGAATGGCTGGAGTTCTTAACTGACGTGTACTGAAATCAAACATTTCCTGAACGTGATTACTTTTAACGAACATACTACTGTTATCGTGCTAAAAAAAAATTGTAAGTAAACGGTTTTTATTTTGACGCATTGTGATAAAATGCACACTCATTTTGAGAAATACTCCTTTTGAGTTGAACATTTTGCGAAGTGCAAATTCTGCGTCAAACCCGTAAAAATCAGATCATTCATCTATCCACTTTTTAAGGCCATCTCCCTCTCACAGAGAAAAGGCCTGAATCTCAACAGTGGGAATACAATTACAATGATTATCCTATCTGTAAATACTAAATACATCACCAGCTTTCAGATTTGTGCTGCCTATCTTCTATAGCTTAACTTTTCTTAGCTATATATATATATACATATTATATAGCTATATATGATATAGCTTAATTCTTCTTGCTTTATCAGCTTGTTAAGTCGCCTGAAACTGTTTGGCGTCTTTGTCACAAGCGCGGTAGTCAAAGTCCTTAGTACGATTGTCAGTTAGGGCACGTGTTATTGCAGCAGCACCCTGGCCCAACGAACTGTCCTGAAAAAAAACAAGACTTATTTAAAAACCTTATAATATCAATCAGGATTTTTATTTTGCTGACATTAGCGCCTGATGGTAAGCGATGATGTGGTCGACGGTGAAGCACACTCGCCTAGAAGTCACCTATTCACTCTTATTTATTTATTAAAACTTCATGCAACATAAAAGTACATGGCGACCAGTCAACCAAGGGCGGTCAAGAGATAGCCTGGCAGGTGCATAAAAAATACAATAATAATATTATAAACGTAAAATTTGTACAAAAGTTTATATTTAAAATAAGCATACTTAAATATTTACTCTCGGCTTAAACACCACGAGATTGTAGCTATTAGGAAACACAGACCCCGGCAGGGAATTCTACTCCTTAGCTGTACGCGAAATAAAAGTATTCCCAAAACGTTTTGTGCGTATGGGTGGGATATTCACCATGTACCGATGGCGCATCGCGTAAGTCTAGTAGTCCGATAATGAAAGGAGTTAGGCGTAAATGGATCATGCAATTCCATCATATATTACAATGAAACTTCAGTCAATGAAATTTAGCTAGAAAAAGCCGCTATTCATGCGGGCCACAATATAAACAACAAAAATCTAGATTGCATTTACAGACTATAATAGACCATAAGTGGTGGTTTGGTCCTAACCCGCATACAGGCACTCTGGACCTCGTTGTGCCAATTAATTATACACACAGGGTGACAGCAGTAAATTAATTGTTAATTGTGTTATCACTTTCAGATCGACATGAAAAACAAACATACTTCATAGCTTTTTTAAATAATAGTGGAGCTGAATGAAGCCAGCATGAAAGTTTTTTTACCCATTTTCCCACTGCTGGGCGAAGATCTTCCCCATTCTTTAAGTGTTATTTTGAATAAAATTGTGTGTGCAATTTCCATTTTTCGTAAGTTCCTATTTACTTCATTGTAAGCCCATAGTCTTGCTTAAAAATTCATCTTATTTTACTGATAGGACGAGTTGTTCTGGTATGATCTATACTTTAATATAATACACAAAACGTAGACCACTCCCTTCCTCAAAGTGAAGATCTAAATAACCCAAGAATAAAATGCGCGACCAATTTTCCTGGCACACAATGTAATCCCCGCTGCACTGAACATTTGCCAAATATTTTTTTCTAAATATGTAACCGTCGGTTCGTTAACCCCGGCCGCCATTATCGGGCTCGCCGGACGAGTGTTTTAGATCGGCGCAAGCGCATCACTGTGTGCATTTACGACGCACATTATAATCTGCATGTGTGCGAAATTTTATGTCCCGACATGTATTTTTTAGATTCGGATAGATGACGTCATTAGCGAGGACTGTGAGCCCAAAATGTTTGTACATTTTGATTTGAGGGCGTTTGGAGGATTCTATTTGAGGTGCTGATGTTGCCTATAAAGGGACTAATGAAAATAGAGATGTCTAATACGGGTTTTCGGTGATGATTAGTCTGCCAAAATTTAAGCTCATTAGGGCTCTTGCAGACAGTCGTGATCTGAAAATGCGACAACACACATCACATCACATGATCAGCCTATTAATGTTCCCACTGCTGGGATACAGGCCTCCTCTCTGTGAACCCCTCTCTCACGCGACAACAGAATATAATACACACCAAAACGGTTGCAAAACACGGTTGTTATCATGTGAATCTATTCCAACGAACCTGCGGTATTCCATCTATGTCATAATGTCTCGTAGAGCCTTTCTGCGAGAGTATATTATTTGCTATAAAATTACAAAACAAAGATCGTAAGGTAAATAGGTTATTGATGGTATAGACATAAAAAATCCTTTGTTTGCTTCGAGAGTGAGATTTAGTCAATTTGAATTCCTTTGAAACCTTTGATCTATTGATATTATCCTATCTTCATTGTTATACCTACCATGGCCAAGTAAGGATTGTGAAAAAGTTTTTGTAAAAGAAGCTGTTAGTTTGATTACTACCAACATATCTTTTTAACCGACTCCAAAAAAGGAGGCGATTCTCAATTCGACTGTATTTTTTATGTGTGTTACCTCAGAACTTTTTACTAGGTGAACCGATTTTGATGATTCTTTTTTTTTTTTATTCTGGTGCTTCTCATGTGGTGCCATTTAAATTTGATCAAGATCTGACGATTAGTTTTTCAGTTATCCTCAATAATGCGTATTTTCATGGTAATATAAGGTACCAAAAGTGAAAAGGGAAATATAATAATCTTTTTAAGAAAAAAATGAAACGGACCGACAGGAGCTTTGTTTTGGAAGTCGGTTTAATATTTTGTTTAAACATTTTCTACTTAAGTACTTAAACTATTTTAACAATCCTAACTTGTCCATGGTACGATTCCAATCAGCATTATTTTCAGACAAGCATTTCAGTTTTCACAAAAATTTCTAACAAACATATCTCTACGGCAAGGATCTGTATAATACCAGTAAGTATTAAATTACCTCACCCTCCTAATGAATAGAAACGTGTTAATTACAACACGACACAAAACGACACTAAAATCACCCAAAACACACGATCAACATCCTTTTGAACCCAAAACTACCCTCAACAATGTAATAATAATTAAGTAAACAAACTATAAACCAGACTATTTCCGGTCCCCGTCTAGACTCGAACCCGCGACCCTCAAGGGTCAAGTACGGTCAACTAGACACAGATAGTTACTATGAATATGTTTTTGTTCGGGAAGAGGCCGAGAGGAATGATAGACGGGTTTTGTCGAAAGGTGCGCGTTTGTCGGATCTTTTGCGGTAATACTGTTGTTGTTTTTGAGAAAATAATTATAGATAAATTGGTATAGAAAATAAAGTGACCGCTACAAAATGAGGCCCGTTGTTTGGTTTTAAAATTATTTAACTAGAATTGCCATAAAAATCACTACACTTGCAACTTCTGCTAGCGGCTTCGCCCTCATGAATCTCGAAAATTATCCAGAGGGAACATATTCCCGGGATAAAAAACCCAAAAGGTATTCCTGGCTATAATCTATCTCTGTGCCAAATTTAATATAGACATGTTCAGCCGTTCTGGCGTGATTGAGTAACAAACATACATCCATCCAAACTACTATATTTATAATATTAAAATATTAAAAGTAAGATTCAGGTATCCATCCTCTTTACCACCGTTAATCATATATATAATATATAACATAATTATACAACCTATTTAATAAAGCTATGAGTTAATTCAGTATAGCTATAGAACAACCCTTTTTATGACGTGGAATGAAATAAAACTTAACCACTGCACGATTTTTCTTAGAAAATCCGTGAAAGACTTCATAAACTTCGTAAACTACGTCACAGATAATATAATACTAGCATACAAATGGCTCGTCCCATACAAAGAAACCGTGACGAAGTTTTCATCTGATTATACTGATTATTTTTTGTAATCGACGCGATCGTTTTACAAAAAAACAATATAATCAGACAAAAAACGCTAGTTAAATCGGCACGGTTTCTTTGTATGGGATGAGACATCAGCATGCTAGTATTATAGTATCTGTGACTACACGTAACTTCATATTCTTATGAATTTAATAAAATCAAATTATTTTTGTCTAATTAGTTTGAGAACCAGCACTTTTTGAACGTCAAAGTAATACATAAAGACAGTCCCTCAAAACGACCCTTCGTCAGCACTTCCTCGTGCAATGAAATAGCACAAACTCCACTAATACATACTAAAAACTAACCAACTATAACAAAACGCACAACCAAACAACCATTACGTCTAATCAAAACTTACCCGACCAAAATAACCAACCTCTCGCAAAGCTGAAGAAAATCACACCGTCGTGATATGTAACTATCCTACCGTCGTCATCCTATCATAGCTCGGTGACCCACTTCGGCATTCGGCCCACATGTCTAGACAAGACGAACTCCCCTGGGGTCGGTCAAGTACCCCCCGATAGATGCCACTAAAGGGATTGTGGGCCCATAAGATTGGGAAAGCCGGTTAGAGAGTAGTTTTTTTTTTTAATGCTGTTCTATGTGTTGTGAAAAAATTGTTAAAGCTTGTAAAGTATGATAATGCGGGTGTTTTTTTTTGCTAAGGTTTTGAAAGTTTTGATTCCAGGAACTGAGATTTTTTTGATAATTTTACCTACCAAAATATTTTTACTAAAGTCAGAAGGTTTAGCTGCCAATAAACAGGATATTTGTAATGTCGAACACGCACGCACATGAATCCAGGAGATATCAAGTCCATCATTATTACTAGAAAGTTGATATAATATTTAGTTTCATTTCTTAAACATGATACAACATCTAACTCTAAGCATCGAACTAAAACAAGGCACCAATAGCAAAAAATCCCCCGTCAAACGTAAACTACCCACATCTCCCACCAAGAAACAAAGCACAAGAAAACTACTGAAAACTATTCTCAAATCAATCACACACTAGCCCCTCCGCCCCTCCCGGCCAGACTACCCCCACGACACGACACAAACGCATTCCCGTCCTACACAATAACCCGATAACCTTGAATACGCCATCTTAACTATCAATAGACGCCACGTACGAGGGGGACGGCGCTAGTCTCGAGGAACGAGGGAGAGAGACGGAGTAATAACATAAGAAACGCAAGGTCGACGGGCAGTGGGTCAGTTCGTCTAGGCAGCGTCTAGCACGCACACTAGTTTAGTTGTAGTGGTAGCAAATAAGTGGGTAGTGGCGGATTGTTCATTTATTTATTTATGTGGTTATTTATTTCATTTAGTTTTGAGGATAGTGATCGAGAATAGTTTTGAAAGTAAGAAAGGTTATTATTAGTTTCAATTTGATGAAGAAGAATGTGAAAAAATATTGAGCCAAATCTTTACCTAATAACAGTTAAAATTGAAAATAGTGCTGAGTCTTGGCCTTATCAACGATTTCCTTCCATTTTGACTTGTCTCTATCAGGCTTCCCTTCGCCAAGATGTCTTTCTTAAATCAAACTTGGCAAAACATCTGAAATTGTGGTAAAAGAATTGAATAAAAAAAACTTTTTTTACATAGCCATAGTCTATTATATCTTTACTCAGTCAACGACTGCCTACTCTACGACGACTAACTCCATTCAAATCATACCACTTTTTCAGGACCAACTAATCCTACCCCCCTTCAAACATAAACAACTTTACATCCCATGTCTCTTAATCGCCGAAACCTGAAGAATTAGCCAGCAGCGTGTTCTAATTAGCGTCACACATGTAATTAATGAACGCAGTCACAAGCAGCCTGAATTTTTAGAGATCAGTGCCACTACTATGAAGATTTAAAGCCTCGTAACCACTAAGTAACATTTTGTCGTGCAACACGTAACGCTCATGTTCGGCGATGTTGCCAGGTGGCGCGCAACATGGAGCAATGTGTCAACGTTACCACAGATAATAATAATACTAGCATACATATGCCTCAACCCATACACAGAAACCGTGCCGACGTAACTAGTGTTTTTCGACTGATTAGGCTGATTATTCTTTTAAGTACTTCGATCGCTTTCGGTTCCGTTCCACGGCTATAGATGGTGTTAGCAGCGACTTGCAATTAAGAGGATTTTCTCGGTTCGTGACTATTTGTTTCTACAAATACAATGAAGATTTGTTTTATAGTATTTTATTGCACGTTTTTACAGTTTCATTGTACCGTAATGTGTTAAAATACAAATTTAAAAAATTGAGTTGCATGCTTTAGATATATGAAACCGCGCCATCTATTGGATTCAATTTTAAATTTGTGCTTAGGAGAGTTAATTAAACAAGAGTATACAATTGTTATGATCAATTCTAGAAAATATTAATTTTACGCACAATTCAATAACAAATCGATGCATATCGCGCCGCCATATAATGACATTTATTTGAACCAAATTTTTATTGTTAGCGGTGGGACTCCGTGACGTTACTAAACCAAAGTTTGTCGCGTCAAATGGTGCCTAGTGGATACGAGGCTTTAAGCCATCATGAATGTAAAAGAAACGGAGCTATATAGAACGAATAGCGCTATCACATTTTAAAAGCAAGTTCGTGATGGCAATGACATGTCATAGTAGGGGCATGTGTCACTGAACTGCGGAGGGTATTTGAAAGACGACTTTGATTAGTGTTAGTTGTCGTGATTAGGGTTAAAAAGAGTTTAGGTTTGCTAGTAAATGAGGAGACGTTTTAAGAATATTAATTACCGTTGGCGAAATATGACGAAGAGATCAAGCAATATGATGTTTGTATATAATAGTCTTTCAGGATGACTACAGATCTTCTTCATAAATTATGCGGTACTACACATTAAATTCTTCTTACCCAAAACTTCAAATTTTATCCGTACAAAAAACAAGGAAAAATCATTGAAAATATGTTTATAAAATCATAAAAATCAAGTAATTTTCTTCCTCACAATTTTCTATTATCTTACTTACTAATTTCGTTTTCCTCGTAAGTAGTTGTATCATTCATGAACTCTTTTTTCTGGTTTGAAAAAGAGTTTATGATTTTTTTCACTCTTATAAAATACTTGAAACACTTTTAGACATTTAAAAGTTTTTTTTATTTTTATTTTTGCCCACAGCAGGAATTTCTTCTGTATCGTGGGTGCGTTTACAAACATGTAAACTCAAATACACAAACACCCAGAGCCGGAACAACTATCATAAAAATATTTGTGCCGTGCGGGAATCAAACCCGCGACACGCAGCGCAGCAGTCAATCAACCACTGCGCATACCGTGCTCCCTGTAGATTTAGTCCAAATTATCAGCACTATATTAAACCAACTTACGTGCGTGTGCGCTAGCACAGACCATTCTTTCTCTTTCAAAAATCCCTACTACAAAATCTACACAAATCAAAACCATTCTAACTTACTCTGTTAACTGTACCCCCACACTACTTCCCATACGGAGCGTTCGTATGTGTGCGATAGTTGTCGAGCCAGCCGTATTGTTCGTAGCAAACACGCGATTATAGGATTACATGTGTAGAAGACGACGGGAATGGTTCCGTGCGAGGATACTTATGTATTTGTACGCGGGTTTTCCTGACGTTTATTCAAGCGTCAAAAGGATAAGGGTCAGTTTCCGGGAATTCGAGTTTTATTCAGTAGTTTCACGCTCACGGTCGGTCGAATCTTGTAATGGATATTTTATCGAATTTCTGATATCTGGTTGAGTTGAAACTTTAGAATACAATGTGATTATAATGCATTAACTTTTTGATGAAAAGTTTGTCTATGGCACTCAGCAATAATGTTGCTTTCCATCGGTGAAGATTAATCGACGCAGTATTTACTGCCAGAGATAACATTTTAACATCAACCTCAACCTTCATCTTACCTGTTCATTTTTTTTTTAATTTTTACTTGTACTCCATAGTTAGTAAAACAGTATTATTGGTAAACTATAGCTGATGCCCGGAGTTCTTCTCGCATCTTATGGGATGACTTCCTGTACCAAAAAAAATCCGATGTCCTTAACCAACTTTGACGTGAAAGTGTCTTTGTGACTTTGTATTGAAAAAATAACAAATTCACTCTGTATATTATGATATCAAAATCGTTTACTTTCCAAGAACGTAACTTCCTAATTCACAAGTCTCGTCACACAATTTCCTATAACAACTTATTCTTCACTATTTTGTCCCGGGAAACATTCCCCATGTGAAAACATGAGGATTATGGGGCTTACACGTATCGCAGCCAATTGAGTGATGTAAGCGTTGTGGTCGTATTACGGGTTAGAATGCGGTTGCAATTATAACATTGATATCAGGGTATTGTTAATAGCTACCTATGTGTTACAGCCTGTAATGTTGATGGAAAACCCATTATTTATTTATTTATGTACACACAGAAAACACATCATGACAAAGGAGTACAAAGATACAGCTTATTTCTTAAGAAATATCTACCAGCAGACCCGCGATTCCAGGACCCATTATCACTTTTCACGATCAGCCAATTGAATTCAGAGGGCCTACACAAAATGTTCTTATAACATATGGACTATTATAAACTGGAAAGTTTATGAGAATGGATAGATGTTTGTAACTCTTTCACGGAAAAACTAGAGAACGGATTTAATGAAATTTTACAGCATTAAAGCTTATACATGATTTGTAGTGGATGGAGTCGCGAGCGGCAGATACTCGTACAATTCTATAAGCGTCAACGATGATGGAAAAGTAAAAAAAAAATGTGACTAATTCAGTTACCGAAAAGAATAGAAAGTCTCTGTTTCTATTGCCACGTATCTACCCTTCACATTTCTACAGCATAAAGGAAAATAAGTAGGATCTAGATAATTTGGTCTAGTTTTTGTGTACAGTAAATTTATCAATTTTGGTACCCTGAAATAAAGAATAGGAACCTTGAGTGTTGTCATAATACCTGTCATTTTGATCCTTTACTAAATACATCCAGTTCTGTATGCCCCAGGCTATCCTGTCTGCTGTCTGGCTCACGCAGTACTAATCAATTAGTGCGCCCTAAAAGCTTAGAGATAGGGTGCCTACCCTTGGGGAGGGCGCATGCGATATTCGTTTTTTTTTACTTGTTTTTTTTTTGGGCTGTTTAACAATTTAAAAAGATGAAATAGTACGGTTTGAAACGGATTTTCTTAGCTTTATTTTTAAAGGCCTTGAAATAATTTTTTTAAAGCGGTTCAAGAAGTCATTTAACAACTCTTAGATTAAAATATCTTAAAGTGAAACTAAAAGGCCGGTATTCCAGATGCTCATGCTCGAATCAACTCAAACTGGAAATGGACAGTTGTGATTTGTTGGCTTGTTTTTTTTACATTAACATGCTCAAGTCTAAGATCCTAGACGTCCCAAACGTTATGGAACACTTTTAACACAAAATCAGTAGAATTGAGAAGTGTTAGCATGTATGTACTTGGAACGTACTCGTACTTGTTAACTTGGACTTTCATTTTCATCAAATGCCTACCACACATTTTGTGTAGACTGAATTCAGTAACGTCTGGGGATTCTGGTCTATTGTTTTATTGAGTGCACATAGTAGTTCTTGTTCTATTGAGTACAAATAAGTCAAACTAAAGAATCATATCTATCCCAAACTCAAAATTGTGGTTGGTTGGCAGTTGGTAGGCGTGGGCAATTTTGAGTTTGAGTCGAGTATTAGCATGTGGAATACGGGCCTAAAGTTTGGAAAATCAGAAAAAAACAAACTCTTTAATTTTCCGACATACAGTACTAACAAAATTTTCCTTAGAGAAGAAAGGAAGGTTACCGACAGAGCCTGAAGAACTTAATGCTAAGTGCAGTCTTAGTCTCCCAAAACTCAATCGGCTAGTTTTTGTAGAAGAAGTTAAATTATCCACAACTAATTTAATATGTTGTATAGAAATTAAAGTACAGATTATACCTACTAACAGTGAAAAGTTGAAAATCTTTTGCATAGAAATAATGCTGTTATGGTAGATTGTGACTGTACTTTTGACCCTTGACTGTACACCTTTCGGCTGAAGTGAAAAGTTCATACCAATACGATATAAGAAGACGGTTCAGGTAAGTTAGTACCATATAACTTAGATAAAAAATACGATCTTATTTCCTACAAAAAAATCACTATAATATGTGTGTGTTTCATATCATAAATCATCATAATTTGCAACAACACCTACTGCGCAATAGGTCTGGTTGAAAGATCTACACACGCTTAGAACTCGTGGCTAGTGCAACGACCTGACAGCAAGGCCAGGGTCTCGTTACGTCTTAGAATATTAATAATGGCAGCAAAAACAGTCTTTTAAATATAATATATATTATATACCCCACTTTATAATATTATGTTTACTATAAATCTTATCTTATGTTTTAAATGTTGTTTGGATGGATGGATGTATGTTTGTAACTCAACCACGCTAGAACGGCTTTACGGATCTGGATGAAATTTGACACGGACATAGATTGTTGTCTGGAATAACACATAGGCTACATTTTATCCCGGTATAATGTTCCCTTGGGATATAAAAAAACACTTTTCACGTGGGCGAAGCCGCTGGCAGAAGTTAGTCACACTAATATTATAAAGGCGAAAGTGTGAGTGTGTTTGTAGGTTTTTTTACTCTTTCACGCAAAAACTACTGAACGGAACTGGATGAAATTTGGTACAAAGATAAATTATAGTCTGGAATAGGACATAGGATACTTTTTATCCCGGGCACAAGTTCCCTTGGGATAATTTTCGACATTCACGCCGGCTAAGCTGCTGGCAGAAGCTTGTTGATAATAGCTGCTATGCTGTGAGTATCGTCTCTTAGAATATTTGTTCCATATACATCATCACGCCCGCATTCCTCGAAAAGATGAGCAGAAGTGCACCGATAGTACACCCACACTTCGCCAGTTTTGTTGACAAATTACAGATGGCAAATCCATTTTTAACCGACTTCCCAAAAAGGATGAGGTTCTCAATTCGGATTTCTGCATATATAATTTTTTAATGTATTTTCGGGCATAACTCCGTCACATAAAAACGGATTTGCAAATTTTTTAGTTTTCGAAGTTTATGCCGAAATGGTCCCATTTAAATTTGGTGAAGATCTGATGATGATTAAAAAAAGCGACATGGTTGAGATGTCAGCGAGATGGGGAATTCATTGTCATTATCTTACTAACGAGAAGGTTGTTGCTAATAAAATATTTATGTGTAAGCAAAATTCGGCCTACTTATATATTAAGATACGGGAAAAGTACCTTTTACACTTCTCAGTCATTTCACAAAAAAATCTTTTGAGATTTATTTTATACCTTGAAGCCATACGCAAAAAGAAGGTATGTTTCTGTATACGCAAAGAGAGCTGAAAAGATCCATAGCCCTTTACAAAGACTTCAAAACACGCTCTTTTCTCGTTTTCCATAAAATACAGAACGTACACGAAACTCTATTGTTACTACCCGAAAATTCTTCAAAAAAAACACTTAATAACATCAAAAAGAAACTGAGATATAAAGCTTATTTATTTGAAAAAGTCAGTGCTTACTTACCACAAAATTCTCGTCTAAATTATACGTAATAGACAAAAATAATTCGTCTATTTTCAGCAAGGTTACGTTAACGTAAAAAAAATACGTTAGCACTAAGAATTTAGCTCACGACTGGGTACAAGGTTACGTTATTGGCTAGGTATTCAGTTCAGTCTAGCTAAACCTGACCTACCACAACTGTAGTCTATTCATCGACGGACAGCCTTCAACTCAGCCTAGGACGTTGACATTAGAATTATGAGGTGATTTAGTTTGTAAAAGAAGGTTGAGGATTCTTTTTTATGGGCTAATTTTAAGAGTTTTAGCTTAGTTTGACATACGAGTAGGGCCGATTTCTGAATTGAGTATTTAAAGTTAACAATGTGTCAAATATATTTAAAGTTGTCAAAAAATAAAAGGCCCGTTAAGACAGCTATAAAATACTTAATAATAATTAAACTTGATGCTTGCGAATGATACTCGTTGTTATGGTGTAGAGGTAACATAGTAATTAATTAGGATTATGAATTTGATTTTTCAATTTCTTACGTAGAAAGTTGTCTCGGCATGTAAAATAAGAAACGTCAACGGGTTTCTTAGATTGTGTCGACTTTATTAAGGGAGAGCGGCCACGGGCTATTTAATTGCCCAGCAATTTTTTTGTCTCCGTCGCTGTCTCCTCGCCGAGATTTGGACGATGCACACACGGAAGCGACAGCAACGCAACTTTTTTGTAAAAAAAAAACTGCATTCATCAACATAGATTTCGAACGAGTTACGGTCTGTGCGATTAATCTAGGAAACCGATGACGAAAGCGAAAAAGGCAATATTGGGTGCATCCATTATGCAATGACAGATTAAAATTAGGAAATGTTCATAAAGTGAAAATTTCTTAAAAATTTAAAATGTGTTAAAAGTATTAGTAGTAGTAATAAAAATTAATTAATTAAAATATTTTTTTAACCAATTTTAATTGATTATAACTTTTTAAAATTTCTTATTATTTTAAATTTTTCGAGCGCGGTTCCTAGCGTTGTAAGTAAAGCTCAATCACTCCTCAATTTTTTTGAGTAATTGGTGTAAATAAATATGTTATGTAAATAAACGTAATATTTAAATAGGTACATAGAGTACATAAAATTTTATTGGAATAAATAAGAAATCAACAATAAAATAAATGCGATGGATAGAATGAAGTCTGAAATAAATTAGTAGAAATTAAATATGGACCGCTAATTTCTTAACAAATGTATTTTTTTTGTCGTGAAATATTCTACTTTGACTTTCGATACGGCACTTTTTATGTAACGGTAAAGTGGCAACCCCCTAAATCGAAATTAAAAATCAGATTGGCTTAAAGGTACCAAGTAACCAAGCCAGTGGTATAGCCGCAAATATTAAAAATAAAAATAAAATGGAAATCAGATATTAGGTACGTTCGGTGAAGAGACGCGCTCCGTCGACAGCTGATCGGCAACTGGCTGTTCGGCAACTTTTTTGTCGCTGTGCGCGATCTTGCATTGCAACCAATAGACGGCGAGAAAGTTGCACGAGGACAAAATAGTCTCCCAGCTGTCGCTTACCTACATGCGTGCACTTTCATAAAAACCCATAGACTTGATGTGAGAGACAAATTAGTTGCGGAGACAAAAGTTGCTCGCGCGGTTTTCAGGCAAAAGGAGAGTTTGACAGATACTCAAATGTTTTTTTTTTTTAATTCAGAAATCGAATGACATATTATATTATATATTGGAGACATATTCGACATATTCGAGTCGCGGGTTCGATTCCCGCACGGAACAAATATTTGTATGACTTACAGATAGTTATTCCGGCTCTGGGTGTTGTGTATGTGAGTTTATATGTTTGTAAAACGCACCCATGGATACAGGAATACAGGATACAGTAAGAAATTCCTAGTGTGGGGCAACGGCAAAAAACGTTTTTATTTAATTTCCATTTTCCTATAATGCGAATGTACAATGCCGACGGGATCGTAATTTTCGGGGAATTTTGCGAGATTTTTTTTTAGAACGCAATTATTTACTGAAACTTTCCGTTTACTGTAGGAGACAGATATTATTGTAATATAATCACTTCTCCAAGGAAAGAAAATTTTCCAAGAAGTTACATTTTCCTATTTGAATTTAACTGTTCCTATGAGTGTTATTTTTGGTTTATTTGGAAAATTTCAGAGTTTCTTGATGATTTTTAACCGACTTAAAAAGGAGGCGGTTTTCAAATCGACTGTATTACCTTTTTTCTAGGTGAACCGATTTTGATGATTTTCTTTTTATTTGATAGCTGTTGCTTCTCATTTGGTCCTATTATTGAATAATTCATATTTTCATTGTAATAAATAAGGAACCAAAACTAAAAAGAAAAATCTTTAAAACAAAAAGTTACAAAATAAATAAACAAACAAAATACTACAAAGCGAAAAACTACTGTTAAAACTGTCCTTACTTTCTGATCCTGGAAATTTGGTTTTTCTTATCAAACGATTATTGTATTGTATAACTCATACAGCCTGAATTATACAAACTTTAATTATTTATGGTTTAACTAAGGAGAATTTGAAATAAACATCTGATAATAAGAATTCAATTTAACTAATATAATACAGATATTTTTTAAATAAATAAGGCTTTTAAAATTATACGTGGCCAAATATGTTACGCCTAGCTACATTTTGAAGATAATTATATTTTTGTTAGATCTTTTATTAATTTTTTGCTAACGTTACAGAAATGGTGTAACAAAAAACGAGATAGAATCGACGTTGATTGGGACTGTCGATATGCAGAACGATTTGCCAGTACTGCGCAGAAAGATTTCCTAAACAGGTTTACTTTATTAGCAAAATATCTCAAAACTAAGTGTAAACTCGTAACTAAGTGACTTAATTTCCAGTTATAAAAGAAACACTTAACATACTTAAGAGGGGAATTTTTCTCGGTATTGTTTTTTTCTTATAAATTGGAATTATAAGAAAAAAACAATACCGAGAAAAATTCCCCTCTTAAGTATGTTAAGTGTTTCTTTTATAACTGGAAATTAAGTCACTAACTAAATTGTGCTTCACAAATAAAATCGTATTTGGAACGTCTTTCCTTTTTTATTAGTTATCACCATATTATTTATTTATTTAGCAAAGAACATACACAGAGAAAAGAGCACAAGTGTACTCTATATAATTCTGATAACAAAAAAGAGCGTGGGGTGCTTTTGATGATATTATCAAAATGACTCTAGTTTTACCAATATCTGAAAATAAAATATTATAGCAACTTTACTCTTATATAACAAATAGTTATTTGTTATATAAGAGTGCTAAGGTGCTTTTTAACCGCGTGCTCAATTTTGATGATTCTAAAATTCTAAAGAAGGATTCTAAAATTGAAATCTCAAAATTAGAATCCTAGAGCGTTAGCGAGGGAATCAAAAGAGCACGAGGTGAAAAATCTTTGCACTGGAGTGCAACACGTAACTTTTCATCCCACCTCAGCAGGGAAATGAACTAAATGCAAAAAAAAACTTTTACAATCACAATGTACTTTTATTTCAGTTTAGGTATTAACTACTACATTACGATAGGTAAGTATTACAGGATAATCTTTAAATTATAACAAATCATACTTAGGTATAATTAGGAAACATTGACAGTAAAGTTGCTATAGTTACTTAAGTTGAGTGTAATATTTTTTTTAGATACTGTAATGTTGGTGTTAGTGACTTGTGTACTGTTTTTCGGTAAACTATCTTACATACTTAATAATTGAACCGATTCATCGGTTTCCCTTGGCGTAAATGTTGGCGAGAGAGTGCGTTATTTTGGTGTTTCGTAACGGCTCACTTTTGATGTAGAAGGGGCAGTCCAAGGATCTGACTAAGGTTCTTTCAGTGTAATGGCTCCTACGATGCCTTTAAATATTTTAGACTTATTTTGGATGGAATCCTCTATGTATCCCTCTACAACCGCATTGGACTTCCAGCCTCCATGGCGCTTAAGGGACAGGAGATCACCTCCTGAATCGGCCAAAAGTGTGGCTGAAGTTCGTCGCAAGCAATGACCCGTGTACAACAGGGGTTCTGGATGTTCAAGAAATGCTGCTATATCTCGTGGGACACATTTTCCGTTGCGATATTGTAGAAAAAATCGATTGGAGTGTTAGGCGGGCGTAAGGCTTGATATTTCTCAACAATTGTTACGTATTCCTTGCGAATGATGGAGTTGCTTTTTGTCTTTTTATTAGGTAAATTAATTAATAGTAAGTCATCTGAATGTTTCTCAATGTTTTTGACATTAAGTTGTGTTAGTTCATTTGTTCAACATGCTCCGTTTATTGAATAATAACAACCTGTAACGTAAAGAGTATTGTAGTAGATAAATTAATAAAATTGATATGCATGCATAATTATGCCTATCAACATCTACTAAGTACGTATTAGATTATGTTAAGTAGTTAATTAATATACTTAAGTAGATACTGAATAGGTATGCAACTAAATTACTTTTGCCGCCAAATATACGGAATCAGGTGCTTCGTTAAGAAACTTTTCAATTTCAGATTCTGTGAAAACCTTCGATTTTTTTGGTTGATGACCAGATGACGCTATTAGAAAAAAAAACTTTTTACTTTTTCTTTTTTTATATAAAATGTTTTTCTTAACTTTTCTTTTTTTTATTAAAAAAACTTTTAATTAACTTTTTCTTTTCATATGTATCGATATGTATGTCTTTTTTCATCTTTATTTTTGTTTTTAGCAATGAATACGTACTCCATAGAGTGCTTGATTTCTTGGTCTCGGTTATAATTCAATAAAATATGCCAGCAAAACGTTTTCTGAGAATGTTTTGGCTCCTTTAGCTAGTCGCCACATGTTAAACATATCGTATTGTTTCAAATACTTCTCGCGTGAATTTTGAGAGAGAAAGCTCATTTGGGCATTATACGCAGTTTCAGTCAATTCTGTTGGCGTCAAATAAACTTCCTCGTCGCTAGAATCACTCATTTTAAGTTTTCACTTGTTATCAAGTTTCTTGTTTTTAACCTAAGGTTTTAACAATATGATGTTAAATATAACGTGAAAAGAAAATGGCGCACGCAGAGCAAATTAAAAAAAAGTACATCAAGAAGGTTCCGAGTCTGAGTTTTTAACAAATCAAAAAAGGTTGTATGATAAATTCAGCACCATGGAGGTAGAAGCAAATAGGTTTAATGATGTTATGAATTCACAAACTTAGAGCACACGATGTTCTAAATTCAATTTACTTTATCCTCTAGCGGATAAAAACGGCTTTTGCACTCAGATAGAGAAGCAAAAATACTCTTTCCGAGATGGGGGGATGAAAAATATTTTTTTTTGTTAATCAGACTATTCTTAATTAAAATTTATTGATAATTAGTGTCATCTTTTTAGCTTGGTTTTCTATTAAAGCGTGTTTTTTAGTTTTTTTGTTTTAAACTATTATTTATTTCATAATCTTTTTATCTGTCTTTCACTATTTCAGTTGTTGTTTTTTAGCCCATTTTCACTTGTTTTGGAAAGCGTTTTCGGTCCGATATTTTTAATCCACTTTAGGTACACTAGCAAATTAACGATTTCTATCGGCCTTATTGCGGCAGTGAATTCAGCATAGAACACGTTGGTATAGGTAAGGGTGATAACACCTATGAAATAACGTCTTTCGTATTGCGTAATACACTCGAAAGGGTCATGGAAAGTGTTGAAAAAACTAGTAAATAATAATATTTGATATTTACGTTGTGAAGAATTTTATTGAAGTGAAGTGACAAATCAGCTGATTGTTCTTTGTACAAATAGTTTAAAAAATTACATTGAAGCAATAATAACTAAAACTACAACAGAAAGTATATATGTTAATTCAACTAGTGTAGGACGTAGCTTTTCTAAATTATTTAGGCAATACCGAAAACATATTAAAGGGGAATGTGTCATACTCTTTCATGGAGTTATTCCCTTTACCCTGCCGAACTCAGAAACACAATTAGGCTACTGTTCACGTTGTTATGAAATATGACTAATCGAAATATAACTCTATTTGCGATAGCGCTTGTTGAAATAACACAATTTAAGGAATTGATCACGAAATCGAAGATCTTTAATACATTTCGTGATGACACGTAATATCAAGTTAGGTTGCAAGGAAAAGTGTAATCAGTAGCATTTATCTTTCAACATTTTCAGCCAGCATCAGTGGTGTTCACTAGTATTATTAGTTATGGATTGGGTTTTATAGTAAAACAACCTGATTTATCAGTAAGTAGACAGCACTGAATGGGCACGTCTAGTCACCGCTTGGGACAACTTAATACTGCGTAGACGTAACCACTCAATTGCTGGTTACGTTTATTAGAGGATAGCACAACTCTATTGGTATATAATGAGGATAGGTCCATGAGATCTGAAAATATGACAAAAAAAAACAGTAACTATAGCAAGCGTATAAATCGCTTGATTAACTTTTTCAGGCCAAGTCGAAATAAAACAGAGAAACGAAATTGGTAACGAGGGAATGTACTCCATTATACATGGTCTGTTTTCTTTTAATACTTGTTTCGTGGAAAATACACAGACATCTGGACTATATTTCCCAACCATCATCCGACCGAATCAATAAATCAGCATTTCCTTTGCAATACAAAAAAAACTCGATCCAGAAATTAAACAAACAATGTTAAATAAAAAAGCGTATATATAAAAAAGCCACACATCGTAACTTAAAACGTAATGACGTTCCATTTCGCAGGACGACTGAACGAAAATTAAACATGCTTTTGCAGTGTGCCAGTTAAAATTATTTTTTCACTACTTACACAGTACACTGTGTGTCCGCTGCCGTATATACGAAAAAAAACAAAAAAGGCACTAATACAAACACGCAAATCCATCATGTGAACAACAAAATACACACATTGACAGTGTCAAACACAACACATTGACATCATCTACCGAATACTGAGGCAAGAAGAATGCACCTATACGCGCACACAAGGAAAAAAACGCACACGAAAAGAAAATTCGGTGTTCCTATAATCAAAAATTTGTGTCTGTGTGCGTACCTTCATTCCCACGCATGGGTAATGTGTTAACATGCTAGTTCTACAAACAAAACCCCGCCATTGTAATTTTGACCTTACCACACTACTTACACAGTTTAAATTGCAAAAATCCAGTTTAATGATTGGGTTGCATTGCCTTTGCATGTGTGCACCAGCGATTCGTTCGTTTTGTTCCTTTTTTTAAATTTCACCGTTTAGTTCAATCTATTTATTGGTTGGCAGACGTGTGTGCGTTGCGGTCGCGCGTGGACACGCGGTCAGCGCGCATGTGTTTGTGCGCGAAAGTGCGTAGAAAAATGGCGGGATATAATTATGTATGATTTTTAACTAGCAAATTATACGACGCTGTCTGTTCTTTGTTGTTGTTTTACTCTACCTGCTATTATCCTTTGCGGATTAAGTAAGGGTGTAAGCAGTAATGTGCGGTTATGAAGTCATTATCGTATTATTTTCAAGACGTTTGTAGTAGAAACCATGCATGTTCGTGATATCGTTTCTTGCATCCATCGGCTGCCCAAAGCGCTCAACAAGTTGTTCACTCGTAAAATGCGCGGTTTCTGATGTCTTCCGTGTTGAAATCATTCATAAAAAAAAATTTTAACCACCATTCACCATCTTCAGCGTAACCTGAAAAACCAAATTATATTTTAGTGACACTTCAATTTTCAATTGTTTAACAACCGATTCTTAGATCTTACTATAAATATGAAATTTAGAAATAAAGACGAGTGACAGAGTTTAATCAACTTTTAACTATTGGTAGAAGTATCTTAAACAACCTCCATTTCAATGAAGTAGTTAACTATCAATAAGAAAGGATATCAAGATAAGAAAAACACAATTAGAAATATGTCTTACTTCACTTTCTTTAATTATTTCTAGAAAAACATTTTCAGGCTCATTAAAATAATTATAATCATGCAGCAAAACTTTTGTAGATACAAACACATTTCCTCTATGAGAAAATAGCAACATGGTTCTTTAAAGTAAAGAAAATAAATTTAGTTTATCATAAGTTTGATTAAATTCCAAGTGTCCAACGTCTTTTAATATGGTTCACAAACGTTATTATTATAGAGTTTTTCGAAATATTAATTTTCTATATATTTTTTAGGAAATCGTACCTATTCGAACCAAATAAATAAACTGCAAGTATTTTAGACTCAGACAATCAGTAGGCAATCAGTATCTCATAATTTCTGTATAATTTGTTCCAAGGTGTATGCAATAAATAACATAATATTTGAATCAAAAACGAATAATGTCTTTTTACACGATTGCCCAAAAAAGTAGTGTTTTGTTTTTTAACAAAGTACTTCTTGCACCAGGTATTATATTGTGAAACGTTAACGCACACATTTATAATTTACCTGTATAATAAAATTTCTGATAATAATTAAGAAATTGTGGCAGGTTGTTTTATTTACTTTTAATTTTATAGTGATAGTCAACATTAGATAACCAGGCCATTGATCCCCAAAGGATGAAACAATGTACCTTTCTAAAGGAGATGATACAATTAGTTTTTAATCCCTCACTAAAATCTATACATGTGTCTGCCTGTATTTTGCAATTTTCCGGCTTGAAAATTTGTGAGAGATTCTACTCATGTAATACGAATTAAAACCTAGTTTCTCTATACATCTAAAGATGTCAGTTAGTTCTTGAAGATATTTTTGAGTGATCCTTTGAAGCTAACTTTCATCATTTTTATTTCCGCAAGTTAAACACCACCAAAACGCTGAAAAACAAAAACTACAGCAAAACTTATTTCATCACGAACACAACATTCGCAAAATCACGAGCCTAAGTACCTCTAACACTGCCAACAACCCTGCGCCCCTGTTTCATCCCCTGCATTTGAATCTCAAAGCAAAAACGGACGTAATTAAAAATTCTCCCAAATTTGGGGTGTCGCCCTAACTAACGAAACTAGTGCGATCCACCGCGATCCGGCGCGAGCCGGTTCGGAGTGGTAACAACCGGTCTATTCCCGAATTCGTTCTTTGCCCTACAGGTGTGCATTAGTGCGTGGTGCATGTGTGTGTGTAACGTGAATCTGTGTGCGTGCCGGGTGAAATGCAACTTGTTCTTAGGAGTAGAGAACGGCAGCGGGGCTCAAGCTGTGGTTATTTTTAGACACGTTTTTCGGTACTCGTTGTGTGAAAAAATTGTGAGAGTTGAAATCTTCAGTTGCTCAGAAATTAAAACAGTGATCTCTAGGCCTGTCGCTATCTTAGGACAGGAGTGGTATCAGATTACGATCGTCAAACGATGATCTACACCAAAATCATTCCAAAAAAAAAAACATTTCCAAAATCATTTCATCTGTAAATTCGCGCAACGTAAAGCTTAGTCACACTAATCCCATTGCAAGAAACGTACTATTTTACTAACTATTTTAGAAAAATGAATAGTTATGGGTAAAATTGAAAATTGTCAACCATTTTGTGATTGTTTCTCTTGCAAGACAAAAATAAAACTACGTAACGTTTAGATTATAAACAGTCTCTTCCTGTTTTCATGACTAACGAAAATGTCGTTTTCATTTCAGCTTGCATCTTCAGGAAAAACAGAAGTTGTGTGTTCACTGCATTATCATATCACTTTGTCTTGTGTTTCACTTTGCCTGGCAAAACAATAGATTTCTATGGAGCGTTTTAAGTTTTAAGGATTTCCGTTTTTGGAAAAGTGTTAATCTGACAACAAAAGAAAACGTCTGCAGGAACAATTTTGTGTTGGGTATGTGAGGAAAAACCTGAAAAGGAAATATCCTGGATTAGTGTAGAAGGTGTTATATCTTTTCATCAACCCTTTTATTCTTCTTAAGCAAAGTAAACAGTAATCAGGTGTTTCTAGGTCTCTCAGGTCTCAGGTTAGTTAATAAACAAAAACCCTGTCAAACCGCTACACAGCAATCATCATCATTTCAGCCAAAAGACGTCCACTGCTGGGCATAGGCCTTCCCCAAGCGTCGCCTCACTGATAAGTCCTGTGCGTCTCGCATCTACCGGACTCCCGTATACTTGACCAAGGCGACGCTCCACCTAATGGGAGGCCTTCCAACGCAACATCTTCCCACTCCAGAACTTTTCGGCCCCAATGGCCATCCGGTCTGCGAGCAATGTGCCCTGCTCACTGCCACTTAAGTTTGACAATTCTTCGAGCTGTCTAATAAGGCCCATTTCTCCCTGATGAGCGAACGATGAACCTTTCTGATGAGCCCCTTCACAGCAATAGCCATAAGGAAATGGGGCATATCAACACGTTCTGAAAAGGGTTTGATAAAAGTGTATCTATCATCAGAATCCAGAAACTACTACAGTCACCATACTTATACATCCTATACTTGAGAAATAACCACCACCACCTTTCAGTCACCTTAATCCTCCTATACTTGGAACAGAAAATCCTTCAGCCACCAAAGTCTTCAGGTTCAACGTAAAATAACAAGTTTCTCGCAAAATAATAATTAGTTGACTACGAAATAAAAGTATGAATAAACGATTAAGAGCAAAAACAACTCAGGCATTAGCTTATTCCTATAGAAAGCTAAAAACACCGTGGGGAAAATTAGACACCGAAAAAACACCAGACCTTTTTTTCATCTCAAATCACATCAAATTACCTCAAGCACTCGAAACTAAAGCCATAAACACGACAGTACCATTAAGAACAATAACTATCTAACAAAAAAATATTAGTTCAGCCCAAAAACTCCCAGAACAAACATTATTCGCGGAGTATAATTGCAAAAAGTTTGCAACACCTGGCATAGAGTAATGTTACGCGGTAACAGGTCTGGGCAGCCATTTTGAAACTTTTTTTTAATGCTTTCGAATTTCGGGTGCCTAGGACAATGACCTCGGCCGCCCTGTAGGACTGGGCATAGGGTATTTTATGTGCATTTTCAAGGCTTTTTGGACCTCCTTTGGCAGATGTAGTTAGTTATAAACTTCGTTTGTAATGTAGGTAGTTTTTTGTTGTAATTTTCGGAAACTCAAACATTGGTCTTTATATAACGTCAATATCATTTAAACTGTTAAAAGTATTCTCTGAAAGAACTAGATCTATTACGAAATTTCTGTTATTGAAGAAGGCTACATTATTTCTGAGTATCCTGGGGTAGGGTAAATTTATCCCGAAAAATTGCAAGGTTCTCTAAGATAGATCACGGAAGCGAAAGTGCTAGAAAAAATATACCAAATCCATATTTAAATTCAAATCGATTGCCGAATGTATGTAAGCGCACCACTTAAGAACGGCTGCACCTTTTTGGCTAATTCTTTTTTGTTGTGTTTGTAATTGTCAGGACAAGGTTGAATTTGAATTTGAAGGTTTGTAAGAGAGAAAAAGAAGTCCTTTTTATCCATTAGTACACCTGTGTGAAGTCGGGTCGGGCAGCTAGTAATAATTACACTCGTATAAATGTAGACTTATTTCGATTATTCTAAATAACTGAAAGCTCAATTTATTAACCTGTCAATAAACTCTATCTTTGTTGACATTCCTGAAGTAAACTAAGCCGGTTTTATTCAGTGAATAAAAATTCTCTTCAGTGAAACAATCCCGATTCTGGAAAATCCCTAATAATGACAAAATAGTGCTCAAAGCTTTTTAATGTACCTTTCGAGTGCCTGGAAACAGCGAAAAAATATAAAGCCTCATTCGTATTAAATAATACCCTGTAAAACATTATCTTGATATTTGAAGCAACCCATTTATATTATTTTACTAGCTTCTGCCAGCGGCTTCGCCCGCGTGGATATTGTTTGATCATCCCAAGGGAGCATTATACCGGGATGAAAAGAAGCCTATGTGCTATTCCGGACAATAATTTCTGTGCCAAATTTCAGCCAAATCCGTTAAGCCGTTCTGGCATGATTGAGTATCAGATATACATCCACACACAAATCCATCCAAACTTTCACATCATCATCATCTATACTTATAAAATGCTTTGTTCTGAATGACTGACTGACGGATCAACGCAGAGCCTAAAACACTGATCGTAGAGACCTGAAACTTGGAGGGTGTATTCTTTCTATGTCGTAGACATCAGAACGGATTTTTGGAAATTCTACCCCTAAAGGGGTAAAAAAGGGGTTTAAAGTTTGTATGAAAAATCTTATTCCTACGGTTATTTTTCTTGAAACTTGGCACTAATAGTTTTCTTAGTAAATGATAAAGGTTTTCATTATTAGTTTTTCGAAACTACCCCCAAAAGACGATTTAGGGGGTGTTGAAGTTTGTATGGAACAATATTATTTCTTAGGTTAATAAACTTCAAACTTGGCACAAATACTAAACTTATTAAATAATAAAGGATGGTATAATAAATTTTTCGATATTACCCCCAAAAGACAATTTAAGGGGTATTAAATTTTCTTTTTAAGAATATTATTTCTTGTATTAATAAAATCGAAACGTGGCATAGATACCAAACTAAGTAAACAATAAAGGTTGTTACGGTTAGTTTTCAAAACTGCCCCCAAAACACGATTTATGGGGTATTCAAGTTTTTTGAAGGATCTTATTTCAACTTGAAACTTGACATAAGTATTAACCTATGTAAACAATAAAGGTTGTCATTATACTTAAGTTTTTCGAATCTTCCAAAGATGATATAGGAAGTGTCAAGGTTTTTTTGAAGAATTATATTTCTTGGGTTGATAAACATGAAATTTGACATGACCAACCTGTGTAAACAATAAAGGTTGTCATTATAAGTTTTTCGAAACTAACACCAAGCTAAGAATCTTACTAGATAAGTTTTCGTTTTTGAAATAGGTTTCTAGGGAAGCACTATAAGCAGGAATTTTCGGTAATTCAATCTTTAAGGAGGTGAAAAGGGGCAAAATTTTTGTTTGCAAGAAAAATCTAATTCCTTGGGGATAAAGTAAATAATCGAAATTTACATAAAACGTTTATAAAATGACCCCCAGAAAGGCAAAAGTTTTTTTTTTTTTTTTTTGAGGGATCTTACTGCGGAATCTTACTAACATAAACGAAAAATAAAAAAGAGAAGAAAAGTGTGAATAACATATTTGGACTGTTCAAAACTCAACCCTCAACGGGCCCGGGTGCCGCCACTGTGCGGAACGCCCGGAGGACACGGTGGAGCACACAGTCGAGGTGTGCCCTGCTTGGGCGGAGCACCGCCGTGCCCTCGTGGGGGCGATCGGCGGCGGAGACCTCTCGCGCCGGGCCTTGGTTCAGGCCATGGTCCGTAGCGAGGAGGAGTGGCAGGCGGTCGCCTCCTTCTGCGAAGCAGTAATGCTAGCAAAGGAGGAGGCCGACCGCATCAGGCAACGGCGCCCTCGCCGCCGCCGCCGGGATACCAATCCCGATATCCAGCCACCGTAGACGCGGGCTCGTGGACAGTGAGTCATGGGTAGCTCGCTGTCCGATCGTCCGGTAACTACCCGGACCGAGCCAAGGCGTCGACGGCGCGCACTGTTCCCGCGCGCCTCAAGGAGTTGTCAGCAAAGAGAGGGGCCCAGCTGGGTCGAAGCCTACCGGGGTTCGGGGTTATCCGAAAGGAAGCTAGAGCCCCGGTATGAAGGCTAGAAGGAACGGCGCGGGGTTTTTAGTCAGTACAAGTCTGACACTATCTCCCGCTCCACCCAAGAGCGGGATTTGTCATAAGATGATTTTCCCCGTCGACAAAAAAAAAAAAAAAAAAAAAAAACCCTCAACGGGGCAAAATGGGGTTATTTAGTTTTTAGGGGAAGATTTTACTTTGTGGCGGTAACCTAAAATTTATTATTCTTTAAAGTCAAATAACGAATCATCCCAAACAAATAAACTCTGTATATCTACGATAGCCCATTTTTTATTGATTAATTAATTGCTCATTTTTGGTCGCCTTCACTAACTGCACATAGTAAGTAAGTATATAAGTAGTAATTTATAGGATAAATGAAATCACGCGAACGAAGTCGCGGGCGAAGTGCTAGTCATCTAATAAATCTGTAGAAAAGTCCTTTTTGTACATCAATAATATTTAAAAAAAAACCAGGGTGTAAAAGGATTGTTTATGTGACATATTAGTCTATTTATAATTATTATTAAATTTCTATCCTTGACATTCTATTAAAGTATTCATAAATAATATAAATTATTGTTATTGAAAGTTATCGTTATTTAATGTTTTTATTTTTTTTTATAATTTAAATTAAATTTTAATCTGATATAATGTTTTAGTAGTGTTTTTACTTACCACAAATTTCGACACAATGTATTTTGTTACGAAATAGATGACTTATGATAACCAACAGAACTCAATTTCAGCATTTTTATTTTTTTTTCTGTTTATCTGTTTGTCTGTTTAGTTGTGCAAGCATCATGTAAAATGTACTAAACCAATGTAGATAACTTTTATACAAAAAAATTGTGCGCAACTTGAAGTATTACTTAGATTTTGTTTCATCGCAATCGGTTCACTCTATCAAGGTTTATAAATTTAAAGTGTTCATGAAGTGAATTCCGATAACACGTGGGAAACAGATAGATGTTGTGATGAGCAGTAAGAAGCTAGTTCGCGTACGAATCAGCACTTTTGCAATTTTGTATCGAAATGAATGACGATTTAGGACGAAAACGAGCGCGCGAAATTTTATAAACAGATCTTTGGGAGTCTAGATATCATGAAAAAACGACTAAATGTCGTTATTTAGTTTTGGAATAATGATCGACTAATACAAAATAGTTCGTGCCGCCTGTAGCGGCGGACTCTATAGTGGCATTGTCTCATCGAAAACGATTAGCAAAATCAAAAATACATACGATTGATCAGGTGGCAGGTGGTGTTCCTTTTTTTCCTGTATTGTAATATTAAAAGAGCCGCTGGAAAACTAAAAGAGAACGCTGTGTCATTAAAAGTAACATAAATAAAACAAAATCTTTGATCCTAAAAATCTTCTAAAATCCTTACTTTTACCGACTTCAAGTTAATAGGCGCTGTAAATCTAAAAAGCTTAGTACTTGAGCCTTTAGCACCGACTGTAAGCAACTGAAAATTACTTGAATGAATGTTGACTAGGTTATTTTTTGATTTCATTTGTTCCAGTTTTCAGTTCCTTCAGTTTCAGAAATGTTTCGGTTGTCCAGACTATGTTATGTGTTGAGAACTACCGTGTTCCCTCACAGTAGGTGTCAAAACACAACATATATTTATTAGAACGTAAAATTTTAGCCCCAAACATAAATAATACATTTATTTTTTATAATCTATAGGCTGAATAAAGACTGACTGACTGACTGTCTTTGAAGACTTATTTTGCAGCAAAGTACAGTTTTAAACGTCTGTTGGTTACACATTTTCACGATTTAATGTGATCGCTAAAAATCTATCAACTGTTTAGAGGCATCTTTTCTTCCGATGACTCGGCCAGTGACAAAACAGATTTACGTCTTGTCTATTCCACATGATAAAGAGATTATCCGGTCGCAACGTTTTTAAATTGGTTATTGGCTAATCTTTTACCACACCATGAGGCAAGAGCTCTCATGAATCTTCGCATGAATGTCTTCAATATCAGGGATGACCATGCTCATAGAGTAAGATTATTATGAGTGTTTACATGACTTGTATACATCTGTCCCTTACGCACACTCAAAATAACTTTACTCTAAGAGCTTATGGTCTTCCCCCTGCTCTTATGCTGATATTGAGAGAAGAAAACAGTTCTTTGTTTAATATTTGGTATTTTTATAAATGGATTATTTATTTGCATTGCTTTTTAGCAATATTGACAGATGACTGCTAGTATTTTCCGTGAATTATCAAATAAGCTAAGCTACGCATTCGGCAATGCGATCTGTACGAGTTCTGTGGCAATAAATTATTTTTCTTTTTAGGTTTCCGTACCCAAAGGGTAAAAACGGGACCCTATTACTAAGACTCCGCGGTCCAACTGTCTGTCTGTCGGTCTGTCACCAGGCTGTATTTCATGAACCGTGATAGCTAGACGGTTGAAAAAAATAAATATTTAAGTGGGGCTCCCATACAACCAACGTGATTTTCTTGCCGTTTTTTTACGATAATAGTACGGAACCCTTCGTGTGGGAGTCCGACCCCCACTTGGCCAGTTTTAATTTTTTACTGACGATTGTTATTTATCTATTAGATTACGCATAACTGTACCTTGTTGTCTTTACTCCTTACAATATATTTTGACGACCGCAAATAGGTACATCCATTAAACGTAATAAATAATTTACGGTTGTTTTCATTATTTCCAACTCAAAACTTTCCTCTCTTAAAACGAAAAAAAAACATACCCATCTAAAAAACTACGTCGATTCTATTCTACAATTTTAATTTACCGTCAGGGGTCGAAACCATTTTCTAACTTAACAAATTTTGAAGGGTTTTTTCGATGCCACCCCGGGGGTGCGGGGGTGGGTCGCGGGCGCTTGAACAAATACGGTAAAGTAGCCAGAGGTCACTAATTCGATTCCCGGCTCACGTATACGTAGCACAAATATATATTGTGTGGTGAAGGGTTCGGGCAGATGGACTGTTTATTAATTTTTTTGGGCGAAAGGTCTTTTTTTTAATTCTCGGAGGTTTTATTGCGTTTTCTAGGAGCTTGGTATTGATTTTGCATTGGAACTCTGATTTGTTTAACTCAATTTGAAGCTTTGTATTTTTGCATATGCTTTATTTATCTTACAGTGCTGAATATGTGAAGCCTTTCTATTTAGAATTTGTATCAAAATGTCCTACACGCAAAACGGTTTATGGGCAGATCGTCCTATTCTCAAAACGACCTAGTCATTGAGTTACATAGTAATTGGTAATTAGCTGTATTTGGAAATACTTCAATCCGACTTTAAATATCTTGGGTTAAGGCTAGGAATTACGATGACGTGACAGTGGAACGAGCTTTCAATCTAACACGCGCAAATCTGTCCGGCTTTTTACAAGCTTTTATTTAACTTGCAATGTATGTATATGTAAATGTGTTCGGATCAAGTCTTGCAACTGAATTTCAAAGCAGTTATCCTCCACCGATTAAGATGAAATTTTGCATACACGTTTAGTTTAGATAACAATGCATGGTTAGTAAGTGACTTCATTCTAAATCCAATATGGCGGTCCGTCCAAAATTGCGGGCTAGTTATTTTTTATTTGCACTGATATGGTATTGGAAACAAATGAAAGGATTTGCTGAGTGGAATACGAAAAAAGTTTGTTTTAAAAAAAGATTTTTTAATGAATAATTTCATTTGTTTCATAATCCGAAATAATTATCTTAAATATACATAACATAAAAATCTCAAGCTTTTTTCACGGCAGGCAGATAGGTACTACAGAACTTCAGCTGCTACGATAATAATGATAAAATAATTGTATTTTCCTATGAAAAAGGCTACTCCTCCATTTCCTCACCCACGAGACCCATTCCCAGGAATTGTTCCACATTTTTCTAACATTCAACCCGCTCCTAATAAAAACCACTCCACACATCACGAGTGTAAACTTATAATTCACTTTTACCGCTCGTATATAAGAGAATCCGAACAAAAAAACTTTATTGGCGTTTGAAACGACGCCTTAGGGCGACATCGATCGTGCACAACATGTACCGCTTTCTAATGTGCGATGTGAGATGTGGGCGGTAGCGGAAAGCGGAGCGGGAGCGGGAAGATTAGATGTAGAGGCAGGCACAAGACAAAGTGATATTGACGCGTGACACGTGAGATTTAGTTAGCGCATGTCGACACATTCTGGAAAACTGCTGGAAAATAGCTGATTGAAGTTCACTTTTTCTTAAGCCTCTTTTCTGTCTCCTATTTGAAATCCATGAAAGTCAAAACTCTTTTATTGTTCTTTTTTGGTCCACTTAATTTATTTTAGGTTCCAAAGCATGAAAATCTTTTCCTTAGATTGGAGCATGGCTTGCTTGCTTTTATAGGTTATTACTAATGTATACTCTGGTTGCTGTAGTCATGAATGTAGTATGGCATGTTTTCTCGGTAGAATGTCTCTAACAGCTAAAGCCCCTCAGTCCAGCAAATGGTCAAATAATTAACTCTCCTTGACAATTTGTGAGGCTTACAATTGATAAAAAAAGGGCAAGTGCGTGTCGGACTTTGCACATTTAGCGTTCCGTAACAAAACAGCAAAATCAAGTTGGTTGTGATAGAAAAAATGAGGGAATTTCAAAGAAAAATCTGATTTATCAATATATTAAACATCATCAACAAATTTTAAGTTCATAGGTCAACGGGTAGTTTTTTTAAACTACCCGTTGACCAATGAAATCCGTACTCTTCGGAAGAAAATAGAAAAAAGCTATCTTTGGTGGTTTTAATTCCTTTGTTTTCCGAAGCAATAGATTTCCATTTGGACCCTTCGGTTACAGAACCCTAAAAAGGGAACCAACAATTTAAACCATTGATTAGCATATTTAAGACAAAAAAACTGGGCCTAAATGTGTAATGAAAATGTTGAATAAAAATATTCATTTAAAATCTGTATGGTATGACTGTACCATTGCTATTCTTTTGTTTATGGGACGTTTTGCTACTATGTCATTTTGAGAATAGGACGATCTGCTCGTATGTCGTTTTGCGAATAGGACATTTGACCACTAATTATGTTTATTGGAGCTTATGGTAAATTACAGTATCACTAAGGTGGAAGGCGACTATTTCTCTCTCAATTATGGATAGCAACACGGCTATAAGATCACTAACATTGGTGGTTGCTTTGTCATTGTATTTTATAGTGTTGAATTGTACATAGCTGGCCTAAAGTGAGGCATTCTCATTCAGATCTAATTCAGGCCAGTTAACCAGTAACACGAAACCTAAAAAATAAATTACGATATTGAGAGCGTATAACCTCAAAGCATTGATTGTAATAATTTCACCGTAGTATTACTCTATAAGTGCTTTTTGATTACTTAATATCCATGCTTTGTTTAAGGATGATTTTTACTTCAGCACTGTTTAAACTTTTATAAATATATTGTGTATCGTAGTCAATAAACTATGTAGTTATCCTAAAAACACTCTACAATCAAAATCTTTTGCGCATACACCTAAACCGACAACCTTTTTGCGCTCGCATATACGAACTGCATATCTAATCGCCGTACCCGCTATCAGCTTACGCCTTACACCAACCCCTAGATATGTGAACCAACCCCTATCTAAAATCGCTTGGAAATAAAACGCGCATAGAGATCTCCTGTAGGAATTAACTGGGTAGGCAGAGACCACCACTAATATATGGCGATATAATAAAGGTACCTCCCGGCCTTTTTACTGACCAGGGTTTGGAACAAAATAGAAACTGGATATTTAAATAATTAATGAGTTAGGCTTATTTATGTTTTTGTACCCTTTTTGATAGAGATTATGATCGGATAGTCACATAATACTAATACGAGGAATAATTTAGTTTCTGTAGCGCTCTAAATGATTCATGACTGTGACAACTCTGTGTTTCTCAGTAGTTATTAGGGTCTTTAAGTCAAGAGTGAATAGGTTACTTCTAGGCAAGCATACTTCACCGTAGACTGAGGTCCGAGCGATGATGTGTCATCGCTTGCCATCAGGTCAGCGATGACACAAAACAATCAAATTAGTAAAAAAATTAAACATATGCGAGTCGAACTCGCGCACGAAGGTTTCCGTATCGTTATCGCAAAAAACGGCAAAAACATCACGTTTGTTGTATGGAAGCCTTGAATATTTATTTTATTCTGTTTTTAGTATTTGTTATTATAGCGGCAACAGAAATACATCATCTGTGAAAATTTTAGCCGTCTAGCTATCACGGTTCATGAGATACAGCCTGGTGACAGACGGACAGACAGACAGACATACAGACGGATCTTAGTAATAGGGTCCCGTTTTTACTCTTTGGGTACGGAACCCAAAACAAATGAAAAAAAAGTATTTCATCAACTAGTGTATGGTTAAACGAGCCTATAAATAATTTTAAAACAAATTAAGAAGATTTAGAGAGGTATTTCAAACCTATTGGTACCCAATACTCATAATCTTTTGTTTTTTACTCTAACGGATTGTACTGACGGTCAACTAACTGAGTTAACAATGAATGGTGCATTGATATACAAAAATCCCGCATAATAAACAATTTATTAAGGGTTGTTAGTAAAAAAACGAAGATTTGAAGCGTCAACTGAACGGATTAAAACTGAACGTTTGACTTAACCTAATCACACTATTTTTAATGTAATGATAAAAATTTATTTTATTAAAATCAAAGCTCTTTCCTTCTCAGCATAACAAACTTTTCTAGCAGTGAGTCTTATCAAGGATGCCACATACCTGATCTATACCCCACACGACCTACAAAAAGACCTGTCACCACACAAATACTACATTGTGCTATCAAAGTTCTCCGGACGGTGGACAACTGCCCGACAAAAACCATTACTCATCAGACACCACACTGGTCTATTCGGAGGACCCTCTCTTTTCTATGGGGATTGCGGGACTCCACACCCAGTTCCGCATACCCCTATATTGGCAAAAGGCACGGTCTCTACTTACCCTTTCCTGGCGTGACATTACATAGGCATGTTATTAACAAATAATTTAATCTAACCCAAAAATACTTGGAAACACATACCCTTAACGACATAGGCATAACTTTTAGAAAATGCCAAATATTTCGAAAGCCTCATATTAGCGAATGCCAGCCCTGTGCGGCTGGTATGTGAAGCGTTATTTTTCTAAATTGCCTGTTTGTACTCTTTTAATCAGGCGTATATTTTGTTCGGGTATTTTTAATGGGTATATGTATTTATGTGCGGTTATAAAGTGGTGGTAATAGGTTAGTACTTTTTTGCTTACTGAGACGGTCTAAAGGGTTAATAAGTAACGAATTCTCAGCAGAAGACTAACCTTCCAGCACATAGTGTGTTGCTTCAGATCAGACTATGTCCCATTTGTTAGAGTATCTCAAACCTCGTCTCCTGCACCCTCGATGATTTGAACTATGCCTGCAATGCTGCAACAAACTTGGCCACTTAGGCTCTATATAGACAGAAAACATTTCAACTGAATTCTGACTGCAAATTTGCTGTTTTTATAGAAATGGAAGTTGACGTTGCAACTGCACGTCAACTGCACACTGACTGCAATCGGACTGCACGGTTGTTTTGCAGTTTTATTTCAGTCGTAATTAGTGCATTCGAACTGCAAATTTGCAGTCGGAGTGCAGTTGAAATGCAGTCCGTCTGTCTAGAGCCTAACTGGGTTCTAACAGTATGACCTGATGTACCGGCGACTTGAAAGAAGAATGAGCAGACCCCGACTATGAACCGTGAACAGACATCTTCTGGGCTCACTGGTTACATCATAAGCCTCATCCATCGCTTACCATCAAGCGAGATCGAGGTCCAAAGCAGGCTAAAGTGGACTAAGAGCTTGTCGTGTCTTTTTCACGCATTTTTCTATCTCTAATTTTATGCAACTAATCACAATGTTGAATGAGAGCAGTGATATATCTAGCGTAAGTATGTATAAGTTAGAGCCTACTCAAAAAAGGAAGATGGCAGAAGTAACCTTAAAGCAAGCTTACTGAAATACAACATTTTAAAAGACCTTAATTTATGACAGCAAAATCGTAAATTATAATATCTATTTTAAAGCGAGAACTGAAACTATGACAAGTATTTTCCCGGTCCTACTCAGGTCCTACTCAGTTAATACTATGATAAATTGTAACAATTTCTTTAAAAAAAAATACAACTCTCTAAAAGACAACATGCTTTAAAATCCTTAAGAAATATGAAAATATCTTTCCATATCTTTAAATATTCAAACTGTTCTAACTCCGTTCTTCTGTAAGAAATGTGGTAGGAATACTAATATCTATGGGACTATGGGCAGAAGGGTCGAATATAGGTTAGGGGGACTTTTATAGACAACCATGCTATCAATTTGAAGTATTGATAGTTTTTGACTACGTGGGGGAAAGGGAATGGGTTTCTAGTTATGTGTGTTACGTTGACTGTTGTAAAAATGCTGTGTTTATTTTGTAGGGAAGGAAGGAGCAGGGAGGGAGAGGGGGGAGGCGAAGAGGAGATAGTGAGAAAGAAAGAAAGATTAAGTAATTATGGAGCGAGGCTCACATAATAACACATTATGTAAATAAAATTGCCCGTTTTTCTACAATTCTACTGCTCTACTTAGTATCATACATTAAATTTCATTTATTTATTCATAAACAATATATTACAATTAAATTATTATTTCTTAGAATTTAATTTTTACCTCACAACCAAGTATTACAACAAAATTAATACAACATAATTCACTATTACTAATACTTAAAAGCTAATAAATTCAATGTCATGTTCAGTAAAAATATAAAAAAACTTTTTAACAAAAAAATAAAACCGACTTCCAAAACAAAACACTACAAAGCGAAAATTAACTTTCTTTGCCGAAGTCGATGTCTTTGGTATCTATTGTTTTCCGTTTTTCGACACCGACTTCAGAAAAGAAAGTTATTTTTCGCTTTGTAGTTTTTTGTTTTGGAAGTCGGTTTGACTTTTTTGTTAAAAAGTTTTTTATTTTAGTTTTGGTAAGTACCTCCAAATACCATGAAAATCATTTATAGCCGAAGTGAATCTCATGACGATTCCAATAAGCCTAAACACGACTAGTATCCATTGTTTTATATCAGAGTTCCAGTTCCAACCTCGCGGCTTCATCATCAAATCAGTTCGATGTTACCATTTTCATCAGTACCATTTATTTATAAGTATTTGCTTCATCATAGTCGGTTAGCTGTTCTTATACCCGTGACATACTTCATTAAGGAGTTCCAGTGGCCATCTGTGGTAATCTTCATCAGTTCCTTTTCACCAAATGACACTTCCTGACTGTAAATGATTGCATTGTTGATGAAAAATACCAAAATTGCTATATGTATTGCCTATAATATTTGAGGAGTTCCCTCGATTTTTCTGGGGTGCCATCATCAAATCCTGGTTTCCTTATCATAATTGGTACCATTGTACGAATTATGATAAGGATATATCCTTCTATCCTTGGGATATATACTTCCCAACAAAAAAGAATCATCAAAATCGGTTCATAAACGACGAAGTTATCCGCGAACAAACACAAAAAAAAAAAAAAAAATACGGTCGAATTGAGAAACCTCCTCCTTTTTGGGAAGTCGGTTAAAAATGCATTACCAATTAAAGTTACTTAAAACAAAATAATAGTAATAAAGGAAATAATAATAGAAAATTCACAATAATACAACACAATACAAGAATAAGCCCCTCTCCCTTATGCCTACGTTATTACAAGTGTTCAACTGAGTAGAGAGACCTATCTAACCGGAACGCGCGAAGCTTTGTTTAAAATGCAGATGTGTAAATCAAACTTAAGTGAAGTGGCAATTTATTGAAAATTTGCACTGCTTGATATTGCGGACTGTGTTTCACAATTTGGAAATGACGACTTATCTTACTTCTCAGATGCATTCTACGTGATCCCTCTCTATCTAGTCTTTCTTCATTTGTTTCGTATTCATGTAGATACTTTTTAAAGTAGGTACAACGGTTTTCACAAAATAAAACAATGAAAGACAGGCATTAAAAATTTACTTCATCATTCTCACGCCTGTATCCCAAATTATTTTCAGTTTAATTTTGCGTCGGGGCTTTTCCCATATGTCTTATAAGTCCCCACCGCAGTCATCACCCGTTTTCTTGCCATTATCTTCTTCCGCGCTCCATCCAGCGTTTATTTGCCCTTCTACTTTTACTTTACATATTCATATGTTCTTGTAGCTGTCCTCACGACACGACATTCTCCTCAGACCCATCACTACATATTACACAAGAAAATTTAAAAACCCCCGACACATTTTTATTTCATGATACATAATTTATGTAGTAGTAGACACGCTTCGATCGACAATCTGTTGAAAACGTAATTATGACACGATATGTTGCGAAAACACCCCGATTGTAACAGTAAAACGCCCATAACTTTTGAATGGCTGAACACCTAAGTCACCTTTCCAACAAACAAAAAAACAAAATCAAAATCGGTTCACCCGTTTAGGAGCTATGATGCCTCAGACAGATACACAAATACACAAACACTCAAACGTCAAACTTATAACATCCCTCTTTTTCCGTCTGGGGTTAAAAACAAAATCCCCCGCCGCGTCTGTCTGTCTGTTCGCGATAAACTCAAAAACTACTGAACAAATTTTAATGCAGTTTTCGCCAATAGATATAGTGATTCATGAGGTTTAAGTGTATAATTTGTTAAGGTTTAACCCGTACGCAGCCGGGGCGGTCGCTAGTCTAGTTTAGATTATAAAAACGGTAATTTCAGTATTATTTCTTTGCTAAATACTTGTTCTAACAAAAACCATTGAATACAGAACCTCCTTCATATTGTAGTCAGTTCACAACCACTCTACCTATCCCCAAAATCCATTATATCACGCTTTCCTTCCTAAAAATGTGTGAAAGAGAGAGAGAATAAAATCCTCATAGTTTTAGCTAATCCTTGATGTATTCCGGCGACATTTTTAATTCGGGGGGCTGTGGTACCCGGGGTTTTAAGCGGGGTTCCGGGGTGGCACTCACCATTGAAAATAATTTATCACTGCCTTGTTACTGCAGTTTTTAATTAAAAACTAATATTTTATTTAGGTATTTGGCTTTCGCGTTGAGTAAAGTGAGGTTAATTGAAAATTAGCAACTTGTCAACTGAGTTAGAGTAAAACAATTATTTTATTTTGAAACAAAATTATGAAACACGTTTATATGGATTTTCACCTGTAAATTGGCCGCTGGCCCAAGCTCGCAGGTTCGTTCAAAATACCTACACACTAACACATACAACTTTTGTTGTTTTCAGTAAATTAGTAAATTCTGGGGGATCTTTGATCATAATATTTATTGTTGCCAACTACTGAGCCAGGACACAGAGACACACAATAAAATCGAAAACCTACTTTAGCCTATGTGCATAAATAAACGTATTTTTATATTTAGGGTTTGATTTGGAAGTCACTTTTCATCGTAAATATTCAACCAAAAATTAGAGACTAAAGCTACTAACACGAGGTAGGCCAAATTGGATGATTGATACAATTTTATTGTTTAACATTGTTATCAAAACCCAAAAACCACATGGTTGTCTCACCCCTTCCATCTTAAGGGGAATCTTTGAAGACACCCCTCTTGATGGCGGTTCACCATAAGTCGTATTTACACAACTATGGAAGCAAACTAAAGACTAAACAATATGGTGGCATTTCAAGCCACAAAGCATATGCTTTGTGGCTTGAAATGCCACCATATTGTTACTAACTTGTTGCCTCTAAAGTAATATCAATATTGATATTACTTTAGAGGCAACAAGTTAGTAACCCATAACGTTTAATATTTAGGCCCACTTGCACGAGAAACTTAACTCAGAGTTAGTTGCTAATACGAGGTTCAATTGACAGATAGTATTAGCAACAATAATTGTCACTAAATATTAATCACCCCGATGTTTTTATTAATAATTTGAAGATTATCTATATATATAAAAAAAAAAGAAATGTTAGTTACACCACTTATAACTCAAGAACTGCCGGACCTATTTTTATGATTTTCGTGTTTTTGGATTTATCTTCTTCCAGAATAGGATAATAAATAATAAAACATCGTAAAAATCATACTAATATGATAAATGTGAATGTAAGTTTCTTTGTTACGCTTTCACGCAAAAACTGCTGAACCGATCATGATGAAACTTTTTACATATATTCTTGGAGGTATTAGAAGTAACATAGGATACATTTTATTACAAAAAAAATAAAAAATTAATGGCTTCACTGCGAGTGAAGCCGCAGGTAAAAGCTAGTAAACGAATAAAAAAATCATTTTTCCATACATTTTGTGAACCCAGCGCCATCTCTGATACATAACGGAAATTAAGCACACACATAAATTAAAATTGCGTTGTATGCTGGTTCCGGTATTGCCAGTAGATGGCGTTGTCGATTTTTCTGAAATTCATCCTATAATTCTAATACATAAAACACAAAAAAATGTTTCTAGCTATGTTTGTTACAGACTTTGAAACCATGCAACCGATATGCACCAAACCGGTTTCATTAGAAAGGCAATGTGAAGATGGTTTAAGACGAAAAAATTAGTAAGTAAGCAATAAAGTAAAAACAAAGTAAAGTATACAGTAAGTAGTAAAGTGTAAATAAATAATAAAAGGGTAGGTAGGTATGTAGGGTAGGGTAGGTAGGTATGTAGGGTAGGGTAGGTAGGTATATAGGGAAGGGTAGAGTAGGGCAGGTTGGTTGGTAGGTAGGGTAGGTGTGTAGGTAGGTAGGTAGGGTAGGTGGGTAAATAGGAATGGTAGGGTAGGTAGGTAAGTACGGTAGGGTAGGGTAGGTAGGTATGTAGGGTAGGGTAGGTGGGTGACATTTTGCTCAAGATAGTTCTCACGTACAGGTAATTAAGTGATCTTATAAATCAATAGTATTCAGCACGTGTCACGAGCTCCCGCCAACAACAACCATTGTGTTACCTGTATAAACCATTCCATTATTAAACGACAATTAAAAATACTATAATACTCAATGCGTGCAAAATGTTTGAAAATCTTTGAAATAATTTATATGTACTAGTTGACCCGGCAAAACAATGTTTGCCGGGTCAACTAGTACTTCATAAAAGATAGCTTGATTTCTGCGACATAAGTCAAACTGACGTATACGTTATTGTTAGCCTGTCAAGCGCTATTGTTACTGTCGTTACTGTATTGATACTGACAGCTGTCGAAGAGATCAAGCTATCTTATAGAAGAATAGTATCTGTCAAACTTTGGCATTCAAAAAAGGCTTGACACGTTCTTTACTTAAAATACGTACTCAATTCAGTATTGCAAACTATTTTTAGCAATTGAATTACTGAAAATCTATGATGTGTAATAAATAATAAACGTCTTATCCGTTAAACGCTAGGTGGGTATCGACATCGATCATGTACTTCAGTAAGTCAGCATCAAGTTACTCCAGCCTCTCTCTCCCTCTTTTGTGTTGGTGAAAGAAGTATCTACCTACTTAGCTATTATTATAGCTCATAGCTTGGAAAAATTATATCCGACATCATCTGTATTGCTTTTATCCCTATTTTCTTAAGTGTATATTATAAAGGCAAAAATTTGTGAGTGTGTTTGTATGTTTGTAACTTGGTCATGCCAGAACTGCTGAAAGGATCTGGATGAAATTTGTCACAGACATAGATTATAGTCTGGCACATAGGATACTTTTTATCCCGGGAATATGTTCCCTTGGCATTTTTTCGACATTCACACGGGCGAAGCCGCTGGCAGAAGCTAATCTTACATAGTTCTATAGTCTTGATCTCAGTAGGCATTCGCTGTCTTAACATGCCTTCTTTTAAACAATCTTTTCGTCAGTCTTCTTGTTAAAGCCTCAAAATACTGTTTATTATTCTCTTCTTTGACTCAAGTCATCTTTCTCATTCTCTTTCTCCGGTATAGATAAAACTCTTTAGGTGGTAAAATATCTTTACCATTATTAGGGTTTTATGAAGAATCGCTCGCAATTTTCCTAAGACTTAGAAGTAAGTGGCACACGAAAAGTTTATGAGAATTCTACCTATTCTTCTCAAACCTACCTCATAAAATGAAACACATATGGAGTATATTCTATCCTAATCCTTATTCCTAACCCACTAATAAATCTGGCACTACGCAGTCTCCCAAAACAGAACGTAACCCGAAACAAAAATATAGAACGACGAAAGGGTAAAACAACACACTAATGATTCGTATTTCGCAAACGGTTTTAATGCGTGCCTTCGGACATATTTAAAACACAAAGTTTTCCGTACCCTCGACCCCTAACCCCCTTCCCCCCCACATTTCGGTAGTTAGCAAGCGGGCAAAAGAGAAAACAGATCCCTCTCGTTGGGGTAAAAAATACGTAGTTTTAGCTAATCTGCGTCGAGCCCCGCGCGGCATTTTTAAACTCGGGCGGGGTGGTTTTAGGCATTTTAACACTGTACAAAAATGTAGGGGGTGAGTGGGGGCGCGTGTGTGGAATCGGACTTATGTGGGAATCTATTTATGTGATGTACCCCCCTCGCGTTAATATCGGTTGCTATGGCAACGGGTAGATTACTGCATCGCATCTACTCGATTTTTCGCCGCTTTTTCTGTTGTAATCAAATGAGGTGCGACGCGTGTGTGAGGGGGTGATGAGGGGGTGTAGGGGGTGTCGTGGGGGTGACACGCGTGTACTCAATTATCCGCAGTGAATCAATAGCGGCGAGATGAGGGTAGTTGTGATGTTTGTGACGGGGCTAATGTCTTTTTATCAGTTTAAATTTTTTCCGTGTTTGAGCGGCGTCGCTGTTGTTTGACCTATTTTCCCGTTTACTGCGGTCCAGGGGAATAAAAATGTACGTAGTCAAACGAGGGGTATTCCAAACATACGCTGGGGTATAAATAACCGCCATGTATTTTTTTATAATTTATTTTTGGAGGTACTTCCTGGTTTACTGCGGTGGAACAACATTTGTCTCCCTTATTTTGCAAATGCGCAAGTTTAACGCATAATAATATTAAAATTGTATTATATTACGTTGTAGATTGATGCTACTATACTGTTTTGAGGAAGAACGGTCAATGAACCCGGAGTTTCTCATATAACTTTAACTTTTCTTTCACCGTGGAAAATTAGCAATCGGTGGTAATTCGATAATTTCTTTACTTACGTACTTGGACCCAGTTATTGATTCGTTCTAGTTTTTAATGAATGAGAATAGTTTAATGAATTCAATATAATATTACAGTCAGTTTAGAGACGCGGTGAAAGCTGATACTAGAAGCAATAACTCAGATATAATTTTTAAATTCTAAATCTACAACACTTTTAGTGAAACCTAACATACTTCGTCTTCATCATTCCAGCACAGTTCTGCCTTCGACTTAAGATTTACTGGCTAACCTTTTTAAGAACCGACTTCTGAGTTGAGTACTTGTAGTTTAGCGCCCATTATGACTTCAAATTCATAATTAAGAAATCGGGGATGAAATTATCTGAATGCTTTATTATATTTATTGTTTTTAGCCCATTAATGATGTGTTACACCACTTTCTGAGAAGTTCCAGTACCTAGGTTCGAACATATATTAGAAGGTAACTGTCATATGTACCTACTTATCTTATTTATTTCTAACATCACGAGATACAGAATAGATTTAACTCTTAACAGTGTGTATACACTGTTAAGAGTTAAATCTATTCTACCTACCCGTATGGGTAGGTACATCATAAATGTGGGTCGAACATTCTTCCCTGCAACCAAGTATGTATTTTATTACCTTTCTATGATAAGTTGATGGCTGATATTAACGATCTATTAACTATTAATGGTCTCTCATAAACATTATCTTCGCCAAAATCACCACGATCTAAGTAAACAATTTCAACTATTAGCGTTTCTAAAAACCAGTTTTATAGTATAATTTACTATTAAATTTTTTGTTACTATTAGTTCCTGAAAACTGTAGCTGAGAGCTTCGGCTCTCGTTTATGCAGCAGTTTGTGCGGAGGTTAATTGTTACTAACATTAGGTAATAAGTTTTTATATGTTACTAACACCCTATGGATATTTGCGTCCGAAATAAAGATATTCTATTCTATTCTTCTATTATTTGATGAGGTGGCTCGTGGCTACAAAGTAACAGCCGCATGGGTCGATCTTCAAGGTAATGCAACGCTTGCCGGGCTCGGTTCGTGGATGGGTGACTTTTCATTACTATTCCTCCGTGCCTCACTGTTGGTCCAGGCTGTCTTTTGAAGATCTTTGAAAGGCGTCACGGCAGTTAGATGTCATGAAAGATTAATTGACATCAATAACTTACTTTATGGGAAAATATTAAAAATAAACTAAAAATGAGTATTACCTATGGAACAATCACCATCTTCATATTCCATTAATATTCCATTCCATTCGAATTAGCTTACTCTAAAAAACTGAAGCGTGAAGTTTTAAGTTTACTATACACGCCATCTTTCAGAATTTCCTGGAACTTTTTACTCACGGCACAACAAAGTAGGGGTATTTTCTATAAATATACATCTTCCATCTCACTCTCCATAGCTTTTCACAGTTCTAAAACCACCCGCTAGATGGCGCTGTTACTTTGCATCTTTATTGTAGCCAGCTAGATCACGGCTCTTTTAGTGCCATCTATGAAAATTTTCCTAAACTAACTACTATGTGACATAACCGGCTTCGTTTTCAAATTATACGATGCGGTCTTTTTGTACCGAATAGCGGAATAGTTTGGAATAGAGACAAGCATAAATAGGATTCGCTTAGTGTAAATTATTTCTACAGAGAAGCAAAGACAATCCTGAAAAGGAGTCATTGTACCCAATATAATAATAATAATAATAATAATAATAATAATAATATGCTGCAACTATCACACAACGCCGTCTAGTCCCAAGCTAAGCAGAGCTTGTGTTATGGGTACTAGACAACTGATAAACATACTTATATATTTCTAAATACATACATATTATAGATAAATTACACCCAGACACAGAACAAATGATCATGCCCATTACATAAACATTTGTCCTGGGTGGGAATCGAACCCACGACCTATATATATATATCTATATCTACTATAAATATCTAATATGAATATCTACTTAAAACAGCTTTTACTATGAGAACAAACTTGAAATCGCGAAAAAAAAACCATTAATTATGCATAATGTATCGATGGATTACTACACAGTAGCTATTGTTCATAATGATGAGTGCAATGACCCCTTTTCAGCAATTGCGTTGTTTTTGTTATTCCATGTTTAACTAGTGTACAATGTAAGAGTAATGTATTAGTTTACTACCTATTGACTGGTTGTGTGCCGTAATTACCAAAACAATGAAAAAACTGGATTAAACTTGAGAATACCTACTATGCAAGTGAATGCAAATGGCTAGTAAGTGTATTGTCAGCAAGCAAGCATGCTAGTTAGGTATTGATTTCTTGCCCGGTTATTATTTAGCATTTATTTTGAATAAACGATTTGAATGGTCAAGGAGTCGATAAGACAGAAAGCTTGTCAGCACGCTCCAAAGCGTAGAACTCTATAGTGAAGATCAACAGCAAAAAATGATTATTCAAATATTTTTCTTTACGTCTGTCTTTTCACGGGATTATTCTTTTATTTTAATAGATAGTTCACATAAATAAAACACACACTCCGCAAATCACTTTAAATTTATTTTATAAAAGTAACTTCAAATAAAATATTCAAATCATTAATGCGAACTAAATTCATTTACATACAATAATTATCACTTATGTACTATTTATATTTTTCAAACTCTTAGCTTTTGAACTAGCCTACGACGAAATCATAATTTCTTTTAATTCATAATCGATTTACGCGAATATTTCATTTTTTTTTCGAACTAGTTTTACGTGTTACTCAAATCATCAAAGAAACTACTCTTCAAGGGATTAAATATACATAATAAACAGTTTCAGTGTTAATCGAAGATCAAAATGTATTTTTGGATTAAAAGTATTTTTGCATGAATCGCAAAACAAATGTGACAAATTGTCAAACGCGAGTAAGCTGCTGTATTTGAATAAATGAATTATCAACATATATAATCACATCACTAGACTTGTATTTAATAAGTGACGAGTCGATTTCGCCTGCCCAGATTTGAAAATGTCCTACAGAATTTGACATAAAACATTGTCAAAACCTTTTTGCTAAGTATCACAATTTGACTATGACAAAGTAAACCCTACTAAAACAATTCAAACATTTGCTTTAAACACACCTAAAATAATCCGTAAAACTAGTTCAATTCAGTTTAACTCTTCTTTTAGGTTCGTTTGGCACGTAAAGATTTCGTTTGTCTCGCGGACGGCACTAACACTCAAACTAAATAGAGTATCAAGGCAGCTGTCGACTACAGTGTAACATGCAGCAGCGGCACGTGAGCTACATGCAGTTTCATTCGTGTGTTTTCCTGAGTTACTGATTGTCAGCTATGCTAACATATCGGAGATCTCAAAGGATTCAAGGTAGCTCTAAGAAGGAAGTGAGGAGCTGATAGGAATAGAATATTGTTACTTATATTGTCACATTATTAATATAGAAAAGAACTATCAAGGACCGTACTTCATTTCCGCCGCTAATTTGGTCCTTCGATCCAGACACTATTACGATTAATCATCATGTGCATTAGACTTGGTGGGAAAGACAAACATCATGTAATGTTATATTCATTTTATCAACATTTTTTTGAACTGCAAAAGCTATTTATTTACTTAAGACGTGAGAAAACCACCATTTTTTTTTTATATAATTCCCACGCTCTAAAAACAATTTAAAATGTAAATGTGGGTATTATCACCAATTTATTAACAAACACTGTAATCGACTGCCACATTTACGAAAAAACATCATTTTCATATTATCTATAAATTCTATCACAACTTTTTAAAACAATAAAATTTCAAAAACTGAGCAAAACTAACGATACCTAATTACTAACAAATAAATTGATTTAATTATATTATTTATAAACTATATGAATACAACTGAAAAGAGCCTTGAATACTGAATCTCAATTCCTTAATTTTATAAATATTTTATAACAATAAGTATCTTACACTAATTAGTAGCGAAATTTGGTGTAAATGCAGAAATAAGATGTTGACAGGGCTGGTATTATTTGAGGAAAACGATTTCAATCTCAAAAACCTTCACTGATTTCCTTCTCTGATTTCTTTTGTATCTGTTCATTTTCGAATCTGTTTCTGCAATCATTTTTCAGCATTTAGCATGCGTTTTTATCCATTGTTGATGTACGTGTATCTTCTACTGATTTATGCTCTCATAGCAAATCCTCTATCCTCAGTAGAAGAAATTTAAAAGTGCGAGAACAATAATCAAAAGATAATAAAAGAAACATAGATAAGAATGTCAGATTATAGATTTAAAATTTGAAATTGTGCGTATTCTATCACCTATTTACCAAACTATAAATAAATCGCTGCTTCCCATATTACTTCAAACTGACATTGATAGCAATAAAGTAGTATGTGGCAAACCTGCCAACATCTCTTCCACTATCACTTAACTGTACATACAACTATTTGGCCACAACGATGAAGAACAAAAATACAATATAGTACATATCAAGGAAAAGACTTCCTATACGTCCACGGTTAAATGACAAAGTTTAATTTCAATCAGAACAACTGCTTTTCCCTCTTACAGTATATGCAAAACATCTTATGTCATGCTTAGCCTCTAAACATCAGAATATTTAGATGACATATTAATCTCAACAACGTTAACCATATCGTCAATGTAAACTATAAAGCCGGTATCGAAATCTACTGGTACCGATAGAGTATTCCTAAAGAAGAAACAAGAAGCGATACTAATATTAATATCGACATTATAGTATCCATTGAGACTTGTAGATGCAGGAAAACGCAACATTTCAATACGCCAACCACTTTCTGATACTTTCCCAAAAATTACCATTTTAAGATGGTTGTCCCACCGCTGACAAACAGCGAGTAGAACTAGAAACCAAAAATGAGTTACGCTAGGCAACTCGTTTTAGTAGCGAGTTTCCGCCTCGCCAAGCGATTGTCCTTGAACGAGCTTTTTCTTGGTTTGGATACCTCTTGTCGTCACTGTGACAAACTACAGGGCGAGATAGTTTTCGCTGGCAGTGTGAAGTTTCAGCGACCATCAATAAAATATATCTTGAACTAACACGGGAAATTAGTCAATAGCTAATCGCTTCCTTGTCAGCGGTGGGTCTAGCACCCGAAAAGTCCATCAAGTTACTCAACGATGAGAAAGTTACTCAAAAGGCTTTTGGAGATCGACTGCCTTACTGTTGATAACAATTTCTGTTTAATACGAAAAATATCTTAAAGACGTAGATTTTAATTTAAACAATCAACACCAATTTATATACTAAGGCTAGTCGAACAAAATAACGATGTCATCTAAATAGCCGGGAAATAATCCAATTTATACAAATTCACCTACGGAGCGACACACAGAACAGTCAAGGGCTACAAGAGGCTAAACTTGAACTGAACTGATACAACGAGGTGACTCCAAGCTTACGACTACTTCATAGATTTTACAAAATTATTTTCTACGGAAATACGATGTCAGTGAGAAAGAATGAACCGATTACAGATGATTTGAGTAATGGAAATAAAAAGTCACGTTTAGCCAAATAATGTACTCTTGTAGAAAATTACAAAAAACTGTTTAGTTGTCTTGAACGAAATTGAGCGAGCGCAGTTTATATATTTTATCTACTAGACAAGGCAGCAGAAATATCAGAGCAAAGCAAAACGATCTTCATCCACCACAGGAATATTTTTAGTTATCTTTCTCCCTGACATCGCAATCACATCAAAAAACAACCTGATCCACACTATATATACATAAAACCAAGCGCTAAATTAACTCGTGCCATCAGACTTGCTGGATTCACTCTCCTCTGTGATCGTGATCATAGGGGGAGTATCGTAAGCCACATCTCCTGGCGATGTCTCATTCATCAGCTTCTCAAATTTCGGAGACCCCGAAGGTAGGATCACATCTCGTACTGATTCGTACATGTCTGTCGTTATAATTGGCAATGATCCTCTTTTTCCTTTCAAGTTATCCTGCCCTGATCCGTCGTCTTCTTTAATAGTTTCCATTGGTACTTTTTCCGCTTCTTCTTCTTCTAACCGTACAGGTAGACTGTCAGCACGGTTTAAAGTTTTCGAACCTTCGATCTTTTCTGCCACTGGAACTGCTACACCATTCTCCAGTTTCTTCTGATCGTGAAGATGTTGTAAGCTATATTCTCTAGCTTGAACATCAGATAATAACGGTCCATCAGTCGAGCCTTCGATACAATATCCTGGTCCTTGTAATGCTTCGCTGCCTATGATGGAATCCTGCTTGAATATTGCTGCAGTTACCACAGGTTTATCAGGGTCTGTTGGTGTCTTGGTTATCAAAGGCTCTTGAGAGTTATCATTGACTATTCCTTCTAGGACATCGTCTTTTGATGTGTCATAGCCAGCATAGACTGGGTATCCGAAAGGACCTTGTTCATATCCCATCTGACTGCTGTAAGAGTAGCTGACGTTATGAGAGCCAATTGATGACATGCTAAGATCTGAGATGGAAAGTCCTGTACTAGACAGAGCAAGTGCCTTGTCTCTTTCATACTTCGTACTACTCTTCTCGCTGTCTTCTTCTATCTTCTTCTCCAACTCCTCAGGGACGCGGTGTATGAGGGCCTGGTTAGTGGAGATCTGAGGGTCGTGGGGTGGAGAGTTATGGACAGCTTTGTTGTTGTTGGGCCTGTAGGCTGCTGATTGCTGGACTTCAACCACGAATATGCCGTCGTTGTCTGGCGAATACTTCATTTTTGTTTCTCGTCCGTTTCTGGTGATGTCCTGGAAAGATAAAATTTATTTTTATAGCTTGTTATATAAAGATTAAATATTATCTTCTTGATTCATATACGGTAGTATGCAGTGTAGTAGTGTCTATCTATAGATAAACGAAATACATAATAATATACAGGGTTTAACGAAAAGGCGGCCCAATGCTCATATTTAAAAAACCGGTTTTACCCATGTAAATGAACAATTCTCTCCAAGGAAGTCTTAGGGAAGTCCCAAAAATTTTTATAAGTATTTTTGATACAAATTTTGGTCAGCTGAAGACAACTTTTACTTAACTTTTTGCATAACATAACACAAAATTCTGATTTTACAAGATTAGTACCAACTTAAGCACGTACCAACATTGTAACAGATGCTTATTCTTAATATATTCGCGAAAACTCATCAGCAAACTCTTTATTAATACAGTTTTCAGTTCGACCATGCTGTAAGACAAAGTTCTCCGCGATGTGTTCCGAGTTTCGACGCGTCGACGGGAACTGCCGGAGGAACAGTAGCGTCTGACAGCCTATGTCTGGTGCTTGGCGAACTTTGTCTGCGGTTGCAGGATCTCTGCCAAAGTGCATGGGTGGACTAACTTTCTAACTATCCTGAACGGAACTAATACAGATGTTTGTTGGTCTCATTAATTGTAATTTATATTGTTTGGCAAGTTTTATTAACACTAATGCTTGATGACCAAAACGATTTACAGCCTGACCAAAATAAATAAAAACTGCGTAACTCTAACTGAATCGTTAACCTATATTCTAAGTAATTTCATCCAAGTCACTCGACTCAACCTCGAGTTTCGAAGTACTGAATATGAATCCGTCAATGTTTACTTAGTTTTGTTTAATTTGAAATATTTTCTTTTGCAAAATTGTTTAAAATTGGTAGATATTTACATTTCTCTCTTCAGTCTCCACTATGAGATGGTTGTTCTTGAGGGTCATGGTGAAGATGGAGCCGTTAGCAGCCGGTGCCTCTCCACCATCCGTACCGGTGCTCTCGTCCGTTGGAGACTTCAACTGGAAAACAAAATATCGAAATTAAATAAAACATTCAGTACCTTAAGAAATAAAAAAAAATGTGTTACTCAGGCATCTTGCGTTCCGTTCTTTTTGGACGTATCAATAATGTCATATAAAATGAATTTCAACCAGAATTTAACCACGTCGACAGCGTTGGCATTGGCTTCGCAAAGCGGCAGACAAGAGGGCTTAGACAAGTAATATTCTATCAAAGAAAACGTGGCGATATTCATTGGCAAAACGTCAAAAATGCATGGAAATGTCACGTGATCAATCCGTAAGGGATTGATCACGTGACATTTCCATACATTTTGACATTTCGAGCACCGCCATCGCTTACATCGAATGACCCTGTCTAGATCGGTGACGATTATTTACACATCGAGACCTTTCCGAGAAATGTGAACGTGGGAATTTCCAAAATTACCATTAAGGATTGTCATAAGCCTGACGACACTTGAAATGCAGTTGCTTTTAAATGTATACCTATAGAATTACTAATCTTAACGGATTAAATGAATAAATAGGGTTTTAGAAGACGGATAGCAAACTAGGAAAATAATGTCATTATCTATATCAACATCTAGCTTACATGAATCCGATGTCATTATTACAAAAGAGGGCCTAGATAAATTGGCATTCTAATTTTCAAATACTCAAAAAATGTAAAAAATAGATATTACAAGATCAACCCCCTAGATTACTCTCTAGATTAATCTAGACTCGCTAGATATAACTGTAGTAAAAGTATATTTTGATGTATTCGATATTTTTGCCCCTAATACAAAAACCCGCAGTAATAAACATCAGCTACCACATTCAAACAGTCCCCCAGCATGTTTTACTCCAAAGAACATCAGTTATTAACCAAATGGTGATGGCGTTCGTAATGACTAACTGAGGTCCCTGACAAAGGAGCTATCTTCTCGTTTGGCTGCTAATGACTCGCATTGACAAATCGTTCACCTTCGCCCACGTTGTGGCCCCAAGGCATAAGCGGAGGCAGGATACGAACGAGCAGACCAACTTTCAAATCAGGTGTCCGTTAATTTTTGGGATTATTGGCAATTTTGTTCGAATATCTTATTATTGAGAAGCTTAAGATTAGTACGACTTACTACAGAATACGAAGTCTTGTTAAGTTATTTAATCTATATATATAAAAGAAGAAACTGACTGACTGATCGTTCAACGCACAGCGAAAACCGCTAAGCCTAGAAGCATGAAATTTGACAGAAAGGTTCCTCAATTGATGAAAGTGACTAAGAAAATATTTTTGGTAATTCCACCCTTAAGGGAGTAAAAGTTTGTATGAAAAATCTAATTCCTTTGGCTAATATTCTCGAAACTTGACATAAATACCAACCTAAGTAAACAATAAAGGTTGTCATTATAAGATTCTAGAAATTAACCTCTTAAAACCATTAGCGGGTGTTAAAGTTTGCTAAGAATCTTACTGCACAGGGTTTTTGTTGCAGGGAACTAGGGGAGCACTAAGAAGGAATTTTTGGCAAATCAACCTTTAAGAGGAAGACAAGTGGGCCATTTATTTTGTACGAAAAATCTTATTCCTTGAGAGTAACGTAAATAGTCAATAGTAATAAGTATTTTAAAATAAATCTCAGAGAGGGTCAAGGGGTGTTAAAGATTTTTTGAGGAATCTTACTGCGCAATCTGACTAAAGAGGAGAAAAGAGTGAATAACAAATTTGGAATAACAATTTTAAAAACTCGACCGTCAACGGGGCAAAAAGGGGTTATTAATTTTCAAGGCTAGTTACCAAAAATTGATTATTCTTTAAGTCAAGAAACGAATTGTACCAAACCAATAAACCCTAGATATCTACGATACCCCGATATTTAACAATAGCTTATTTTTGGTTGCCATCACTAACTGCATATAAAAAAAGTCATCTGTAGGATAAAACACGAAACCACGCGAAGTCGCGCCGGAGTGCTAGACCTAGACTAAAGACCATAAAAATGGCACTTTATAACATAAAACTTTCTTGCTAAGCTGCGAAATAACGTGCCTGCTAGCTACGACTGTAGCAGCATCTCAATATTTTTTATTGAAGAAGAAATCTATTCCGCACCTCCTTTTTAGGGTTGCGTACCCAAAGAGTAAAAACGGGACCGTATTACTAAGACTCCACTGTCCGTCTGTCTGTCTGTCACCAGGCTGTATCTCATGAACCGTGATAGCTAGACAGTTGAAATTTTTACAGATGATTTATTTCTGTTGCCACTATAACAACAAATACTAAAAACAGAATAAAATAAATATTTAAGTGGGGCTATAATACCACCAGCTTTTTTTTTTCCGTTTTTTGCGATAATGGTACGGAACCCTCCGTGCTCGGGTCCGACTCGCACTTGGCTGGTTTTTTTAACTTAGCAATAAACAAGCAGTTCGGCAGTATTTTGCTTTCGCTAACTCTTTTAAATTACGACTTACAAACCAACATAAATAGACCTCTAGCGTTACAAAAAAAACTCTTATTCCTTTCACAATTTCCGAATTACAGGAAACGGGTAAGGTCTTTCAAAATTGGTTGTCTCGTCATTTCCACATCACATAGAAATTCTTTAAAATAAAAATATTGAGGTAACATTAAAAATAACAGCTTTAAGCTTAATCGCTTTGGAATAGGGTTGGAAATCATTTGGCATGTATTTTTATGATTCGCGTTTGAATGTAAAAATAAAATAAGTGTTTCGGTATTTCAAATTTTTGACAGGCAATGAAGCGTGTCCAGGTGTTAGCAACCTTGTGGAGTTATAATTAGTTATTTAAAAACATGTTATAATATGATATCATAATAATTATTCTTCAAAACGTATTATAATAACAAGGGTTGTTTTTAATTTTGGCAGCTGCTGAAAATTGGCTGCGCTTTACAAATTACGAAAAATTGCAAGTTTCCTAGAATTAATTGTAAGTTGACTAATATAAAGCAATATCTTTGAGTTCCTACACTCCGCAATTGTTGGCTTTTGTTTAGATTTTCTTCAAGAGGTTCAATAAAAAGAGACATTTTATCGAAAACTTTTTCAAAGAGGTCAAAATCTATGGCATTAAATTTTAGTAGCACATGTTGCAATGTCAAATGTTTTGGTTTGCCTAGAAACGCTATCGTCGATAAAATGTAAAGTTTAAGGAAACAGCGCAATGGAATGATTATTTCTAGTAAACGATTCTTTGCATTTTCATAATAGTTTGAATGAGTAAATTCAAGTTTTTTTTTACCTACATATAATGCGTCAAACCGTTGTCGTTATTTAATTACCCAGGAAAAATCTACCCCTTAACTCTTGCCCCTAAACCCGTGTCACGCAACCAACGACGATATCTCGCAACATTTCAAAACTGTAACAGGCCACGTGCTTGCCAACGCGGCAACGTGCTCAAATTCACGCGCCTCAAAATGTGAAGAGAATGTCAAATTGAAGGCAACAGAGCGCAATGGAACAATTATTTCTAGTAAACGACCCTTCCCAATCGTAATAGTTTGAATAAGTAAAATCAAAACAACAATTTTTTTATCAATATAATGCATCAAACCATGTATTAAAAACCTACTCCTTGACTCTTTCCCCTAAACCCGTGTCTCGCAACACTTCAAAACTGAAACAAGCCACGTGCTTGCCGACGCGGCAACGTGCTCCAATCAACGACGATATAACCACTTGACGGCGCATACAGTGCCCCGACGCTCGAAAACTATTAGTATTTTGTCGCCTATGTAAAGGCTTCGGTACTAGTAACCATTTTAGTTGTGTCCAGTTATTAGACCTGTATGCACGCTAAATAAATACAAATTGTTTTATCTTTTTATTGCAATTATAACTCACCAAAATGCCCTCATGCGCGGTAAAGGGGTATGGGAAACATGCCAAGACATCTAGTTACAAAAAGGATGGCATAACTTTTCATCGGTAAGTAAACAGTACGAAAATTATTTTTAATTTAATCAGATTATGAGACACCGCAGGGATCTAGTTAAAATGGTGGATGGGGTAAACGAGCGCACTTTTGAGACCCGCGTTGATGTCTTTTGGAAAAGTCTCGCTCTTTCACTAAGCAATTCTAATGCTTCTATCCCTTTCTCTCCCTTTGTATTTTTATCGTAAATATCTGTGCTGTTACTTTTAATAGCTGAAGTGGATATCGATAATAATAAAATTAAACTTAATAAAAAATGTATTAAAAAATATTTATCTACTTTTAAACGACTTAAAAAAAGAGGGGGTTCTCAGTTCGTCGATTTTTTTCTTATGTATTATGTTCCCGGATTACTCGTAGACGGCTTGACCGATTTGGAAAAATACTTTTTGTTTCTCTATGTCCCCGACATACATATTTATTTTTGTAATTGATTGATTTTGATTAAATAATATTTATATGATTTTAATTGAGTATTTTTAATAATGTTAAAATCCATTTTATCGATATCGACAATTTTCCCTTAATCGAGTTGATCAACCCTAACGATAGCCATACCTACGCAACATACTTTGAACTGACCAATTGCAGCCGCGCGTTCTTCCTCGTCCCCCGGCCCGCGGTAGTGAGTCGTGCGCTTAGAAGAAATCGGCCTATAAGCTCTCTAGTGGTTATATTCTCTTTGGCTCCAATTCACGCGCCTCTAGACCTAGCCATAGAGTATATAATCTGTGCCCGAGTCAAAGCGCGGGAAAACAGAGGATCGATGGAAACACGTGATCACGTGCTTTGCTAGTTACGTTACTGTATTCCCCTTTATTTACTGTGCTCTGTTTAATTATAACAACCTTAAGAGCATTATTTCCATCGCCAGATATCTGTGATCTCAAAAATAATTAAGATATTTTGAGTTTTTCCTTACAAAATTTGTCAGTCGTCGATATTCTTCCATGAGTACCGAAAAGTTTTCAGGTGTTAAAAATTCTGCCCTAATTTATGGTTTAGAGTTTTATCAAAAAACACTATTCATGAATCTTTTGACTCATCTATATGCTATTTGTTTTCAGTGGAACATGGTGACTATGGAGTGTCAGTGCACGTCTTTCGGCTGACATGAGGATTGGTGACTATGTCTATTTATGCCTGTAATTTATAGTCGCGAACATGACATTTATTTCTTTTACACGACCATCATTCTATTTCGCGTCCCATACACTCACACAAAGACCGAACCCACCAGTCATTAAACCCCGAAATACTTGCAATACTTACCTACAAACATACACAACACAGTACAAAATAAAACACAAAAAATACATGACAAAAACTCACACCCACATTCGCACTTAAGACCTAGGTCCTTAGGTCTAACTTCGCAGGTCATTGGCCGGTCGTCGCCCGCGCATTTTGGCGTACTCTTATTTTTTTTGGGTCCCCCCCGTCTCCCCACTTCACTGCAGCCTCCCAATCGAGTTGCAGTTTTTAGATGCACCTACTTGAGTCGTATGACTATCTAACGACCTGAAGAAGGAAGGGCGTGGAGTGGGCAGTGATTTGTGAAAAATGTGAATGTTGAATTCATGAGCCCTGATTCATTTCCGCATGACAGTGCAGTGAATTATTTATACATTGTAATAACGTACTTAAATAAGTAATATATTTTTATAAAAATTAGAACATTTATCGCACCCGTATTTAGTTAGTCATTTTGCATTATAGGAGTAATTTATTATAATTTTCATGATTATTTTGATGGACTGTGTTACATTTAGTAGAAAACTTAAATAAATTCCATGATTTATGCCGCGGACATTAGATCTAAACTAGTAGTTTTCCCACGGGAACCGCACATTTTGCCGGGATAAAGAGAAGCCTATCTGCTATTCCAGACTATAATCTATCACAGTACCAAATTTCATCCAGATCCGTTAAGCCGTTCTGGCGTGATTGAGTAAAAACATACATCCATACAACGCTTCCCATCAGTTGAGATAGTGGTCAAGCGCGAGCCTATCAATAATAATAAAAAAAGAAAAGCCAATCCAAATGTTCACATTTAAAATATTAGTAATACGAGTATAATTGTAACTATACTAGTTTTCTTCTGTGGTTTTACTTCCGTAACCAACAAGAACCGTAGATACATTTTTACGGGATGAAAATAATCCTATGACATTAAACGATGTTGTAGCATTTTTGATATTGGAACCTCTTTACAATAATGCCTGTAATCCTTCCACGATTCTCTAATCTGCTTCTTCGGCCAAAATCTTCTAAACCGCACCCGACTCCACCGCATAGTTCTGCGCGCACGCATTCATCGAGAAGTGCGTTGCACTATAGCGAGCCAGTTTGACTAGATTTTTGGCAACGCGCGGCGCATGCACCGTTCCCTTCTCCCCCCCACTAACCGGGTCACCCCTGCGACGCCTGCACGCCGTGGTTATGACTTTCTGATGGGGTTTGAAAAGAGATGAAGAATAATATTTTTGGTAATTAGTTTTGGAATGGTAAGTTTTAGGTAATATATTTTTGGTGGTATGGTAAGACGAACGTATTGCGACTAATAGGGATCGAGGTCGGATTCGTGCAGCAAGTCTTCCGTTAAAGGGGTAGGCAGTGCTTTGAAAGATTAGTTTTAGTGAAGTTAAACACAAAGTTACACCTTTGTCATTTGTTTTAAGTTTAAATTAGCTAACTTTGATAAAAAAAAATTAATTATTTTGCCAGCGTATCCAGCAGGCTTAAACTACCAACCATCGGGACTGGCTAATCTGTTTCTTTGGCATGGGTTATTTCGGTATCATAATATGTATTTCAAAATAAAAGAAAAGAAAACGGTGATTGAAAGAAACTACTACCGTACTACTTACAGCTTTACTAATTACAAACACAGCAGAACGTCTACACTTTTGGAAAAGGCCGCAAGAATTTCAGAAATGTGTTAGATTCAACTGATAAAAATCTCTTCCTAAAGTTTCTCGGTACAATCAAGATTGCTCAGCACTCACGAGTGGGTGCCAAGTTTTACAACTGTTTTACTACTGTGCTACGGCATCACGGCAGAGATTCCGTGTTTAGGTAATTGCTGATGCCGCCGCGCCGACTTTACGTTTTACCTTTCGACGGTAAAACGTAAAGTGAAGATTTTGGGTTGTAAAATGTTGATTATGTGGTAAAGTTTTGCCTGTAAGAGTAGCAACCTTTTTCATTTTGTTCACTATAATGCAGGTAAAATTTTGCTTTTGTAAGGGAATTTCCTGAAGTGAATTCTGAACATTGATTTAGGATTATATGTTCTTTTTTTTATTCCATTGCCCCACACTAGGAATTTCTTCCTGTATCGTGGGTGCGTCTACAAACACTAATACACAAGACACCCAGATCCGGAACAACTATCTGTAGGCCATACAAATATTTGTGCCGTGCGGAAATCGAACCCGCGACACGTAGCGCAGCAGCCGGTCGCTCAACCACTACGCCAACCGTTTCATCAATGTAGATAATAGCTGCCACCCACGTCTCCACCCGCGTGCTTGTTAGCACTTCTCCCAATATCTTTATAAATTACAGCCTATGTGTTATTCTTATGTGTAAGCTAAATTTCTGTGAAGTTTCATCAAAATCCGTTCATTAGTTTTTGCGTGAAAGAGTAACAAACATCCATCGAGCCATCCATCGTCACAAACATTCATGTTTATAATAGTAGTAGAATTCAGTGATGAAATAAGGAAAACATAATATTGTGAAGTATTGAGTACCGGGTCGTAAGATTCACTTCAAATTTTAGAAAAAGTTCACCAGTGTGTAATGTTGGCTATTGTCTCGTGGCAGTTCAAGTCTAAGTTCAGTCAAGCTCGATTTATACTAAGAAAGACAATTTGAAGATGGTATAATTTTTTATTAATATGTCGAGCAGTGGTGGCCCAGTAGATATAGCAGATTTGGCCCAGTGGTAACGGTCAAGTTGTAGGTTCAAAACAAGGCAGGCGCTTTACTTTGTTTATTTTTTTTTCATTAGCACTGCTCTCAAAATGATTAAGGAAATCGTGAGGAAACCGGCGAGTCCTAGAACCAAAAATTTTAAAGACACTGAGCCAATGACACCCGCACTGGGCCTGCGTGGTTGATTACGGTACATTCCCTCTCACAGAGAGGAGTCCTGTGTCCCAGCAGTGAGAACATTAAAAGACTAATAATATTATAGGGACTAATAGAGAAGAAGAATTTCTATAACGCCGACCCAAAATAGTTTGGAATTGGGGCTAGATGATGATGATAGTGTTAATGTAAAGGTTTAAAAAACTGCCTACCATAAGCCATGACGACATAACTTTACACAGCATACCGTTTAACTCCATAACAGGAAGGTTCGCTAATTATAAGAAATTAAAAACGGACGTACGATTATAAACGATTTTACCGTGGTCATTATAGGTTGTAAAACCCTAAAATCATGAGTCAATAAGTTTAGTACCAAGTACAAAACAAAAAGAAAACCAAATAAATTTCAAATCGTTATACATGAACATTCCTAAATTATAACTTTAGGATTATCAAAAGGTATTAACTTCTTCACATCATCATCATTTCAGGCGAAAGAGGTCCATTGCTGGACATAGGCCTCCCCCAGGCATCGCCACATTGTCCGATCCCGTGCGTCTCGCATCCACCTTAACCAGATTATCGATCCACCTGGTGGGAGGCCTTCCAAGGCATCGACCTTTTTACCTTTTTGACAATCGCTATCGCCACGATTTCGATGATAGAATTTCACTTGTCTATGGCCTCTGTAGGCCACAAATATTCCACTATACTGAATTCATAAGATGGTTCCAGAATAAATTAATAATCTTGCGTAAACTATTCGAAGTGTATAAATACGCTAAGTACCGTCCAAGAGGCTGAACATATCGAAATATCGAGAGTAGCCGGGGGCAGCGAGTTATGGGTGCTAACGGTCAACGGAGCCTCTTGCGAAATACCTAAATGTACTGTTGGCAGAACAAGACTCATATGGGCAATATATGAAGCGTTACGTCACAACTGTCTAAAATGTAATCAACGTTTATTGCCGTCTTTTGATGGTTAAAATTTCTGCTACACCACCAGATTACCAATAATATTTATAGATTTAACATAAAAATTATATTATATTTACTATATTGATATTTACAAATATTCCTACTAAGAAAACTCACAAACGGGCTGAAACCATCTTTAAAAATAGTACATTTCGTGTCGAGCATAAAAGAGTTTAAAAAAAGCCTTTTTAAATTGCGAGAGTTAAAATAAAGCCTTTTTATGCGAGACAAGAACGATTCTTTTTCCACTACCTGATGACCTTACTTAATTAAAAGTTCCAACAACATTTTATTAGAAAGTTCAGACTAAAAACCACATATTACTAGACTAGATATATACATAGACTATATACACACTACCAACGCGCGCTTTTTCGAGAGGTACGAGTAACAGGTTCAGTATCATTCTGCCGGATGGAGAGCGTCTACCAACTGTAGCCTATTCAGTTAAGAAAAATAATTACATTGTAGTTACATAATGATATCAAAACTCCATACAAAAGTAATTTCGTAACTGTTATTATGTAATTTAGTTTTCTTTTTAATTTTATTTTATAATCTTGTGTCTGTTCATATTTCGAAACGAATTTCTTAGGCAATGTAATTACATAATAGACAAGGTAGTGGAAAAATACTAATTCACTTTTCTCCAAAAATCAAGTTCATGATTCTTCTGAACCGCTCCACCTCTTTCGCTCTTATTAATATAGCTTCGGTTTTCCCTGAAATCCCATTTCCAGAAATGTAAACCAATACTTCTAAGAATATCGAGTACAAGCGAGATGTTATGTGAGAAGGTATGGGGGTGTACTAATAACTGTTATTAACACCACGGAACTGTTATTTACTTAGGCACTAGCTACCAGCCGCCTACTATGACGTGCCAATGCTGTGTCAGAGAGGAACCATGTATGATATAATTGAACAGGGATTTTAAAATAAAGGTAGGGTTTGGTACATCACATTTTTGTCAAGCGTACCGTTTGCGAGATATATCCTGACAAAGTCATGAAAGCTATTTTTTTACCAAAATCCACTCTTTTAACTTATGCATTATCTAGTAATACATATGTAGAAAAATAAACCATAATAAGAAAAAAAATGTGATGTGGCTCTGCAAAAACTCCAAAATACTTAAAAAAAATAAGTACAAATACCGACTACTGAAAAATCACGCTCTAAAAAATATGAAACAAGAAAATATTCTCATCTGCAATAGTTTTGAACAAACTATTTCGTAGAGGATAACCGTCGTATGTCAGTAGTCGGGTTTTATATTTTAAACATATTTTTTTTTAAACGGATACATGATGGCAATGGCACGTCATAGCGTCTTGCTGAACAGAGATTTCTGTGATCATCATATTACAAATATTTACAAAGTTGTCATACCAGATACCTGTTAACCTTGTGAGCTAAACATATCAAAAGCCCATAAGCAATCTTCCATGCACTAATTTAGGTCCAAAGCCTCGTGTGAGATACCCTAGCTAGTGTGAGCTTAGATCAAAGGGAACCTTTGAAGTTGATACCTACCTACATTTCGAAGGTATAACACTGAAAAAGGGTGGAAGGTCAACTGTTTTCTTCATAGGTTTTTCGCTAGTAGGTTTAAGGGACTATGTTTCTAGCTAAGTTAATAAATTCACTAAGCTGTTGGTTCCCTTTGTCATTTGCAGATCTTTTTTTGTCCTTAGATGCAGGTAGTTTGACGTCAGAAAATCTAGCAGCGTTTTCGTAATAAAACGATAGCAATTTTATCGTCACCACATTTTATTTTACCTCAAATTTGCCTGCTATCGCTACATTCCTTCCTCCAGGGACTATCGTAATCGCATGCCCCACCCGGAAGGCAGCTTCTCGCCGTATTATCCTTTATTTGCATTCAGTACCTCTATAGCTGGCTACAAAGATATCCCTCCCATTCGGTTAACGTCTTTTTTTAAACACTCTATATACTTCCCTTTTTTAAATCCTCCCGTATACGAATAGGTATCTATTATGGAAAGACCTTAAATAGTTTAGGGTCTTTCTATTTTAGAGTCTTTTTTTACGAGAAAAGTTTGAAAAACGATAAAAGTTTTACCGGATAGTTAAGTTAGATTGAAGTCACGTTTCAGGCGTAACCAACATGGAAATCAAGTCATGAGAATCATGAAATTGTACATTAAAATTTTCGATTCGTTTAAAATTTATGGATTGAGAAAATAGCAAGAAGACGAAAAGTGGTTACTACCACAAAATGTCATAATATTTTTGCAAACCTACCTGATGCATTCATAAGCCATAAGTCATTTATTTCTTAACAATATTCTTAACAATTTACAGTATGTAGAAAGTAACAAATAAAATAGAAACAAAACGATAAAAAAGAAAGATTAAAATGAGAGACAAAAAAAACAGTAAATAACATACTTAACAATAGTTATGAATATTTTTTATTATGAATATAGAATAAAAATATAAAATTTCACATCATCATCTGCCGAGCCTTTTTCCCAACTATATTGGGGTCGGCTTCCAGTTTTACCGGATTCAGCTGAGTACCAGTGTTTTACATAGAGCGACTGCCTATCTAACCCTAACAACCCAGTAACTGGGTAACACGGTACCCCTTGGCAAGACTGGTGTCAGATTTCAAGCTTCTGACTACCCGTGACGACTGTCAAAGATCTTTTAAATGCCAGCCGGGACCAACGGCTTAAAGTGCTTTCCGAGGCACGGAGGAAACTCGGTATGTTGAAATAGTCACCCATCCGCGGACCGACCTCGTCAAGCGTTGCTTAATCTTGATGATCGACCCGTGCGGCTGTTATTATTTAGCCACGAGCTACTCATAAAATTGCACATACCCAACAAAAATAAATAAATAACAATAATCCAAATTCCATTTTAAAATCATTCCATCCTAATAAAAAATTAAATTAAAATTTAAAAGATCAATATATACAAATAAGGCGTGGTTTACCAATTATCCTTAGCTTAAATCCTTTTGTTAATATATTTTACTAACATTGTAGAATTTAAATAAATGAACATGAATAATTGATAAGATATTCACTTCTAGTCTAAATTGTAATTTAACAATGACGCTTTCCGGGAACAAAAAGCATGATTGTATAATAATTTTACAGACGCACTTTTCCATACTATCATTATAATTTCTAGTTTTTTCACTACAATCTTTGCCCAGAATCTGTCTAAGAAAGTTTTCCAAAGTAACAACATCTACTAATGTCACATCAAATCAAATAAACCCGTATCCCAGCTTCCCACTTCTCTCGAATCTGTAACTAACCGAATAAAACATAGATCCGTCGACTTCCCAAAGTATTCCCAAGGTGCTTGTCCTATGTGTAGTACATAATTCAGTTGTACTATACGAGTACACTCCCTAAGGGTTGGTTCACCCTACGAACTTGACGGGTTAAGCAGTACAACACTTAGAAGGATACGGGTGGTTTAATGTTCACATTTGTGGTTATCAAAAGGAAAGAATGATAAACCTTCGATTGTAGTATCTCATGGTTTTTAACCCTCGACGGAAAAAGGGGTGTTATAAGTTTGACGTGTGTACCTGTGTGTTTGTGTATCTGTCTGTGGCATCATAGCTCCTAAACGGATGAACTGAGTTCGATTTCGTTTTTTTGTGAGGTGACGTTATCGAGAGTGTTCTTAGCTATGTTTGATGAAAATCGGTTCAACCGTTCTAACATTATCGGCGTATACTGTGTGAATCGGTGTGTTTTCGCAAGATATCGTGTCATAATTACGTGTTTAATAGATCGTCGGTAGAAGCGTGTCTACTACTAGATAAATTATGTAGCATGAAATATAAATGTGTCGGGGGATTTTTTAAATTTTACTTGTTTGCAATCACTTATTTTACAGTAGATACTCCTTTATGGGTGAGCGGGGTAAAAAATCTAGAATTTTTGGCTGCAGTCTTTTACTAACCTATCAATTCCAAACATACATTTTATTTCTAAAAAAACAGTTGTTCGATAAAAAGTAGCTGCTTAGTGTAGGAAAGCTTATTGGTACAACTTTCATCACATAAAAGGGCGAAAGCCCCAAGCGATGATCGATGAAAAAGCTTCAAGAAGGTAAGAACATGCAATAGAAGCTTTTTGTAGAGTCCACACGAGTTATACCAGAATAACTCGTACCGCTAGGTAGTGATGCGATGTTATTATTGTAATCATCACTACTTCAGCCAAAAGATGTTCACGACCGCATGGTTTACTTTGTGCAAGGCCTTCCAACCCTGTGTCTTGCAGTACCACGCTTGCAACGCTAAAACCTTTCGGCCCCATCAGCCATGCGTTCTGTGAGCAGTATGCTGCGAAGATTTTAATGATTTGAGTTTTCCTTCTGCTTAAGTATTCTCTAAAATGTAAAAAAAAAGATGTTACAAAATATCTTCACCATTAGACTGCTCTCCACAACAACACATTATGGTAATGTCAAGACATTATAAAGGCCACGTTTTATTTACGCGAGCATCATTTCATTGTTCACTCTTGTTTCTATTAAATTATGAGATTTATTGTTATGGTTACTGCTAACTGTTTTCGTCATAAATAGGTTGATGACACTTGAATTAGTAAACGGGAGTGGTAAGAAATCTTTGCGTTATGGGCAATCAAAATAGATGCTGGGGTCAGACTTTATTTTCCCAAAACAACTTTTTTTTCCCCGATGGGTAAGAAGGGTTAACAACATTTCGCCAATTAAGTTTAAAACTACGTTGGCCTAAGGATCGAACCTTCGACTTTATGCTTAGCAATAGCACTAGCTACTACTGGACCAACTAGGCAGTTATGGAGGAGACGGCAGAGGTTTATTATTTATAAATCAGAAATAATGTTATTCAATTAAATAAAAACAGATATTCAGAACTTACATCACCATGCGATACCAAAAGCACCAAAAACAGATGTCAAGCATTCGTAAATCCGATCAACGTCTTCTCCAACGATTATTTTTAAAATTCGTACACTTTAAAAATTGTTAATAATAACTATAATTTAGGCAGCATATGCCGAAGCTCGACGAACGTTCGCTTTGTTACGCGTAAAACAACTCATACCTTAAAAACTGTTTTTTTTTACATTCTACAAAAATTAGAATTACGAGTTGGGCCAAGATGTTATATTTTACGATATACATAGCGATAATATCGCTCATAAAAACAGTATTAAGTGTGTTTACGAGCTTTTTTTCATTACGGTTGAATGTTCGCAACTCAACTATGCGGGAGAATGTAAAACTGTTGTTTTTGTTCCGAGTTTCCGAAACTTCGGCGTTTGCTTTGTATACCGGTAAGGACTGTAGGGTTTTATGTAAGCTTGAGCTTGCTGTGTTGTGAGCCTTTTCGTGTTTTATCTCTGTCTGTATATTAACATGTTTGGGTGTTTTTGTATTTGTCAATGCGTCAACGCAAGAACGGATTGAGATTAAAACTTGGCAAATGGATATACCATTAACTGAGTTAGAACACTTTTATATGATACTTTTTAACCGGCGACAAAAAAGGAGGAATTTCTCAATTCGACATGTATATTTTTATGTATGACCACAAGTAACTTTTTATAGTGGCCCAACTTCAATTTTTTTTATTTTATTTTGAAAGTGTGTACCTCAAAGTTGAATCACTTAAATTGAAATATAATATCTACCCCTAAAAGTAGAAAACTGAGTAAAAAATATATTTTTTCTGGAAAGGTGATATCCCAAGGGTGGTACCATGATAAGGAAACCATAATCTGATGATGGGATCGTAGAGAAATCGATTCATCGGATATTATAGGTATACATTTAGCGATTTTGGTATTTTCATCAATAATGCAATCATTTGCACTCGTTTATATATATTATAACATATTACACATGCAATAAGTGTTCCCATACAACAAACGTGTTTTTTGCGATAATGGTACGGAACCCTTCATGCGCGAGTCTAACATGCACTTGTCCGGTTTTTTTTTCATTTATTATAATATTTAGCAAGATCGAAAGACTAAAATCACAAAATCAAACCCAACTATTCTCATCAAATTCTCAATAAAGTAAAAGTCACAATAGCACACGACAATTTTCCGCAAGTAAATCGTACCATTTCTACAAAACCGTCAGCTTACCGTCTAATTGCGTACATATTAAGGGGACATGCGTTACGATGCGGTGACGTGCGAATTCAACGTAACTCATTCAAATCGTGTGGAAGTGGGACAAGACATTCGCGGAGAAAGCCACGTTATCGGCGCGAGCGCAAAGAGCTTTGAAGTTATCGATCACGGGTAGGGGGACCATGACATGAGTAAAAAAAATAAGGATAATTTTGTAAGTCTATTAATACGTTTGTTTGAAAATTACATTTTTATGGATTGAACAGAACTCACAATTTTTTTATTTATGTTTTGGTTTGGAAATCATCCAATGACTTTGCTCGCTCTGGGTGAAGCGGGAGGGTTCAGACCTTTACTGACTAAAATTCATCCGTCCCTTCAGTTGCTTATGCCAAGGCTGCTATAACATTCTACCAAATTTATCCGCGACCCGAATGGAATTCACACTAGGATTCCATGAGTCGTAAAATCCAGACAAGAGTGGTGATGGAATTTGGTACAGAATAAGCTTCCCACACTATTTCTAATCACTACAACTGAAAGCAGAATTAATTGTGACGATAAGCAGTAAATTGCGAAGTTAATGAAGCTTCAAAATTCACGGTGAAACGGTAGCTGGGTTCAATGTAAAGTCCATCATTTATATCTTGTTATTCTTCCTCTTACTTACGAAATGGAAAGAAATATCGCAAAATATAACTTCATAAAGATTCTAGGCAAATATCACTCCCCGAACCTTAAAACGATACTCAAGGCGCTTGGACCCAGAAGTTCCCTTCACACAGTGATGTCGTTATGAAATGCTTTAAGCACTATTGCTTCATACCTTGGACATATATCTAAACTATTTTTATCGACTTAAAAAAAGGAGATAATCAATTCGACACGTTTGTATGTAATATTGTTGGAATTGCACAATATTCACATATGTTACTCTGTATCTAGATCTAAAACACGTGTCACAAATTTATTATTTAAGTGTATGTATGTTTTTGTGTATTTTGATCCACGCATTTCTCCGAAACTACCTATCGGACCGTGATCGTCTTTTTATTGGATTAAGTATCTCTCAACTTAGGAACAGTGCAATTTTCATCAATACCGGTTGAACAGTTTTTAAGATATGGAACATACAACCGAACTCCATAACGACAAACAGCGCGAAAGTAAAAATTAAGTTATTATAGGTATTTTATCAATTCTTGAGTTACCTTCCTGACTTTACAATTTTTAATGATAAGGTTCCTAAATATAAAAAGAGAGCAATAAAATGTTTTGTTGTTGAAGGTGTTGAAATCGATAAAAAACAGGTACGAAAGACACCGACTTCCGAAACGAAAGTTATTTGAGCACTTTTTAGTGTTTTGCTTTAGAAGGCGCTTTATTATTTGTGAAAAAGTTTTGTAGCTTTCTTTTCCTTACCCCATTAATGCGTAAAAAAGTTATCCCAAACTCAAACCTCTAAAAATTACTAACATGGAAATAATACTGATTTTCGATTTACTGCACGTTTACTAATAAGGAGGACAGTATTTTGTCCCGTGTTTTAGTATTATAAACACAGCCACATCTTCCGAGTCTCGTGGAAGGGCGCGGTAAGTCGCTAACGCCGCGGTGAAAGTTTGTAGCAACCGCAACTGAAACACCGCTTCAGTACTAGCACATAATTTACATTTTATTTACTCCTGTTATGGCGTGCAGCATTACGTACCGCTAAAAGATAGGTACAGGAAAAATGCAAACGTTTATGTGTGTTTGTAAACAAGATACAGGGTTCGGAACCATATACCACTGAGAATTTTTCACCATCGAACACAAAATTGCTTACGACCAAGTAAGATAGTGGCCAAAAACGCGAGGCTATCAATAAAAAAGTAAAATATTTATTTTGTTGGACGTACTATAAAGGAAAATATCGTGAAGAAAGTAATAAATGCTTGTATGTAATTGTAATTACTGTAATTTTCTCACTGTCTTTCTAGGTTCTAAATACAGAACCTGGCACTCAAAAGCAATCCTTTGTATTGGTTATTGCATACAAACCTCTTTATTTATAAACTATTGTTACATTCAATCATACGTCGTTCATAAAACACTATTAACAAGGGATATGATTTCAAACAACTATAACTTCCAAAAACTTTTTGTACACATAACCCGCAGGCTTATTACGTAAGAAACAGCAATCGGCAATCATCGCTCGATCCAACGCTTTATGTCATAAAAGTCGGCATTAATTACAGTGTAGGTATGGTGAGTTCTACACAATCGTTTGCCAATCGCTCCTTGAATCAAACGCTATTATTTATAAAAAAAAAACGCCATCCAATACTTCTGTATTATTGAAGAGCGCTAAAATCGCTTTCGTTTTGCTTTTGCAAGTTATGTAATAAGCCTGCAGATTCTGTAATCTCATAACCAATAAATCGTAGCTAGGGGTCGTGGTTTCGATTCTCGGCTAATGAGATAAAGACCCGTTTTCGAGAATAACTCGGCCAGTTAAAGTTAACTTTAAGTCGTGGTTCAGTTTAAATGTTGGTTAGAGCCTTATGTGTACGACTGAATTGTTTTCAGAACTGAAAAGTAGGTCTTGGAAGATTTAACTATGGATGGAATGTATAGGTAAGTAGGTACTGTGAAGTAACCTTTAGGTAGAATGCAAACTGACTGAAAAAAACGTCTGGCTGATTTATAACACTCATTTGAATTTAGAATCAGTTTAAAATAAAAGAGCCTATGGGTTTTTTACAAGCAACATTTTTTTATTTAATTTGCAATGTACGTATGTATGTATGAACGAGTGTTCAACTCAAATCTTGCAGTTTTAAAGCAGTTATCCTCAACCGATTAAGATGAACTTTGCTTACACGTTTGGTTTGGACAATGCACGGTAAGCTAAAAAGCTTGTTTAAAAAAAAGTTTTTTTAGTTGTAAACATTAATGTTTTGATGTTAAATTTAATAAAAAATCTATCTTTTTCCAATGACCTATCTCTTTTTTCTAAATATTTTTGGATCTATTTCTAGTCTCATCGAATGAAACTGACAAGATTTTCTGGCTTCCAACTACCCGTGACGACTGTAAAAGATCTAAAACGTATTTGAGAACCTTTCACTGCTTTTGTACCGTAAAACGGTTACTTCCTAAACCTTACTCCTTAGTAACGGATAGGTTAAAAGGTTTGTAAAAAATATAAATTTATTAATGATTCACGTATATTTGTGACACATGAATTTTCCTGTAATAGTTTAAATAGTTTTTCTTTAAAAAAATATTTAAACTATTACAGATATTTTTTCGCTATTTTGGATACTCCTCTAAAATGACTTGAATGTTTAAAAATATTTTTACACAGAAAAATTGATGGCTAGAATTTCTTCATAATTGATTATGAATTTAGAATATGAAAATCAAAGAATATTTTACATGCAAAACTGTCCAAAAGGAGGTTCAATATTGATATTCTGGCTCCGAGCGGGCGCACGGCCAGTACCGCGATAAACATTGGGGAATATATACGCCTTAAAATAAATAATTATAAAGTTCGGGCGTTGCTATTTTATTGGAACTTGATCGACCCGGTCCCTAAAGGTGTTTTGTTCACATCAATATTGTACCTACCTACTAAGTCGCAAGGATGTGGCAATGCGATACGTAAGTCTTTATTTGGCTCAAGGAAAAACCCAGTAAAGTGAAATGTATTGTGGTATAAACCTAATGTTTTCAATAAACAAAATAGCAATATGCTTATGAATGAGTCTTTATTTTATTTTATTAGTTTCTGACCGCGGCTTCACCCGTGTAAAAAGTGTTTTATCATCCCAAGCGAATACAAACTATCCTATGTCTGTCCCAGGGTCTTAAACTATCTCCATGCCAAATTTCATCCAAATCGGTTTTGAAGATCCAGAGATTACCCCCTACAACCTCACAAACTCACAAACTTTACCCCTTGATATTAGTATAGATTAATTGAATGGAGAGGGAGGGGAAGGCCAAAGAAAAGATTGATGGACTGTGTGAAGAGTGATATGAAAGAAAAGGGAGTGATGGTGTGACAGGGGACAGGACGATATGGAAGAAGAGAACGTGTTGCGCCGACCACAAGTAACAAGGTCAGGTAGAAAATGATGATTAAATTTAAAAAAAAAACAAACGAATTTTGATTATAAATACCCAAGAAAATACTTTTTCTTTCAAGACGAGTTTTAGTAAGCCAATCAAACAGCAAATAAAAGAATCATATTATCCTTTTAGGCATGCATGATTTTATCTTACTTCAATTTTAAACTAATTATACAATCATGCAAATCAACATATCAGATTTTTCCACTCACACGATACCAAAGGTGAATATCGACTTCAAAAACGACTAATAAAAGTCGCAAAAGACTTTAAATAATAAAGTGAACGCACACCTGCTAATTAGAGGGCTCCGGCAGATGTGGCAACGTTTGAAAGTTGACATATATCGCAAAAGCTGTAGGGCGAGAGACACTATTATCGTCCGTCGCATTTTAGTTTGAAAAATGGGTTAGAATTATGTGGTGTGTTTTCGAAGACTGTGTTTGTTTATTTATGTTTAGTTTCTAATGAATCATAGTCTACTAATATTATAAATGCGAAAGTTTGTGAGTGGGTGTGTGTGTGTTTGTATGTTTATTACTCAATCACGCCAGAACGGCTGAACGGCCAGGAATAGCATATCGAGATAATTTTCGACTTCCTCGCGGGCGAAGCCGCTGGCAGAAGCTAGTACTATAAATTCGAAAGTTTGGATGGATGCATGTTTGTTACTCAATCGCACCAGAATCGATGAACGGATCTGGATGAATTTTGGCACAGAGATAGATTATAGTCTGGAATAGCACATAGGCTTTTCATCCCGGCGGGCGAAGCCACTGGCAGTAGTTACTTTCATATTAAATTAATAAAAAATACTTTCAAACTAATATTATGTAGAAATAAAATTGTTTTTAAAAGATAGTCTCTGAAAGAACCCGATCATGAAAATTATGTAAGTGGCAGAAAGCTACACTAAGGCTGAGTATTTTCATCCTAGAAAAAAAAACCGTTTCCTGCGATAATCCTCCGGAGCTAAGCCGCGGAAAAACGCTTGTGGACTTAAAATGAAATAGTAAAAAGAATGAAATACAGTACTGTTTGTTTTTATACATTTTAACGTATTTAGTAGGGAAGCTACGGAAGTAATGACATCGGAACCGAAGTCGGAACCGGAAGTATTAATTTTTTTTTTTATCGAAATCGGAACCAAAGACGTGTTAAGAGAAAGCAGGTTTAATAAAATAAAATAGCACATACATTAATAATCAGCCTTTTTAATTCAGCTCAAACACAATACAGCTAACTAAGCCTTGAAAAAAAAAAAACAAGTTTTCTTAAATCGCAATCAGTATTATCTAAACAAGTTTGTACGCGTTGATTGCGGTCCGATAACCTCCGATTTAAAAGTTTCGGAAGCAAAATCAAAAATCGGAGGTTAAAAAAACTTTTTACAAAAATATACAATCGATTTCCAAATGATAACACTACAAAGTGAAAAATTACTTCAATTTCAGTAGTCGGTATACTTGTTTTTTTCCTCGTTTTCACCCGAATAACATGAAACTTGAACACAACCGGTGAAATTAGAGAGTACAAGGATGAACTGTACACATCTGCGTACCCGTTTGAATGCTCCAAACGTGTACGCAGACTGGCGGGATGTTACGTTATGAAATGGTGTAAACAATAAACAGTCATGCGATTGCAGCAATCCTGAGAGATTTGCCGTCATTTATTGAAGAGTTCTATTTTATACCTGCGAAGTTCTTCATCAGATCTTGATCAATTTTAAATGGGGCCACAAGAGATCCACCAGCGAATAAAATAAACATCAAATTCAGTTCACCTAGTAAAAAGTTGAGGTAACACACCTAAAAAAATACAGTCGAGAGAACCCCCTTTGTAGTCGGTTAATAGCAATTTTAAGTTGCGACTTTTTGGAAACGGAATCGAACCCCCGTGAGATCCCTAGTATTTAGGTAAGTCTATGTTTACTAATAAATAAATCTTTGTTAAGGTTTGTATAAAAGTTTAATTTGTAACTTATGCTATGTTATTGGCATGCTGTGTGTATGTATGCTTAGGTGCAAACTGTAAGCACAGCAAGCAATTGTTATTGAATAAATATAGAAATCGTTTCACATAAATTTTGTTGTTACTTAAACTTTAGCAAAATTTAAGAAACTCACTCGTTAATAAAACAAAATGCCGTAGGGTGAAATAATGGGGTCTATACAATAATTGTTTAACTTACCGTAAGTAACTTGAATCCACAGTTTTTAAATCGGTCTTTATACCCTAAAGGGCCAAAACTTGGGTTTTTTTAATCAACTTCAAAATGGAGGAGGTTTTTTATATTACTTTGTAGCTTTTATCAGCAAAGACTTCATTCACATGAATGTCTCAAATTATTCCATTGGGACCTGGGAATAAAATGTCCTAAACCAAGTCAAGTTCTATTTATGTTCGAAATTTCTTTCAAATCCGTTCAGTCGATGAAGTGTAGTAAATTAATAAACATCCAAGCATCCAGAATTACATACTACACAAAAGTCGGCTTTGACAGCTATAAACATACATATTAATAATTAAACTTGATGCTCGCAAATGATACTCGTTGTTATAGTGTATGTGTAACATAGTAATTAATTAGGATTATGAACTAGTTTTTTTTTTAACTTCATACTTACAAAGTTATCGCAATATGTAATATGAGAAACGTCATCGGACTTCTTAGATTGTCACGATTATAATTTACTAGCGGACGCCTCGCGGTTTCACCCGCGTAGTTCCCGTTTCCGTAGGAATACAGGGATAAAAAGTAGCCTATGTCACTCGGGGATAGTGTAGCTACCCAACGGCAATTTTTTTTTTAAATCGATCCAGCCGTTTCGGAGTCTATAAGGAACATAAATACTTTCTCTTTTATGTACAGAAGCAAGATTGATAGGACATACATAAACTCACGCTTTTTTCCATGGTGGCAAGATTCAACAGAACGCCACCGTCTACGATCCTTACATACCCCTTTTGCTTCATTAACTTTCATACAAAGTATGGAATTGTTAAAGAAAACCAGCGTGAAATAACACGAAAAGAATATCATATGTGCGATGAATATTATACTTGTTTCAGTAGACGTGGAGCATGAGAGTTTGGGGTCACATCAGTAATTCATACTTGATATACCGCCATCTTAAGTATTGCGCTAGACACCGAACATCTTAGCAATATTTATTGTTAGGAGTTTTGTTTCCTAAGAGTTTTCGTGAAAATTGTTCGTTCTGTGAATAAAAGTTTTAGTACTGCTGTAGAATGTTGGTGGATAAATACGAATAAAGAACTGTAGCTGGTTGCATATACGTAATTAACGAACAATAGAAAAACCCGTTGTGTCTCGCGTGGATATATGTTTCGGGCACTCATAGTATTAAAAAAGCCGAAAAAAATAGAGCTTAAGTCATTACCGGTAGTCAATTATCTGAAACCTGACACCAGTCTGGCCAAGGGGTATCGTGTTCGCCAGTTACTGGGTTGTGGAGGTCAGATAGGCAGTAGCAGTCCATGTAAAACACTAGTACTCAGGTGAATCCGGTTAGACTGTAAGCTGACACCAACATGGTTGAGGAAAGGCTAGGCAGACAGGCAAAAATACAGCCTGATGTCACCAGCCAAAGTTTTTCCAGACATTAGATAGCAATCAAAGGCTCGATTAATGCTAAACCGGCCAAGTGCGAGTAAGACTCGCGCACGATGGGTTCCATACCATTATCGCACAAAACGGCAAAAAAAACACGTTTGTTGTATGGGAGCCCCGCCTAAATATTTATTTTATTCTGTTTTTAGTTTTTATTTGTTGTTATAGTGGCAACAGAAATACATCATCTGTGAAAATTTCAACTGTCTAGCTATCACGATTCATGAAATACAGTGACAGACAGACAGACAGACAGACAGACAGACGGACCGTGGAGTCTTAGTAAAAGGGTCCCATTATAACCCTTTGGGTACGGAACTCTAAAAATCATCTTTTTATAAGTCTTAACTAAAAAACAAACTTTTTGGACTCTAAATTAGTAAAAGTAATATCCGACATCCAATGAGCCCAAACAAGATGGTGCTATCTAGTCTGGTTGTGGAGTTGCTATGGCCACCTTCCGGCTCCATCATGAATCCGTGGACAGGTGGACAGAATCGTATTATTTTAATGTCACCAAAGTAACATTCGCATTTGCTTTTTAATGTGCTATTTAATCCTTTTACTCCTTTTTATCTCAAACAACGCTTTCGCAAAATTTCAGTGTCTCTATGACACCCATTCTAGGTCCTTGAGATCATCGAAAAAACAAAAATTAAGTATTCATATGCATTCCACTTGCTTCTTTGACAAATCTTGCACGATTCAAGCAGCTTGGTTGTGGAATGTATTACCTATTGAAATAAGACGTGCTCAAAAATTGCCAACGTACAAGAAAAAGGTGAAGGAGCATTACCTTTCACTTTGATTTGTATTCTTCTCCTTTCTTTGTTATATATTTGATATGTAATATTGTATGTATGTATTTATATTATTAAGTCTAAGTAATATATTTTTTGATATTTTATACACTGACAGCAGTAATTTTTCTCCTATCGTTCAGTCTATCCAAAGGTTTGTCTGTAAGAGACTGCCTAGTGCGATAAGACCACCCATTGTACACTTGTGTTTGTGAACGTTTGTACTGTAGGTTTTTTTTGTAGTGTACAGTAAAGTATATAATAAATAAATAAGTACGACAAGTTTAAGCTGAATCGGATGAGAGGTATTTCTTGAATAATCGAATTCTAGTTGCCGGACATACACGCAAAGAAAGCAAGGTAATATAAAACTTGTGCAAATTTAATGAAACGGATTTTAAGTACATTTTTGGTCACAGAGTTATGCTGTGATAAAATTTCAACAGCAAAGTTTTTTTAAAACCTGTACATAAATGTTATGCCAAAACGTAAATCCAACACTAAGTACAAACACCCAACTGAATATACTTCAACAATAACTCGTTTATAAAACACTATCCGATATTACCTTACACTCCAATGTGTCAAACCGCGGGGCTTCAAAAGTACGAATTCTTAAAAATAATGGCTTTGAATAAAATAATAATGACAAGGACGATAATTGGTGGTGACACCCTACACGCGTCCTTAAATATCGAGTGTGCCTTTATAATTAGCAGAGAAAGTCCACGTTTGGGTAACCTTTCGAAATATTACGCATCACTCTTTTATGTGTACTTTGAAGGCCGTAAAGAACAATATTTCGTAAAAATATGCTTTGTTCCAATTGGGCCAAGAAAAGTTTAGCGAATGTATTGTAATTTTTTAGTAAATTTAAAGAAAAATGGACAGGAAAATGCTGCAGATGTTTTCACCAAGAGAAAATAGGTTTATATCTGGGTTTTGGTTTAAATTTAATACGCGTTAAAAGGATAAAAAAGACGCAGGCAACTTATTTTGATGCCTAATTTGTAATTTTCATGTAGTTGTGACGCATACTTTGTAGTGATTGTATTTAAGATTTTTTGTTATTTTTATGGTATGCGTCGTGCCTGGCGCAAATAAACAATTTTTCTTTCTTTCTTTTCTTTCACTAATATCCGCAATGAAAATATTACTCATTTGAATATGGAATATGGAATTTAACAAAAGTAAACTTTATACGCAGAGGGATAAAAATAAATATACCCAACTGACCGCCCCTGTGGTCTAGTAATCACAAGCACTACCGGGCTCAGCACGAGGCCCTAGGTTCAATTCTCGAGTTGTGCATTGTTATTGGGTTATTAAATCCGAAATTTCTCAGTCGCAGCCCAGTTACTGGAGTTTTGCGTCCCACCCATATTGCATGGGATTCTACCATGACTTTAAAAATGTGTGAGTACCTGCTATAGGTACTTAGGCATAACCCTTCGCGGAATACAGACAAGTACAGCTACCTTTCGACAGGTACTTCATTTGAATATCCCTTAACAATTCACCGCGGCGTCACGGTCTATTTCCCTAGGAACTTGGTGGAACTCCCGGCACGTTAAGTACAGGTTAGCGTGGCATGACACCGTATCTACTAAACGGTTTGTTAACATTTATTATAAAGGGTAATGACAAGTTGAATGGCTGCTTAGCCTGTGGAGGGATGCCTACTTCCTGTGATGTTTATAATGTACTGGATTGTCAACCGAAAACCCTATGATGAAGCTCTTTGGCTGATTTTTAAAAGCCTTTTACTTTGTTTCACAGTCGATGAAGCAGAGTTCAGAATATCTCGCTAGCTTGCTATAAAAGAGTCTGTATCTAGACATAGTAATATTCTATTAGCGATAATAATTGATGTAAAGTTAATACGCAAGGACTTGTCCACGGGATATTTCAATAGTGTTTTTCGCTTATATGATGTCGCTTTGTCTTTGAATCTAAGCAGGTGTCTAGCTATTGTGCTGTGTATGTACAATGTATTGTGTCTAAGGATGAAATATGATCAATAAAAGATGCTGACTAAGCAAAATTACAAACTGTGCATAAAACAAATGATCCTATAACGATGACATCGTCCTATAACGATTTCACTTTTTGTAAAGTAACAGTTTATGTTTCCTAGAGGAAGTAATACGTCATCAAGAAACTGAGAAAGTTTCTAAAATTTCTTAACTCTACAACGCTGTTTTCCTGTTACTAAATGTGCGCTGTCATTCTTAAAAATACTCCGAAAATTGCTCAACCCAAAATGATTCATGACACTTCTACGACAAACCACCACGCTATTATAAGTTACGAGCGTGGCAGTAAAAACACCACATTTTTGTAAACTACAAGGAAAAATATATCGGCCAAGTTTATGTCGGGGGCACCGTGAATGGTTCCGTAATTGGGATGAATGTATACATATTATGCGGCAGATTTTTTTTTTTCGACTGTAAAATAATATTTTTCACAGTATTTAAGTACAAAATGACCAGAATATTTATGAAGTTCTAACTTTAGAAGCGCTTATGTAATCAACTGTTGACTACAATTAAAAACCGGCCAAGTGCATGTCGGACTTCGCTCATTTAGGATGTACGGCATCCTAAATGAGCGAAGTCCGACATGCACTTGGAAAAAATGATTTATCAATATATTGGTATTTGTTAGTAAAATATACATAATAATAAATATTATCACCAAATCTCAAGTTATATCGTAGGTCAATGAGAAGCTAAAATGTTCTTCGGCACAAAATTTTGTGACGGACGATGGATAGACGGACACGTGAGTGCCAGCAATTAGGACTCCGTATGGACCCTTCGGGAACGGAAAACTAAAAAAAAATTGACAACATACATCATTGGTTAGCTGAACTTTACCAGTACATTCAATACATGTTCCAACGATATAGCGACAATAGTGTACCACGGACAGGAAGTGATACAAAGCTAGGTTTCGTTTTGGTAATTTTGTCTACGGAACCCTAAAAAGTTACAAAATGGCGGCCATGTTTGTTCGAATTTACATCTCCTGACACTTTTCGAACAAAGGCGACGAGAAGAGATATTAACACATTTTATTTTTATCTAAAGGAAGGTACAGTTAGCTGACCGGAAAGTTGGCGGAAACCTTTTCGAACTAATTTTGGAAAGTTTTCAGTTTTTCTCAGACAGCTGTATGAGAACGTGCTCTGAATTTAAGTGAGAGACTTCGTCGTAAATTGTTAATATGGCGTCTGCTGATTTTACAATACAATTATTTTTGCATTATATTTATAATCGGTAGTCTGTTTTTGTTATGATATGATTAAAAAATAATTTTATAAACTACTTGTTTATGACTTGAACTACGCGGCAATAAACATGGTTCAATGTCAGGTCCATAGAGCTTAATTTGATAAACCGTCGACAAAAAGGAAAACGAAGAATATGTCTACCTCTTAATTAGTACCTACCTTTGAATTTGCAAAGTTGTCAAGACCACCATTTTTGTCTATTGTGGTGTCTCAAGCACATTAGATGAACGTTCTATACTTTGGTCTTGGACTTGGATATTTAGTGACATACAAAATGAGGGCTAATCTATACTCTATAATGATACAGAAGCGTTAGAATTTCCCCGAGTACCAAGCTAAATCGAGTTCCAGCTATACCCGAATTAATTTTAATTGCCTGCCACACTGCCAACTATCAGCAGTTCTGTAACTTTGCCCACACCCCAGTGTTGCCAATTAGTGGGGGCTTGTATGAGGCAACGTGAGACGGTTTGGGAACTACGGGGGACTATGCGGGACTGGAGGACTGGGAGACTCGATGACGCTCTGGAAAAGTTTTTTTTGTTTGGGTTCTCTTATTGCTCACCCATAAGGAAGAAAGCGCAGATTACCAAAACACAATATGGGGCAAAATATTACATTTTATCTGAAATGTTGAAAGTTTGTTCGGCGATACTAGGTTTTTCATTGGTGTAACTTGAGCATGGAAGCTCATAGAAAAATATTACTAGATCTGCTGTTTCGTGATTCCAAATATGTCAATAATTCTATAAAAGTGCGTCCCTTCTGCTCAGGACGGTAGAATTCTTGTGAAGGTATTCGTATTGCACAACAATTCTAATATCCCAACACCTAAAAAAATTTGGGACTTATACTGGGACTTCTTCAAGCATTTCTTTATTTCCAGAATTCTTTGTCCTAAATTCTCATAGTGACCATTGTGGGGATCCTTTAGATTCAGAATCATTCAAAATACTAAAGAAAATCCGCAATTGCTGAGTCTAAGGAGCACCTTTGAAAGGATCATAGCAGTCTCCTGTTACAAAGGTGCTTCTGTAGTTTCTGCCTTTCTGCCGCGGGGAAAAGGCATGAGTTTATATAATAAAATATTGACCCCTAATGGGCTGCATCGTTCTAGAAACACCTTAAAAATAACCAATAATGGTCAATTTTCCCAAAACTTGTGCCTCCATCAGTCTATCCATTCGAGGAGCAGGCAGGAGCTACAATAAACACAATTTATGATCAACCAGTGCATTCCTCACACGTTCGTGCCATAACAAAACCCATCAGCATTGTTCACGAAGACCTATACAATTGGCTAACCCGAATAAATTGCAACCAACATAACCTGCCACCCCCAAAAGTTTCTCATAACCCTTATAAATTTAGCAATAATGTTGATTTTCCTTTAACTATGGGGTTTTTTATATGTTGGGAAAACCACAGCATCTTTGTTACTCCATGTTTTGGGGCTAACGGTAATTCAGGTTTGTACCTATGGTTTTGAACTTTGTTATATATTTCCTTTAAGATGAATGTTGAGATGAATGATTGGAAAGGCTTTTGTAAGTGATTAGATTGGTTGTGTGGGGCGACGATTAATTATGTCTTTCTGTATTGGCTAACCTTTATATTAAGAGTTCATTACTTTATATCAAATAAGAACCTTATTTGAGATGTTTTACCTTTTTTTCAAAAAAAATCTTTTGTCTTTACTTTGTAATTTTGAACAAGTCTCAATTTAAGTTTGTTTTCAGTTGAATGTGTAAATGATAAGAACACCTGGTGGGTGTTCCAAGTATAGCGTCACACGTGCATTGCCGTACATGTGTGTTGAAGTAATTTCCTCCACTAAATTCAACCTGGACTCAGCATTTAATTACTCCTATTACTAGTAAACTCCGTAATAAAACAATGTACCTATCCCAGTCATGTTTAGGCTTGTTAGAATTATTACGAGAATCCCTTTAAACCGACTTCCAAAACAAAACATTACAAAACGAAAAACACTTTATTTTCGGCAGTCAGTGTCTCTGGCACCTATTTTTTTCATTTTATTCCGAAGCCTACCTGCCGGTTTCATCACCAGATCAGTTCCATGGTACCATTTTCATTAGAACCATTTATTTAAATTTGTTTCATCAAGTCATTTAACTATTTGAGATATCTTACACACAAAACATACTTCTCATTGAGAATTTCCAGTGGCCATCTGTGGTCTTCCTCATCAGTTCCAATTCACCGCAAGATATTTTCTAAATGCAAATGCATGCCATGTTGATGAAAATACCAAAATCGCTATATCCCTAAAAAATTTGAGCAGTTCCCTCGATTTCCATGGAGTACCCTCATCAGATCCTGACTTTGTGACAATGGGACCACGTCGAGAGAAACCTAAAAATAATTTTCAAAATCGGTCAATAATTGAAGGAGTAATCGGTGAACTTGTTTGTTTTAGGGCTTTTGAACTACACTTGAGTACAAAAAAATAAGTAAATAGTACAAATAGGTAACTACATTCCCTTTCTTTAGGTGTAATCATTTTATGTCACATTTTAAAAACCAACAAATTCCACTTAAGCTTAAAATAAGCTCCATATTTTTACGTCAGTAAAAACAATAATTTAACTTAAATAATGCGGCATATTTTCCTTTTGTAAGTGTCGGTATCAAATGAAGAATGGCCACCTCAAGAGTATACCATTACAAACAAAAGAAAATCGAAATCGGTCCACAATCGACTGAGAAATCAGTGAACAAACACAAAAAAAAAAAAAAAACATAATGTCGAACATAGCACCTTTTTGGAAAGTCGGTTAAAAGTAGGCATCATATAGTATTTTTCTCCAAAACTTTTGTAACAAACAGCCAAAACTGATCTTGCCCCGAGATGTAACCAACTTACGTTTTGATAGAGTTATAAAGTTTTATCACACGATCTCATAAAACTTCAACTTTATTATGAGGCTAAAAACAAAGAGTTCAAGTTGTTTCTATAATCTACCGACAGACATTTTTTGAGACGTTTTCATCCAATAACTACGCCTCAGCTTGTCAGTCGAGCTCTCAGATCAAATAAAAAGCTAGACTGAAAAGCTAAGGCGAAATTTCGTTGTACGTGTGTGCGTGTAATTGTGTATGTATACGGCAAGGCGTAGTTTTAACCGGCGTCACCTTGTTGTTGGCAACGTTCCATTTTGACTTTTTATTTGATCTAAGCCTTACGATTGAACTTACTCATTATTAACCACAAATGAAAAGAGAAATTAAAAACTTTATTACAAGAAAATACAACCGCCTTCCAAATAAAAACATTACAAAGTGAAAAATAGCTTCAATTTCGGCAGTCGATGTTTTTTTTTTTATATGTCTTTGCACAGTTTGTGCATTTAGCCAGTGTCACGTTTAGAAGTTCTAGTTTCTTTAGTTTTGAGTCCAATGTCCTAGTAGGCCTCAGTAAAATGGCGGTAACTTTATTGGGAGCTTCCACGGAGTTTTGTCGACAACATGACCCTCATGTTCTACCGCTGTGTTTTACTTGCCCACACTCGTGCACGTTCACTAATATTATTAGAATAAAACACCACCATTTTGCCACTTTTAATATTCAATTCAACACAATTTTAGGAAAATAATACAGAAGCAACATAGACGCCATCACGTTCCCTCCAAAAAACCGAAGTCGGTGTTCCTGTTTGCCTTTTTTGACACCTACTTCCGAAATTTAAGTTATTTTTCACTTTGTAGTGTTTTTGAAGTCGGTTGTATTTTTTTCTCGATGTATTTTATATATGTAATTCACACCTACCTACCTTCGCGTATATAAATTAACACCATATGCCAATGTAGGTACCAATGTGATATAAACAATTGAATTTTAAATTGGCACCCTATCAGTGCCTACCAACATAAAGCTGGTACTGAAATGGTAATGTTCCACAGATTATTAAAGTCATAAACATTGCTTTTTCTTATCACACGTTATTAGAAGTCGGCACAGCACGTTTTCTTCTTCCACTATTCAACTCATATTATCATCCGACACGCTAACATTCACTATCTTTAAAGAGCAAGGAATAAAATAATATCAATTTAGAAAATGAAAAGAAAGAAATACATTTTTTACAACAGTTCATCAGTTACACACAAATAAAATTAAACGTGTATGAATCTATTTCTTTTGTAACCAGTTTTCTTATTTTGTTACTCAACCTACAATTTTAAACAAAAACTAACAATGCCTCAAAACTCAAATACGCCCTTCGTCTCACATTGGTCTGTCATTAACCTCGACTTAACGACTTCCTCCGACTTCAACACGACAATCCCAATACATAGACTCAAATTACGCCCGAAAAAGGGCAAAGCCTTACACCAGCCGTACCAGTCTTCATAAGGCCATTGCCCAAAAAGAAATACAGACAGGCAAAAGGAACAGATGCCTCTATACTTTGTGGCAAAGAAAATAATCTCCAAAAAATTCTTTCGGTGCTCATTAAACTATTTATAGTTGTATGGGTACCCTAAAAGTGTACTTCGGTAAACCGGCTAACTCACACACGCACACAGTCGTGGTAAGTACAGGTATATGACGAATGTGTGCGAGTGCGCTTGCGCGTCACTCACACATGGGCAAGTAGGGCGAAGGGAAATTTTGGCAATCATTTCGTGTTGTATTGGATGGGTGGAGGAACATTGTGCGTGGTTTTGCTTTTGCATCCATATCTTCATACTAATATTATAAATGTGAATGTAAGTTTGTTTGTTACGCTTTCACGCAAAAACTACTGAACCGATCATCATGAAACTTTGTACATATATTCTTGGAGGTATTAGAAGTAACTTAGGATACTTTTTATTAAAAAAGAAAAAAAAAAATATGGCTTCACTGCGAGCGAAGCCGCGTGTAAAAGCTAGTTATATATAATACAAAGTCGTGTTACTTACACCATTTATAACTCGAGAACGGCTGGATCGGTTTTCATGATCTTTGATATGTTGGATCCATATCCACCCCAAATAACAAAATAATAAGAATATTCAAATATCGGAAAAATTTAAAAAAATAATGATTAAGAAAAATAATTTCTCATACGTTTTGCGAACACAGCGCCATCTTGGATGACATGACATGTTATGAGTATAACATTGATGATGATATGACAGAAACAACACACGGACCGAAATTATCATAGCGTTGTATACAGGTTTCGGTAATGCCAGTAGATGGCGTTGTTGAATATTCTGAAATTCAAAACAAAGTCTGGTTAGTTACACCATTTTCCAATGCATTCGTTTGAGATGGTACGAAGTCCTCCGGAACAGCTTGAAATATTATTATAAATGCGAAACTTATCCAAATTTTGATAAAAAAAAGCCTAGCATGTTTTTTTGGTACACACAATGTAAGATGGATGGATGGACGTTAGTTCTGAATCACGCCAGAACGGCTGAACCGATCTGGATGAACTTTGGCACAGAGTTAATTTAAGTAGTCTGGAATAGCGCATAGGCCATTTTTTATCCCTATTAACTCTTTATAATGATCCCTTGGGATAACAACACACATTGGGATAAAAAAGCTACTCGTAGTTCAAATATATACGGAGTAAATATATTATTTATACGTTTGCATGTTTGGCTATCGAAAGTTAGCAATTTTCGACTTACAACGTATAATCAAAAGGTGCGTAAAGCTGTTGTACACCAATGATTTTCGAAGTGGGGAGCGCGTCTCACTAAGGGGGCGATGACAACATGTAAAGGAAGGCCTGAGTCCACGGGGCGAGTGCATAGTACTCTATCATCCACGCAAACAAGAACCTGGAACTGGGATTCATGTCCTAATCTTGTCATAAGCATACGTGTGCAAACAATAATCTTCCGCTAAACTAACATCTACCCCTCCTTTCTTAACCGTTTCCTTACGCTTACTTAACTTAAGAATTATTAAATATAACTGTTTGTTACCTAAATATAAATACGGTGGCGACTGCATTTTTATTTTAGGAGTAGGGAGGCGTCGTAAAAAAAACTTTGGGCAACCCTGTTCTACACTATCATGATTGGCAGACACTCATCTGTGACTTGCTACGGCGCAGTCATAGACGAGTGCTACGAAAACCTACGGCGTAGCACGAACTATTTCGTACACATCTCGTAGCGACAGCAATAGGCAAATATAAGTTAATTGTAAACTTGCGAGAGTTCTAATAGAAACTGCACCACGTTTTTATTTAACTTGCTTATTTTACTTAGTTTCTAATTGTCCTTTAAAATAAACGAATAATTTGAGAATATATTTCGTTTAAATAAACTATTACACCGCACAAAAAAAATAAAAAATTCACCAAAAATCGCACCTCCTTTTAGCGAACATACACTATTGCACCACGCCTGTATTGCTTCGTATAATGCACTCGTGTGTTAATATATTTGTATGAGTGTGTGCAGCCGTTCATTATTCGTAAGTACTAGAGGAGTAGACATGCACATGGCCATGTATAGCCATTTATGGCTATGTATGGGTGGAATTTGGCTGCTCCGAAGATACGTTACAATGAAGTTTTAAAAGTTTTATTATTTTTATGTTAGTGCATTAAGTTTTATAACTTTTGAATTGTTTTTTTGGTTAATTGGAGAATGAATTGTCATGTTTGATATAAATTAAACAAATATGAAGGTGTATTTTCTTTAAATAAAAGTATTGGCTTAATCAAATAAAATGAGTTCAGAAAACCACATTACCAAAATTATTATGTTACGTTCAGTTAACTCGCTGTAAGATGGAAATATTATAGTTTCATAAAGAAGCCCACTGCAAAATCGCTACATTCATTATAGCTTAAGTTACCGTTATACAACACTCTGGACACGAAACCTTAATTCTTTGTTAGGTTTAAACAAAATTATTTTGTGTACAATACACCGAAACAAATAAAATATGCAGAACTTGTTAAAAATAAGCATTACTTCGAGAAAGTTACTACAATAACTATTGTGCAGAAGTTGAAAATCGAGTAAAATCAAACCCCTGCTCGAGTTAAATGCAATGAAAATAACAAATTAAAGCGGTAACCAATGAATTTCAAGTAAGTCGACATCTCGTCGAATCGATAACTGTCAAGCATTAATTAATTAAATCACGAACGTTGACAGGGCCGGATCAGTTCGCATAAAGGTGGTGTACAATAATGTACATAACAATTAAATTAAATTGTTATGTATTTTTTTGTACATTAACTTTAGAGGTGAGACGGTACTTCACGCCTGAACAGCTGCTCAACTTGTATAAATCGTGGTTTCGGTCATGCATGGAGTTCTGCTCTCGTCTCTAGGATGGATCTGCCAAATACGAGCTTGATGCACTTGAGTCGACGGGCTAAAAGGCGTATTGGCAACGATGCACTGGTCGTGTCAAAGCTCCAGAGCCTCAAACATCGACGCCGAGTTGCCAGCCTGTCGGCTTTTTATCGGTTACATTTCGGGGAGTGTGCGACGGAACTGCACAATTTGATGCCGCCTAACCCTTTCCATCATCGGACTACAAGGCGTCCGCTTATGCGCCATCGGTACATGGTAGACATTCCTTCCATACGCACAAAGCGTTTTGCTAATACTTTCACTGTGCGCACAGCTAAGGAGTGGAAGTCCATTCCAGAGTCTTTATTCCCTGATATCTACAACCTTGGGGTCTTTAAATCAAATGTGAATAGGTTTCTTCTAGGCAAGCGCGCTTACCTGTAGACCACATCATCGCTTAACATCAGGCGAGATCAACGATTTATGTGCACAAATTGGTATAATAGCGTATCAATTGTGAGGATATTTAATTGTATAATTTTAATTGTATAGAATATCAGAACCCTGCTAATTTCGGATATGTACATGCCCTAGTACCTACTTATGTATGGGTATCCTACACATGTTTGGGGTGTTCGTAGACAGTCTGTTTTCCTTAAAAGTTTTAGGAATCGACCGGATTGTCTTCAGGAATTTTGTATACCAACTAAATTTTTGATTTAGTTTCAGTACAGTACACCAAGGCCCTCACTAATTCGTCCCTGCACCACACAGTCTCGTTCGAAGATCGCGCGACTGGTTGCCAAACAATTGCTTAATTAATATTATTGTCCGCAGTGAGCGACCCACTATAACTTCTAGTTGTATGATAGCGACACCTTGTGAGTACCTTGCGTTAGGAATAAAATTGAGAAAATGAGGGTAAGAGTCTTTAGTATGTGATTGCATGATGTTGTAAGAGGGTATGTAAAAAAGCCTTCATTTAAGTGCACAGCATTTGTGTAAATTACTGGGCTACTAAACTTACAGTAGGTACTCGCCAAACTTTTTGGCCGCCCTGAGTTGGCTTACCGATGCGCTGTCGCAAGGCACGGCGCGATGCAGATTTTGTATGATATTTACTACTGCGCATCCATTTTAGCCAACTTCAGGGCGGCCAAGAAGTTTGGCGAGTAATGTACTAGTAACAAATATTTAATTTCACTGAGGTTAGAAGCCAAATTCATAAGTTTTTATGTTCTCAATATGCGTCTTAATAAGTTTTGTCGTATTCATTTTATTCTAACACCAAAAATCTTTCTTCTCGAATTAGTTCCACCAAAGAACAGCAATAAAAAGGCATCGCCTCGAAATATCTCATTACTTCGATTGCGAGCTGGTCCAAACTGCATTTTTGGGTTCTAGAGAGCGCTACACCCATCCCTTTCTAACATGCATTTTAGAAAGAGAAGGGTGTAGTTTGACCTATGCGCCGGCGACCGATTTCGGGGCCGTTGCATTGAAATACACGTCCGTGCAATGATTTCTTTTTGTTTGATTTATGAAACTGTAGCAATATTTTTGGGAGCAGTGTATTTTGTTTCGTACGTACGTAATTGTTGTAACGGTTGATAATCGTGCGCTTGATAACGTTATTTATTTTTAATAAAGTATAAGGTAGTGATCCTTATGATACTCAGCTTCTTCCTCCTGTCGCTGGCACGACAGTTACTCAAATTTTGTGGGCCCAAACCTTTGTTGTCATCGCCGGTAGAACCCAGATGAGGCTCTCACAGGGACGTGAGGATTGGTAAAAGAAAATTGAGGCATATGCCCAGCAGTGGGTGAAGACTGCGGATGATGACGATGATGTGCACAAAACCCCACTTCTGCGTCGTGGTCGTTGACTGCTTGTTTAAATGCTGCGACGGCAGCATAAGTATGAGGTCGAGCACACTTGAGAATTAGATTGGATTAGATTTTCAGATAAAGTTCAGGAACCTCCATGTGGGCCACGGAAGGGAGATGGGGTGCCGATAATTTAAAGAAACCTTTGCATGTGTAATGAACTGAAGATTTGAATGAATTTAATGTAGGATCCTTATGGATATGAAATAAAAAGATGATATAGTAGATTGTTAGAGTATGCTGGTGTTATTAGGTCGGTCTTTGCCAATCTTATTAAAATCTGTAAGTTTCTACGCCGTTAGCAAATAAAACAAATACTTTGTTAGTTTGCATTGATATAAAAGAGTATCCATGGAGTTTGCAGATTCGTTTCCATATAGATCTACCTACGCTGCCTTTAGCTCTATCTGTTGGATTGAACGGCAGCTTGACAATTTCAAAAGTGTAAGTTTATGGTTTAATTAAAATATAAGATTTAACCTTTTGTGTGCCCGTATTTAGCGAAACTATAGAAAAGCCATTACGTCTAAAGCGTGGAGTCACGTCTTAAACTGACGAAAGGTTAAATTTCAGTTTAAGTCAACACAAAAGACTTTCTTTCAATGTTATACATGTCTACACTACTATATTCACTAAAAAACCAATAAATAATCCTAATAAAATCACTTAAATACCCACGAACTTCCATAAAATAACCCTGTAACTATTTATTTACCAACAGAACACTACCAAAAAGAATGACCAGTAAACACACGGAGGGTAGCGCTAAATCATCGGAACGTGTGATCCCTCCCTGAGGGGAGGTAAATCCTCCGCAGACCTCTGCTTACGTCATGGAGGGTTATGCCGTGTAAATACTACTATATTATTGAGTAATGCTTTTGAGAGGCTTACTGGCCAGTGGCTTGAGGGTATGATGTTAGTTTGGGGAATCAGATGTGATTTGACGGTAATTAAGTTACTTATTTGTATTAGAGGGAGAGAAGGTGATAACGTGAAGGTTGTCAGGACGGTATGAAAGAATAAAACGTGTTGCGGCGATCGCAAGGAACTTGGGACAAGGGCAGGAAGATCTATTACTTCGTGATCTACCTCTTAAATAACTGCTTCTTCTAAATTTATTTTGTTCGAATATGTTTTACATGAATCTTTGTTGAAATGAATGAAATGAATGAAATGAACGAAATGAATGAAATGAACGAAATGAACGAAATGAACGAAATGAACGAAATGAACGAAATGAACGAAATGAACGAAATGAACGAAATGAACGAAATGAACGAAATGAACGAAATGAACGAAATGAACGAAATGAACGAAATGAATGAAATGAATGAAATGAATGAAATGAATGAAATGAATGAAATGAATGAAATGAATGAAATGAATGAAATGAAATGAAATGTAATGAAATAATTTATTTGCTAAGAATGTAGGTACAAACATATGGTGTTAAGTAAGAGAAGGATCCAATACATTCTACCGTGAGGCATGCAAAATTTTTTTTTTTGAAATAGAATTAATTATAAAATAATTTATAAAACAAAAATGTATCTAATGTCAAATGAATAAGATAGTCAATAAAAAAATATAAATCATTCAATTTGTAAATTCATTCAGTGGTAAACAATGTCAAAAACAATTTGTTATGCAAGGACTTATTGCCGTGAGTACTGAGTAGGTAGGTACCTAATCATCCGTTTTTAAGGTCCGGTTTTTACCGTTCGGGTAAAAACGGGACTCTATTACTAAGACTCCACGACCCGTCTGTCTGTCTGACTGTCTGTCCGTCTGTCTGTCGGTCTATCTGTCTGTCCGTCTGTCACCAGGCTGGTGGTAGCTAGACAGTTGAAATTATCACAGATGATGTATTTCTGTTGCCGTTATAACAAAATATACTAAAAGCAGAATAGTATAAATATTTAAGTGGGGCTCCCATACAACAAACGTGATTATTTTGCCGTTTTTTTGCGATAATGGTACGGAACCCTTCATGCGCAAGTCCAACTCGCACTTGGCCAGATTTTTTATTTGCCAATTCGGACTAGGTATGTAAGAATGTCTGAAATAAAGATTTATTTTCTAAATAATATTATGTTACTCCAGAACTAACCTGTTATACATAGGTAGATACTGATAGGTACATTAAATGCCGATAAACTCTAGGTATACTTGATCTATAGTCAGAACTTACACTTATATGTACAAATCATAACTTACTGGCCTGTAAATGTAAACTATTGAAAGAGTTGACCACACGGTCAGACGGTTACACATGTACCACCTAATCTTTAAGGTTCCTATTAGATTTATGCTCTTTACAGCTGTGGATAAACATTCAAAACCAACTTGGATAAATAAGAAGCTCTTCAAATTCGATTCTTAAAACTACTTGTTACTCAAACACTCAAAGCAGTTGTAAATATTATAGGAAACTATTCAAAATATGTAAAATTCTACCGATCAGTTACAAACATAAGTATATTTTAGCAGTTAACCACCATGGCACCCAAGAGCATAACTTAACTAACTTAATCAACAACCATAACAAACGATCTATGGCTGCTGGCAGATTCAATGTACCCAGAGTCACTAATTACTTTGGTGACAGAACCTTAAAAAAAGGAATACCATATCTATTGAACAGTCTGCTGGCAGCTATTAGGAGTGAAACGAATAAAAACAGCTTTAAAAATAAAATAAAAAGATATTATTTAGAAATATGTCTTTAAATAATAATTAGCTTTAATTACGAAATTAAAGAATTAGTGTATGGAGACTCACCGACCCCACAGACAAACCATTACTACGGTTTTGTGGGGCCTAGTTTATAAGTTACTTACCATCATGTGAATATAAACAATTAAATAACGGTTTTCTACCATTGTTTTAAGTCCACGTGTTTCAAAACGTATCAATGAGAAAACGAAAAAAAAACTCTCTAAAGGAAAGTAGGAAAAGATCTAGTCTTTTTAGTTACATCGTTCGTGTTTATTTCTAAAAACAGAACACTGTACAATTATCAGCACCTATTCTAACTCGTAACCTACAACCAACTAACATAAACAAATGAACTGACTGCAAGCGCATGCAGTATTTACGTGAGCTAATAGTTGCGGTTGATCGATTACATGCGGGTTTAACTTCACTAACTAGGCGGAACTAGACTTTAAAGGTTAGTACTTAGCCAATAAACTCTAGAGTAGCCATTAGTTAAAGCGTTCATTAAACAAAAGTTAGGTTTTTAGTTACAGAACTTTATGTTTAATTCGCTTTTGAACCTAGGTTAAAGTTGTTCACTACATGAAAAAGTTTTATTTCGATTGTAAAAATTACTTATAATTGATTTTGTTTGCATAGGAATGGAACAAAACGAATTGTATACAAATATTAGGTCATGACGGGGCCAAAGGCAATAGTTTTGTTAATATCCTGTCCCAAAATGCTGTTGTCCATTGCTTTCTTACGCTGAAAATGTGTAAGGAATACTGGTCTTTGTTACATTAGCAGTACTAGCAATTTAATTATTAAATATTGATTATTCTTATTTTAATTTATAATTATGATTTTTATTTTCAATTTAATGTAGATACTGTTAATATTTAATTTAGCCCTGACTGAAATAAATTTCTCATTTCGTAATCAAACAACACGTTGCCTTAATATTTTCTGTAGGCGCTTAACTAAATTATCTCCAACCAAGACCTGTAATAATTTGATCATAAACTGTAAGATAATTCGGTTAGTTAAAGTCTAGCCGAAATATTAACTTGCTTTTACGTTAACTTAGAAATCATTTTTGCTTTATAGATTCGATTAAGTCCAGCTACCGTCTATTTTAGACAGTAATTGGCAAATAACTGACATTTAGTTGTCATTGTTTCATATGGTTGTGATTTAAATTATGCTTGGAATGGCCAGTGGATGGGTAAAGGCGATGTATATCTTATTAACGTAAATGATTGTGTAAACGCGTGGCCAGTTGGTTTCCCGCTTACTATATGCTTCAAGAAATGATTAGTGAGTTTTCTAGAAATCAAAGAGCTCTGACCTTGTTTTTGGAAAACAAAGCTGCATTTCTGATAAATCAGGATGAAATGAGTTTATGGGTCAGTTTTTAAATTGAGTACCTACATTAGAGTTAAGACCATGTCAAAACACTCTTAAATATCAAAATTATTCAGGTCTTCAGACTAAGGTAGAGGTTGACAACATCAAATTCTTAATACAAAAATACTCCCGCATGTACCTCAATACTATTCCTAAACGTACTTTACTCCATTGTTATCCAGCATCCGGTTATACGGTTTGATTGACTCGGCCTAGACTGTGAGACACAGGCTAGACGGGAATTTAAATCTGTAGTAAACAGATTATAATTGCCTGTGTGGTTTAACCGCTCAGCCAGCAATTCTAGGAAAATGGACAGCTGTCCCAGGAAAACTGGAGCAAACGCCCACGGCACGTTTTAGAGCAGAATTTTGCATTGCAAATGCGGATTGCAATGGTTAAATGGTTAGGCGAGCTGTAGATTTCAGATGCTGTTTCAAGTTTAAATAATTTCGCGAGGGTTATTAACGACATATCGATTAATCTGCGACGGACGTCCAATATGGTTTAAAAAAATACGTGCTTTTCTCGTTAGTTGTTAGAGGTGTATCAATTGTGTCACTATAAAACATAAAAGTCTTTGGTAAATCGTTCAGATGCACAGTGGATGAATTCGAAGAAGCAGAAGTTTTTTTAGACATTTTAATGATAGCAATACATTATAACTGTTTAAATTTGTGTTAGCTTGTGTATCAAGTTAACGAGATATACACTTGACTAATTAGAAGCCCAGGTATCTTATATGACAACATTTGTATAATTTATTGTACTTATAACAGTCTCATAACATAGCATAACACCACCCCTGTTAGGGGTTAAACACCTATAGTACACCGAAATTCCGTCAATTGTATTTAAAACAGTCTCAGAATGCTTTCACATTTAAAATCTCCGACACTACTCGACGATATTACTCAGTATTGATAAAACATCAATTTCCCAGATAAAGTCATATCGACGAGGCATCCGATCAATTGGGACATCTCGGATCCCGGAACCTTGGAAGAATCAATGTTAGAACGATATACAGACAGTTTTCCAATTCCTGGAGTTAACGGATCAAAGGGAAAATGCTCTGGAAGAGGTTTTTTATGTACACTGTATAAAGTGGTTCTGTAGTAATATAAGTTAAGTTGGGAGTGGATTCTAAGATTCCTAACGTATCAACACTTTGTACTGTGCTTAAGTTATAAATGTGAAAATCTGGATGTTTATAATTAGGTATGTGAGATGATATTAGTTTAATTGATCATAAACTTCATGCACAAAGGTACAGTGACGGACTTAATGCCTTAGGCATTCTCTACCAGTCAACTAAGGGTGGTGATCATACTTAAACGGCTGAATGGATTTAGGTGAAACCAGCCGCCTGATTGCGGAAGTGAATTCGGCAAGGCGTAGGGATAGACGGAAATCCACATCGCGTCTTTCATCTCGCATGTGATTGGTCGATTGATGGCGGTCAAACCCTTCACCTTGCTGCATTCACTTGCGCAATTATACTGTTGGAGTACACAGAGATAAGACGTGATTATATATGTTTTTTATGCTGGTATTAAGGTTTCTGAGGGATAATTTCTGACCTGTTCGTGGGCTAAGCCAATGGCGAAACTGTTTGACCTATAACTATCATATGATCACAGCATTTCAAATACCTGATACAGCGGAGCGAGCACAGCCTCTGTGATAGGGTTGAGTAAAGCATTATATCACGCTTTTTGCTCCCAAACTGTGATAAAAATGTGTGACTCAAGGCTATCACAGTAGGACGTGCTCGCCCCGCTGCAATAAGAAAAAATGTAGATATCTCCCAGAAATTGGGTTGCTGATTTGTAATGGCAAACATATTACTATTTAAATGTATTCTGAAATTTGCTACACCCGTTTAAAACCTACATACCATAAAATAATGCTAAAACAAAATCGAAACCCTCTATTAGAGCTTGCCCACCAAAAACACAACAAAGAGAAAACTCTAGCGACCAATTTCAAAATTAATAATATAGTATCGAGACAAAGCTGAACCAACCTAAATCCAATTACATTATTGGTTGAAAATCCAAAAAGTAATCTTTGTTTAAAATGTCGCGCCAATACGCTCGGGTTCCACAAATATTAGTCCGGTTCGCGGCTGGCTAGCTCGGTCAAACGGTTGCAATTGATTTTTCGTTACCGAATCTTCTTGGTTAGCATTAGAACTGGAACTGGCTGAAAATTGTTATTTCAATATGAGAAACCACATTATATTTAATACAATAGCTAAATCTGTCCATCATTTACCGAATGTATATACTCCAGCTACCGGTTTTAACGTTAAAAGGTTCACTCCAGTGTTTCTAATGGCGTATTCTTCGAGCCTTAAGTATCTTACCTGCTGATGATTAGCATCCTGCTTATCACTGCTGTCAGAAACTGTGGATCCCGTGGGCTTCTTGCAGAAGGTAGGGCAGTAGCGTCGACATAAACATCTGTGAAAGGGGAATTGGAATTAGTAATTGTTAGAGCGGTACCTTGTTATCACGATACAGGTTGGATTGATGACAAATATAACTTAACATATAACATCACGCCCGCCCGTATTCCTTGAAAAGTTAGGCAGAGGTGTGACATTAGAACACCCACATTGAACGAGTTATGTTTAAGTCCCATGTAATAGGAAGTTTATTCCCATCTATACTAAATTGGTAGGGTAGGGTAGGTAGGGTAGGTAGGGTAGGTAGGGTAGGTAGGGTAGGTAGGGTAGGTAGGGTAGGTAGGGTAGGTAGGGTAGGTAGGGTAGGTAGGGTAGGTAGGGTAGGTAGGGTAGGTAGGGTAGGTAGGGTAGGTAGGGTAGGTAGGGTAGGTAGGGTAGGTAGGGTAGGTAGGGTAGGTAGGGTAGGTAGGGTAGGTAGGGTAGGTAGGGTAGGTAGGGTAGGTAGGGTAGGTAGGGTAGGTAGGGTAGGTAGGGTAGGTAGGGTAGGTAGGGTAGGTAGGGTAGGTAGGGTAGGTAGGGTAGGTAGGGTAGGTAGGGTAGGTAGGGTAGGTAGGGTAGGTAGGGTAGGTAGGGTAGGTAGGGTAGGTAGGGTAGGTAGGGTAGGTAGGGTAGGTAGGGTAGGTAGGGTAGGTAGGGTAGGTAGGGTAGGTAGGGTAGGTAGGGTAGGTAGGGTAGGTAGGGTAGGTAGGGTAGGTAGGGTAGGTAGGGTAGGTAGGGTAGGTAGGGTAGGTAGGGTAGGTAGGGTAGGTAGGGTAGGTAGGGTAGGTAGGGTAGGTAGGGTAGGTAGGGTAGGTAGGGTAGGTAGGGTAGGTAGGGTAGGTAGGGTAGGTAGGGTAGGTAGGGTAGGTAGGGTAGGTAGGGTAGGTAGGGTAGGTAGGGTAGGTAGGGTAGGTAGGGTAGGTAGGGTAGGTAGGGTAGGTAGGGTAGGTAGGGTAGGTAGGGTAGGTAGGGTAGGTAGGGTAGGTAGGGTAGGTAGGGTAGGTAGGGTAGGTAGGGTAGGTAGGGTAGGTAGGGTAGGTAGGGTAGGTAGGGTAGGTAGGGTAGGTAGGGTAGGTAGGGTAGGTAGGGTAGGTAGGGTAGGTAGGGTAGGTAGGGTAGGTAGGGTAGGTAGGGTAGGTAGGGTAGGTAGGGTAGGTAGGGTAGGTAGGGTAGGTAGGGTAGGTAGGGTAGGTAGGGTAGGTAGGGTAGGTAGGGTAGGTAGGGTAGGTAGGGTAGGTAGGGTAGGTAGGGTAGGTAGGGTAGGTAGGGTAGGTAGGGTAGGTAGGGTAGGTAGGGTAGGTAGGGTAGGTAGGGTAGGTAGGGTAGGTAGGGTAGGTAGGGTAGGTAGCGTAGGTAGGGTAGGTAGGGTAGGTAGGGTAGGTAGGGTAGGTAGGGTAGGTAGGGTAGGTAGGGTAGGTAGGGTAGGTAGGGTAGGTAGGGTAGGTAGGGTAGGTAGGGTAGGTAGGGTAGGTAGGGTAGGTAGGGTAGGTAGGGTAGGTAGGGAAGCTTGGTAGGGTAGGTGGGTATGGACGATATGGTAAGGGTAGGTAGGTAGGTAGCCAGTTATCGGGAAGGAAGCCGCGGGGGTCAGCTAGTGTAATATAATTATAATCTTAAATGAATGGCATGATCTAATCTAATTGTTTATGTTACATTCATATTTAATCATTTGAGAATGAATCAAATTTGTTTACATATATTAAAATCAAGAATTATACGTATTAGTTGTGAATAGATAATTTAAATATGGAAATAAAATATAAACTGTAAGTACCTACGTCAAAAATAGTTAAGTGATTGATTTTTAATGTTACTGTTATATTTTTTAAATATTAATTAATTTCACATTGTTTTATAACATGATTGGAATCTATAATTAAACACATGATATTATTTAAAAAAATATGTTACATTCTAATTAAATCGATATTAAATGAATTTAACTTTACTGAAATCATAAATTGAAATGAAGATGTATGTGATCTGATTTCTTACTGAAATGGATTAGATATTAAGGAAATCATTGTCATATAGTTTGTTATAATTTTGGGAATAAACGGCTTATTATTATTACATAATGGGCGAGCCTATAGCCATCAACTGGCACAAGTAAGATCCAGGCTGCTTCTTCTAGATGGATAAACTCAATAACGCTTTGACCAACCTGGGAATCGAACCCAGGACCTCAGATGCTAAGCAGTAGGGCCTGCAACCAATAGACCAACGAGGCAGTTGGTTTGATCAAATGTATTTATTGAAATTGTGTAATTCATACCGTTCGCTGTCGCGTGTTACCGTTATGCCACGTAGTACCGCAAAAGCTTTTTTTGCTGAGTATATTGGAGTGGTAGATAGGGTATTGGTGAAAAGCGCAGCCTTTGACCAATTTCCTATCTAATTGGCCGCTGCGGTCGTTGGTGCATGACTGCTTAGAAAAAAACCTATTGATTCGTTATTTTCCATTTCTGGAACGAATATTTAAGACCTGTCAAAATGAAACGCAACTTAATTGGATTGTCATTTGCTAATCTATAATTCAACAAATCACAGCGTTCTATGACTACTCGACAACATGTAACATTAATTTTGAAATAATTTTCTTTTCAGAGACTCGAACTACTAGAATTCTGCAACTACGTTGGAAGATATAACAGAAGTCATGTAGTACTTTGAAAATAATGTATACTACGATACGACTCCACAATTTTAATCAAAGACGACCTTCACACAAACACCTACCTACCTTCTAGAACTTACTACAGAATATAGGTACGACGCCTATCATAACCTAACAATCTGTTTATTGCCTGACAAAAACGTAAACGGTCGACAATATCCAGCGACAACACTACATCCTGCTCTTCTCCTTTGTGTCGGACGTCGACAGTAAATTAGCGAACATAATAGCATCAACAACATCCTGCCGACACAGGCTGGCCAGGCAGGTTGGCGCCAAAATTTGTTATTAAAGGTAGAAGAGGGTAGTTTGATGTTCGTTTAATTGTTCGCTTCGACCTTAATGACGTTATAGGCTGTTAGTGGCGGTGAAAGGGAGTTTTTTTGGGGAATCCAGTATTTCGATTAACAGTCATTTAATTTTTATTGAGTTCTTGTCGTATCGATGATTACACATTAAATAAGTTTTGAAAAAAAAACAGCCACGGTGTCAGACAGTGTTAGCATTTGCCTCATAAAGGTATTTCAGACAAGAGATGAGGCATTGTTTAGGACATATTTAATATGAATTCATCTAGACGAATAAGAAGATTGAGCGTTGTTTAGGAAAATGTACCTGTAGTTTTTATGCATAAGCATGCATATTACGGTAGGCACTCGAGGGTAGTCGGGGGCAGTCGGAGTGTGACATTCAGCGCATTGAGACGTGTCAAGGTGTTCCCGTTTACTAATCTTTATGTGTTCAAGTCACCCTGTGAATATTTCACCGGTCACAACAGTACCTACACCGAAATGGTCATTAGAACGAACTAGTTAAAAGCTTAGTAGAAAATGTAGCAAAAACGTGTTAACCACACCGAGATAGTTGCTAACATTCTGACTCAAAAGGTCCTTTTAATGACCTCTTCAAATTAATGACCCAATGAAGAACCTACCACGCCTGGCTATCGGTTTGCTTGTCGAATGGTCACAGATTGATATTCGTAGTAGAAAGACGTTGATGTTCGAACTCTTTGTCAATTTTTACTTCTTTCATTATCTGGACAGCATTTCCTAACTGTGCCGGGTTTATTTTTTAGTCTAATGGGATATCAATACCAGTGTTTTACCTGAAGTAACGGATGACTAAACAAAACGGTCCACGGATTGTCCTCGGCAAATGAAAAAAAGAAGAAAGAAAAATAACTGTGTATGTAGCTTCGATCAACCCGTGAGGCTCTTTGTAATTAAAAATATAGCCTTTTCCTGACATCGACAGAAAATACTAAGGCACCCAGTATTACCTAGAGCTGATCCAGTTTCTCCAGTAGCACATAAAGGTACATGTTAAGCAGAGTAGATAGAATTCAATAAACAGTTTGGCCCTGTTCCAGCCGCTGCGCCACTGAATATATTTTAAAACGACTTAATTTTACTTCGGGGGCGCTCGACTGTTTAAGCTGAGACCAATTTAGGGGAAAAATTGGTCTGGACTTTTGGCTATTAGCTGATATTAAATTAGGAAGCTAGACATTCATCTGAAGCCTAAATTGCGAAAGAAAAGTCTTGATTTTCTCCTTGCCAAGAACTGGACACATAGACCTGGAAAACATAGTTCAGAAAGAATTTGCGACTAATATAGAGACTAAACTCGGGCGGGTAATAACAAGCAGTACCTTTGTGATGTTTCATCTGTATTCTTTTTGTTCTCTGTTAAGTTTTATGTGTGTACATAAATAAACAAGGTACAATCAATACATATTGTATTGTATTGTATTGTATATAGGCTCGCGCTTGACCACTATCTCACCTGATGGTAAGCGATGATGTGGTCCTAGAAGTAACCTATTCACTCTTGACTTAAAGACCCCTAGATTGTAGCTATCGGGAAACACAGACTCCGGCAGGGAATTCCACTCCTTAGCTGTACACATATAATAAATCTGTAGAAAAGTCGTTTTCGTACATCGAAAACATTTCCAAAAAAATAGCCCTGGTCTTAAAGGATAACCAACAGAATGTGTGCGTCTCGATGGCGCGACCACGGCGTTTTTTTTTTGAAAAAGGCTATGCTAAGATTTTGTAAAAACTTGTATAAAAGTTGGATTCCCAAAACCATAAATTTGTCAAAGTTATGGTTCAAAAGTTTTAAGGGTTTGAACGTGGCCGCGCCATTGAAACGCGGCGAACCGTGCGGCCATGGAGATCTTTAAAACTAAGCGTTGCATAGACCTGAAATTTAGGTAAATAACTGATTGAATTTGTAAAAATACAAAAAAAAATCCTAGGTTTATATTTCAGGAGCTGTTATACATTATCGCGTAGAAATAAGTTGTGGTTATCTATCAAAGAAAGAAGGTATTAGCGGTGTCTTTTTTTGGTAAACAACACCTATTAATATGTAGAATTACCGATAATGGGCAAAAAAGTTTTATTTTTCATAATATAAAACCTTCAATATGTTTTGAATGTTCCGATAGGGTGACCATGACTTATTGTTTACATAAAACTTTCCACCTGCAAGTATAGAAATTAAATGTCAAGGATTCTAAATTAAATTAAAATGAAACGATAACATACAAAATTGTTGTCTTCGTCGACCCGCTTAGTTTGGAAAACCCATGTGCATGGAAGCCTTGTAAATTCCCACAGTTTCTCACGTAGTAAGCAGGCCCATTTGTACTTAATTAGTTTTTTGTACTTTTTACATATTGAGAAAGTAATAAGATCACGCCGGACGTAATTAACTGAGAGGGCCGGGGCTCCAGTCATATACATCCAGTAAAAATGTGAACTCTTTAACACTTTCAATTTCTTTTGAGTATCATTTCACAGGTGAAGAATCTGTGCTACCGCACGAAGGAGAAGTTGGGGAGCTTTGTGTGAGTGAACTTTCTTCATCATATCGTTGGCCAAAAATCGTCTTGGAATTTCTCTTCAGTCTCATGAACAACCATGTTTATTTCTTTCAAAATCACATAAATCCCAGATTGTTTACTTAAACAAGATATAGGTACTTATCATTTCTTTCAAAACCACAAATCACAGATTGTTTACTTACAACATACCTATTGAATGTATTACCTATTGAAATAAGACGTGCTCAAACACTGCCAACATTTAAGAAAATGGTAAAGGAGCATTACCTCTCACTATAATTTGTATTCTTCTCCTTTCTCTGTCATATATTTGATATTTATTAGTATATTATATAGTATTGTATTTATGTATTTTATTTTATTATGTGTAAGTAATATTATTTATGATATATTGTAAACTGACAGCCCTAAATTCATCTCCTCTTGCTCAGTCCATCCAAAGGTTGTCTGTAAGAGATTGCCTAGTGCGATAAGACCGCCCATTGTACACTTGTTTTTTTTTAATGTTTGTCCTGTATGTTTTTTTGTGGTGTACAATAAAGTATATAATAATAATAATAATAATAACAAAGTTTTGATTAAAGAAAAGTGCTCACAATGTAGATGCATCTCAGAAATAACGAGCAAAGCAGCCACTTTCGAATTTTTGAAAAATTGTGCGTAACTTGAAGTATCACTTAGGTTTTGTTTCATAGCAATCGGTTCACTCTATCAAAAGTTATATGAATATAAAGTGTTCAAGAAGTAAAATCACAACATATCCGAACAGTTGAACTCCTTTTTTGATAGATGGCGTTGTGTATTTGAAGAAATTGGTAGGTAGGTAGGATAGGTAGGAAGGTAAGTAGGGTAGGTAGGAAGGTAAGTAGGGTAGAATAGAAACGCAAATTGAAGTACTCGGACAGTTGAACTCCATATGCGGTAGATGGCGTTGTGTATTTGAAGTCATTTTCTGAATGGCGGTGTTAAGATCCTCCGCAAAAGAATAACCCTAGAACAAAAGTTGGTATGTAGGTAGGGTAGGCAGGAAACCAAGAGGGGTAAGTAGAAAGGTCAGTAGGGTAGGCAGTCAGTTGACGGGAGCGAAGCCGGGGTTTATATAGTATTTACTAAAAAAGCACTGACAGCTCAATCAGCTGACAGCAGGGGGAAAAATTTTCCCTCGGTGGGTTCTCGTATTGGCGGGGGGGCTCATTAGCCGTGGCTTGGTCACCCGAGGAGACGCTGCTAATTAGGGCTTTTGCCGTTTAAGCCGACGACGAGACGTAGCGGCCAACAAGTAGGTTGCGGTGCCGCTTGGGTGACATCGCAACTGAGGTGGGCCACGATGTCGTATGGGACGCATCACGGCTGAGGGTTTGGAGACCGCGGCAGGAGAGGAGTGCCGTTCTCCTTACCTACCGCGGGTTGGAAGCCACCGTCTGAAGGTGGATGTAGTGGAGCCACAGGGGAGGAGGAGTGTTGTATAGCTGGCCGGTCTCCTTATCCCCTGCGGCCGAAAATTGGTAGGTGGCGGGGCCACTGACCTGATCCGTCACAGGGGGATCAAGGATGCGATACACGGGGTAGTCTGGCGCCCATGTGCAGGTTTGGTCCCTGGGCTGATCACGGCTTGCAACGTGCCCCAGAGGGTCCGGTAACGGACAGCCGCGGCGAGTTCACGGATGAGTGCTAACGCGTGCCCGTGTTCCCGCCATAAGCGCACGGTAGGACACCGTGGAATCCTACATAACTGCGCTATCTCCCCGTGACAGTACAGTATGATGAGCATTTCTCCACGCAAAAAAAAGGGTGAACATTTTAGGCTCACTCTAATCTAATCTTCTAGTCCTTGTATGCATATTTTATGTTCTCAAACTATCCTTCATATGTACTAACTCAGTTAAATTATTGATTTAACTGAGCTAGTACAGTTTAACAGGTACAACATTCTATATTGAATTCGTTTTATTTTGTTGTTGAGTGAAAAGTAGCCCTAAAAAGCAGATTTTCATTGTTAGTTAACATTGTATCTTCAAAATGGCTAAGGTATAGACTGAATATTTGATAGGGTTACATGTTAGTTCTGTGATAACAAATACTTTTCATTTCTTTTTCTCCTGAAAGAGATAATAAAAACGTTAAATACAAGATCATGGGAAAGTGTTTTTTTTTGTGAGTTTCAGATTCATTTAAACTTTACTTACTCAATATGAATTCCTCTTCATTGGTTATCAGAAAAGATACCCAGTCGAGTTTCCTATTTGAGGCAAGGCTTTTCCCAGCTGTGTGACAGTACAGGCTAAACACAACCATAACAATAGGAACCGCTAACTATCAACCCTTCTTCTTCGTTTCGATGATTCCTTCTTATTTTCAACCGAGTTCAAAAAAGAAGGAGGTTCTCAATTCAACTGTAAGTTTTTTTGTATGTTTTTTTACGTGTGTGTTATGCGATCACTCCGCCAATTGTGGACCGATTTATGTGTTTGAAAGGGTAGACTCCCGAAATGGTCCCATTGTCACCAAATCAGAATCTGATGATGGGATCCAATTTTATTTGGCAGTCGGTGTAATTTTCAATAAAAAAAACCAGAGTGCGAGTCGGACTCGCGCACCGAGGGTTCTGTTGAGTATTTCATATGAATTTCAATTTAATACCTCTACTATATGATGTAACTAAAAATTTACGGACTTCGCAATTTTTCCTTAATCTGTGCTATAAGACGTTGCTTCGTACCAAATTTCAAGATTCTGAGTTCACGAGAAGTATCTTTAAGTAGGTTCTGATTTCCTTGCGAGAGTCGAAAATTTGTGGAAATTTGCGGCATAAACGGCTGTATCTTTTGATTGCGTTGGCTTAGAAGATTGATTTTTCACAGCTCTAAGGGACAATAGACTTGAGTATTTGATATAAATTTCAGCTTGATACCTCCACGCGTTCCTGACAGACAGACGGACAACAAAGTGATCCTATAAGGGTACCGTTTTTTCCTTTCGAGTTACGGAACCCTTAAAATAATAATAAAACTTTGCCCTTCACTAAGAATTTCTTCCTGTATCGTGGTTGCGTTTACAAACATTAAATTCACCTACACAAGACACCCAGATCCAGATCAACTATCTGTTGGCCATACAAATATTTGTTCCGTGTGGGAATCAAACCCGCGACACGCAGCACAGCAGCCGATGCCTCAACAATCGCCAATACGGCAACCGTGTCGTCATTTGATTTTCGACCAGAACTCAGCCATGTCGATGGCCTTAAGTAGCCCATGGCAGTTTATGGCCAGCTGGAAGCTTTTCTGTGCGCTCAACATAGTCAGCTGGAGGTATTTCAGGAACACCAGTTTCTTGCGTGCTTGGCTAGGACTGTTGACGTTCATTATTTTAGTCGACTTAAGGACACTGTGCCGACTCTTTAATCGTCTCCTTGGTTGCTTCATATGGACCTATAAGGATGAAAAGTGCAGTCACACTCTACCAAAACAGAAAAGGCATTTTTTTGTAGGCAGCAGAATTACAACTTTTCGCGATTAGTAGGAATAATCTATACTTTAATTTCTATACAAAATATAAAATCAGCTGTGGATAATTTAACTTCTTCTACAAAAACTAGCCATTTGAGTTTTGAGAGAGTATGACTGCACTTTTGACCCTTGACTGTACAGTGGGTGTCGTTTGTTAGACTCCTATTTGTCCTTTTTGAAGGAGCAGGCAACTTCTCTTCAAACCACCGGAGAGGCTATTCCTGCAAGCGGGTATAGTGCAACGAGTGGAATTGGTTTTAAGCTGCCAGTTTTTATTCTGTATGTCTCATTTAGAGCCGCATCTACTTTTTGGGCATGAGCAGATCAAACTCTCACCGTTTCACAAAGTGTAACAATGAAGAATTTCAATAGAACTCAAAATAAAAAATTAAGGCAACCTTTCCCACATATAAAACCCAATAAATAGAGAACCTTTTAAAGAAAGGTTCTTACATCAATAATTCTAATAAGGCGAGAACACCCTTTGTCAGCTTTTAACAGAAGAAACATACGTTACCTGACCCGAAATAATGTCGCCCAGCGTGGGACACAATCACATGCTTCTGAATTCAGTCTTTTGTATGATTTGGTTATGCAAATACTCATTGTTTAAGCTTGTGATAATATATTATTTGAAACGAGCAGAACAGGTCCTATATATATTAATTATGAGTACGTTCAGAGTTTCGAAAACGTTGCTGTAGTACTTATGAGGAAACCTCAAGTCAAATAATATTATGATGCTTAAACTAAGTTATTAAATGAATTGACATAATGGTGTACACGTATACAATAATGAAAACCACTTTGAGTTACAACAATTTTGAAATGCTATTGTACTATACATTGTGTCCCACTTTGGGCGCCAATAACCATACAATGGCTGCCAACATTGCACACATGATGAGTTTAACACATAAACATGTAGAACACTACTCTTGCCAGTGATTTGATAGTCTGAAAAGGCTCATGATACTGGTCCGTATAAAAAGGGAATGCTCTCAAGGCAGAAGGTTGTTGGAAGCAGCATATACCGGTCCACACTGCAGAAGACCGAATAACCTGGAGCCGCGTAACTTGGAACCGCATAACTTGAGACGACAAAAACATGAGGAAAAAAGCATGAATAACTACAACAAACTCGAAATCAATAGCCACTCCCAGCCACTCCTATCATAAATAATGGCAACAAATAAAAAAAACTTTTTCCTTTTGATTTGAACACAGTTTTATTATGTCAGGCACACAAAGAGGCTAAGAGACTTAGTAATGTTACCCTTTGAAAAAACCGACGATTTACGTGTCGCGCACGTAGATAAATGTTTGCCTCTAACTGTATTATACTGAGTATGCCTCTTATACTGTTTTAAATATTAATCCGCCGTAGACATTGTGGTAGTAAAACAATAAATATTTTAGCTGAAAGACATCCACTGCTCCTCCCACAAGCTAACTTGTCCTGTCTATGGCCACTTAAGTTTATCAATTCTTCGGTCCATGTCGGTAGCTTTGATCATCCTGCAGAATTATGTGCAAAGGCTGAAAGTTCCTCAAAATGCAATAGAAAAGGCTACACTCGGGGTATCCTTGCATGATCGAATAATCAGAAGTTAAGAGATCCACAGGAGCATTAAACTTAAAAAGATCATAAAACCATTACACAGATGAGACATGGCAGGCATTAAGTCCGCCTTTGTGCTAGTGCATATAGTTTTAATAAATAAATACATGAAAAAAGATCCAATAATAAGATTTCCAAAACCTAATTCAGTCTACTAACAAATTTCACGGATAATACTGATCTAAGAAGAAAAACTATTAACACTTCCTTAAGTCAGACCTCTGACCCTCTCAGATAGCATCCTCTGACCCGCCGTATATTTAACACAATAGAGCCTGAATGGACTGAACGGAACACAATTAAGGACGGGTCAACCCGGCCTTATCGAGTTACTGTAAACCCTGTTAGGTGATAGATTGTGTATAAGTGTTATATGCTACTGGCTACGGTTTGAAACTTTTTATTATTATGAAGACAAAAGTTATCGTGGTTTTGTAGTATTTTTGAAAAGCAAACTTCTTTACCCGCGTTCAGTGATTTTTGGTGGTGGAAAAGGAAAAAGTTATAGGTTCGCGTCATGCTAATGTGACAGCGTCGTCATCAAACATACTAAGTTTTAACACAAAAACTAGTAACACTTCTGGCGGTAGTCCTATTATTTTTTATTTTCCAGGTGTTGGAATTTATGAAAATGAGAAACGTCACAAGTAACATTGTTAGATAAAAGATATTTGACCTGCGTTTAGTCTTGACTCAGGTTTTTATTTTCATTCAGATGAAAAAATCTCGTTTTGAGCTCGACTTTTTACACAATAGGAACTCGATCCAACAACTTTTCTATATTTTGTGCCTGAAAAATAACTGCAGAAACAAAATACAACTACAAACGGCTTTGTGCAACAAAATAAAACATTAAAAAGCTCTTTAAACATTTTTAATATTTCGTGCGTTTCATAAAGCTCGAATGCAAAGGCTTAAACAAAAACTGCGACACACGGCCGCCCGTTTACTATGAAACAAAAAATTAGGTCGGTACACTCAACAAATCCAATAACTATTTGTAAGTCCATCCTCCCGTGTACAAGTACCCTCATCTTATACTTTCAAAATAACTATTGCATATTGCTCTCTATTATCGTCACGTAAGGTACAGTTTTCTTTGTCGCAAGAGCATAGGTGTACCAACAACCAATGGGTAGTGACAGGTTGTTAAGTAATATTCCGTTATTTGTCATAAGTCGTCCATTGAAAGGGGGATATATGGAGTAATATTTTCCTCCTTATATTTCCCTTGATACCTATTTCCTACATATTTGTCTTCTTATTACCGACTTCAAAAAAAATTAGGTAATCAATTCGACACGTATGTATGTAATTTTGTTAGATTTGCACAGTATTCACATAATTTTACTCTGTATGGGCTTCTAAACACGTCTGCCAAATTTCATACATAAGTGAATGTATTTTTGTTTGTATGTATGTATGTAAGTTTGTTCTCGCATTTCTCCGAAACCACTTATCAGATCGTGAGCATTCTTTTTGAATTAGATTGAGTATTTCTCAACTTTCAGAACAGTGTATGTTTCATCAAAACCGGTTCAGCAGTTTTCAAGATATTGAACACTAGCGAACTCCTTCGCGACAAACAGAACGAATGTGTTAATTAAGGTATTACGGGTATTTTGCCAATCTTTCAGGTACCTTACATAGGAATTTGCTCACTTATTAGTGTAAATGACGTTAACAAGAAGAAAATCATGCTGTGCAGTCGGAGGATACATCTGGTTTTGGTCAGCCAGCTCGCGAATATGTATCCTCCAACTGCACAGCATGATTTTCTTCTTGTTTACGTCTTTATAGTTCACTTTTTAAGCAGTCGGAATTATAGTTGCATTATAAATAGCCTCCGCTAGAAAAATGAAGAAGAAATGGAATCACCATTGGTAAACATTTCCTAGCTACCTCGCACATCTCTGTTCTAAAATCACCCTAAGACATGAAAGTGGTACAATCTCGGATCATAAGCTGAGCTTGTACCGCTCCCGATTACATAACGTTTTGTATTTCTCTATAGGCAATACGTAATTTAGCTGTAGGGTAGTCGGAACATTGTCTGAAATATTACTGACAATTTTGTCTTAGATGTAAACTGTTTATTGGGAAAATTAGAGCTGGGGAAATGGAAATTAAATGGCTGTTGATTGTAGTCTAGATTAAGGAATAGGACCATTTGACGTATATATTAGTCAAACAGTATTTTTAGGATTTGTCTTTTTGTGGAAATATGTTAGAAACCCGAAATATTTTGGGTGAATTTAAAAGTATGTAATTGTAAATTGTGTGGAGTATTTAACAAAATAAAGCACTTTAGCTTGGTTGAAGTAATTTTAATGAAAGCTATTTTTTATGTCTACATAAAAATTTATTCTAAATTAGTCTATAGAAGCAAAAATCACATACTCCCGGTTCCTGAAAGGAGAATTTGAAGTTAAAAATACTTTAATGCTAAGGTCGGACGAGTTCTCATGCTAAATTAGAGTTTTGACAAGTTTTAAACTTCGAATTCTCAATTCAGAAAGCGAACATAATTTTTTTTTTTAACTCACCTGATAAGCAGCGTAGCGAAGAGCACCATGAGCAGCGGCAGCAATGTCCCGAAGCATGCCAGGAACAGAGTCTGCACATCCGAGTAGCCTGAGAACACAGACAAAACTGCGACAGTTCACATGACAGGGCAGCGCTCAATACTAGCTCGTACTGGCTCATCTGGTCTACACTTTGATCTTATACCGATTGACTAATAAGAGAAAAGATCTTGGACTGTTTTTGATCAGTTCCTTCTTGAACATAGACAAAACTGCAACAGTTCATATGACAGGGCAGCGCATAATTAGATTAGCACGTACTAGCTCATCTAAAATTTCTTGAAGAATATATATTCTTCAAGAGAGTTTAATTCTAAAACATCGTGTATTGCTCATGACAAAACTGCATAGACACATACACCACAATACTACATACACATTTACACCTAAGTGAGGCTACCGAACCACTTTTTAGGGTTCCGTACCCGAAGGGGCCTAACGAAACCCTATTGCTGTCACTCAAGTGTCCGTCTGTTTGTCGTCTGTCACAAAATTTTGTTCCGTAGAATTTTTTAACTGCCCATTGACCTATGAACTTGAAATTAGGTAAATTTATTATTACGTATATTTTACAAACAAATACTAATTAATTCTACATTAACAATAAAGTTATCTATTATTACTTTGTAAAAAAAAAGTAATCGCGATCAAGATGAGAAGAGCTGATTTAGTTTTTATACTACTATACTTATTTTAGAATAGCACTCCGCCCGCGACTTCGTTCGCGTTATTTCGTTTATCCTATAAATGATTTTCTTATGTGCAGTTAGTGAAGGCGACCAAAAATAAACTATTATTAAATCAATAAAAAATTGGGTATCGTAGATATACAGGGTTTATTGGATTTAACACCTCTTAAATCGTTTTTGGGGTTAGTTTCGAAAAACGTATAACGACAAGCTATGTTTATTGAGCTCGGTATTTATGTCAACCTTCAAATTTATTAACCCAAGAAATAAGATTCTTCATAAACACTTTCATTCTCCCTAAATCTTCTTTTGGGGGAATTAAAGGGGTAGTTTCAAAAAACTAATAATGATAACCGTAATTGTTTATCGGGGTTGGTATTTATTTCAAGTTTGATATTTATTTACCCAACAAATCAGATATTTCATACAAACTACCTCTAAATCGTCCTTTGGGGGGTAGTTTAAAAAAACTAATAATGACAACCTTTGCTGTTTATTTAGGTTGGTATTTATGTCAACTTTGAAGATTATTAACCCAAGAAATAAGATTCTTCATAAACACTTTAATTCCCCCTAAATCGTCTTCTGGGGGTAGTTTCAAAAAACTAATAATGATAATCATAATTGTTTATCGAGGTTGGTGTTACTGTCAAGTGTATATGTGTATGTCATATTTATTAACCCACGAAATCAGATATTTAATACAAACTTCAACACCCTCTAAATCGTCTTTTGGGGGTAGTTTCAAAAAACTATTAATAACAACATTTATTGTTTATTAGGTTGGTATTTAAGTCAAGTTTAAAATTTTGTTAACCTAAGAAATAAGATACTTCAAAAAAACTTTAACAACCCTAAATCGTCTTTTGGGGGTAGTTCCAAAAAATAATAATAACAACCTTCAATATTTATTAAGTTTAGTATTTGTGCCAAGTTTCAAGTTTACTGACCGAAGAAATCAGATTTTTCCATACAAACTTCAGCACCCTCTCAATCATCATTTGGGGGTAGCTTCGAAAAACTAATAATGGCAACTAATAATGGCTTTATCATTTACTTAGATTACTATTTTGCCAAGTTTCAAGAATTTTGGCTGACGGAATTAGATTTTTCATACAAACCTTCAAACCCCATTTTATCCCCCAACGGGTAGAATTTCCAAAAATCCTTTCTTAGTGCTCTTTTACGTCATTTGAGGAACATTTTTGCCAAATTTTATGCTTCTAGATTTAGTGGTTTTGACTGTGCATTGCTCGATCAGTCAGTAAGTCAGCCAGTTTCTTCTTTTATGTATTATAGCTGACCTCCGAGGCTTCGCTCCCGTCAGTTGGCCATCTACCTATCTACCCTACCTAACTATCCTACCTACCTACCCACCCACCTACCTCACCTACCTACCAACCTCCTCACCTGCCCTACCGATCAACCTACCTACACTACTCTATCACCTAATCACCTTCCCTACAGATCAACCTTCCTACCCTACTCTATTATACATACCTACCTACACTATCTTACATACCCTATTTACCCTACCCTACCTACATACCCATCTATCCTACTTACATACCCGCCTAGCCTACCTACTCTACCTCACCTACCTACCTACCAATTTGTTAAACTATTTATTTGAATAAGAATTAATACTACAATACGAATGTTACCAACTTTTGTTTCTACCGGCGATCTAATTAAATTTTAGAACACAAAAGCTGCTATTGAGACTTAACTATGATAGTGACATATATTCTCTCTTAGTCTTTTTTTTGTAGTTAATAATGAGTAAATAATCATTTAATACATAATTCTTACGTATCATCAACAGTTTTCTCAGCGCACGCCAAATAATGAATTATATAAGCAACATACTCGTATTGCTACGTTGGGTTACATTATTGCAATTTTCTTATGGATCTCTAATTGTTTTAGAAATAAATTATAGCCTATGTAACTCGAGGACATTTTTATTAAATCGTTAAAGTAGTTTCGGAGCCTATTCGGTACAAACAAACAAACAAAAAATCATTCCTCGTTATAATGTTGGTATAGATTTAGTACCATAGTAAATTTTCTTAATTCATTCCATGAGTAAGTACTAAATTCCCATCTATACTAATATAGTAATACTAATTTATCATACTAATATTATAAATGTGAATGTAAGTTTGTTTGTTACGCTTTCACGCAAAAACTACTGAACCGATCATCATGAAACTTTGTACATATATTCTTGGAGGTATTAGAAGTAACATAGGAAATCACAAAAAAAAATATATTTAATGGCTTCACTGCGAGCGAAGCTGCGGGTAAAAGCTAGTTAAGTAATAAACCCTCTTTTAAACTAACACCCTACAAACTTAAAGCGATTTCTAAAATGAACGAAAACCTGAAACTTTCAGAAATATACCCTAACTTTGAGGCGTTTGTAACGAAAGTGATCACAAATTTTTTACTTTACTTTTCAAGTTTACCTTTTCACATTTGAGACTTAGGACGCAGTTTTAGTCAAATATTATTCAGCATCGGTACATGTTGTGTTAATGTTTTCGACGACGCGCGATGCCTACACAGACCACTCGATCACTTCTAGTTGGCATGCCATAAATCAGAAAAATGGATATCACAATGCATCTGTCGGCTAAAACCCGTTGTATTTGATGTCATGTTGGATTTTTTGTTGTTGATTTTTTGATACCTACTTATGTTCAACAGTGAATGTGAGCCCCCGCAAACTGCAGACTTTTTATCGGCGGATAGTTTGGTCGGGCCTTTATTATGAGGAAGCAAGCAGGTGCGAACGATTCAGTAATGAATGTAATTTTCAACACGACCAAACTATCGGTCCATAAAAAGTCTGTAGTTTGCAGTTACTCAAAATCTATTTTTGAGGCAAACATCGCTTTTTTCGTGCTCAAATTTTATGTTTTGATGTAGTGTTCAATCGTTTGTTTTACCAAATAGATAAAATAAAATATATTTTTTTATCAAAAGAAAGCAAGTTATAAAAGTTGATACTAGTACTAACAACCTACGTATGTTGTATACATGGCATACACATCACGTCGAATGACTATCACTAACTAACAGGTAGTACTAAAATACAGTCAGTCATTTAAACAACTAACAAACATAAGCATAAACCAACCGACTGCAATGCCCTCTAGCACTTAGTTCACAAATAAACAATCTATCTCGTAGCAAGCGAATTTATTCCTTCGTTAATAAATGGGCTATTCAAAGTTCATAAACCCTTAACAGCTTTTAGTATGTGTACCGATGTGTTTTCATAAACAAACAGCGAAGAACCTTCATACGTGAAAGGTACACAGTAATGATCATAATAAAGGTTTCCAGGAATATCAAGTTCGGAGAAAAGCAATAGAGACGACGTAACTAGAAATTACTGGTGGAACGTGGGGAGATCGTATATTTTCATCGCTGTCTGACGCTCTGTTAGTGTCAATTATGTCTTTTTATCAGTTCGGTGGTAAGTGAACTCACGCGAGACATGTTCTGAGTCGCTTGCGGAAAAATATAGCAGAGAATTCAATAAAAAATACAGATTTCAATCATATCACGCCTGTTACCCAGTAACTGGGTTGTGAAAGTCAGAAAGACAGTCGCCCCACGTAATATAAAAAATATTTTATTTTGATTTTTTATTTTACATGGACTCGAACTTCCTAAATCACTGCAACTCCTAAAAGCCAGAATCAACAGTGGCAACATTCAGAAAAACGCTCAGGTAATGACGATCGACGAAACCCCGGAGAATGAATTTAACTGTCTTGGATCCCTCAACGAAATTAATTAGAAAATAATAACGGAGCCTCCATATCAAGCAGGAGACAGAAAAAACAAGGCCAGTAGGCACAAAGAGTCGTTTACAACTGGGATAAGCCCCTAGTTGCCTATAGGCTGACCGCTTAACTGAAACCGTTCGTAAGGTAGCAAGAGAGATGTCGACACACATCAGCGAGCTATCGACTGACAGGTCACTACACTCGCGTCGACACTAAGTATTCCTATGTACTTTTATGTTGTATGAAGTTTTAATAAATAAATGAATACACCCCAATTCATACTGTTCAGCTACTTCAGAATTGTCTCAGCTATGCAGTTGGACCACGATGCACCACGGATAAAAAAATATCATTAATATTAAAGGGTCCTAACATTGGAGCTGGTAACAAGGTTGATATTTGATTCCAATAATATATTATGTATGGCCGAAACGCATGAACGCACGGAAATTTGTTATAGTTTAAAAAAGTCCGTATAATAAATAACGCCGAATGCAGCCTGTACATTGTCCAACATAATATTGCGTTCATTCTGCCAAAGAATACGCTCCCATAAGATATGATGTGCAGATTGTCATATTCGCAGTCAGATGTAGAACACTGACATAAAGGCGAGCAGCAGAAAAATAATTTAATTTCAAAGTTGTCCTGTGAGAAATTGGGCAACTCAGTGATCCACGTCCAGCCATGTCCTGGTCAGCCGCTCACGAACGGATGGAAAGAATTGGTGGAGTTGTCGGCCCTTGATGGAATTACCCCACCTACATTGCCATTCGGATAAAAAATCCTTAAGTTTAAGTGATCTAGAGATTTTAACACGGTCACTCTGCATTAAAAAGTCCACGTCCATGGTCTCTCGTGGGGAATAGTACATTGCAGCACGTCCCTCAGTACTAACCTTCCTTTGTAATTAACGCTGACTTTGTAATTTACGTCGTATCGCACCTATGGTGGCCCTATCAACATACAACCCAAGTAAGTAGCCCCATAAATAGTCTTTAAAGGGAAAAAAGGTAGCCCGACGTAGATTTTGATATTCTCGTTAAGGCATAGAAGTTCTTTTTTGCTTTTTCATCGAATATTTTAATATAATCTATGAATGCAAAATTCCTCTCTAACACAGGGCTACGATAGCACACAGACCGTTTCCTTTTTACGGGAACGTTACTAAATTTAATAGTAGGACACGATTTAAAAATTACCTTTTAGAATTAGTTGATACGTTTTGTGCGGAGCAAAGCTTAGAACTATTTCGATCGCCCCGCTGAGATATTAATCGTAGGCAAGTGTCAGCCAATTTCTCGAGTCTCGAATCGCGAGAAAATCATCATAGCTTAAATTCCCCAACATAGTTGCAAAAAGGCAGACAGGCAGCACATAATATCACGCCTGTATTCCCCGAAGGGTTAGGCAGAGGTGCACGTATACACGAAGTACACCCATATTTTGTCATTTAAGTATCATGTAATGGGGGGCGGCATTGCTATGCTCGGAGTTTCCTTGCGTGATCGAATCAGAAATGTAGAGATCCGCAAGAGAACCAGGGTTACCGACACAGCCCGAAGAATTGCCAAACTTAAGTGGCAGTGGGCAGGGCACATTGCACGCAGAATGGATGGCCGTTGGGGCTGAAAATTTCTGGAGTAGCGACCGCGTACCGGAAAACGCAGCGTTGGAAGGCCTCCCTCTAGCTGGAGCGACAACCTGGTCAAGGCGGTGGATGCGAAACGCACAGGACTGGTCAGTGTGGCTACGCTTGAGGGAGGCCTATTTTCAGCAGTGGACGTCTTTCAGCTGAAATGATGAGTAGAGGGCGAGCCTATTGCGATCCACCAGGCACAAGTCCAAACACCAGGCTGCCACTAAGATATTTCAGATGGAAAACTAAATAATACTTTGCCCGACCCAGGAAGCTCAGCAGAAGCGATTACTACTACTTGTCCAACGAGACAGTCATTAGGGATGTTAACTGAAAATTTGTATTTTGTATAGATTAATAAAAAATATTAGATTCGTGTTTTTTCTTTTGACACGTAAACGTAAAGTGACGACTACATTATGCGTTGAAATAACGTGTGAAGTCCCGCCGTTAGTACACTTTTACTGACATAGTGACGACACAAGCCCCTACTTCTGAACTTTATCATTGTCAATTTTTATTTATTGGTGAAAGTAAAAATACGTGTCCAATATCATTTGATAATCTCACTGGAGGACTAAAGTTATCATTATCATTTTCAACTATAGTTATCATTTTTCTACCCTGGAAATGTACCTATTATCTCTTTTATCAGTTCAGTGACAGAATAGACAAGTCCCAAGTCACTCGAAGAAAAATATAGCAAAGATTTCTATAGAAAATGTGGGTATACATACAACAGAATTTATCAATATATAGATAGATAAAAAAATACGGTCAGTATCGTGCAGATACACACAAGGAAATTTGAACTCCATTTCTATATCATTACAGTTTTGGTTTCGCTACAGTAAAACTGAATTTGAATTGTAATAAATAGGGGAATATCGCAAATGTTTTGCAATTCAAGCTGGAGCAACGTTGTAGCGGTGCATAGTAATATGATATGCATATTTCTTGTACAAAGATCATTTTCTGCAGCAATGCATGGGTGCAATTAAATAAGAATAATGCTCCAGATAATGGTATCAAACTAACGGCACAACATGTAACATTCGATGAAGTACATATTCATATTTTTACAAGCTTTTATTTATATATTGCAATGTATGTATGTATGTAAGTGTGTTCTGGCCAAATCTTGCAACTGTATTTTAAAGCATTTATCCTCCACCGATTACGATTAAATTTTGCATACACGTTTAGTTTCGATGACAATACGTGGTTAGCTAAGTGACATCATCCTAAATCCTATATGGCAGACGGCATAAGATGGCGGACTAGTTATTTTTTGTGCCCTGCCATGATATGGGTATCAAATGAAAGGGTTTGCTGAGAAGAATATGAAAAAGCTTGTTTAAAATAAGATTTTTTAATAAATAATTTTATTAATCAATACGAACGAGTACAATTCAATAAAATATATTCAAATAAGATAAAGGAGGTTTAACTAAGAGCTGTTGTGATTTAGCATGGCAATAGCGGTCATTGTTCCTTCTACAATTATAGAAATTGTTGCTTCTTCAAACAATTGGCGCCCACGCATGGGTCTACAGGCTATATTATAGCCTGCTATATTATTATTATTTAATCAAAAATGGTTTCCAAAATAGTGCGTCTACTTCCTACCGCGGTGCGAATTTAAACTTTACACCCTACTAAAGCAATAAAGTTTAATGTTGCCTCACTACAAACACAAAAAATGCGTAAAACTTACTAACTTTATACAGCAGACTTCTAAACTCCACCGTTAAAGACCTACAACACGCTTCAAATAAGTCAATTTCCGATGTTCTTCGAGCCGAACATTCTAAACCTGGGCAGTCTTCCAATTGGCACCCAACATTGGACCGGTATATCTTGCGTCTGCTGAAAATCTCGGCTATTCCGTTACAGGCATCGATTGTACGTGACCAGGCTACCAATTAGCCGGCTGAGGAATTAGCCAATAATAAGCCGTAATGAAATTGTATTACTGGCAGTTTTTGCTTTGTCTGCTTTATTCGGTTCATTCGGCTTCTTATTTATTGGAACGTTTTATGAGGATTTATTGGGTTTATGTACCAAGTAGTGTTGTGTGAGGACGATGTTATTCATTATCAGACTCAAACAAATTTTCTCAGAATAAATAAAATACCCGCACGTCGAACTTCATACATTTAGGGTTCCGTACAAAACCGCAAAATCAAATAATATATAATATAATAGGAAAAATGAGGGCGTTTCAAAGAAAAAAACGATTTATCAATATATTTGTTAGTAAAAATACATAATAATAAACACCAAATTTGAAGTTTATATATAGTTCAATGAGAAGTTAAAAAAAATCTTCGGAACAAAATTTGTTAAAAAAGCTAACTTTGGTGGCTTCTCATTTCTTTATTTTCCAATATTTATTAATACAGTATATTACAGTATTTATTTACACAACGAGCTTTGAACAACAACAGGTACCCCACTTGATGGTGTAGGTCAATTTTCTTTATCCCGCTCCCCTTTAGCTGAATGGGAACCCCCTTAAAAACATTTTTTGACTATTTGCATAGATTTTCTTTTTTTTCTTTTTTTTTTTAAAAAAAACGTTACCCAACACTAGGAATTTCTTCCTGTATCGTGGGTGCAATTACAACAAACATATAAACTCACACACAATACCCAGAGCCGAAACAACTATCTGAAGGTCATACAAATATTTATTCCGTGCAGGAATCGACACGCAGCGCAGCAGTCAATAGCTCAACCACTGCGCCACCCGTGCGCCCGCAGCAACTTTGGGTCAAAAAGATGAAGTACTGTGAAATTTTGAAGACTGTAGGTCCAACCATTTGGCTGTAAAACCTGTGTGACAGACGATGGATAGACAGACGGACACGTTAGTGACAGCAATAGGGTTCCGTTTGTCCCTGAATCCTGAAAAGTGTCGAATAATTAGACCGACGTTTCAAGCTAAGAAAGAAGAATTTTCAAGAGAGTCCATGATTCCTGATTGGCTTCTATCAATCTCCCTAGGGAAAGGGTCCCACGTACGTTTGTCGGGTTCCAGTCAAACCATGAATGCAGCTAAACACCAGCGTTTTACATGGTGTGACTGCTAATCTGATTTCCACAACTCAGTAACAGGTTAACACAATACCACTTTGCAAGAATGCTCTCAGTTTTTGGCTACTGATTATCGTTTGTCCATGTTCAACAAATTATAGCAAAAACCAACAGCTAAACGTGCTTTTCAATGCACCGAAGAGACTCGATATGGCACTCTTCAAGCTACAAATGAATTGCTTTAATGAAGCCAATTAAAACAGTTCAGATGAACAGAAATTACCTCTTAAAACCTTCTTCACTACATATTATAAAACAAAGTCGTTTCCCGCTGTCTTTCTGTCCCTATGTCTTAGATCTTTCTTAGATCTTTAAAACTACGCAACGGATTTTGATGCGTTTTTTTTAATAGATAGTGTGATTCAAGAGGATTGTTTATAGGTATAATACACGCGGGCGAAGCCGCTGCAAAAGCTAGTATATTATAAAGGCAACATTTTGTAAGTATGTTTGTTAGTTCTTCACACTCAAACGGTTGAACGGATCTGGATAAATTTGACACAGAGATAGATTTTAGCCAGGAATATGTCCCCTCGGGATAATTTTCACGCGGGCGAAGCCGTTGGCAGAAGAAATCTGCTGGGTCATAGGTATCCTCTCTGTGAGAGAGGTAATGGGCCTTAATCCACCACGCTGGCCCAGTGCGGATTGGTGAATGACACATGTCTTCGAATTTTTGGTTCTAGGACATGCTATTTCCTCACGATGTTTTCCTTAACCGTTTCAAGAGCAAATCAAGCTTTTACAATATATACCAATTTACTCAGAATTCGAGGTAAAGTAGCAATCGAATCTTGAGATCGATTTCTCACTTACGAGTACTTAAAGGAATCCGATTGAGAGCCGGAAAGTGATCCGTTAGTGCCAAACCTTCTTGAACGTTAAACCGTTTTACTTTGAAAAGTTCTTTTAATTTCTAAGAATCAATCAATCTGCTTGTCTTTTACCAAGTATGTAGGGTCAGCTTCCAGTTGAACCCGATGCAAGTTTATACCAGAATTTTACACGGAGCGACCTATCTGACCACCACAAACAAGTAACCGGATTACACGATACATCCTGACTATTTGTAACACAGATATTAATCTAATTAGATGACGCGAGTGACGGGAGTAAAAATATGATCAATAATCGTACTTCGAGCTGTTATATTTAGCATTATTGGCACCGGACATCCACCGAAGTCTGCCGAGACAAAAATGCCTAATTATGCCTTATTGAGCTGTAAAAACTATACAGAAAAAAGTTGGCCAAGGCAAGGGAAATATTTTCTTTCATCGGTTAGTAAATTGGTTCTTAAATTGTATGTGAAAAGTGGCATGGTTGGTTTTCATATAGATAGAGGGACTTGCGTTATCTAGTTAGATTTATGTCTGTGATCTGTAACTACTAAAATTCAAGTTCAAAAAATTTATTGTGGATCACAGGTTCATAAGATGTTGTGTTGGCTATAGGTAGATCTGGTATGTTACGCCGTTGAAGCATAAAAAAAATCATAATATCAGGATAGTTAAAATACAATACATCAAATTGTCATGCAATAAAAAATAAACTGGCTTCTACCAGCGGCTTCGCCCGCGTGAAATGTGTTTTTTACCCTAAGGGAACATTATATAGGTATGAAATGTAGCATATATGCTATTCCAGACTATAATCTTTTTCTGTGCCAAATTTCATCCAGATCCATGCAGCCATTTTGGCGTGGTTGAGTAACAAACATACATCCATCCAAATTTTCAAATTTATAATATTAGTAAGATGTAATGTCAAGTTATGAATAAGTAATGCTACAAAATGGTAAAAACAATTACACAGTGTCACTTCATAGTTTTTTGAGTAAGTATCTATAATAGTTTGCAAATTCATGCTCATGCATCCATCGGTTTGTTGTAATAAACCGGCTGTTTCAGTGTCTTGTCATTTATAAATTCTATATTACAGTAATAACATTTACTTATAATAAATCCAGGCCTTTTTTTGACGACTGGGTCAAACGAAATAGCAGGAGCAGTGTCAGTACACACAATATAATAGATTGTCTCCAATCATGGTACCATTGTGGGTGGTATTTCAATTAATTAATTAAAGTGTGTGAATGTTCAAAAAATAAAATTTTAACAAGCTAACGATCTGTTCGAACTGTAAAAGATTTGTCGAAGAAGGATGTGGAATGCATACATATACTTAATTTCAGATTCTCCGATGATCTCAAGGACCTAGAATGTGTGTCACAAAGGAACTGAAAGCGTTCTTTAAGATAAAAAGGACAAGATGGATTAAAGAGCATGTTATATCAAAAAAAGAGTATATGGGGGCATTGCGGCGAAGGCGAATAGGAAGCCATTTGAGCTTGGTTCGAAATTCAGAAACATGATCATACTTGCGCAAGCCAAATATGAACCAGATACAGAGATTTTGAAGTCGCTTGAGCTACTGTACCGTACTTAAGTAGCCACGAGCTCCTCTCGTATAAAATGAATAAATACTGAAAAGATTTTGTAGAAATCGATAAGTTTACTAAAACTTCAACAGAACGAACTCGAACAATGGCCACCAATTCGGAATGAAACAGCTTTAATTGACACGAACAATGTAAACAGCGTTTGAATAACAAACACGATGGACAAATGGACCATCATTTGTTCGGTCTATTCTTTTAATTATAATTTGTGGACAGTACTAACTCTCATCCATTATTGCGGCATCAAAACAGGAATGTTGGTCCAAGTGTTTGGAGATGACGCTTCGAAGATGATTGTAAAAAAAAATGTTGCTATAATTATTATGGTTTTAACTATTTATTTAACAACTAGGGAATCTGAAGGCAGGAATTGCCACTCGCATTTGTATCTATGTGTGAGAAGTCTAAATAAATAAATAACAGAGGTAATTGACTGCACTATTTTAATTAATTTTATTTTTGCATGCCAAATCTTGGACTAAATGTATGGCTCTACTATTACTTTACCAGTTCCTTAATAGTGCTTTATACCTTCAGTAGAATAGGCTAAACAAATAATTGTATTAGATGCTGTATATTCACTGAATTTTCTTTCACCAATCCATTGTGTAATATTTTACTAATTTATTCACCACCACATTCACATTTCACGAAAAAAAAGCGAATCATTCTCAAACAAATTAAACTGCATTTAAAAACCGTTTTTTACACTTTTTCCGTTTCCCTACACTTTCTTCCGCTCTCGCTCTCAGCACACACCACACAAGGTCCCTTAGGGGTTGAATACAAATTCTCTCTGAGCAAGCCAGCTACATTAATTTTGAAAAAGGCACGCTAATTTGTCAAAAAAGGACCCCGGGACAATATATAGCAGAACGAAGCGGTGCGTAGAATGCTTTCTACCCTCATTCTTGTATTTAGTAACGATTTTGTTAGTTGGGAAGTGGGTGAAAGGAACGGAAGAAGCAGATGCAAATCCTGGTACCTTTTTTATAATCTGTAGGCTCGCGTTTGACCACTATCTCGCCTGATGTTAAGCGATGATGTGGTCTACGGTTAACCACGCTTGCCCAGAAGAAACCTATTCACTCTTGACTTAAAGACCCCAAGCACCTTTGCAGACAACTTGACTAAGGAACCAGAACAACGATAACGATAATAATAATTGGAGCCCTGACCGCCGGTAGCTTGGACCCTGTTCCCGATACCGGTGGGCCTCTATATTTTTTTATATTTTAAATGTTTTGTTTTGGATGTTTTATAAAAATATTAAAATTGTATTGAATAAGAAATAAGTTGAATAAAGGACATAATAATTATGACTATAGAGACAAAAGAAAAACATAACAAAATATATACAAACAAGTAAAATATAAATATAAACAAGCTTTCGTATTAAATAAATTATTATTTAAAATATATTTTTTGAAACAAGTTCTTTTTTGTATTTTTCTCAGAAAACCCTTTCATTTAATTCCCTTATCATGGCAGTGCACAAAAATAACTAGTCCATCATCTTGAGCTGTCCGCCATATTGACGCATATTGACGCCATATTGACTTGACGTCACTTAGCTAGCCATGCAATGTCATCCAAACTAAACGTGTATGCAAGATTTCATCTTAATCGGTTGAGGACAACTGCTTTAAAATTCATTTGCAAGATTTGACCCTAACATATACTTACATATATTCATTGCAAGTTAATAAAAAACTTGTAAAAAGGAGCATGTCACATAGACTGAAAGGAATCAAAAACCTCTTTTATCTACACTCGCAACGTAATGTTCCAAATATGTATTAAAAAAATTGTATAAACACCTCAGAGCAACAAAAAAAAGAAAAACACGTACTTTATATTTGTGGATAGGTAAAATTAAAAAAAAAACCATTACAGTGCAACATTTTTCTTCGATTTTTATACAACTGCAACATAAAATAACTTTTTAATTTTTATAGCACACTTTTACTTTTTAATTTATTGGCTCGCGGCTTGTGGGCTCATTAACTTAATGTAGAAAAGTAGTGTCATTGTCTATAGAGGCGCGCGCTGCGTAGTTATGCGCAATGAGAATCGAAATTGCCCGCAATAGCACATATTTTTTCCGTTTGCACTTTTGTTTGATTTCAACTGTATGAGTAAAACTAAAATAGTGTATGCAACGGCATATAATTAGGTATTAAAACACTCGCGTGTTTTTATTATCAAATTCGGCTTCGCCTCATGTGATAAACCCACGCTCGTGTTTTAATAACCCCTATTATATGACCATTGCATAAACTTCTATTATCTACACTCACAACGTAATGTTCCAAATATGAATTCAAAGATTTACTTTATTTACATATTTTATCCAGTTGTTAAAGCATCTTAGTTAAGCTTGAATACTTAAATATAGACAATTTACATAAAGCTTTAGAGCAAAACTATCAAAGATCTTGAAAGTTTTAATTTTATTCCTGAGCTCCTAAGTAATTATAAGATAAAGTTACACATCTGAATACTCACTCGTATCTGGTGCTAGATCGTTGTCCACTTCATGTCCGGTGATGTTCATCATCAAAGCACTCCTGTTCTCCTTCGATGGCTTGGCTACCTCGACAAGCTCCACATAATCTATCTTCTTCAGCACATCACTGCTGTTCCTATCTCTTTCTGTCTCACTAACATTCTTATTTAAAAACTCACTCTCGTTGATTTTTGCTGCTATCAAAAATTCGAATCTTGGCATGTCTTCTGCGAATTCAGATTCTGGCCTAAAAAGAATATCTGTTATAGTATCTTCTCTATCTGTCTCCGAATTGATGATGTCATCTAGCAGACTACTTGATATGTTCAATTGTTTTTCGACCGCGCCCGGCTCTCCACTCGGTATTTCCATCATCCTCTGTTCTAATCTGCTCGTGTTCTGATCTTTCATGACTTTCTTTGATAAATCCTCGTCTCTTCCTTGTTCTGCATTCATGAGACCTTCGAGTTCTGATTTAGATGTCCTGTCAGTTTCTCTGATTTCTTCATCAGTTTCTTCAGCCACGATTAGTGTATCAGAGTTTGGGTCGATAGGTATAAAAGTGTTATTGTTGTTACCAAATTTGATGACAATGTCTGTATTGTTCATATCGGAGTATGGTCTCGCATGGACTATGTCTGCAGTTAGTAAAGAATTCAAAAGGAAGAACATGAGTTTTAATTTTACGTTAGTCATTTTTCTTCGATTAAGGGTTCATTATTGTTCTTTGAGTGTCAGTTCATTTTTGATGAGATTGTTTTCGGCTTTAGTGCTTGTCGGTGGACATCTGCGGACAAAGAAAAGTTATATATTAAAGATTGCAGTAACTTAATTAATATCTAACTGAAACAATCAATCTGCCAAGCCTTTTCCCTACTATATTGGGGTCGGCTCCAGTCCAGATGCAGCTGAGTACCATTTTTTTACATGGAGCGACTGCCTATCTGACCTCCAAAACCCAGTAACTGGGTAATACGATACCCTTTTAGCAAGACTGGTGTCAGATTGCCGGGCTTCTGAATATACGTAACGTGGTTTCCATGGCACGGAGGAATCAGGCTATGTAAGTATAGTCACTCATTCGCGGACCGACTTCGGCAAGCGTTGCTTAACCTTGAAGGTCGACTCGTTCGGCTGTTATTATTTTTAGACATGAGCTCCTCTGTCTAGCTAAAACAATGGCAGGCTAGTTAATTTTTCATGTTGAGGTCAGCTTTGTGTTGGAATTGATGGATGAAACTTTATTATAAAACGAACTAAGTACAATAGTCTATTGTATTTTCATTTCGCTGAAACTAGTTTGTAATTAACTGTCTACGAAATATTCCCCGAATTCAAGATAATATTATGATCGTTTTTAGCTAGTTGTAATCTCCTGAAAATTTGACTTTGATAACTCAGGTCTTGATAATATCTTTCACTAATCTGACAACATCTCAAAAGACTCGTCTAAACTAATAATTAAAAAAGATAAATATGTTTGTTTTCTTTAGAAGGAAATCCTTGGAAGTACTGACCGTACGGCAATGCGTCATCGGTACATGGTGGACATCCCACCCAAACGCACAAAGCTCTAATCGACTTCTGGAGGGAGGTGGGCTGGTTGGAATGACCACCAAACGGCCGCCATGGCCCACGCACAATGGTCCACTTAAGGGACTAAGTGCGGAAACCAAACCCCCCTAACATAACTAACTAACAAACGCACAAAGCGTTTTGCGAATACTTCATCGTGCGCACTGGTAAGGAGTGGAATTCTCTGCCGAAGCCTTTGTTTCCTGATAGCTATCATATGTCTATTGATATAAGTCAAGAGTGAATGGGTTACTTCTAGGCAAGCTTGCTTCACCGTCAACCATATCATCGCTTACGAATTACGCTTCAGGCGTGATAGTGGTCAAACGCGAGCGTTTCGTTTTTAAAAATTCAGATTACAAAAAATATTTCACTTATCGAAGCCTACGCTATCGCTGGGTGTCACCTATAGGCTTTCTACCCTAGAAAAATGTAAGGTTCCTGGGAGGAATTGGTGCAATCACAGTCTGAAATTAGCTCGTTTCTATTCTATTTTAGATTGTACACCTAAAGTGTTGAAATCATTCGTTGTAATATTATCTCCAGCTTATTTCCGCAGCTTTGCGCCCGCGTTTTTACCCAAAGGATCCGCGCATTTTTCGGGTAAAAATTATTTTCTAGATCGTGCTTTGTATTGCCTTGTATTCATTTTCAAAGATTTAAGAAGCATAACACTGAATAGACTACAACTACTCACACACATTATGTAAATGAAACACTAAAGACCTTTACCAACTGTTACCCGCGATCTAAACAACGTACCCGGCTACCCGTTCAGTCTAACTCTGTCCGTTGACCTAGTTCTGGACGTCTGGACATCTAACATGCGTTAAACTGGCCGCATGTTTAGAGGAAAAAAGCTGTTCTGCTCTGATAAATGTTGGGGATACAACTGTGGTGTGGCGTTTAATCTGATTAACAACTGTGGTGCTACAAATACACAATTCTTCACACACATAGTGTAAATGAAACGAAAAGGCGATCTAAACAATATAATAGGTCTGACCTGCGAACCGTTCAGTCTAACCCTGTCCGTTGACCTAGTTCTGGATGGCTAACTATGTAACGATGCGTTAAACTGGCCCGCGTGTGTGGAGCTGGAAATACAGAAGTTTGCTCGGGCAGATAAATTGTTGAGGATACCACTGTGGTGTAGCGTGTAGTCTTATTAAGAATAGTGTGGTCCTTGTGTTTGCATTGATGTTTTCGTTGTCTGAATTAAGCCCGTTTTTATACTAGTTTAGATGGTTTAGCTAAAGTAATGAACAAAATTCGTATTTATATTGTTCTTGAGTAAGTAGCAAATTAAAAGGCAATTCCAGTTTTATCTACAATTTTAAATCTACAATATTCTTGTGAAAATTTGCAAGTTGTCAAGTTGAAACTACTCACCAGCGAGAAAATTTCACGCTACACCGCACTGTGTTGAAAAAATCGGGCCGTCAGTATGAATTATTGCAAGATTCTGTGCCCGGGATACGGACGCACCTACTGAGTATCGTTAGACACAAATGAAAAACTTTTTTTGATGAAACTGATCCTGAACTTATGAAAACTAGCTTGCCCATTTTTTATGAAAAGTGAAATATCTGACAACAAACCAAAACTTTTCGATAAAAAAATTGTCCCCGCTTTTCACACCGTTTGGGATTGATTTTCAAAATATCCTTTCTTGTTTCGTATATGAAAGGACCCTCGGTGCATTTCGGTTTTCTGGAGCCAGAGGTTTCTGGGTACAGACATGGGCATTGATAAATTAGTGGTTGAGAAAGAAGTTTTCTTTTTAAACATTTAGATACGCATCATAAAACATCCACAGGTCCACCGTATAATACTTGATGACCAAATAAACCGACAAAGAAAAGATTTAAGAAAACATCCTTCACGCCCTAAATTGAATAATCTCCACTCCCTCAATCCAACATGAATGAACACGCAACTACAATAAGCAGTACATACAAAATTCACCAGCTCGCAATCTGTGCCTCACGACCTTATATTAAACTGTCAGAGTAATAGGCACCTTAACTCATGAGTAGTAAGGTGGTAACTTCTCCTTCGCATCCACAACTGCGGAACTTCCTAAAAAAAGACGTATACTCCGCAAGTTTTAGCAGAATTGTAACGGAGTCCTACTCCCTTAGGGTCAGGTCTTCGCTTGGTTAAAACTTCGGATCAACTTGGTTCCTGATTACCGAAAGATACTAAGCACTAAGGCGTTAAGTCCGCTGGCTTTAATGGACTGGACGTTTTTGTGCATGAATTATTAAATAAATAAATAACAAAAGTTTCAAGTTTTGGCTCCTCCGTTTCGGAGTTGCTCTTTGTAAGAGCAACTAAAACTTGTACAACAAGAAACTTGTAAAAACAACAAGGAACGCGCTCAAAGGAAACTTCTGAAAGATTTGTTTTTTAAACAGCTACTCATTACTCAATAGCCGACATATTAACTATTCGTACATGCCACTCAAAATAAAACATAAGTCGCTTACAGTTGATCCCACACTAGTAAAAAAAAAGACGAAATGACATAGTAGCTAAAACACGAGCATATAGAACATACTTCGCTAGACACCAATATTCAAACCGGTCTTCGCATTTATATAACTCCATTAACAAAATTTTAAAAATACATACAAAAACCACCATGGAATGTAAACAGATGGTGACAGAGTGGATCAAAATTCTAAATTATGTAGATACAGAAAATACGATTGTTCATATTATGAAGCAGTAATGTTTTGTATGTAATGTGTACGCTTGTATGTATGTATATATAAATATAAATAGTGAATATATGTATAAAACATTAAATAAATAAAGATATATCTCGTTATATATTTGCTCACATACAATCACACACACACCCGCACACCCTAACTCACACTTCCACACATTCGTGCGCACTCACATACATTATATAGTAAATTGATCTATTTACTCAATCAAATAGACTTAAGATAAGTTATTATGACGATACATAAATGTAATCAAATTATGGGAGAGCGGCGTCTCCTGGCACACGTGTTTTCATACTTAAAAGGAAAAGTCAACCTCAATATTACTAAACCAACTTTTGTTAACGAATAAAACATTTATTTATTTGAACTGTTTAGTGGATCCACTTTATTTTAATAACTAGGTATTAAGAAACCGCCTAGAAGATGCCAAAGCTGAAAAGAAAGCTGGTTTTGTAAAATTTATGTATGTTGTTTGAACCTTGATTTCCAATAGTTGAATTTACTTACATAAAGTCACGCCTTTTACCCAAGGAGGTAGGCAGAAACTATAAAAAGCCACCTGCTACGATCCCTTATATACTCCTTTTGCATGGTCGGTTTTCTTCTAAGAATAACCATTTCCTCCTTGGCCTCCGTCCCATCCCTAGCCAGAGCAAGGAGCGCCCTGACATCGTCAGCTTTCGGCCCATAACGTATGAATTAAGAATGACTTGCCGGCAATTTGTCAGAGTCAAGAGCGACGGCTCATTCTACTGAATGACGTGTCTTTTGTAACCGCGAGCTTTTTATTGGTAATGCTAACTCGAGGTTTAGGGGAAAGTAATAATAGGTATGTGGGTTAACAGTTTTTTTTTGTCTAAACTAATATTACAAAGAAAATTTGATTGTTTGTTTGTATGAGTTGATCTCTAGACGTATCACTATCTACTGGTCCGACTACGAATATTCTATCAAAGATTTAAAAAAAAATGAACGTAGGCTAAATTATCGTTGTATGTCATAGGCTATTTATTACACTGCAGGTTTCCAATTGCAAATCTGCGCTGGGTGTATGAGGTCCAGCAAATTTTGAGTGACCCAGTCAATATGAAAGCACTCGGCGTGTTTTGCGGCGGCCAATTTTACTGTATCTTCTTCTTTGCTATTATTTTATTTTACTTTGCGGTTGTTAGTATTGTGTTGTCTGTGTTAAGTAAAGTACCTGGGCACTTGAAAAGAGAAAAAAATAAGTTTTCTAAAAATGAAACCTAGCTAGATCGATTTATCGCCCCCGAAACTCCCTGCATACTAAATTTCATGAAAATTGTTGGAGCCGTTTCCGAGTTTCAGATTATATATTATACAAGATTGCTTATTTAAAGGTATTCGATGTTTTTGTTTTGTTTTGTATGTGTTATTCTATTTATCTTCAAAAAGTAACGGTTTCCGTGGGATGAAAGGAATGAAAGGGAAGCCCAAGAAAAACTAAGAAATGGATCGTTGTCAGACTTTTATCATTCATGCACTAAACGATACAAATGGATTTTCACACGTGGCTAAATAACCACGGGTGAAAATCGAATTCACGACATATATAGCGCATAGACACTCTATGCCATAGGTAGGTAGCTACATCATTCATTGTTATTTAAGATTATGTAATGTCAGGGACTGGGTCACTTAGCACGCATTGGAAAATGTTGGGACTTTAAAACCATTGTGGTGGAAAAGGGTTCCACCTCAAAGACCCGAAATATCCCCAAACCTTACCTACTTGTTTGTTATGTACGCAAAGTCTTCAGAGAGTAATTTAATTTATTTTCGTGGTCAGTCTTAACCACATAGAATTAACAAGGACAAAAAGGAAGGTTAAAATAATTCATAACGATTAGAAGAATTTTTTTAAAGTATGAATTATACAGAAGCAAAACATCAACTCTTTCTTTTATTTTTACGGGTTCCCTAATTGATTTTGAAAGTACCTCAACTAAGATAAGTGATGATGCGGTCGATGATAGAGCATGCTTGCCCAGAATTAACCTATTCACTCTTGATTTATGAATCATAGATAACAGGTAACTCAGACTCCGGCAGGGAATCCCACTCCTTGACTGTACGCACAGTGAAAATATTCTCAAAAAAGAAAAAAAATATATGGCGTCTCATAGACCGCCTAAATGCTTCTTGGCACAAAAATCTGTCCAAAAATGCATTATTTTCATTTTCTGAATACAATAGTATTTAAAACTGACACTACAGTTTCAGTCCTTACTCAAAAGCACGAGATAGTACGCAAACAAATAAAATAGCTAGCCTATGTACAACTAAAGAGTTATCTCCTCTTAACCGGTAGTATATAAGAGTGATAAAATCCAGCGCGTGCAGAGAGCACTCCGATCGAGAGCACACTGCTAGGTTACAGGAAGCGTGCTTATCTCTGTCACGCTACCAGCCTACATAGGTCTAGGGCATTTAACATAGACACGTATGTAGGCTAAAGGTATCAAGGATTTAAATGAAAATAAAAAAAATCTAAATTAATACACCCATTATGTGGAGTGTAATAGTTTAGCTTCCCTTCTGCCAAAGCCTTCGGCGAAGACAGGCGTTGTGTTTTGTTACATATATACATACGAGTACATTTAAGATACATAACAACACGCTGAGCAATAATTACACTCAGAGAAGACGGTCCAAAATGTATAGACCGAAAATCCAAAACTCGATACGACCTAACTGTATAACGAGTGAAATAACTCTACCTAAGTCGCAGACGCTGAACTGACAAACTATGCATGTAAAATTATTATCTACTTAAGATTTTCTCAGCTCTAGTAATTTTAATTGTCATTTATTACTAACCCCCGACGGAAAAAGAGGGGTGTTATAAGTTTGACGTATGTACCTGTGTTTGTGTATGTGTATCTGTCTGTGACATCATAGCTCCCGAACGGATGAACCGATTGATTTAGTCTTTTTTGGTTGTAATATGACATTATCGGGAGTGTTCTATGAAATGCTATGGTTGATGAAAATCGGTTCAGATTTTTTTTATCCGACAGTATTAAAAAGGAGGAAGTTCTTAATTCGACATATATTTTTTTTGTTATTGAATACCACGAATGACTTCTTGTTCCATTTGAATAATTCTTTTTTTTATTGGAAAGAGTACTAAGTTGGACCCATTTAAATTTGAAAAATAATATCAGGGTAGATATGAAAAATAATAAAGGTACAATATTAATATGATTTATTGATAATTTGCCAACTGAATTTTCAATTGCGAACCGATTTTGTTGAAATTAAGTAAACTAAAAAGCGAACAAAAAACGTGCGAATCGGACTCGCGCACGAAGGGTACGCTCCGTACCACTATCGCAAAAATCGGCAAAAAATCACGTTTGTTGTATCGGAGCCCAACTTAAATATTTATTTTATTCTGTTTTTAGTATAAATTGTTGTTAGCAGCAACAGAAATGCCTACACCATCTGTGAAAATTTTAACTCTCATTGATACAGCCTGGTGACAGGCAGACAGACAGACGGACAGTGGAATCTTAGTAATAGGGTCCCGTTTTTTCCCTTTGGGTACGGAACCCTAAAAACTAAACGAAGATCAACCTAGCTACAATAATTCTACCAATATTTACAATAATTCTACCATTATATGCTTTAGGTATTTAATTTGATTGTCTGTCTGTTTGGCGCCGCTTCACTTAATTTTTTTTATTTTTTTTGCTTTTCATTTCGTTATTTCGTCGGTTCAATATTTTGTTAGAAATGATTTTTCTAAAGAAAGATTTGACTTCTACCTAAGCCCCACAGACACGCTAACTCCAGCAAAATCAATGAAGCGGTAACATGCGCTAGATTTTTGAGAAGAATTCCCGCCAGACTGAGATTAATATAGGTTATCGTGCGTGCTTATCTAACTTTATCTTGTGTAACGTGCCAGCCTAACTGTAGCATACATATATACCTAGATATTATACTAAGACATCAGAAGGCTTTGGTTTATAGTGAATCCACTCACTTGGCTTTTTTTGTAAAGAGTAATTGCGGAGTTTCTTTTCTGTTTTCCTCCATAACACACTACCTTTTCGAATGGATAAGAGAATCATTTTTTATTTATTTTTATAAATTATCGACGTTCAATAGTGCCGCTTAATGGTCTAATTGAAATAAATAAAATACATTTTTGGTGAATTTCGTCAGAGACAGCCAAGCTAAACAGAGCTAACGCGATGAGAGTAAACCGTATTCAAACCAGTCGGTGTCAATATTCCACAACATTAAGACACTGCTCTTGCAGCATAAGCAGACAAGCACTTTACTGTAAATGATTTCATCACTTCTGTTTTCAAACCAATCGTTGAAGGAAAACAATTCGAGGAGGGACATCCACCAATCCATGCCACCGTTCTGGATTACAGCTCAGCTATCACAGAGAGGAGGTATGTGCCCCAGCAATGAGAACATTACAGACAGATTATTCTTTATCGTCTAAGACAGTCAATATTTTCTGCAAACTCGTCTCTCTTGTCGTTGCCCCGAGCTAAACGCAGCTGGCTACGTCTAGTCGGTTTCATGCGTCATTCGAGCTGTAATCCCTCGGGTCCCATTCCGTTTTTCCTCTTGTTAAGCACAGGCTAGTGGGTCAGGCGCAATAAAGCTAACGTTTCTCACTTTTGCACTTGTGAATACTGCTCCATTACATCTAAACTATTAAAGAGGTAATAATGTTTTATTTGTTTATACCTATGTTAGTAAAAGGCTGCTCTGTAATCCTTGATCTGATTACGACATTCTTTTACGGGTAGAAAGCCACACTAACTTATTTTCATAGGCTACTTTATTTATTTATTTAAAACTTCATGCAACATACACATGTATGTAAAGTACGCCGTAGTTGTAGTCCGTCTATGTACACAAAGCAAATCAGATAGGTTTGCAGGGCACACCAACATAGATGTCTCGTGTGCGTAAAATCAACGAGAGTATTACTTATTTATTAGTATTTGCTTCACAATATATATGAAGCAAAGAATATGGAGCATAAATTTAACTGTAAATCTCACTGGTCCCGTGACATGAGTGTATAAGCACTCACCTAATAAATCAAAGGTTCGAATCTCACCAACGCGTTAACTTTTTGCAATAATAAAAACTATGTTTTTCCATTTTCAAAAAAAAAATATTTACCTGATAATAAGAACATTATTGTAGAAAAAATATGTTGAAGTAAAAATTAAACAATTTTTAATAATATTTAGACAATTTTTAAAAATTAAACAATTTAAAATAATTAAACAATATTTATTGACTAGGTTTTTTTAAAATTATAGTTACAAATTATAAAGTTTTGTGCATGACAAATATTCGAAGTCGGGCAAGAATTAACCTTATTTTTGATACTCAAGTGGGTTATTTATTTATAAGTTAGATTTTATGATACAGGTAACCTTAATTATTGTAATCTCACAAACAATAACATCATTCACATAAAACCAATTTAATCACTCCCTGATATTTTTATAAATAGCCGATTGGTGCACGACTTTTTGATAGCCATTTAATCACAGTAAAATTTTCTTGGACAATAAACCAACTTGCACACCTCACCATCTTTTCGCCACAATATTTTGCGACCGTCCTTGTCTGACTTAAAACATTTTTTAAAATATAGTGAAATTTTCTCGTTTTCTTGGTTGGCCTAGAACATTTCACACCAGTTGCACGCAAGTGGTTCCGTACAGTTTTTATTGTCACGTCATATTTAGCCGCTCTAGAACTATATCACGGTGCCACGCTTTGGCATCTGTGTATGCAAATCCAGCCTTTGAGCCCGGTCGGCGAGGATCAATGCTTCCCGTATCTGCATAACGATGGAATCACAATTGCACAGTTCTTCTCTGTGAACAATAGTAAAATATTAATACAAAAAAAACAACAATCAAAAACATGTGAATTATTTAAACATATAATCTTCTAAACATAATAAAAACATTTTGTTACTCACCGATGGCGACATCATTAAACGCCTCGCAATTTCACCAATTGAAACGTTTTGCTCATGCAAAATAATTATCTCAGCTCTTAAGTATAGTAAAGTGATTCACAAATAAAAGCACTTCACTTGCACTCAGGGTAAAATGTCTAAAAACGTAACGAAAACCCGATAATCAATAGTATTATGACGATGAATAAACTACTAACTTATAGAGAGTAGATAATTAATATATTCTGAGTTCTATTAAGTTTATCTTGGACATTGTTGACAACGATGAAGCAAAACATCGTGAGGAAACCTAGACTTATAGTGAGTTTATAAGATTGTGCTCCAATGGTGTAATTGCTGCAGGGCGTTCCAGTGCGAGGATAAACTAATAAATAAATATATAAATAAATAAATAATAAATAAATAAATAAATTCTAACTCAAATATAAAGAAGACTTGCTAATAGTTTGGCAATTAATTGAAGAAACAAATGTAAAATATTTTATTAAAACTTACAAAAACATTAGCCATCGGCAGTCGGATTCGATTTTACGGCGCCAGGACGTAAGATATTAAATACCGCACGCTCGACTAATGTGCCACGGAGACGATTGTTATATTAGCTAAATTTATGCTTCATATTCCTTGCATCATTAAAGTGACAAGAAATTGCAAGTGTGTGCGTGGACAACGGATTATTGTGAAGCAAACACTAATATCTATGTTGGTGTGCCCTGCAAACCTATACTATTTGCATTGTGCACCTACATAGTACACGTACTTAGGCGGACTCATAGATATTATTTCTATGGGCGGACTACTACTACGGCGTACTTTTATCGCGGCAAAGGAACAGTCCATAGAAGAAAGGCTTTGCAAATAAATAGATATCATGTACATCAATGTCGCTCTGAGAGGGACTCTAGAATGACCTTGACCGACGAAACCACGGGCATAAGCTAGTCTATACCTAACGAACAGTCGCCAGTCGCTGCAATCTGTCCGGACTCCGGAACGGTGGAGAATAAAAGGTATTGTGCTTTTAAAGCTCTAAACGTAACTTCCTAGTGCCATACAATGCCAAGTTTAAAAGTTATAGAACAGCTGAATAGCGTCTACCTACATAGTTCTTAGGTCGTCGGGAGGCATTTTGTTGGAATTAGAAAGTTCACAGCGTTTGCGAAAGCGTTATTTTTGAGTTGACACAATTCCAATTACAATCGATGACTAGAATGTTTCTAAGCTGCTAAAAACCCAATTATCGCTTTTTCGCTATTAAAATTGAACCTAACTTTACGAATTACCTAATAGATACGTATTTATGTGATAAAAATACATTTTTTTTAAATATACTGCCGACTTCCACATAAGAAAGCTACAAAGTGAAAAATAACTTTATTTTTGGAAGCGGTGTCTTTGGTAGGTACCAATTTTTTGCGTTATGTTTTAGTACCTACCTAATAGGAAGTAGTTTAGTAAGGTACAGTGACATGGTATAATGACAATAGATTATCCGAATATCATGAAACTGAGCATAACCGGTGAAATGAGAGTGTACCAAGGTGAACTGTACACATCTGCGTACCCCTTCGGAGCGTACTGGCGTGATGTTATGTTATGAAATGGTATACACAATAAACAGACATGCGATTGCAGTAATCCTGAGAGATTAGCTGTTATTTATTGAAGAGTTCTGTTGTATACCTCCGAAGTTCTTCATTCTTCATTCAGATCTTCACCATGGGGGATCATTAAAATGGGGCCAATTTCGGAACATATTTCGAATTTTCAAAATCGGTCCACCGTTGACGGCGATATCGGTGAACATACAAAAAAAAACAAACAAAGTCGAACATAGAACCTTCTCCTTTTTGGTAAGTCGGTTAAAAACTCACCCATTTACTAAACGATATTTAGCTACAAACATAGACTGCGGCTTTTGAGGTCACAGTTTCGCATCATTCGAAGGGCTTGGGGCTAAACAAGAACTCGTAGCGCGGGCAGGGCACATTGCATGCAGAATGGATGGCCGAAAAGTTCTAGAGTGGCGACCGCGTACAGGAAGACGCAGCATTGGAAGGCCTCTCTCTAGGTGAAGCGACGACCTAGTCAAGGCTGCGGGCGTCCGGTGGATGCGAAACGCACAGGACCGATCAGTGTGGCGACGATAAGTGGAGACCTATGTCCAGCAATGGACGTCTTTCGGCTGATGATGACTTTATTTCCAAACGTGAAGACTTGCTATTGGACTTGTTAAGTAAATTATGTATATAAATAATATGAAACATATTATGACGACAACAAGTGCTGTAAAAATATTGTTTCTGTTTCTTATATCTTCTAATATTTCAATAGTGCAACACAGATGTGGACAATGACACTAGGTACATTCCAAAATAATATTAAAGTACATTGTCTTGTATTCAAACCACACCCTTACACTAAAAATTACCCTGCTCTAAATCTAAGATAAATTACCCTAATTGGGCTACACAGAGTACAAGTTATTATTCCGGTTGACAGATAAATTGTTGTCCATGGCAACACAGCCTAGCCAGAATCCATCGTCATACGGCGATGCGCCATCGGTACATGGTGGACCTCCCACCAGTACGCACTAAACGGTTTGGAAATTCTTTCATTGAGCGTACAGCTACGGAGTGAAATCCCCGGCCGGATTCTGTGTTTCCCGATAGCTACAAACTCGGGCTCTTTAATTCAAGAGTAAATAGGTTACTTCTAGGTAAGCGTGCTTCACCGTGGACCACATCATCGCTTACCATCAGGTGAGATAGACGTCAAACGCGAGCCTATCAATAATAAAAAAACATTTTATTTATTATTGTCAATTATCTAGTCAATTGAGTTTTCAATTAGTATGACAAATCGTCGTAATTGAAAACTCAATTGATTTTGCCATACTTTGATAGGCCATAACCTTGATTTGAAAAAAACTTAGTAAATTATTTCATCGGTTCTATTATGGCCACTAATTGCATCAACAATGTTCTCGCCATTGTTCTTTCTTAGCTTATTCCTTTACCAAGTGAAGGTTATAATCATAACCCACGCTTTCCTCACAATATAATACCCCTTTATATAATACTTACATATTACTCCACAGTCTGTAAGGCAAGTTAATTTTAACTGCAGATTTCCCGAGGGACGCGATTCGGTTTCACACTCAACAAACAATACTTCAAATTCCATAGCTCATTGTTGGAGGGATTCTTTTGGTGTCCGTTATAATCTGTTCAGTGTTCAGTTTTTAAGCCAACCAGGTGGATTTTAGTAGACACTGCGCAATACATTTGAATCTATGATAGACTTACTTGTTCGTGACTAAAAGAAAGCAAAGAAAAAGAAAGAACATTGGCGAAATCTTAGCTGACTTAAATTTGAGCGTCTGAAAGTGAGTTATATACGAAAAAAATTCTAATAATTGTCAAAGTTTTTTAAAGTATAATTGGGCTGGTTCAAAACGGATAAAATAGATCATAATAAATAATAAGTTATTTGATTGTTTAGTTAATTTCTTTAGCTTAGTGTTGCCATTATATATTTTATCTGCTGAGTCACATGTAGTAACTATATTAAGTAATAATATCGATATTGTATTTATTGCAGTAAATGAGTTAACAATACAGTTTATGTGTAAGTGAAGATGTTCCTTGCAGGTAGGTAAGAATATTGTAGTGTAGTAGAAATAAATGAATTACTTTCAATTACCTAATTATTGGCAAAAATACTAGAGTCCAGGACTAAAAAAAATATAGCTTGGTTGATGACGGTGGCCTTTTCATACGAGTCAAAGTCGCTTACTTTAAATTAACCTCAATTTTTTTTTTCCGCAAAATTTCTAGTTTAAGCCTACCGGCGTTCCTGTCTTCGGTCCACAGCACTGAAAAGTTAACCAGAAAAATCCTGTTGCCATCACTGGTTAACTGTGAAGTGCCGCACTCGACCGATGCAGTGAATGCCTGGAAAGTGGCTTGCCCGAATACAGCGTTGCCCAAGACCCCGTTTTCCCAGAGACAGTGGGATGAGCCGCTCTGCAGGTTGGTACGGAATAAACTTATAGATACGTCCACCAATACTGCTGAGCGTGCCCGCCTGCTGGCTGTGGGAGAATGGGAGTCAGGCCTCTGGCTACAGGCACTACCGTTACCCAACATAGGAACTATGTTGAGTGACAACACTTTCCGGATCGCTACATGTCTGCGTTTGGGTGCTCCCAGCGGAGCTCCACATCGTTGTCAATGTGGTGAAGCAGTCGACCGCCTCGGACACCATGGCCTATCCTGCAGTAGGAGCGCTGGTCGGTTAGCACGGCACGCCAGCATTAATGACATCATACGTCGAGCTCTTGTCACCGCCGGTGTGCCAGATGTTTTAGAACCCAATGGCTTGGCGCGCGACGATGGGAAGAGACCAGACGGGATGACCATAATGCCATGGAAGGTGGGTAGGCCTTTGGTGTGGGATGCAACATGTGTCGACACCCTTGCGCCATCCCATCTTCTTAGCACGGCGGGTTGTGCTGGGGCAGCTGCTGCTAGTGCAGAAAACCTCAAACGGCGCAAATACAACAACCTTATTGGAAGTTATATATTTGAGCCGTTTGGGGTTGAAACATTAGGTCCATGGGGTCCGAGTGCTCTTCGAGTATTTCGAGATGTAAGCAAGCGGTTGGTCGACTCTTCACGTGACCAGAGGGCTGGGCTTTTCCTTGGCCAGAGAATCAGCATTGCCATCCAACGTGGCAATGCTGCCAGCGTTCTGGACACTTTTCACGTTGACAGCGATGTGGACGAATTTTTTGACGCCCTATGACCCCTGCCCTTTTATACGTGTTCGTCGTATTTTATTTTTATTTAAGTGTATATATAGGTAGTTATTGTTAATTAAGTATTATATACTATGTAAATTTTAATTAATCTCAATAAATATACTCTTTTCAAAGAGTATACTATGCATTTCATGCTGAAATAACTAGGTAAGGGAAATACGAATGCGATATTGCCCTTTTACTTCCACGAAATTGAATAATATTACCTATTAAACACATTAACAAAAGTTACCCAGACATAACCTACAAAAGTTTATGACTGAATATCTATTATTCTCGACATTCTCTTACAAAAAATTTTGCACAAACTAATTCAGAACATCAGCCTGAGTTAAACTAGACATTTTTCATTTAATGACGTATGAATTCAATCTCAGCTAAAACAATGTATGCACCTGCCATTCTTCTTTATATAAAAACTAATAATAATATTAGGTCATTACATATGAAATTGGCGTTTTGTAAGGGAGGAACATAAAGTAGTTTATTTTTTATATAATATATTTATTTAATCAAAGTATGTACCATTGCTATTTATGCAGTTTTGCCATCTCATATGTAGTTCATTGATCCCTTTACTAAAAAAAACATTCGGACGGGAATCAATAATATCTTTGAAGGCGCTTTGGACTGACCTATCGGAGTTGAATTTTTCTCTTGCAAGAAGTTATCCAAATTTCGAAAAAAAATGATACTCTGTTGGAGCAAGCGGGGAGTATGGTGGATGTCTTAGACATTCGAATTGAAGCTCCTCTAATTTGGTAGCCGTCTGTTGTGCAGTGTGTGGTCTAGCGTTGTCCTGAAGCATCAGTGGCCGAGAGCGATTGACCAGCCTCGGCTGTTTAGCAGATAGCTTTTCCATCATGGTTGTGAAGAAAGCTGTAGTGAACGACACCAGCACTAGTCCACCAAACGCTCACAAGTAATTTTTTTTGAGGCAATTTTCGCTTGGCGCAGGATTTGACTGGTTCTCCAGGGTTCAGCCATTGCGATGAGCGTTTCCGATTATTGTACAGGATCCACTTTTCATCACAGGTAATGTGATTGGATTCAAAATCTCTTCATTATTGGGCCGGTAGAGTAATGTAACGCAGCAGTCGACGCGCGTTTGTCGGTTTGCTGCACTCAATTCATGAGGTACCCTTAACCACAGATTACAACGGACACCTTTCAAGCTTTTTCACCTTCTCAATTTGCTTCAAGTGGATTAAAACAGTTTTATCACTAACACCGCAGCCTGCAGCTAACTCGGACGTGGTGTGCGATGGATCCGCTTCCACAATAGCCTTCAATTCTTCATTATCATCTTTGGTCTCCGGCCGTCCACGGGGCTTGTTCTGCAGGTCGAAATTACCAGAACGAAAACGTTGGAACCAAAAACGCACTGTGTTTTCTTTTGCGACACCATCGCCATACACATCATTAATCCTTCGAGCTGTTTCTGCAGCACTGGTGCCACGATGGAACTCGTACTCGTAAATAACGCGATATTTCAAGTTTTCCATTTTGTAAACTGACTGGCGCAAAGAAAAAACCAAAAGAGGAAAAAACAAATGAATTACGGTTTTTCAAACACAAAAGCATGAGTTGTATTAATTTAAAATTGGTATTCCAAACCAAAGAGGAGATTTGAGATCAAAGTGACCAGTACGCAAATTTCATAGGTAAGGACCAAATAAAAAGACGTACAATTATTTGTTGGTATTGTATACATAAGTGCTAGACTGATTACGAAAACTCTTACACTGATGAATAGCTACCTACACTATCGCCAATTCCCGAAAAATGCACAGTCATCGGATACGGAAAAAAGCTTCGATATTCCGAATATTTTCTTGTTTCATACTTTTTAGAGCGTGATTTTTCAGTAGTCGGGTTTTAGTTTTTGAACTTATTCATTTTAATACTTCAGTTATACCCTGTCATCTCAAAAACTCATGACAAAACTCGATTGCCTAAACAAATCACACATGACATCTACCGCAACTGCTTACTAAGCCGTCACACTCCTCGAAGCGTGTTCTATAAGATTTCGATTGACACGCTCTTGGTAGAACCCACAGAGCTCGGAGGCCGCTACTGGAGACAATGTCAACATAATAAAATCTTACGTAAAGCCGGGAGAGCAGATGGCGCCACAAAATAAAGAGTAAACAGCAAAAAAAAACAAAAGTCGCCGTATACCTCTTTCTCCGCTTACTTCTTTTAAAACACCGCCACTCAACGGATTAAATAAGTACGGTTTTCACTAATAGAAAGAGAGATAAAGCCATTCAGGCAAGTAGTTACAACTTATCATTTATCATTTACTAAGCTGTTTGGTTGAATGGCCTATACAGGAATATATCAATCGAGCCGCTAGTTGAACGGCGCCGTTTAGTTAAAAATCTAGGCCGTTAATGAATGGCAAATTAAGATAGTTGGCTGCTATAATGAAACCTCTGTACCTATTTTCTGTTCCTTCCTTTCTTGTCTGTATATTACGTGTTTGCCGATAAGCTTACGACGTAGCGGCCAACAACAGAGGCGGTCCGCGATGTCGTATGGGGCCTCCCAAACCCATACGATATCGCGGCCGCGGTGGGAGAGGAGTGCCGGTATTGCAATGCGTCGCTCTCACCTTCCGCGGCCTGGACGGGGCCACCGTCTGAGGTCGGACGCGGTGGGGCTGCAGGGGAGGAGGAGTGTCGGTATAGCGTTGGCCGCTCTCCCTGTCTCCTGCGACCGAAAAATGATAGGTGACGGGGCCATTGACCTTGACCCGTCACAATAGGACCAAGGGTGCCATACACGGGGTCGTCTGGCACCCATGTGCTGGTTTGGTCCCTGGGGTGGTCACAGCACACAGTGTGTTCTGTTGCGCCGGTAATGGGGGTACTTCCCAGAGGAGGGTCCGTTAACGGACAGCCGCGGCGGGTTCGCGGTGAGTGCTAACGCGTGCCCGTGTTCCCGCCATAAGTGGCATAGGAGGACACCGTGGCATTTTAGTGCGTTGAAGTCCCACATAACTGTGCTATCTCCCCGTGGTAGCGCAGTATACATGAGCATTTCTCCACGCAAAAAAGGGGTGAACATTTCAGGTTCACTCTAAAAAAAATAAAAATAAAAGCGTGAAGTGTGATGGACGTCTCCAAATATTTAAAAAAAAGTGTGAAGTGAGGTGGACGTCTCCATTTGCTGCCAGCACGGTTATTCCTTGCTCGGTGCCCTTCGTCGAACCTCTAGCGTGACGACGTCGACGCGGGAACGTCGAAAGGATTTCAATGTTCACCCGCGGCTACACGGAAACACATTTTTGAAATGGCTTTTTTTATATCAGTAAATTTGATCGCTTTGTTCCGTTTTGGTCTGGCGATTTTCTGCAAATAATCTACTGGGTATGTCGTTAAGGGTATTTCTTACGGAGGATGAATATCAGTATTTTGGTCTGCTTGTCTGTCGTCAGGCTTAAATTGCAATCCATAATGTAATATTGCGTACTTGTCCTAGTGGTCGCTAGCGCTACTGCTGAACTTGACGTCCTGGGTGCGATTCCCGGGCAAAGTGTTATTGGGTTTTCCCATCTGGAATTTCTAGTTTGTCGCAGTGATAAGAGTTTGGCGGTCAGAACAAGCCGAGAGAACAACCAGCGGTCATTTCTACCTACAGTGTGGATCTGAGTGCTAGCTAACATACTATGAGCGAATGGTGCTAGGAATGCTTCTGCTACTGGAATTTCCCATTAGCAGTAACCCTTGTTTTTTCTTTGGCATCTGGCTGTGTGCCCGGTTGATGGCAATAGGCTCGTCCTAAACATAATTGGTGAATTGTGGGTGTTATAAAGGTGCTTGCCTAAGTCTTCGGGGAATACAGGCGTGAGTTTACATAGAATGAAATGTAATGTGTATTACATACAACAGTTGGTAGCTGATTAACGATTAATGCAGACACAACTGCAGACTGCTTGAATTGCACATCTATTAGGTTAAAAAAAATGTCAGGCGCTTTCGAAATATCACGTGATTAATTCCTTACATTTTCACATTTCGACCATCGTCATCGCTGACATCGAATGACAGTTGCCTCAATATTTTTTTTGGTTGGTGAATATTCTAATGACTTCACCCGCGTCTGGGCGGGAGAAGGTCAGACTTTTACCTACTGACTAAAACCCACCTGTGATCCTTCAGTTGCTTGTGCCAGGTAACTCTCTTTCAAGTTATGCCGCGACCCGGTTGTCTAGCCCCTCAAGATTTTTTAGGGTTAGTATTTAAGCGACCAAAATTAAATTCAAATTAAAGGTGTAAAAAATATTGAATATGGCTTACTGAAAAACTAAGTGGCCGACAAACAGTGGGCGAATACAAATGTTTAAAACAGCGACTTGAAAATAAAAGTCGCTATTTTAAACATTTGTAACGAACCTACCATCTCCGTGTCGGGGTTCCCTAAGCTCCCGAGCTCGCTTCGCTCGCTCTTGGACTAATTCGTTGAAAACAAGAATACACCCGAACTCCCGCGCTGCACAGCGATGTCGCCTTGATGGTTGCTCAGCTATTTTCAAAAGAATAAATAATATGCTAAAATAGAACCACAAATACAATTAAAGTATGTATCAATATTATTACCGCAGCTCACAAAAACCTCCTAAAAGATATTACTCAAATCGGATAAATAGTTACTTACTTAGTATAATAGTCGCCCATTCAGTATATTTTTCGCCCGGTTAATAATTTCCCTTTTTAATATGTACCAGATAAGTTTACCTGAAGTAGCGAAACGGAGCGTTGTAATATTTCATCGCCGGAATTATATCATTTTAAAAACACCAGTCATCTAGATACTATGTACTGTTATATAATGTGGGAAAACCACTTTTGTTAACGTCTAATCATATAGGATTTAAAATACGTTTTGCAGGCTTGCGACCGCTTACAAAATTCAGTTTTAATCCTCTGAAATTAAAGGTTTTTTACAGCGTTTTGTGGAAAATATTCATACAAGCCCGAGGGTTTTTAAAATACAATACCTACTATGTACAATATCTCTTTGTTCGTGTTTTCATCATAGGTACGTATGTACGTAGACTACATCGAATAGTTACCGTGGTTCTTACGTGGTTACGGTAGATTTTTCTTAGTTAGTAATATTATGAACTCATACTTAGTTATCTAAGTATGATTTCATAATAGTTTTTACTAAGATAATATGATATGATATTTATATATATGATTATAAGGTTATCCTTATGATTCCTTGATGATAACATAAAACATATAAAATACGTAATAGGTACTTTTTTATGTCACAAGGCATTTGTTGTGATTTGATTAATAATAGCGATTTTTGATGCAAATACTAGTCAGCAAATAATTTAGTATACATTTTTAATATTGATTTTAACCTATGTTCTAAATATACAATTACGAAGTAGTTTTTAATATTTTTAACAAGAGATTGTTTGATAGCTTGACTCTCGACAACCTCGACCTCCTAGCTCGATAGATGGCGTTGTATTTTTTTCTGAATCGCGCTATGGTTTCGTTACACGCGTTTAATGACGTTCCGCGTTGTTCGTTTCATTTGTATCTTCTGACTGACCCGAATTTTCCGAATTTCAATATTTTTGGATAGGCTCTCTGACGTAATTCAGAGACCTGTACTATAGATATGATCTTTGATTCAAAATTAACTATTTAAATAATTCATAATCTTTAACTTCAACCGAAACACATCCACTACTGGATAATAGTCATAGATCCCCCCGAGCAAGCGTCGCCTCATAGACCAGTCCTATACGTCTCCCATTCAGCAGACTCTCGCGGTCCTCACCAGATCAGGTCTATCTTGTGTGAGCCTGTCCAACGCTGCGTTTTTCCGTACGCGTCTAATATCTTTACATACCCTCACAACTTTTTCTCAAAGCGGTAGGCAGAAGCTACCCAATATCTATGTCTAAGATAAAGTACGTAAGTATGTTAGTCAATAAGTACTCTTCATGATGTTAGAATCTGCCACCAGAAGTACTTAGAGCCCATACAAATTATCAAAATAATGATTATCTCCTTAGATAATCGAACAAAAGAATTTTTCCAAGATACATAGAAAACATTAAATTTTAACAATAGGTATGAAAAGCGTTGGTGTAGGGAAGATCGTACACAAAAGCAGGTAAGATATATATCTACCCAGTTACCCCTAAGTGCTTGCAACACAAATATATTTCAAAATAACAACGGTATAATAATAAGATACAAAGTAGACAAAGCAGCGGTATCTGGGACACAAAACAAAATCGATTTAGAAGGTTTACTACTCGTGCAAAACACAATTAAAATAATAATATTTAAATATTTACAGTACATAAAAATCAATTATAAAATCTTAAAGGAAATCTTCTGAAAACACCAACAGGTAAGTAGGCAAGCATGAATATATTATGTACATGATTGTAGAGAATACAGGAGGGCATTATTTTCGGCCGAGACGAAAACAATTTAACGTCTTTCTTGCGGTTACAAAATAAATAATCACATTAAGTAATGAGAAATAACGTAAATGACATTACACAAGACACGTAGGTTGAACTACACGAACAATCGGTAACGTCAGCTATCACTGTATTTCTCTTCGAGTAATTAACACCAATTTCACAAACCCAATAAATCAATGCCGCCATTTTCTTAATTGATTTTCGCTCTAATTTTCACTTGTTTGCGCCCAAAACCTAGCGTTATATCAAGTTGACATCTGTCAGAGTCGTTCTAAAACCGAAACCTAATTTCTTCTCTGATCGAAATCCTTAGAAGTGCTGACATACATATAAAGTTCTACCGTTTCTGCATAAAAGATTGATCATTGGTACAAATAAAAACAAAACATGCCTTTAAGATTCTTGACACAGCTGTTCGACTTCGACGACAACCCTAGCAATTGATTAAATAAAAGAAATGTACCAACTGTTTTTTTTGTGACACGCCATGATAGGGCAAACAAAAATAAAAGTTCTGTGCGAGTCCATAACGATTTCCTATTTCAATTTATAGAACTCTTTTCTTTCTTAATTCTAATCTGTACACCATAAACAAAGTTCAATACAGTGTGAAAATAAAGTATTTATGTCCATGTTGAGTTCCCTTACAATAAACAGAGTGACAGATAATAAAATAGAGGGACAATAGATGGCAGGAAACAGTGTAAAAAATTTAAAATCTTTCTTTCATTTCTTCTGAACCTACCTCTCTAGTGACAAACAAACAGACGCGGCAGATTTACTGCGGCAGAAGCTTTCATTGAAATTAGATGATCGTCCAACAGAATTTATTTCATTGCTTTTGAGAGGGAAAAACATTGTTCCGGAGCGTTTTATTTTCGATGCAAGTGAGCTATAGGGGGAGAGGTGTCTGGGAGCAAACTAGTTTGCAAAAAGGTTTTGTGAACGTTTTAACTCAAGTTTTAATATAATTAATTGAAAAGAACCTGTTGATGGACGATCGTGAATCAGAACTGGTGAATCTCTGAACCCACACAAAAAAAATACGGATTACGATTACAGATTTACAAACGATATTCAACTAGTTTTTTTTTTTTACTGGATGCTCTATTTGACAAATAATTATTATAATTTGACTAAGAGCTGATTTCTGAATTAAGTATTTGGCGTTAAGAACGTGTCAAGCCCTACTTTTGGGCCGATTTCGGAATTAAGCATTTGAGGTGGGTATTTTTCAAACTCTACTTAAGCCTTAAAACCCTGTAAAATTTTGTCACTTAAGTACGGTTTGACACGTCCTCAACTCAAAATACTCAATTCATAAATCGGCCCATATAACAATGACCATGTTTGCCAAATTATGACAGGTTTTCAGGCTAAAGTACAGTTTGACAAATGCTCAACTTCAAATACTTAATTCCGAAAACGGAGGTGAGAGTAGGTGTTAGTTCCTAGTTTGATTTTAATTTTTCTGGTAGATATCGCTGTCAGCGATAAGACCGCCATTGAACCCAGGATAAAAATCTTTGCAAAAGAGGTGTGGAACTATTTTGATGTAAAAGAAAGTATATTCTATCTATTTAATTAAATAAACATAGTTTTACGATAGGTGTAAGTATGCCTGTAAAACCAATAATTAGAAAACCTCCGTACAGTCAGTGCAGTCACAAGAACTTGGCGGTTAGCAGTTTAATGGACTTTCCTCGTCACCTGAACTCAGGTGTGAGATCAGGCTTCAAAGTTCATAGAGTCACTGAGTACAAATCGTTGCCCTCAGGCAAAGTTTTATAACTTGACTAAAACTTACTCCGTGTGTACAGCTTTACCGTACCTATTACACAAGGATATTTACCCTTGGTTATGTCGCAGGATATTTGGAAAATTCATTTTCTTTCATCCGTTTTTCTGTGCGGTAATCCCAGGATTCAGAAAGGACCGGATTATTGGAAACTGTCCTAACTATAGGCTACCTAATAAGTGGATTGGTTCAAAACCGAATGTCACTTACTTCAGTCTGTTATTACAAAACATTATTTAGTATCATCTAATTCGGTGTTTGTGTGTATGAGTCAAAGCTTGCCAATTTTTAATCCATTTCCCAGTGTTCTATTGAGCTGAAAATTTTCACAAAGTATATTTTTCGTTACAATGCAATTCAAAAATACATTTTTTTATATAAAAGTTAGCCAAAAGAAATTAACTATATAGATACATCATTATCATCACCAGCCTTTTTAATGTTCCCACTGCTGGGAAACAGGCGTCCTCTCTGTTAGAGGGAATGGGCCGTAATCCACCACGCGTGCTCTATGCGTGTTGGTAGATATCACATGTATTCGAATTTTTGTTTCTAGGATATGCCGATTTCCTCACGATGTTCTCCTTCACCGTTCGTTCATAGATACGTAATATTTACCAATCCTTTAACAGATTTGCGAAAAGAATTCAGAGTAGACCATAAAGACTGATAACAAACACATCACGTCCTCAGCTGTTCCCAAAAGTGACACCTGTCAGTTCGTTTCACCCTCAGACCGTACACACGTTCGATTTTATTGCTGTTCCATGGGGTTCGCGCCGTTTTCCCTATGTCTCCCAAGGGAAGGCAATGCAGTTATGCTTAGATGGCATTTTATTGCAAGAAGTCCTAAACACTTATTTGGTGAAGAGCCCCAATGGAGTGGTAATCGTAAGTAAAGTTGGCAAATAGCAAACATAAATAAAATTACATAAAATCACGCTTGTGTTCCCCAAGAGGTTAAGCAGAGTCTAGTACGCCCGTATATGGGGCGAGTTGAATGTCTTCAACACATACTCAGACTCAGAGCTGTAACTAAGTTTTAGATGAAAAATCTAAAATCACTTGGGAAAAAGGGAAAAAGTTATACGAAAAATTTAATCCTAGAGTAACAGCTAAAATTGATTGTAAGTTTTTTATCATCATCATCATTTCAGCCGAAAGACGTCCACTGCTGAACATAGGCCTCCCCCAAGCCTCGGCACATTGATCGGTCCCGTGCACCCCGCATCCAACGGATCCCCATTGCAGATTGCTCGCAGAACGGATGGCTGATGGGGCAGAAAAGTTCAAGAGTGGCGACCGCGAACTTGAGTTTTAGTAAAGAAATATTTTACAAGTATTTCTGAAGCCCAATCTGCTTTTCGTTTGTAATTATTGGCAAGTAATACTAAGCCGGACAAGATTTTGTCACAATTAATTAATTTTCATATGTATATTTAAAAAGTTTAAAAATTAAATTCTTCAACAACACCATCTTACACAAAGCAGCCTTAAGTTTATTAGCGCTTAACTTAACAGATGTTAAACTTTTATGAAGCTTAAACAAAGAATGCCGAGACAAGCCTTAAAAGCCTTAAAATATAATTATAAGTAAACTGGAAAGACTTGATAAGTTTTGTAATAAATAAAAAAGATTTAAGATTGTCTCACAGTTTGTTGGTAATCTCAAACTTTTATTTATCACACTTTATGTCAAATATCATACTGCCATTTTATGACAAAAGTGTTAAGCCGTTTCAAATTCGAAGAACCAAAAACTATAGGATAGCATAGCAATAACACGATGACCTTAGGTCCTAGACAAGTGGTATTCTATTATAGAAAACGAAGCGATAGCGATTGTCAAAAAACCGGCCAAGTGCGAGTCAGATTCGCGCGCGAAGGGTTCCGTACCATTATCGCAAAAAACGGCAAAAAATCACGTTTGTTGTATGAGAACCCCACTTAAATATTTATTTTATTCTGTTTTTAGTATTTGTTGTTATAACGGCATCAGAAATACCTCATCTGTAAAACATTCAACTGTCTAGCTAAAGCGGTTCATGAGATATAGCCTGGTTTTTACCCTTTGGGTACGGAACCCTAAAAAGAAAAAAAAATGGGATTGAAGGATTGAAAAAATCACGTGATCAATCCCATACATTTTGACATTTCGACTATTGCCTTCGCTCACATCGAATGCCACTTGTCTGGAGCATCTGCTTAGGGTTGCGGGAATCCGCTGGATGCAAGACGCACGGGACCGGTCCATGAGATGTCATTTGGGAAGGCCTATGTCCAGCAATGTTCCTCTTTTGGCTGAAATGATGATGATGATGACAGCATTAGCCGTCCTTGACCCACCAACAATTATTGACATTATTTATTTTAAAACAAAATTCCTTACTAATATTATAAATGCGACTATGAGTTTGCTTCTTGCGATTTTACGCCTTAACGGCTGAACGGATTTGGATGAAACTTGGCATATGGATAGATCAAATCTGAATAATAACTCAGAATTCTTTACAACTCGGTATAATGTTCCCTTGGGATAATAGAACACTTTTCACGGGGCAGAAGGTGGCAGAAGCCAGTAATAATATAAAGCAGCCCTGAATTGACACCCATCGTGATCCTCAACAATTTTTACTGATGGAAAACAATACAAACGATATACCAATGTTATAGGTTATTTTTCGGATTCCTACGTAGATATACAAGGGAAAGAGCTTTTGCCAATCTAGAAACAAAACATTAACACATCATTATTACATCAATTAAAAGCAAACCCTTTCAAAACGTTCCAAAAACAATTAAATTCGCAGCAATTTACTAAGAAAGCAACCGACGGAACCCTAATTCTCGGTAGTAATCGTTGGCAAAGGGTTCCGCTGAACATCTTATTTAATGGAAATAAGGCGGGGATTGGCGGCCGCCTTTGTAGACCTCGACGGTTTATTTTGCTAAGAGGTTTTTGTTGCAAACCCCTTATGTTGCTGTGAAAGGCGCCCTTGTGTAATTTACAAAGACTTCCGGTCAATGTATCAGTAACATATTTTATGTTGGGTTACTTAAGGGTTTCAATTTAAACTGTTATTATTTATTGAGGCAAAAATGGTTGAAATTATATCGTCAAACACCCTTTGCATGGGTAGATTTTGAACGTTTTTTACACAGCTCATCATGTGGACTTTAAGCACGAATTACGTTGGTTAAAGTCGCGTACAAGCGTTTAGGTATAAGTTCTTAACTACAAAATGTTCGTTTTACAGACAGGACGGCGAGAAATGAGAATTATGTAGAGTAAAGTCTGGGCAATTATTTGTATACCGCTTTTGACAACACTTGCTATATTTTTTTATTGTATACTAGCTGACCCGGCGAACTACGTTCCGCCTAACAAATTTCTGAAATAAAAGTTTTTTTCTAAAATAAACGACATTACATCAGCTACCTGCCAATAAAAGTCCCGTCAAAATCGGTCCAGCCATTTCGGAGATTAGCCGGAACAAACAGACAGACAGACAGACAAAAATTGTAAAAAATGTTATTTTGGTGTATGTGCCATATATATATTCATATACATGTAGTAAAAAACGGTTATTTCAATATTATAAACAGACACTCCAATTTTATTTATATGTATAGATAGGCTTGCGCTTGACCACTATCTCACCTGATAGTAAGTGATGATGTGTTCGAAGATGAAGCCCACTTGCCTAGAAGTAACCTATTCACTCTTGACTTAAAGACACCGAGATTATGAAAACTTCACTATGGTTAAAACTTTCTAACCGTCACTTAAACAAATAGAGCTTGAATTCTTAATTCGCAATAAAATTGTAGTAATTAAAAATCCAAAATGTTTGAGATTGACCACGAGTCATTTTGGCGGCGCCATAGGATAGGATAGGTTAGATGGAACCCCTTTTTCACACTAGAGTCCCATTTGATCCGTAGTGCGTGCAGGCCTCCATTCTGTGAGACGAAATTTGCCGCGCCCAGTGCGTGTTGGTGGATGTCACATATCCTCGAATTTTTGGTTCTAAGAAATGTCAGTTTCGTCACGATGTTTTACCTCTCCGTTTTGAGAGCTGTGATGATGAAATAATTTACACAAAGTAAAGCGTCGGCCTGGGTTCGAATCCACGATCTACAACTTGTAAGTCGCGGCCGTTACCAATGGGCCACCACTGCTCTTGCGGCGCTATTAAAAAAAACAACATGTTCCAATTATATCGCTGTTTTTTGAAGTGATATTCAACCTTAAGGTGATAAATAATTAATTCCCCTGACTGTACGAGACACGCTGTAAATAAATAAACACGAAACAAATGAACTCAGGAAACACGAAACAACTCCACAGACAAACTGCATCTATTTACCTAGTACCGTAGCACGAAGTATCACATACTGCAATCACAATTAGTGCACACGTAATTGTCACCAAAACAGCGCTGTAAAGCGCTGCGTGCCGCTGAATTGTGCAGCTGTTAGAATTAGCTTGAAATAATACTACTTGTTTACAGCAGCGTGCTTGTTCAGATGGGTAGGCTGTGAATGGACAGTCCATTCTGTTCGGTGGCTCATGGCTTATTGGAATCTATAAATCTGCATTTACCATTGTCAAGCACGGATCACCGAATGATCAGTAATTAGAGGCCTTAGATAAAGGAGATCAATCAAATTGGTACCGTGTTGTACATTCTTAGATGCAATTAAAATATAAATTCATCTCTATTGGGAAAAATTGGATATGCAGGTTCCCCTAAACATATGTAGTTGACTTAAAATTCTGGTAAGTTGTGTCCAATAAGTAACGAAATGCAGTTTGTCTTGATAATAATTAAAGAAGAGCCGTTATATATCAATATTTGGATCAAGTTTTTTAGATAATTGCATTAGTTATCAAAAGAGCCGTTATATATCAAAATTTGGATCAAGTTTTTTAGATAATTGCATTAGTTATCAAAAGCAATTTAATTCTGTGCGTGTGTGTTCATTTTTTTTAAACCTTTGCTCCACTAGGAATTTCTTCGTGGATCGTGGGAGCGATTACAAACATTTAAACTCACATACACAACACAGCGGTAGCCCAGTAGCTAAGACCTCGCCTCTCGTGCGTTCAAATTCGGGTAAGTACTCGTACCATTGTGACTTTTTCAAATTCATATGATACTTTCATACTTTGAAAGTATCAAAGTAAAACTTGGACATCACAGACAACGATAAAGGAAAACATCGTGAGGAAACCTGAACTTCTAATTAATGTAAGTCTGAAATCACCAACTCGCACTGAGCAAGCGTGGTGATCAATGCTCGTGCATTCTCTGTATGAGAAGAGGTCTTGGCCCTGCAGTGGGACAGTTACAGGCTGGTGTTACTAGTATTACACAAGACACCAAGATCCGGAAGGACTATCTGTAGGCCATACAAATATTTGTTCCGTGCGGGAATCGAACCCACGACCCGCAGCACAGCAGGGAATCCCTCAACCACTACGCCGACCGTGTCGTCATACATTAAGATTTATATTGACATAAGTTTTGTTAATGTACAATTTTGGTTAAAAAAGCTCCAAAGACTGTACAACGTCGGTACCAAAGCTCCAAAGAAAACGGTTGATCTCCTTTACATTTTATCAGTAAAGACGATGGTTGAAATTCCAAAATGCACCAGACATTCCAATCGCTTTCATCGCAATAACGATTTCGTTGATAGTATCTAACTTGTCTAAAGCCCCTGGACACATTATACTCAGATTCAATTTCTACAAAAATGTCCAAATCTAGGGACAGTATGATTAAGTAAGATTAAAAACCTAAGCAGACATCAGAGTAGAAAGCATCTAAAATCAAGAATAACGTTATATATCGGCAGATATCAGCTGCCAGCATCTTTGCAAATCTACCTGCTTGATATTTGACAAGATTTAGATGATCAATTATTACTTAGGTACTGTGAGGACTCCACACTCATTTAGAGGCAACCTTCTTGCCTATTAAAAAGACTGGCAACAAGCCGCCTTCGGGCAGGCAATATAACATATAAAAGTAATTTCTGCTTATTATTTAAAGCTCTCTGAGCTATCCCCCCACAGTACCTACTTGCACCAGAAGAAGATTGAAGATTCGCTGAGTTAGAACCACATTCATTTGAAAGTAGGTAATTAATTACATATCATAATAAATTACAATAACCCCCATAAAACGCAAACGACCTAAAGCCTATTAAATCTACGCACGTCTCCGAGGTGTACCCACTAATATACTTACAGGGGTTCTAGTATAAGATCCCACCACAAAAATCTGCAGTCAATACGTTTTTGATAAAACTTATTTCTTATGGAATTTACTACTTGATAGAAGAATAGATTACAGAGGGTTTCCCGGCAATATCTAGCCGCAATTAGTTTTTTGCTTTTATTTTTTAATATCTAATATATAAAATTCTCGTGTCACAGTTTTCGTTGCCATACTCCTCCGAAACGGCTTGACCGATTTTGATGAAATTTTTTGTGCTTATCCGGTATCTATGAGAATCGGCCAACATCTATTTTTCATCCCCCTAAATGTTAGGGGTAGTCCACCCCTAAATTTATTTTTTATTTTTTAGACAAAATTTTTAATTTCTATTTTTTTATGATACAACATACAAAAATACATACAATCCTCAATTTTCACCCTTTTATCACCAACCCCTAATTTTTAATAGCCATTTTAGTAATTCAATCATTTTTCGCGAGGGGGATCGCGAGAGACTAGGTAGGGTTGGTAGGGTTGGTATGGTTAGTAGGGTTGGTAGGGTTGGTAGGGTTAGTAGGGTAGGTAGGGTAGGTAGGGTAGGTAGGGTAGGTTATATCGCTTTCGCTTTGTACACGGTTCTCCCCGATATTGCGGTCGGAGGCTTATTTTTCTGTGACAATTTTATAACAATATTTATTTTTCTTTATCATCAATAGAATAGTAGACGCAGGATGGGACTACAGAGGTTACAGACTATATAAAAGACTATTTTTATTAATCTACTTAACAATATTATTGGACATGTTATCTTCATCTGCTCAACAGTATTAGCTTGTACGGGCATTTATTTTTTTATCATTGGTTTTTTATTTTCTTCTTAATATTTTTTTTTTTGTATACATATAACTTTCCTTTTTTTTTTTTTTTTTTTTTTTTTTTTCGTTTTTTTTTTTTTTTTTTCTTTCACAATTTTTTTTTTTTTTTCTGGCCTCTATTACAATACATTATATATTTAACACTTTGTACAATATAACTCACTATATTTACTGTGTTAATTTCTTAATCTAAGTTTTATTTCTATCTATTACATTTCTTATTATTTTTAAACAAAAATCTAAAAATTGACTTCGTGTGTCTTTATTTATCATAATTATGTTTATGTTATTTTCGTTTATTTTTACGTTCAGTTTTTGTTCCAGGTTGAATCTGGTTAGCCCATACACTGGGCACTCTGCTATAAGGTGCAAGATCGATTCTTCTGCGACCGGGTCGCAGATACATGAAGGTGAGTCTTTTTTTTTAAAACGGTAAAGATATTGGGAGAAACCCCCGTGCCCTGTGAAGAGTTGTGTGTGTAAGTATGTTAGTTGTATCTTCCTACTTGTTCTATAAGCTTCTGTGGCTGAGGGAAAGAATATTTTAGTGACACTGGCTTTGCATTCCCTTTGATATCTTTCCTCCCACTCTTCAATCGAAGCACTTCTTATGGCTTGCTTGACAAATGAGATAGGACATTTATCGTAATCTGATTTCCTTTTCAAAGTCAGTGCCGCTGTTTTCGCTAGTTCGTCTGCCCTTTCATTTCCCTGTATCCCAACGTGGGCCCTGACCCAATACAAATGTACATTCTTGCCTGAAAATTTCAGCTTCTTAATATTTATTTTTGTTTCCAATGCGAGCGGGTTGCAGGTGTCACCGTTCCTCAATAGCTCTAGAGTTGATCTGGAGTCACTAAATATGTTGAACTCTTTTGCCACGCTATGCGCGATCAACTCCGTAGCCTGATTTACTGCATAGAGCTCCGCTTGGAAGACGGTACAGTACCCCTCGAGCTTAAATTTCTTGCTTTTGGTTTCGACTGCCCCATTCCACCAGGTTAGGGCAGCCCCAACCTTGCCCTCTATTTTGCTCCCGTCCGTAAAGATTTGTACTGTACCCTCCCTCATGCGCTGCTGTACCTCCGCTTCGCTCTCCAAGCATTGGAAGTCGAGTTCTTCTTCCTCAGCTGGGTGAGGCCTCGCCAGGAAACCCATTTTTGCTTCGACTGTTCGATCTCTGAGGAATGACTGAGGCTTCCCTCTCTTCGCCTCATAGAGGGATGCTACTTCCTTGACTCTTAGGTCAAGAGGCAGCAATCCTGTCAAGATCAGAGCCGAATTCAGTGACACTGTCCTGTAAGACTTGCTGATTTTCTGGGCGAAGCCCCTTAGAACAGCGTTGAGTTGCTTTTGTACGTAGATCTTATCCGCCGCTTTGGCCCATACACTAGCTGCATAGAGGATCACCGGCTCTACAACCGCAGTATAGATAACCCTTACCACTTCCGGGTTTAATCCCCAGGTTACCTTTGCTGCGCCGGACAGCTGCCTAAATATGTTGATGGCTTTTTTGCAGATGTATGTGACGTGGCTCCGGAAAGTCATCTTCCGGTCGATTATAAGTCCGAGCAGCTTTATCTCCTCTACCAGCGCAATGTCAACCCCGCCCATCCGCAGCCGGGGCGTGTCGAACTTTAGCTTCTTAGTTAGCAGCATGGCATGAGTTTTATGCGGTGCAAACTTTAGTTTGTTTCGAACACCCCACCGCTGCACATGTGCCAGGCTGGCATTGGCTTCGATCTCCAGGTCCAGAGCTGTTTTCCCGGAAAATATAAGCACCACATCATCTGCAAATGCCTGGCAGTACGTTTTCCTCTCCTCCAGTTCTTCAAGCAGCGGGTTCAGGAGCACATTCCAGAACGTGGGGCCTGCGATCGATCCTTGTACGCATCCTTTTGAAGTCCTCTTCCTGTATTCCGTTCCAGCATATCTCACCGCGACCCTTCTGTTTTCCAGGTAGTTCCCCACCAGTCTTTGTAGGTTTATTGGACACTTTTTCTCCGCCAGGCGACATTTTATTGCTGGCCACCACGCACTGTCAAATGCTCCTTCTATGTCTAGTGAGACAACCACCACGAGGTTCCTCTCCTTTAACTTCAGTTCCATATACTGCGTCATGTCGTACAAAGCGTCCTCCGTGCTTCGCTGAGGCACAAATCCATATTGTCGAGGATTCATTTTGGGTAGCATATGCCACCTCAGTCTCCGCACCAGCATTTTCTCTAGGATCTTGCCGAGAATAGGCAGAAGTCCGATCGGTCGGTACGATTTTGGGTGGGTGTAATTGTCCTTTCCAGGCTTTCTAAGTACGACGACCGCCGCCTCCTTCCACTTGTCCGGGAAGCAGGACAACTCGAGACATTTGTTTGTTATGGCTAAGAACACTTGCTCATTGCTCCTGATGGCGGCTTCACAAATGTCCGCTGTGAACCCATCAGGGCCCGGCGCCTTCTTCGGATTAAAACTCCTCGATGCATACCTGAGTTCAGCAAGAGTGAAGGGTGGATCCGTTTTGTTCCCCGGTGTGCCTTCTTGTGAACGTGCCGCTGCCTCTCTTGTCTGCGCGTGTTCGGAATTGTCTTCCTTCTCGTCATCATCTGGGAAGAAGGTTTCCGCCAGAACCCTGGCTGATTCATCTGAGTTTAATGCCTCTCCATCTCGGACTATCGGCAGATCTTCGTGCCTCTTCTTAGTTTTTTGGATAACCCTATATATGCCATTCCAGACGCTTTCCCTGTCCTGCCTCCCACAAAAGTTTTTCCAGCTCTCAGTTTGTGCCTTGTATGCTTGGGACTCATACTCTTCCTTCGCCCTTAGGTACTCCATCACGACCCATTCACGACGGCGAGGAGCCGCGCAACGTATTCTTCGCTTCTTCGTGGACATGGATTTCTTGAGCCGATCGAGTTTTTCGGTCCACCATGGTAAGTACGTTTTATCTATTTTCTTTATTCTAGGTATTGTATTGTCACAAGTTTCAGTAATTATTTTTGTTAAATCCCCTACACATTTTTCTAGGTCTTCTAAAGTATTTATATCATCAATATATGTTTTATCAATTTTGTGGTCTATTAATCTTGTTGTAGTTTCTACCCCAAAGCGTTCCCAGTCGGCTTTTTTCGTATTGTAAACCCTAGTACTGCTGTATTTTATTTTACTCCCAATTCCTTTCTTTGAAATGATTCTGAGTACTATTGCATTGTGATCCGAACTCGTCATTTCCGTGTCTACTCTCCATTCTTCCACATGTCGAAGCAAGTCCTCTGAACAGGCCGTGATGTCCACTGTGCTCTTGTACCTCTTTACCCCTCTTATTGTATCAAATGTTGGGGTGTTTCCGCAATTTAGCACATGGAGGTTGAGCTCGTCTAGGGTTCCAGACAAAAGTCTTCCCCTTTCGTCCTCTCTCTCGCTTCCCCACCATGCACTCCAGGCGTTCACATCCCCTCCCACCAGTAATTTTGCCCCCTTAGTTTTGTACACTATTTCTCTCAGCTGGTCGAGGTACGGCTCGATATCGATATAGTCCTCGAAGTAGACGGACGCTACTATGCTGGTGGTGTCCTCTACCGTCAACCTTGCAACTGCTACATTTTCAGTTGTCAGTGTCGGACACGCCACTGCGTCCACTCCACTATCGAAGATAACTATCGCGGCTTTGATGACTTTATCGCCCGTTCTTGTTGCCTGAATTACTCTTGTCCCGGGGTAGGTCTTCATCTCTCCCTTCGCCCCTATATAGGGTTCCTGGACAAGAGCGTACCTAACTTTCCTGCGCCCTGCCTCGAGTATGAGTTCCTCGGTTGCCAGTTTTTTCTTTTGCAGGTTCGCCTGCACGACATGGTATTTTATACTTTCGTACGTTTTAGCTCCTGTCCCCTCATCCACCTTAGCAGTATGCTATTGCCGACCGGGCCAGCGCATCCCACTTTTTTCTAATGGGACACTCGCTGTCGAAAGCATTATGAGCTGAATCCCTCTTAGCCTGACTACAATTTCTGCATTTAGGCTCTTCGTTAAGGGTGAATCCAGGACACTCCGCTCTTGTGTGCGGTTCGCCGCAGTGACTGCAAAGTGTGGCTGGCTCCTTGCAGTATCTTTTGCTGTGTCCGTAGCCAAGACACTTTGTGCATTGTATGAGCGGGCTCTGATCTTTTACAGCTACCCTTTGCAGGTCAACATGAATTCGGCCCGTCGTGGTCAGCCGCTGCCAAATAATCGGTTTTACCCGCAACACCACGTGACTCGCTAGCGGATTTCTCGCTCTTCGCCGGTAAGTGACCTGGATGTCACCCTCACTTATTTCAGTTCCCTCCAAGAGGTGTCCGTTCTGGGATTCGATTGCCTTCAGCAGGTCGTCATCAGTCACGTAACTCATCACGTCTCTGACAACCACAAGCGGATTCTTATTTGTGGCCTCCTCAACTTTAAGATCCCCCTTGGAGTTCCTCAGTTGTGCCGTTACTTTGCTCAGTTCCGCTTTTTGAGAGCAGCTTATTATTACCGACTGGTTTTTAGCTCTACGCAGGTGGTCTATCCTAACTCCTGTGTTCTTTGCATCGACATTTGCTCGGATTTTCTCGATGACCCTGTCCGATGAGTCTCCCTCATGCACTGACGACACTATTATTGAGTGCATGTTTTTCCTGATTGGAGGCTGAGGCGGCATCGCCACTACCTGTGCGTAAGTCCCAAGGCCTCCCATTCGGGCTTCGGCATCTTCAGCTTGCGTCCGTGCCACTGTCCTCAGTTCCTTCAGTTCCACCATCTGCGCATCGATCTTGTCGCTCAGCTCGGCCTTCGATCTCTCTACTCTGGCAGAGAGTTCTTCTTTTTCACCTTTCTTAAGAATTTCTTTTACTTCCAAGATTTCCTTTAATATTCTCAGGCTTCTATCGTCGGACTCCCCTTCCTGCCTCTTTTCTTTTTCTCCCCTGTCTTCCTCCAGTGTCACTATCGATCTATCCGTTCTCTTGACGATCTCGTAAAGCGATTTTATACAGTCAATCACAGTCTGTTTTATGGTGGTCTTAATGTTCCCTGACATGTCCAGCTGTGCCCTCGCTTTTAGCATGAGGGCGCGCGCCTCAGCAACCGGTGTGGAGAGTTTCGGCTTTTGTGTTGGAGAAGATCTCGTTTTTGCCTCAATGTTGCTTATACTCTTCCGCACCTGAGTGGTTTCCGAGGGGCCCGCCCTCATCCCCTCGTCTTCGATTGAAGATTTGTCGGACTTCGCCGGTATGCGCGGTGTGTGATGCATCATTGTCACAGTGCTGTCAGATGTCAATTTTAACCGTGTATGTGTCAATATGTGTTTAACGATCAGCAAGAATAATCAGTATTTTCCTTAGTCCTATCTTAGCTTACAATATAGCAACACAATAATGTTGCTATAGGTCCTTATTCTATTCCAGACCTGACTGTTTAAACAGGATAAATTTTGTGCTCTATGTAGAGTCGGTCAGGATGTCAACTTAAACTAGTTACCTAATTTAAATAAAAGATAAACTAAAATATAAAAATTGTACTCTATGTAGAGTTGTTCTGCTTGTCAACTTAACCAATATGATCAACAGATGCAATTTTTATATAAAAATTAAATTGAAGGATTGAGATACAGTAAACTCTATGTAGAGTCGTTCAGGTTGTCTACCTGTCAATTTAATTTAAAGAGAAAATTATGATTTTTCCTTCCTTCCTTTTTTTTTCCACTCTAAATTCTTAAATAACTTAAATAAAATATAAAAATGTTCTCTGTGTAGAGTGGGTCAGGCAGCGTTTATTATATTATATTTGACTTATTTCAAATTTGTTAAGAACCCCCGATAATTTAACTTTTTGACTTTAAAAACTAATATAACGCCCCAAGAACTCTACCTAGAGACCTCTCCCACTCTTAGTAGGTATCCCAGAATCCACACTGTCTATTTCTGGAAACCGCTCTAAATTCGGACCACAGGTCTATGAGCTATTTGTAGAATTTCGAGATAGGTCTTTCATCCCCAAACGGCTATGTCCAAACCCTAAAATAGGGTTAGGGGGATGAAACCCTGCTTATTTGATCGGCTAGGGTCCAAAGACTTTCTCTCCGGTAGAAAGTGTGGGAGGGGTCCGGGGAGGGGAACCGGTAAAAAACGTCAGAATTTGTCTAGGACGTCCCGTTTTCCTGTAAACTGAAAACACAGTTACCGCGCGGTCGGCTGGCAAGTTCGCCTCCGCGTATAAAATTTATAAAATAAAAACTACTTAACCAAAAATAGTGAAAAAAATAATGTAGATTCTGAAGGATCCATTCCAAATATGTAATTAAAAATTGTTATATAGTACCCATATAAAATTTTGGAAAAAAACTGATTTAAAAATCTGGGAGCGATTACCAACAGCCGCAGGATAACTTGTTTTCAGCTTGTTTCGGGTGTATACGGCATGCGAGAGTGCTGAAAACCTTTACCCGTTCCAAGGGTTTGGGGGCACTACAGATAGCACCAGTCCCAACCCCGTATGGTCCAGGGAAGATTTCTGGCAAAAGTTTAGGTATTCGAATAGGTATTTTTAAAATTATATTTTTTGAAAACTAGGAATGGCGCGGTCCTAAATTTTTACAGGCACATTAACACTAAGGTAAACTATTTAATTCTATCATAAAAAGTGGGGGTAAAAGATCGCTCTTCTGAGCTAGGGAAGGGGGAATTTAGCGCTAAATTTAAAAATCTGTAACTTTGCTCCTGGTTGGTCCTCCTGCAAACGGGAAACGCCTTCGGGCTTCTCACGTCGTCTGCTCCAGGATGAGATGGTAGTTGGGGTCGCGGCTGCTCCGGTTCCAGGTCCACACCACACGCTGGTTTTTGTTTTTATTATGTAACTCCGCGGGGGGCGGCCAGAAAATTCCAAATTTTTTCCAGGATGTGCGGAAGTGTATTCCCTCCAGGATAACAGTCAAAGATCTAGGTGTCGTGCCGATGGATCCGACGCCGTACGCCAAAATAGGTTTTCAGCCAGGTGTTTTCGAGATTTTAACCTCAAAACAAAATGGTTTTTGGGCCTTCCCGGGCAAGCAAAGAGGGTTTTCACCGGGACACTAATCACGATCCACTGGGTTCGCTGTTTCACACACTTCGGCAATTTTTTAGCTTTAAATTCGCACTTAGTCTTATTTTCGTTTTTATTTTGAGCGCGGAGCGGCTTTAAAATGATCTGCTCGCAGCGGGGGTCACCGCGCAACTCTAGGTAGGGTAGGTAGGGTAGGTAGGGTAGGTAGGGTAGGTAGGGTAGGTAGGGTAGGTAGGGTAGGTAGGGTAGGTAGGGTAGGTAGGGTAGGTAGGGTAGGTAGGGTAGGTAGGGTAGGTAGGGTAGGTAGGGTAGGTAGGGTAGGTAGGGTAGGTAGGGTAGGTAGGGTAGGTAGGGTAGGTAGGGTAGGTAGGGTAGGTAGGGTAGGTAGGGTAGGTAGGGTAGGTAGGGTAGGTAGGGTAGGTAGGGTAGGTAGGGTAGGTAGGGTAGGTAGGGTAGGTAGGGTAGGTAGGGTAGGTAGGGTAGGTAGGGTAGGTAGGGTAGGTAGGGTAGGTAGGGTAGGTAGGGTAGGTAGGGTAGGTAGGGTAGGTAGGGTAGGTAGGGTAGGTAGGGTAGGTAGGGTAGGTAGGGTAGGTAGGGTAGGTAGGGTAGGTAGGGTAGGTAGGGTAGGTAGGGTAGGTAGGGTAGGTAGGGTAGGTAGGGTAGGTAGGGTAGGTAGGGTAGGTAGGGTAGGTAGGGTAGGTAGGGTAGGTAGGGTAGGTAGGGTAGGTAGGGTAGGTAGGGTAGGTAGGGTAGGTAGGGTAGGTAGGGTAGGTAGGGTAGGTAGGGTAGGTAGGGTAGGTAGGGTAGGTAGGGTAGGTAGGGTAGGTAGGGTAGGTAGGGTAGGTAGGGTAGGTAGGGTAGGTAGGGTAGGTAGGGTAGGTAGGGTAGGTAGGGTAGGTAGGGTAGGTAGGGTAGGTAGGGTAGGTAGGGTAGGTAGGGTAGGTAGGGTAGGTAGGGTAGGTAGGGTAGGTAGGGTAGGTAGGGTAGGTAGGGTAGGTAGGGTAGGTAGGGTAGGTAGGGTAGGTAGGGTAGGTAGGGTAGGTAGGGTAGGTAGGGTAGGTAGGGTAGGTAGGGTAGGTAGGGTAGGTAGGATAGGTAGGGTAGGTAGGGTAGGTAGGGTAGGTAGGGTAGGTAGGGTAGGTAGGGTAGGTAGGGTAGGTAGGGTAGGTAGGGTAGGTAGGGCAGGTAGGGCAGGTAGGGCAGGTAGGGCAGGTAGGGCAGGTAGGGCAGGTAGGGTAGGTAGGGCAGGTAGGGCAGGTAGGGCAGGTAGGGCAGGTGGGGCAGGTAGGGCAGGTGGGGCAGGTAGGGCAGGTAGGGCAGGTAGGGCAGGTAGGGCAGGTAGGGCAGGTAGGGCAGGTAGGGCAGGTAGGGTAGGTAGGGTAGCGTCTTTTTATGGCAAAACAAAGTTTGGCGGGTCAGCTAGTTGTCATATAAGTATCTCACTAGAATTTCTGCTGTATCGCGGGTACGTAAGCAACATCAGCCAGCTGTCAGTTAGCCGCAATTTATGCGTTGCCACGAGTGAACAAGAAAACTGGCAACCCATAGATTTTTCTATTTAACGGTTAAAATAACTGTGCACTTGGAGCTGTCAATGTCATTGACGTTAGACTCTCGACATTGGCGCACGAGGCGAACCCTGGGCGCCGCGCGGGTATGCGGGGGTGAGGTTGCTTGACGAACGAAGTGCACAGTTATTTTGATCGTGTAGTAGGTACATCGCTTTCTATCAAATGATGTTGGCTTCACTTAAAAAAACTTTTATATCTGGAGTTAAGTATCAAACATAAACTACAATTTATTCAATTAAGGGTGTTGCGGCTAGATTTTTATCCAACTATGGGGAACAGCTTGTTTTTCCAACATGAACATGTTTCAAAATGTTATCCGTAAAAACATCACAAATACACCGTGGTTTATAACAAACTGCGAGATTGATGAATAGCTCAACCAAAATACAGTGCACCAGGAGGCGAAAATTTGGGCAGTACGCTACTAAGCACGCTTGGAGAATCATCCGAATGCCTTGGCGAACGCTCTTGCAAGGCCTTTGGTTTGATGCTTGGCTTTGATGGATCTCGCAAAGTAGAACATCAAAACGTGAATAGATACAAAGAGGGAAACCTCGGGGCAGAAATCGCTCTGCACCACCATTTCCTACAACAATTCTGCTCTTAGTCCTGGGACAACAAAAAGAAGATATTTCCAGGCAACCCTGCGGCAATCTATTCTACTATCAAGAAAACTCTATTCATGAAAATTAAAATTTAATCAAAAATAAAATTATTTGTGTGGCAGATTCCTAGGCTATTCTAACATACTTACATTACAGGGTGTTCTTCTAATGAGCAATTGAAGCGCGCGCCCCGTACCGTCACTAATTATGTCGACAGGGGCGACGGTTGCTAGGCAACCAGTCTTGTTAATTTTATGTGACATTTTATACTTGTGTGAAATCACGCGCGTTATCTTTGTCGCTAAGTAATGTTATTCTAAACCGATAAAGATGGCGTAAGCTATAATAAGAGAAATGTTTTGAACACGAAAGCAATTATGTGTAATAACATGGAAACTAAGTTGTTTTCTCTCCAATATAGAGCAGCTATTAGAGTCAGGTCATTGGGTAACACTAACGCGTTTATGTGATCAAAACGAAATTTCGAATATTTGAAAAAATTGCCTGCTTGACAACTAGATCAACACACACACTAACACATCTACACTACATTTGAATATGCTCGCGTGTTATGCAGGATTAAGTATTTTGAATTACATAGGGTAGATTGGAAACTCGATATTTCAATATTTGAGTTCAAAAATACGTTTTGTTTTAGGGCTTTTGAACTACAATTGAGTACAAGTAGGTAAGTTCTACACAATAATATATCCCTACATTCCTTTTGTTTAGATGTAATCATTGTATGTCACATTTAAAAAACCAACAAATACCACTTTGTCATAAAATAAGCTCCATATATTTACAACAATAAAAGCTATCATTTTTCCTAAAATATTCCGGTACATTTTCCTCTCGTAAGTGTCAGTATTGAATGAAAAATGGCGGCAGTCACACGTCAGACTCGGTTAACGTCAAACCCACGCACGTTTACAAAATACAACAGCCTGTAGGTATATATTGTTATTTACATAAAAAAAAATGTAAAAACGTCAATGTCCATTCAAAGCGTTGACGTCCTCGCAGACTCAATATCGAACTTTGTTAGACGTAATTAGTATTTATATTTAATATAATATAACTTTCTAGAAATTAAGTTTTTATAATTACAAAGAGCAATTTGCATGTGGTGTTTGCCTGTAATTGGTTGTGCAGTTAGATTTAAGACACAATTACTTATATGATCCTATCTGTAGGTACAATATCTGTAACAACTGTTGGCGAACCTTATTTAAATTAAATAAAATAAAAATAAAGCGACGCCACGACGGTTGGTAGAAAGGCCTTTTGTTGTGTTGCCTTGTAGGTATATATTGTTAGTTAGTATGTTGAATTCTGGACATTAAGGCTGGGATTTTTTTTTCACAAATATGGTCTCTAACCACACCCACAGTCCATAGATTTTGACTAGCGTTTAACCCAATGTCGTTAGATCTCTTTATGGTAGCTTATTTGGCCGATTACACGGAATTACTGCTATTTGCCGTTCGCTAACATAGCTACAGTATCTGAAAATAATAAGACTATCAACATTGTTAGTTAGGTTAGAAATATTGACAGTACTCAGACTTGCAGATTTCATATAGGTACCTAATAGCTTATAAGTGACATTCAGGACGGATACTTCGAAGCAATGATATTCTAGTAAACAGATATGTTATGAGCGCACGCATTGTGAAGACTCGAATACGTCCCAATTGGGACGTATAGTCTTTAGTCTATGTCACGCATAGCGAAGAGCGATGCGCTTTCTTGAAACAAAACAAAATTAAAAAAATGCCATCGTGTGTATTTAGAAAGTGTTACAATTATGATACCAAAGTAAATAAAACAGAAGGGCTCTCATACCATATGCAATACACCTCACTTTACTAATTTATTTAACTTTTTCCCTAATATTCTGATATTTGGAGGTTAGAAAAAGAAAAAAACATTTATGGTCAGTATAATGTTTGTTTACATTCACACGCAAATGACAAACACTAGCCGTCTCTTTTTTCTAGTTGGTTTTATCAAGCCTACCTTTTATGAATGAATCAATGAATGAAAAGTGTGTATGTGTGCTGCCACTGCTGTGCGGAACACTTTTTCTATTGTTTTGGGAGTGTGTCTGTTTACTAAAATATCATTGCTTCGAAGCAAGAAATACTACACCAAGCACTGTTTACACTCAATCCTGTTAACATATTTACTATATAATTATTTAAAAAAAGTGAGACAAAACAGTTTAAACTACTAAATAAACAATAGCTCGCAATGAAGCAGGTTATCCTCTACGTCCTCTAGTATGTCCTTATAAACACAACTTTTATAAATAAATCAATGTTCACCAACTCATATCACAGCTAACACACACAGAAGCAATGCTTCTTAATCGTGTGTCAATTATCGTTGAGCGGGTGACAGCCAACCCTCTCGTGCTCGTTATGTTAGGTGTACAGATGTGACCTACCGTACACCTATAACGAGATAGGGTTAACACGTCACAGATATTATGTGTAGTAAGTCAGAAATTCAGAATAGACTACTTGGACGTGACCTAGCAGGTACTATCCTAGATCGTCATCAAAATTATATTTAACCTGACTTGTTCCACTGCTAGGTATGGATCCTCACATTCATATTCTATTGTATATTATATATATCCCACTGATATTTTCTTATCTTACTAATATTATAAATGCTAAAGTTTGGATACTCAATCACTCCAGAAAGACTAAACCGATCTAGATGTTTACTCAGCACAGCAAAGAAATCACATTAATATTATAAAGGTTTGTGAGTGTGTGTGTGTGTACGTGTGTGTTACTTCTTCACGCTCAAACGGCTGAATGGATCTGGATCAAATTTGGCACAGAGATAGATTATAGTCTGGAACAGCACATCGGATACTTTTTATCCCGGGAATATGTTTCCGTGGGATAATTTTCGACATTTACGCGGGCGAAGTCGCTGACAGAATCTAGTAAATTATAAATGTGAAAGTTTGTGAGTATGAATGGATGTTTGTTACTCTTTCGCGAAATAACTACTGAACGGAATTTAATGAAACTTTACAGTAATATAGTTAATGCATCAGATCAACACATAACCTATGCAATGCTACTTATGTAATCCTGTGTCAATCATCGTTGAACGTAGCGAGTGACAGGAACAATCTCGTGCTCGCTGTGTTGGATGTACAGACGTGACAGTAAAATTCTTCATATTTTATAATAACTTCAATAGACAGACTTGCTTTTTAACATAAAAATGCATTGGGGTTTTATGGCAAATTGTCGGCCACTAGAATGCCATATAGACCATCCAAGTTAATCAACCTGTAACAGACCACGCGAAGAAGACATCAAACTTAACGTATGTAGTTTACTACTTAATTAACTGCTAATCGAGTCGTTAATAATACAAATGAAGTACGAAGTCGGTCACCTTTATTTCTTTACTTCTATCACCCAGAGACAAGCAGAAAAATTAAAAATATTTCTCTATATTTTTATATTCACCGCCCTTTTTCGCTACAGCCACCGGATTTTATTTAAAAAGACTCCTTGTTTACCTACAAAACATTGGGTAGCCATATTGATTGTTCGAATTTCGAATAAACTTTGTTTTATGGACTTAAGGGCCTCCCATCGAACACGTGTTCGAAATATAAACGTTTTATGTGTGCCAGCGTGCGAGTGACAGTCAAATTATTTGCAGCCTTGACTAAAAATGTGTATTAGGGATGTCATACCTACGTTGAATTTTATGGTGTTTTTCACTATCGTGTGGTGATAACCGAACTGCTATAGCGGTTGGAAACGATGATTGACGTTTAAAATTTACTATTTGGAAAGTAAAAAAACTTTATTAGATAAATATTCTAGAAAAACGCACATTTAGAAAGTACAGACGTATCTGAAAGATAATTCTGGCTTTTCTAAACTACTAACTACTTCTGATTTGTGACCTAGGTAAATAAATAACTTAAAAATACCTAATTGAGTTATGTGCAGTTGAATTTAGAACTTTCTAAACAAAAATTTTTGGGCAAACATAAGTTAGTAGATGAGTAAGTGCTGTTTGGTAAGTAGTTGTTTGTTATTTAATCACGTTACGAATTACAGTTGTAACTTGTAACATGATTGACCGTTGTAACCCTCGATTTCTGAATAAAAAGTTTTAAGTTGAGTATTTATCAAACTCTACTCTAGCCTAAAAACCCGTCAAATACTAGGCGCACCCTACTTTACCCTACTTCGCGTTCTTAACTCCAAATACTCAATTCAGAAACCGGCCCTAAAATGCGAAGTAAGCTTATTGCAGCAGGAATTACCAAAAATTTTGATCCGATATTTCTAGATCACAAAATCTATGAAAAACAGATAATTAAAAAGTCAATCTCTTTCGATTAGCATCAGCATTCCAACTGAGTAACCTTTAAACGTTTAAAATTATTTGCTATGGCTCGTTTAATTAGACAAAAAATAATTGTTATGCTTTAGAAAGACCCTTCGGAAACAATAAAAATGTAATTTAGAAACAGTAGCCGAGCAACGACACTTTAAGTATATTGAGTACCTTTTTGCTCTTTTGAATTCTTGCCTCCTTTTCTTTCCGTATAAGTGAAAGGGAGAGAGGAAACTCTTTAATAATCTTATCATTATTCTCTCAAAGGTTTGGGAAAACTGACTTATCTTCGGCTTCTTTATTTGAATTGATTCTTTTATTTTACATTTGCGATGAGACTGTGATATTAGGTTTTGATCCGATGGTGAATCTTTCAGCCACTTTATTTTCCTTTGATTTTATCTTTCAGCCATGTATTTAGAGTATTTTGCCGGATTTTCAGCATCTTGTCAGAACTATTAAATCGCTAAATAGGCCCTATTTAGCGATTTAATAGTTCTACGTGATACTTATCTCTTTATACAGTTACTTTGAACCTCTTATAAAAAAAGGCAGCAAAAGTGTACTAATCCAAGGGTTGATTTTCCAATCGTCTGTTTACTTTTCTCCAAGGAATACCGATGGCATTTTGATAGAATTTGGCCAGAAATAAAATATGTCAAACCGCGCCATATTTTATTCTTCGGATAAATGTTATCCGACTAGAAAAATCAACCCTTAACCTCAAAAGTGGATAGGTAAATCGAGCATAATAACTGTTACACTCCTCCTATTTTATTGAGTTGCTGAAGTAATCAGCATGACACGAAAGAATTAAACTTAGTCTAAGCAAATCCTCATCATGTTCTCTGCCTCTACGACAAAGTCCAGCAAATACTATTTAAAAAGCCAGCATTTTCACGTCCACCGCAAAGCCTCTTAGGTCCAAATACGAACAAAAAGGCACGAACATCGAACAACTGGTATAGTATTTAATCCCATTTGACGGGCAGGCTCACGTTGCGAATATTCGACGTTCGGCGAACAATATCAAAAACTCACGAACACACACACACTATTCACTCCTGAATTTTGTTTAAACATTGGGACTGTCGGGTTTAAAATATAATATTTATTTTTTTTCCAGCCTGATAAACTAAATAAGGGAAATAGTGAAGATAGTATGTTGTTGATACCCTATACATTTTGGAGAGGGAATTTCGTGGTAGGTGCAGCAGTGCTATTCTCTAAGGATACAGCCTTGAGCGCAGTGCTGTGCCAGCGACGAATCTACGGTTTAGTATTTGCTAAGCCACGAATAGCGACACGAGCGCTCTAAGCTGTGACGGCCGCGAGTTACAACTACTCAGTGCCGAGCAAGTTGACACTAGTTGACAGTTCTTCATACATTTTGGTATTCCGTAAGAAAAAACAGCGTCGAAGACAATAATATTGTAGGTATGTAGACCGCCTTCCACTCCCTTAAGGAAGATTTCCATGATAAAAAATAACATATGAAGGACATAGGATAGTTGCCTACGGTCTCAAACTGTTTCCCATACCAAATTTAATTTAAATCGTTTCAGTAGTTTAAGCGTGACAAAGGTAGCAGCCAGAGTTACTTTCACATTTATTGTATTAGTATGGATTGCATAGGATAATTAGTAGCTGCTATAGTTAAAATTGTATGTCATAAATATATTTGAGGACATTAAATATTAAATAAAATTTGTGATGTGAATCATGTTTATTGGTCCGGCTAAATCATCATCATATCAGCCGAATGACGTCCACTACTGGACATAGGCCTCCACCAAACGTCGCCATATTGACCGGTCACGTGCATCTCATATCGAGCGGAACCACGCAACCTTCACAACCTGCCTTCCGGTTACATGCTGAAACTTAACCAGCCAAATTCTTATTTGTACAAGCAAACAAGTGCATTAAGACCGCAAAACCGATTATATGTTAATTAGACATAATATACTATATTGACTAATAAAAAAAAAACTCAAAATTATAAAACTTAGATTAATTTATTGAACTTTTTTCCAGTGTTAGAATTTTATTCTATAACATATACCCTTTTAGATTTTAATCTCAAGTATTTTTTAGAATCTTTTATCACTATTTAAGATAACATAATTTAAGTAACTTATCCCACATAGTAGTGATAATTTGCCGGTACTTGCATTTAAATTTGTATTAAAACTTCTTAACATCTTTTATAAACTGAACTTAATATCTATATTTATATTAACATCACGTTCCAGGCATTCAACTTCCTCTTCTGATGGATGCACTTAAATCCTGCAGTGCTCAGGTCTCTCTTGACCATGACTCCCTTATTTCCTTATACATATCCAACGTTGTCTACTGGTTGCCAATAAAGAGTTACTGATTTGCCAAGATTACTCTTCAATAGCGACAAAACATTTAGTTAAGCTCCATTTGTGACTGCCTTTGTGAAGGTGGTTGTGAAATGAGCATTGGATTAGATGGCTTTGTACCGTTAGCAAAAGACGCCTACGAGGAGCTGTGGACATAAGAATGCAACAAATTACTATTAGTGACAAAAAGATACCAAATGCAGGATACTATTTATAACAGCATCACATCCACTCTCTCTTTCTGAAGGAACAGATATTATAGGCAATGAAAAGTGAGAACACATTACTTCTTAAGCTAAACTTACATGAAGAGGCAATTGAGGCATCTCTCCTATGAGGCACGGCGGGTGGTCATCTAGCTTCAAACTGTAATACGAAATATAAACAAATTAGTGAAATACAAAAAACATAACATATGTACCTAGTAAGACTTTTCTAAAACACCTCACCACTTGTATTGTGTTCGGCTGGTTTTCCCTTGTCAAATTGGTCTTACGCTAAGATAGCTCAGATTTTACATCCTGGAAATGTATTTCAACGCAGTACTATTACGCAGTATTAGTAATATTTTATCTTAAAATAAACAATTATATAATTTTTGAACAAAAAAAATATTGTCACATTGTCACTGTGCATATGTGTATTATAATACTTACATTTCATACAGTCACAAAACTATGTTAAAATCAATCGCTGTGAAAGCACTTCCAAGTTTTCAAACTTGCAAATAGTTTTAAATAAAAACAAACAACAAATAATCAAATAAAAAGCTTCGGTTGCGATTTTGCGCAAACTATTACTCTATGATTTTGCGAGAGTTGTGGCAGCGTCACAGCGCTTTGCTTTTTCTTACGAAATAGACAAAGAAATTGTCAAATAATAACAATGCATTTTTAAAACTCTTATAACTATGAAATCTTTTGTAATTTCAGTCTATTACATAAAATTCTTAAAAATAGACCTACATTATACATTTTAATCCCATAAAACTCTCAGTCGAGATTTATCGATTATAATTTAAAGAATTTGATCTAAGCCCTAATTCGTTTACGAAATTGTGACGGGAGATGTCAGCATAGAGTTCATCGACGACCTTAACCGCGCTAGAGAATACCGTATAAATCAGCGCTGCACGATCGGTCGATCTCGAGACTGTCTCGCTGACGAGCTCGTCGATGAGCACAGCCAAGAAACTGTCTCTTAGAGAATAGCATGGCAGGGCAAAAAGGGCATACCTAATGTTTATTTTCGCAACTGCAACATAATTGGCAAATCTTAATTAAAGTACCTTACGCCCTAAGCCTTTATCGAGGCAAAAATTGTCTGTCTTAGGTCATTATCTGAACTACTAATTCCGACAAACATCGATCAACTGGCTTAGTATTTAATCCCACAGTTGACGGGCGGGATTATTCGAAATTCGGTAAATAATATCAAAATGTCGCAACTCACGAACTTATGACACACTATTAAATGCTGTTTTGATTTGTGAACAGTGAGTTTCCATGGAAATATGGAAGTCGTTATGAATGAAACACGGAGATATGACAACGTTGAGTTTTTTTCTAGCATTATTAATCTCGATGAGGGAAATAGAAGTGAAAGGGCACCAATTGTGATAAATTACCATATCGTCGATACCCCATACATTTTGGAGGGGAACATTTCGTGGCACGTGCAAGGCAAAAATCACATATATTTCATTTTATCTTTTGAAAAATCTAAGTTTATTGTTGCTATTGCAATGGTTTTAAGAAGCGTTTAAGAAGAACAAGGGATCAGAAATCTCCTTTGGCCTTGGCCTTTCGGCCTTTCTCTGACGTGTCAAAACTATCATGGTTCCACAATGAGAGAGAGACAGAGATATTCAGGAAAAATACTCTGTCTCTCTTTCACAGCGAAATTACGTCAGTGTATGGCCTTTGAACAACTAAGACCGGCGTTAACAAAAAGGCACGAACATCGAATGACTGGCATGACGGGCTAGCCCACGCGCTGAATATTCTACATTTATTGCGAGCAATGTCAAAATGTCGCCGCTCACAAACATTATGACACATTATAACTGCTGTGTTTTGTTTTTGAACTGTGTGTTTGATGGACGTGAAAGGGATTATACGGTGGGATGAAATATACGGTTCAGTTATGCTATGAAATGTTGGTACGGTAAATCCTGTAACGTTGCAGTTTTTATCAAAACAAAACGGCATCAAAACGGGTTGTCAAATCCTGATTTTGAGTAGTTAAAGTGTTGTTGAAGTTTGGGTTTAGGTGTTGTGTATTAGTTTACTGTTATAATAATATCCTGTATGACAGAGGAATTTTAATATGCACTATCGGAAAACGTAAGAACCTCTAGAGCTACGAGTGCATCAACATGAACTCTTGTAATCTGGCTACGAAAGATCTAGCTATATACATCTATTTCTGGCCCAATTAATTTCCTCATTTAGATTAATTGGGCTTGGTCCTTTGTAAATAGTGAGACAAAGTAGATCAGTTCAGTTCATATTGGGCTACATTCTTTGCAAATGACCAGAAATTAATGAGATCTCCTTTTATCCGATAGTAACCACGCTTAACCGATCCGGCAGGCTTATTACGTAAGAAACAACAATCAACAATCATCGCACGATCTAACGATTTATGCCATAAAAGTCGGAATTACTTAAAGTGTAGGCATGGTAGGTCCAACACAATCGTTTGCTAATCGCTCGCTGTTTGTCAAATGCATTTATTTCTAAAAAAAGCGCCAAAAACTTTAAAACTTCTTTGTTGAAGAGCAATTATTGCGCAAAAACGCTATCGTTTTGCTCTTGCAAGATACGTAATATGCCGACACAGTCATAATGTCACAGTCCCTGAACTACCTCAGAACTCAAGTAGGTAGATGTAACTCCAACCTAGCAAAATAGGGCTATCTCGTAGTTGGGTGTGCATTCGGACCAAAGTCCTCCACCTCCTATTCTGCCCTCTGTGCCGAAAAGTAAACCAAAGTTATCTATGCGCTGCCAAAGACGATGCCGTGGAAGTGGCAAAGTTTTAAAGAAGTAGAAAATTTCAATGAAACAACAATTCTGGATCTTTAGTTCAAGAGAATTACCCTCTACTCTCCATTCTCTGCTTCACGGAAACCACCTGTCAAAGATATGTATCAAGTCTCAACAACTAAGTTGACATCCTATTCAATTTCCTTTACAATTGAACCACTTTCCGACTCCCATTTACCGATACATTTTCACCGAGTCATGGCAGAGGATTAACTGCGGGTTGATGTTTAATAAAAAGACAGGTTTTTACTTTTTTTGCTAATCTGGCTGAACATGACCGTGGCTGTTGCATATTTATGAGAACACTGAGTGGGATTGTTGTGTGCTCTATTAAAGAATAAAAAAAAACTTGGTTTGGTATACGTAATGGGTTGAATGTAAATTAGTGTGGTTGAGTTGATGTTGATGTATTTCGTATTTTTGGGTGCAGTTTTCCCTTTTTCGTCAATCGTGTTACCCCGGCTCTACACGTTGGTTATTGAACTAGTTCTGTAAAATCGAAATTGCTCGAAGCGCTTTTACAGTACCTACCTACTGAGTGCATATTATAATTTATATAATTTGTTACTTATAAAAATATCCTCTGTCGATGATCCAGAACGAGTAGAGTCACTATTATTTTTATATAAAGGCTATATGTGCTCATCAATAGTACTCACTTTTTTAACACGCCTTTATTAGCTTGGTATCTATGTAACAGAATCTTTGACCGTGATTTTCACCCCCTTAAAAACGTCGGCTTAATTTGAAATTTTGCATACTTATCAAGGACCGATGACAATTCAATAATTTAAATAGTTTATTAGGATTATGGGACACCATAATCCTTAGCAGGATCTTCAGGATTAGCGATTGAACTAAAAAGTAGAAAATAAATAATAATTAAAAAAAAACTGAAAAAAACACGCTTTAATAGAAAACAAAACTTTCAATAAATTTAAAGTAAGAATTGTGTGTTTAACCAAAAAAAATATTTTGTTTTAATAAAGTTTTTTTTTATGATCTGCCGAGATGCGTTCCATATTAATGGATATGCCTGGCACAGTTCGATAAATTCAATTACTTTTTAGGATTCCGTACCTAAAGGGTAAAAACGGGACCCTGTTACTAAGACTCCACTGTCCGTCTGTCTGTCTGTCACCAGGCTGTATCTCATGAACCGTGATAGCTAGACAGTTGAAATTTTCACAGATGATTCTGATTCTGTTGCCGCTATAACAACAAATACTAAGGACAGAATAAAATAAAAATTTAAGTGAGGCTCCCATGAAACAAGCGTGATATTTCTGCCGTTTTTTGCGATAATGGTACGGAACCCTTCGTGCGCGAGTCCGACCCGCACTTGACCTGTTTTTTTTTCATTTGACCATGTGCGTGACGATTTTGTTGACGAGGATGACATTGTGATGGCATAAGGTCGGCTCCACACGTTGGCCCCAACGACGCTCGTCCAACGTGTGGCTCTAGAAATTTTAACATGATGATTATACTAGGATTTTCAAAGTTTTGTTTGTTGTTAGGCTCCCGTTTGACCACAATTTTACCTGATCAGTCATCCCTACTCTGTCATTAGTAGATTTCGGTAATTCTTTTATTTAATAAAAAGAAGACTATTACTAAACAATGAGTTCATTGCAATCGTAACCTTAGTTATATAACATACAATGCTATTGATTGCTATATTATTGAGAAACATATACACACATCGTGACACGTCACTACCAAGAGTTTGCCCGGATTAAAATATCTAAAAAGCTCTGAGTTACGTATTCGGACCATCGTTGATACGTAACAATGTAGTACGTACTCGTAGTACCCACAGAGAGAGAGACACTGCTAGAGACGGCATTGACCAAACTGTCCACACTAAGCAAGCGTGCCAGAGATTGTCACCGTTTACTCCATGAAATTGACGGCCCGTGAAAATTCTGAATATGTATCTGTGTGTATGAAAATTGAAAATTATGCTCAGCGCTCATTGCTCCGGCAGGTATTTCATCATCAGCCTATTAATGTCCCCAGTGCTGGGACACAGGCCTCCTCTCCGTGTGAAGGAATGGGCCGTAATCCACCACGCGCGTCTTCGAATTTTTGGTTCTAGGACATGCCGGTTTCCTCACTATGTTATCCTTCACCATTTTAAGAGCAGTGGTGATGAAATAATTTACACAAAGTAAAGCGCCTGCCTGGGTTTGAACCCACGACCTACAACTTGTAAGTCACGGCCGTTACCACTGGGCCACCACTGCCGGCAGGCATAACCTATTACTAATAAACGCAGAAGTTTGTGATGATTGATGGATGCTTGTTTACTTTCACGCAAGAACTACTGAAGGGATTTTGATGGAACTTTACAGTATATGACTAATGTATTAGAATAACTCATAGATTAAATTTATGAAGATATTTTAAAATTTGGCCAAAATGGGGAACGTCGACTTAGTGGGTGGGCCGCGAGAACTGCTACGCATGACATTCGCGACCCATCCAGCGTGGCCCACTTCTGTGCTCCCTCTTCTTTGCCCGATTCCTGGCTCCCTTCTACTATGGTGATGTCCGGGTGCACTGGGACATCACCACAACTCCAGGGGCCGTGCAGCATGAACGACAGAGTCCCCAATCCATCGTCGTCGAAGTGGGGCAAGTACTTGGGCGGATCCACGGGCAGCAACTAGTATTATTGATAATAACGGTGTCTCTAGCTACTACCTTCGGCGTCGCGGTAATTCTGTGCTTCTTGGTAGTAGTAGGTATTTTAGCTAATTATACATGATAGATAGAACCAGAGAGGAGAGGCAATAATATTACAGCACATATAAAAGACAGTAGCCTAAATTTGTAGCGTCCTTCAATTTTGTGAATAAAATGTGATACGAGTTGTAGAATAACGTAGCTGCAAACTCGGTTTTCGTAGTTTTTTAGTTGCGAGGAAAAGTTTGGAGAAAATCTCGTTAAAACAACTTAATTTACAAGGGCAATTTAACTAACTAACTAAAAAGCTAGGGAGCCCACTTTTCGTAGCCATGTTGAAATTGGAGTGAACTTTATGGGTTCCATTTTAGAATAAACTATTGATTGCAAAAACGATAAAATGACGCACAAATGCGCGACGTGACGATGCGACGACCAATTCAATTTCTATAAAAAAAATCTCTATGCAGTTTCCATCAAAGTAAAAGTTCCCTTCTATATGCAGGACCTGTTACTGACCCCTACAAACGAATCCGAAAGAGACATTAAAACAACACAACATAATTTAACAATTCCATTCAAGAAAAGATCCAAAGACCAAGACATCCCTCAAAATCCCACTTACCGTACTGTTTCTCCCCTCCACATACAGGGTGGGTAATCCAACAAATCATTGAACCTAAGGGCTGTGTCCCATAACGAGGTGAAATATCGGAGATACGCGGCATGGTGGAGGCAATCCAATCGCTTCTCATAACAGATAACGCGCTGGAGAGCCGTTGTGGTTGACCTTTTGTGATACTTTCTAGATTTAAGTGCCTTTTCATATTAAAATTGACGGTAGATGCATTATTTTGGTTGGGGCGGTAATTTTTTGGACATGTGGTTTCAGGTGACCATTTATCGATTCTTAAAATAGATACCAGAGTATTTTTTTGTGAAGACTTAAATATAGCTTTGATTATGTCTCGCCTGTACTGATTAATGTATATTTAAGGAGTAAGCAGAGGTTTATAGTAAATCCACATCGCGCCAGTTACAGTATTACCATGTAATTATAGGCAAATATATTTACAAAGCTCTCATAAAGTCATGTTTATAACTACAGAGAATTTGCATAACTCTGGCATGATTTCAGAATTCCATCAAGTTTTTGTATCAGCCAAAGAATATATTGAAGAATATTGTTAAAAATAATACCATTAAATTCACAATTTTCTTATATGCAAACCAACACTTTTTCCAGAAACGTCCCTTAAGATTTTCCATAACGGCCGTACACGAAGATTCATATTCACACGCTCGCACAAAAGGATATAAATGTCTATTGTGACATGTGTGGCCACCCGCTCACCCCCGGTAACGGCACAAAGAAATGCAAAGGAATATTGCCACGAACGATCACCACAGACACTTGTTTTTTTTTTCTTATATCGTAATATTTCCTTAACCTTTTGTTTAGTTATGTTACGTTAGATTATGGTTTATGGTAAATTCCATTAAATTATTTATGGCAAAAATCCCTGTTTGGCATTGAGTCTTTCATATTATTATGACACAAGTAGGGTAGTTTGCTGAAAATTTATAATTAATAAATATAATTTTTGTCCGTCACGTAGATTAATAAAAAATATTGGACACGTATTTTTCTTTTGACACGTAAACATTAAGTGACGACGATATAATGCATTGAAATATGACACGCCTCTAGTACACATTAACCTTAGTGACGACACAAGCTCCTGAACTTTGATGCACTTTAACTTTGTAATTTTTTATTGATTTGGTATAGCAAAAAATACGTGTCCAATATCATTTGATAATCTAACTGACGGAATAAATATAATTATTAATTCTATTCAGGAAATATTAGGGATGTTTCCAGTGGTCTGCCTGCATTACATACCGAAACGACCAACCAATCTTAAATCAAGAGGTTTCGTATAACCCAGTTACTGGGTTGTAGTGGTCAGAGTTCAAACTGGTGTTCATCTGCATCCATTTAGACTGAAAGCCTGGTTTGATTGACTGGAAAATTCGTTAAATTGTCTATGGCCGAAATTTCTATGTGTTTGGAATTGAGTATTGCCTTTTTTTGGGGCACCAATCCCAAATCATTTAATTGGTTCTATTAGAAAAAACACTTTCCACCAGAAAATGACACACCCTGCTTAAGACATACAAAGGTTTTCATCGAGTTTTAGGAAAAGTCCGTCCTAAGCTTAATGACAACAATTTTCGCGCCATATTTGTTTCGCGCTAAAAGAAAATGGCGGCTGCAGAAACAAATGAGCGCCATTGTGAGAGAGCCACGCTTCGCTGGAAACAGCTGATTTATTTATTACCTACCCGCTTTTGAAAATGTAGAATGGAAAACATTGTGGTAGAAATAGAGAAAATGTTTGTTTTTCTATTGTGTTGAAGATTTGTATTATTTTATCTGGAATTACCAACAACTTAAGAAGAAAGAAAAATAAGTCGAAAAATAAAATTCTAAAATAATCCTACTAATATTAAAAAGGCGAAAGTTTGTGTGTATGTATGTTTGTTACTTCTTCACGCTCAAACGGCTGAATGGATTCGAATGAAATTTGGCACAGAGATAGATTATAGTCAGGAATAGCACATAGGATTTTAGCCTTGGAATATGTTCTCTCGGGATAATTTTCGACATCCACGCGGGCGGAGCCACTGGCCGAAGCTAGTTTAGTCTAGGAACATTTCAATCTGCCTAACCTTTTCCAACTACGTTGGGTTCGGCTTCCAGTCATACCGGATTCAGCCGAATACCAGTGTTTTACATGGAGCGACTGACTATCTGACCTCCACAACTTAGTAACTGGGTAACACGAAACCCCTTGGCAAGACTGCTGTCCGATTTCCAGGTTTCTGACATCCCGTAACGACTGTCAAACGTTTAATGCACCAAATTTTGATTGTATTACAAATTAAACCCACAAAACCTTGCAAACCATAAATGTCAACATACCTACATAATTATGTTCACGTATCTAGAAGCAAATCAAAATTGCCTTCATATAAAAAAAAAAAACAAAATAGTTTATTTCAAATAAACCTTAAAGGTACTTTTGAATTGTCAAACAAAAAAAATATGACTCTAGTTGCAAATTCGCAAACGTCAGTAGATCTCGATGGAGAAGAATTTGCAAGAAACTCCACGGACACTCTTTTCCATCAGTTTCAATTACAAGTTTTTGGTTACATCATTCTTGTTAAGAAATAAATACATATATGTGAGAACGATGCAAAAAGACGTGCACGTAAAAGCGTCTAGAGTAACAAACAATTTCAACATAAAAATGCAATAACAGGCCGAGGCAGCTAAGTTATGACCAATCCCAACTGATGGCGCCCGTTCAAGAACATGACGCATGGATCGGCACCACTCAGCTCAACCATTATGGAGGGAACCGAATGATCCAACACATGTGCCACCATCAGAGAGAAATTAGAGAGAGCATCACACACTCAAATGCCAGGGCACACAGAAGTCAACCAACGACACATAGGTAGATTTACAGTCGGAACATAGTACTCACACATATGCTGGGCAGTTATATAATACTAAAAGAAATTGAGTTTATACAATACAAATATATTCATACAGTCTTCAGCAGCTCCAACAATAGTTCAATACTTTTTTGCCCATCACTAATTGTTCTTGCGCCCTAATGGCTGCGGAGCGGGACCAGCATTTAGCCAAGCATTTTTATCAGCGATGTAATCTCCCAACTTATAATATGCTTGCCTGCATAGTGTGCGTTTTATACAAGTTTTAAATTTCGTCTCATTCAGTTCTAGAATGTGGGGAGGTATTTTATTGTAACATTTTATACAGTACCCCATAAAAGATGATGCTACTTTAGCCAGCCTGAAACCTGGTTGGATTAATTGGTCCCTATTTCTAGTAACATAATTATGTCTGTCACCGTTTTTACTGAAAAGATGTAAGTTTTTTCTAACGTACATGATGTTTTATTGACAAGGTACCGTCATGATGTTAATGTCCTTAAACAGTTCCCTTAGAGAATCGCGCCGGCGAAGATTGTATATCGCTCTGATGGCTCGTTTTTGCAGAATAAAAATTGAATCAATGTCTGCAGCCCTTCCCCATAGTAAGATACCGTAAGACATTATACTATGAAAGTAACTAAAATAGACTAGCCTCGCGGTATCTACATCAGTAAACTGACGAATTTTTCTAACAGCATAAGCTGCCGAACTAAGCCGCCCTGCAAGTGATATTAAATGAGGACCCCATTGCAACCTTGAGTCTAGCGTGATCCCCAGGAATACCGCTTTATCGACAAATTCTAGCTTCTCCCTACCCAAGATAATGTCACAATCAGTACTTTTGACATTCGGCAAGGCAAATTTTACGCACTTAGTCTTTTTAGCATTTAAAACTAAATTATTAGCCGTGAACCAATTTTGAACCTGTCGCAAGACGTCATTTACGTCGTCAACGTTACTCGTACGTCTATTTATCTTAAAAATCAAAGAAGTGTCATCAGCAAATAACACCATGTTTAAATTGTTATTCAATAGATGGGGTAAATCGTTAATGTAGACTAGGAATAAGAAAGGACCCAAAATTGAACCCTGGGGTACCCCCATTTTCACGGTTAACCCGGACGAATTGACACCGTTTATTTGAACTAATTGCTGTCTATCATTTAAATAAGATTTTACTAAACTCAACGGTGATTGGCCTAGCCCGTAATGCTCAAGTTTATAGTCTCGCACTCTGTAAATTCAGGAAGACTTATTAACTTGAATTAACCACTTTCTCAATTAGAGTTAGTAACGTAGCATACAATACCTGGGCGACCGAGCTCTGCTCGGGTGACGATAGAGAAAACGACATTTTCTAAAATTACACCTAACTAGATCGATTTATCGCCCCCGAAAACCCCTGCATTCTAAATTTCATGAAAATCGTAGTAGCCGTTTCGGAGATTCAGATTATATATTTACACATATATACAATAATTGCTTATTTATAGGTATTAGCGTTTTTTCTTCCATACCGTCCTGTGCCCTGTCACGCTATCACTGACTCCCTTTTCTTTATATCAATTCTCACACAGTCCATCCATTTATTCTGTGGCCTTCCTCTCCCTCTCCATGCATCCACATTTATATTCATAACTCTTTTAGTAACTTGCGTTTCATCCTCCTCATCACATGACCATACCAGGACAAACGGTTTCCTTCCAATATTCTGTCACTGGCGCCACTTTCAAACTTCCTCTAAACTCATTTCTCACTTTACCCATTCTCGTCACTCCGCACATCCATTTCAACATTCTCATCTCTCCTACATGCAAACAAACATACTTAAATTGAGAAGTGCAAAAAAGCTTGTAAAAAGTTGGGCTGATATAATAACTACAATAGAGAAAGCACAGTTCTATCGAGGTCTCTATGTACCAAGGCCTCGCGCATGGAAGGGATTAGGTCCAACCTAACTAAGCACCTACATAAATATACCATATTATTTATTATATACTTTATTGTACACCACAAAAACATTTACAAAAACAAGAGTACAATGGGCGGTCTTATCGCACTAGGCAATCTCTTACAGACAACCTTAATATAGCACAGTTCCGTGAGATTTGATTTTTGTATACAACCGTCATAAAAAATTTAGAGTTATTATAGTTTTTTACCGTACTAATCTTATTAACCGACTTAAAAATGCGGCGGTTCTCAATTCGACTATTGCTTTATGGGTGTTACCTCAAAACTTTTTACTAGGTGAGCAGATTTTCATGTTATTTTTTTTATTTGAAAGGTGAAAAGCTTCTCATGTATTTTTTGAGTTGTCCTTAAGAATATGTATTATCGTGGTAATATATAACAAAAAAAATAAACTAACTTACAAAACATAATACTACAAAGCAAAAATTAACTTTCTTTTCGGCAGTCGGTGTCAAAAACGAAAAAAAGAGGTCCCAAAATCACCAACTTCCAAAAAAAATGTTAATTTCCGCTTTATAATGTTCTGTTTTGGAAGTCGATTTATTTTTTTAGTCAATTTCTTTTTTGCTTACATAAAGAATAGCGCTTTTAACATTATAAGTGATAAAGCTCTAAAGAGACGTAAACTGAAAATAAATACGATATGTTTTAGCTCAAATTCAGCTATCCAGTCTCATGTGACCCAGTCATTTGTCAGTCTTCCTGTCCAAATCTGTGTTTCCTGATAATAACCCATGAGTGAAAAGATTACTTCGAGTGAGCCATCGTTGACCACATCATCGCTTACCATCAGGTGAGTTATTAGTCAAAGGCAAGACCATCAATAAAAACCTCCTCCTTTTTGGAAATTGGTTAAAATGAAATGATTCACTGCTCTATTTATCTATCCAGTTTTGCACTTCAACTTTACTCTTATCCTTCTACAGTTCGTTTGAGAGTGTTGAAACATTGATCCTGATCGCGTCGGATATATCAATTGTGGTCGAGCATATTGGCACGGTAGACCCATCCCAAGGCCCCTTCATTCGTATACAAAAGATTCATTAAAGTTGGCTCTGAGACTCTAACCTTGAAGTGTGGTCAATATTTGACACGTGGCTGGTGCATGAAAAGTGTTATGGAACAAACCCTAGAGTTCTGAATTCAGAATAATCTGCTGTCAAACTTCTACGGTATTGACCATGTCGATCATTAAAATATTATCGGTACATAATTGGATTCACTCAGACTAATTTTACTATTTCTTTTGAGAGGGTCAGCGCACAATTCAAAAAAAAAATATTAAAATAATTGGTCAAATTAAAAATTCGACCAATTATTAAAATTGACAATCATTTTAACGTTTACGATTGTTTTAAATTTTTTGACGTCAATTGATATGATGTCAATCAATTTGCTGAGTGTTTCTATTCATTTCATTGTCTTTTGTTTTTTCCGTCAATCACAGCAGCTAACCTGAGATTAGACATAATTTAGATTTATAATCAGTGAATTGTTAAGCTCTTTCAGATAGCGAGAGATAGACTATGTTTTCCGTGCTCTGCCCTCGTACCATGACGAGTCAAAACTATCATGATGCGATTGTTTAAAAGGGACAGATGTATACAAGTCATATACATCTGCACCTTACGCAAACTTCAAATAACCTTACTTTCGTAGCATATTTTTTAGTTACTCGCCTGTTGCTGTTTGTTGAATCAACCGCGTTATGGCTGATGAAGATTTTGCCGCCCGTTTATTCGAAAACTCGTGTTTTTTTCTAAGATTTGCGCGCCACAGTAAAGTTTTCGGCGCGATTTGAACACATACAACAGTCCGACAATAACCGTTGGGCAGTTGCCCGGACCAGACTCAACATCCGTCTGGTCGGAGCATCCACCCTTTTCTATTGATGTTTGTGGGACTTTACACACTGTTCCGCATACACCTAAACTGGTGACCCTCGAACATGAACATCAGCGCAGCCTTGGTGCAGAGCTACTTCATCGTGACGTCATCAGCACTTCCGCAAGCTTTCGAGCAGCGAGTCACACAGCCTGCCAGTACCCATGGCATCTACGGGGGTATCCTGACCACCAGCATGCAGCGAATGCGCATTTCAGGTCGGCACCCTCAGCTTCTATTTGTTCCGTGCGGGAATCGAACCTGCTACACGCAACGCAGCAGCCGATCGCTCAACCATGTCAACGCCAACCGTGTCGTCAGATGTGATGAGGTTTGAAAGTTTTCGAATTTGAATGTTTGTTGATCAATCACTCCACAACGACAGACGATGAAAAAATTTGATAAACTGGTAGACCATTACCTGAATTAGGCCATAGGGTACTTATTCTTTTTATTCCGGTAGTATTACCCTGTTAAATAATTTCCAACACGGGCAAAGGCACTAGCAAAAGTAAGTCAACAAAAACTTGACAACATTGAAATCTTTATACGATTACTCGACAAAAAATAAACTTCATACAGCTCACAAGGGATATTAAACACCATTACCCTTGACAAGGTCAACAACATACTAATATTCCAGAGATGGGGCGACCCCAACATACTCGAGAAGGTTTGATAATATAATATACTTACATTATTTGCGCGATCTTCGCTACCTGGCGAGATACCGACGAAAATGAACGTACAGTCGAAAGCATAAATCTGATACAATTAGGTGTGCAATGTACAAAAGTATTTTGTTCCCTACCATATTGATACAACTCTTAAAAGCCAGAGTGAAAATCAACTCTATAAACATCTCACCGTGAAAACTTATGAACGTGAAGTGACCTGTCAATCCGTTGAATCAAGGTAGATTGACAACTTCACTTTAAGATTACTTCACCTAAGTTTTCACTGTGATATGTTTATAACGTGTATATAGACCAGCTTTGGCATCTTCTGGGCTTACATTCTACATCTGCATCCATCACCATCAGGTGAGATTGAAGAGCGGCCTCATCAGGAAAAAAAACATGGTGTCACGAATAACTACCTACTTTGGAAACTAAACTATTATGAAATAAGTCTTTTCCCTAAGTTATTAAGGTGTTGCACGATAAAATTGAAGTTGGGATTTTCGTAACTGTAAGGTTTTTATAATGCTGTCTGTATTTAATAAGTTTATTCATATAATCATGCTTGGTTTGAACCCTATACCGAGTACATCTTGACGATCTCACAATTATCTAGATACATGGTAATAAGTCTTGAAGTTTAGAAACTGACTGTACTTCGTGGGTTATTCGAAAATGTTTCTTACGCTTGCTCATTTGCAAGTAATATATTATGTCATTTTCTACCTGTTTCGCTGTCTTGTATCTCACATTTCACACGAATTCTGTTCCATTTTTCATTTATCTAGTACATAAAAGGTACCTATTCAGTCGTTGTGAAATTAATGTTTCTTCTTCACTTGGATAACCAATTTAAAAACATGTTTAAGAGTTGTCACATCACCCGGTTCTCGACCTTTGCTCCAGATGCTTACAGACCTTGATCAGATTGTTGAACCTTGTTAAGGATCAATCACTTAAGGTTTTGCAGCGCCCACTTAATTGCCTACATGGATACCTATTAGATCACGTGCCTACCTGTAGTATCTTCATCTTACCCGACACGGCAGCATTTTACTACAACTGTTTCTGCCTTCTCCAATATTAAAAACGCGTAATGTTCATTTTTTAATTTCTATCATTGGTATTGTAACCCGAAACTAGCGATGGAAAGTCTAGATCGATAATGATAATTATAAAGGCAAATTGAGTGAGTCCTCGGCATAGAGTAAACATTATATTGCATAGAACATTGTTCGTTACCAAAGACAAGAATAAACACTAGAGAGTCGTTCTTTACCAACTGCTGTTACGTTCCCACGATAGCATCTACATTCGCATTTGCATTTGAATTTAGAATGCCACCACTTCACTGACTTAATAGGGATGCGACAGGGTGGGACAGTTTATTGCACCTGGAAAACCGATAATCCGGAAAAAGTTTTAAAAAAATTTGCACTGTCACATTAGTTAGGTATTTTGATAGTTGTTTTGTTATGTGATGAATGTCAATTACTTAAACCAATTAATTTCAATTGAATCTATTGTCAATAATAACAATAATTATGCCGTGTGACCTCATTTGGCAGCCTAAATTATTGCTCCGCAACCGCAATCAAATACATAATTAATAACTGCAATGTATACAGCTTTAATAACATAATAATTCCAAATAAAACCTGCAAACATTACAAAACAAATTACACCTTTACGTCATGAGGAAAATCAGGAAAACTCAATTAAACATTCAGTAAAGAAAATCCTATAAGCGACTGGAATCTCCAATCAGGCAAGGCAACCCGATAAGACTGTGACGAGATAAACTCTAATCCTCCGCCTTTTGAGGTCAGAGAGGTCTAAAGCTGACAAAAGCACAGTACAACCTTAGTTACATAAATGTAGATCGCGCAATTGTTGCTTGCTGGTACTTCAAGAAACCGGTAAGTAACGATAAGTTACTACTTGTTGCCTTACCCATGAATTTTAACCAGCCGTCATTTGATTTTGCTTTGTTATAATTCGGCGACAATTGACTTAGTGCAATTGATTACTACAATCTAATTTTTCGATAAAAAGGACAATGAACATTCAGAAAATTCGATCGTAATATTATAATTAGGGAGCTAAATCAAAAACTTACCGTAAATCGTATGGTCCGAAACAGATATCACAAATTGACACCTCACTACAACTCAAAAATTAACCGTAACAATAAAGAATTTCGCTTTTTATTTTTCCTAAAACAAAGGTCACAATCACACACGGAACCTCCACTCTCACACGGGCCGAATAAAAAACAAATAAATTCCAAATTCAAATGTGACAGCTCTGAAACGCGGCAGACACATTTTTTGACAGTTCGATTACTTTTTTTAATTATTACGAGGGCACTGATCGAATTTTGTCCGGCGCGGCGTCCGGGTTTTCCGTCCGTGCACGACGTTCGCCCGGGAGATCTCGCCGGTTCCAGAGGCTGACTCTGGCTCGGCCGGCGATCGAAGCTACGTATACTGCGGCTCCCCTCTTGCGTAACTGATATTGTTGTAAATTATAATAGCTCATTTATGCTACCTCATATTGACTTCTAAATTTTAGTATTCTCTTTAGATCTTTTTATGTTTTGGTCTAAAGTAATACTCGTATATGCATTGCAGTCTTCACTATTACCCAAAAGAAATACATCAATAAAACAAATATAGATAAATTTATTTTCAGATTACACAGCTCTCCCAGGCTTCAATATTTCTATTCATCTCAAATATAAAACGTATCTAGAAGTCCCTATAATTTCGCAGTATTTTTTTCACCATACGTAGCTTCGACCAGCCTACATCTTTCGGGAAAACCCTCAACGCGCAGGCGTGAACTGGAAAATTGGAGCGAGACAACAATACCGGTTTCGTACAAAAGAGGGAGAGAACGACACTTCCGAAGTGAGTGCATTAATCCTCTCCATTTGTTGTCTAGGCACGTTCGAAATTTAAAAAAGATATTTTTCATAGATCGCGCTTTTTTTTGAAGAGTTGATTCATTGAGTTAAAGATAATAAGTGAAAATTAAAAATGGCGGACATTGTAATGAAAATGATGAGGTGTTTCATTCAATTAATGTTTTTTGTAACTTATTTAATCTTCATATTGAGACGGGGCGATTATATTGGCACAGATTGGCGTAAAAGGAAAAAGTAATTTAAGTATTTGTTACAGTTTCGGTCTCGTTGTAAAACGGTTTTCCATTTCAGGATGGGTGAACTTATCTTTGTTGCAAAGGGCTGTAGTAGCATAAAGAAACATCTTGAAGGTTTTCAAATGCTTTCTTTACACCTTTAACTAAATACCTATTGCATAATTACATAAAATATTATTTTTAAATTATATTGCAAGAAATTATTTAGAATCTATTAGCCCACCAGCAGTATAATGATAATCATTTTCAAAATTAAATAATTTTCACGGACTATGCAGAGATACTATGTTAAAGTACATTTCCATACCGAATTTAACACCCAAAAACATCTCAAACCACACGTCGTTAAAACAACCATTGCATTATCAACTTTATCTCTAAAGCAGTAGACTTTAATTTCTAACAGACAGTAAATAAACTGACATTCATATTGAGAGATAGTGTAGTTTTAACTGAAAGTTTTCTCTGCCGGTCGGTTATAACGGACCCTGTGGTTACAAACCTTTTACGTTAGGAAAGCTTGTGAATATAGAGCTTTATCTTTTGTTAGGTGAGCAGGCTTTGTAGTCCACTTAGGTATGCTTGTTGTTAAGAAGTTGAAAGAAAAGATAAGTAAAGCTGAAAGTATCATTAAATTAAAAAATCTATTGCTGCAATGTTAAACTGCAATACGAATGTCTCAATGAAATTGACACCAAGTCAGTAAATGTCTCTTAAAACGACCATGAAATTGCACTACATGAGAACCATTTACAGTTAAATGCCTGAAGTGGTCTCTTAAGGAAAGCATCACACAGGTTTTCGTGGACCTGTCCAGACGGTGCACGCATCAGCAAGACTAGGCAAGTATCATTCATAAAAATCATTCATTAAACGTAAGTTGTGCAGAAAGCGTATTATAGCATTAAAGATTACGTTGTGGACAAAAAGGCTTGGGATTGACCTGCTCCGATTAATTTTGTTTTTTTTTTATATTTTGCACCGTGAATTTTGTTTTTTTTTTTTGTTTTCTTGCAATGACAAGAATATTTACTTTTTAAAGTATTATATTATTTTATTGTAAGTTTTTTTTTAAATTGTTGTGAATGTGGAGACTATGTGGATCATACTTCTTTTTTTGTTTTTAATTTTAATTTATCTAAGTTACTTTAGATCATAGTCTGGCAGTTTGAGGAGTTTATGCGGCCTACCCTTTCTTTGGTATTGTTCGTCGAATCATTGAGCTCCTTTAATTCTGAGTTGAGCTGCACGGTTATTGACAAATGCGTGCACTGACTGGTCAGGCCCACTCAATCTGGCTGGTTCTTTCCTCAAAAGACCATTTCAGACTTCAGTCTACTTAGTGATTCTTCACATGATCTAACCAAGATTTTGTCTGGACTTTAAAAGAGACTGTGACCTCTGAGTTTGTTTCGGCCTTTCATCTCAGAGTAGTCAGATAGGAAACGCCGACCTCATCTAGTTTTAAAAATTATGATCGACATGTAAAAGCGTTTGTACAAACCAAATTACAGAAATAAAATCATTTATCCAGAATTGCGAAAAGGAATTTTAAAGGAATGTTATCAGCAATTACATCAAATAGCTGATTTATACTATTTCCTTTAACCTTTAAATCCTTCACAAAAATATAGCATTCTTGTCCTGGCATACACACTCAGTCACAAAGCCTTTATATTTCACCCCCTCCCGCATTAGCTCACAGTTTTCGGACCTTGGATTAGATAGTGGGCGTACAGTAAGGTAAATCTTCCATAAAATTGAAAGGTGCAGAAGATCGGCTCTATAGACAAGTAAAAACAGGCACACACATTTATGGCAATCACAAACAACTGTGCACTCGCTGTACGTGAAGTTTGTCTATTGGGGCGTGCTTTTCCGCTCGGAAGTATAATGGAAAATGTCATGAAGAAAGTTTTAAATGTGAATGATTATTTATTTATTTATTTTATTATTAATGTACACACAGAAAACACATCATGACAAAGGAGTACAAAGGTACTGTTTATTTCTTGAGAAATTTCTACCAGACCCGCAAAAAGGAGAAACGCAAATAGTGTGTGAGAACACGGAGAGAAGAAAAATGAACGACTAACCTAAGATATAAAAACATACACATATAGTGCAAATGGTATGCATATACTTAAATAAATACGTAATTCTCAAATATATAGATACTAAATATATATAAATATGCATACAAAGATCAGATCTGAGAGGAACGATAGTGAAAGAAAACTCTTTTAATCGTTTTGCGGATTATGAGAGTAGGGCAAGACAAAAGAAACCATGGGTGGACTGTGTGAAAGCTGATAATCATAGGGACAAGAGAATAATAAATTGAGCTGACCTTCTATGACTTAAGATCCGATGTCCCCTAGCTGCAGAGGGCGTCTACAGTATGCACTCAGATGCTCGCCGCTTCCTCAAACACGATGCGTAGCGTAGCTAAGTTTGACGGGAACGGCCACGATTCCTTTATCATTGGGAATTCCAATACATGGATTCTTTAGGACTGTGATCGGAATCCTTCCGGAGTGCGTGAACAATCCATCTTCACTTGTTTTTGAACTTCCCTTCTCGCTTGATGAGGCGGTCGATCAGCCATCAGCCTCTCGTGGCATTTCTCCTACAGTTCTACGTTTGTGATGGTCTAGGGCCAGTATATTCCGAGAATGCTACGAAGACAGCGGTTGAAGAAGACCTGAATTTGGCGCTCTGTGTGTCCTTTGTTGCCTTCCACGACTTTTCGCCCCCGTGGAACAGCTCGCATTTTGACACTAGAACCGATGATTTTGAGTTTCAACCTTCTGTAGCTTTCTACTATTTGGAAGTCTATCTGTGGGCGTACAATAGACCTCTATTTCTAATTATAAACTCTGCGGTTTCCACCTGTTTAGTTTGGACCAGTTTTCAAGGACTTTCAGTTTTCGTTCGCTTTGCATTCTATCTCCGTTTGTCTTGTGGTTTAGAACCTTTCAGTTTGGCGTTTCGTAGCCTGTTATGCGTTTATATTAGTTTAGTTTTACTTTAGATTGTATAGGCAAAATTAAGTTAGTAAACAATTAGATAATCGTAAAAATTGAAAGGTATTATTTTAGAAGGAGCAATTTTTTTTTTAAATTGAATTCTTCCCACAAAGTCAACCGATGATAAGAATAAGGGCCGTTAGGTGCTATTTCCGCCTAGCCTGTTTCATCATTGGACTACAAGACGTACGGCGATGCGCTATTGGTACATGGTGGACATCCCACCCATATGCACTAAACGTTTCCCTATAGCTACAACCTAGAGGTCTATAAGTCAATAGTGAATAGGTTACTTCTAGGTAAGCGTGCTTCACCGTCGACCACATCATCGCGTACCATCATTTGAGATAGTAGTCAAAGACAAAGACAAAAATTCTTTATTTCAACTAGGCCATTAAGCGACACTTTTGAACGCCAAAAATATAAATTTAAAGTTGATAATAATTGATTTTACGGTCGGTAAAGTTGCTTGTTATGGAGTAGAACGGACAAGAAACTCCATACTTACTTTTTTAAAAGAGTTTTTCAACATTTACATACATACATAAATTCATAAACGTGAGGACGATGCAACCAGCACTACTAAACTACGTATCGGTATAAATTTTTACAAGCACTAACAGGTAAATTGCTTCACTTGTTAAATAGGAACATGGTTCTCACATACTTACAAATATTGCAAACATAGGTAAATTACCTAATTCAACAACAACGGAACAGTGTGCGCGTCAATTTCTTAAAGAAAAAGCATTACTATAATTATGAATATAATACAAATTAACCAGTTTGATTTTGTCTACACTAAAGATTGCCCCATGGAGCAGGACCAGCATGTTGCCAAGCATTCTTATCTTGAATATAATCATCTTATTTATAATGTGCTTATTTACAAAGTCTGCTTTTAACAATAGTTTTAAATTTTCTTTCATTTAGTTTTAATATCTCACAAGGTAATTTGTTGAATACCACTCACCTGTTTACCCATATTTACGGCTTTCTTATATTCAGTTATAGAAAAGTATTTATATATATACAACGCTTTAGCTATTAGGCATGCAATTTTTAAGGTTTTTGAATATTTCACAACATATTTGTCAAAGCTTGTATTATTTATATGTTGCTTTAGACCCTAAAGTTCATATAGCTTTTCCCTACTTTTACGAATCCCTGAAGTCGCCCAATCACTAAATACGAACTTGGTGTAAATACTTTTCGCTTTCAGTAGAATAGTGTCATTAAATTACGAGTTTAGTACTTTAGAAAACTCGGCATAGAACTCATTTGGGTCAACTATTTTATTAAAGTTTTTGTTTTGAACACATAACTTACTTTTCACGGTATTATTGATTTTTTCTAAATTTTATATGTAATTGATCTAAATTTTATTTGTATTTTTGTGAAGGTATTAGGTGCTAAACTTTATTGTTTGTCCACTGTGATCATATGCTTACTTATTTACTATTTCTTTATGTAAGTTATCATAATTACAAAAACAACAAGTCGATACAAGTCGGTATAATGTATACAAGTCGTAGAAGAAACTGTCACTCTGGTTGGCCCCATAAACACATTTTCCAGATTCAATGATTTAAAAAGACCCAATAACCTGTTACTGTTAGAGTTATTCTCTAATAAATTAATGTTAACTTGGAGGTATGTAGACGCATACACACCACCATGCTTATCAAGCTCAACACAGGACTATCCAATGGTAAGGACTATCCAAACCGACAGTCTAACAATGTCTTTTCTTTCTTCGGGTTTAATAGAGTTTTTAATAAGTATTAATGATCCGCCATGTATCAATGTTGTCTGCTGAAATGTTAGCCATTTCAGCAGACAACATTGCTACACAAGTACAAAGGTCAAGCGCGAGCCTCTCTACAGTATAAAAACAACATAGGACACTTGACGAAATCACACATTTGTTATTTAACCCCGTGTTAGCAACTAACTCTGAAAAGTCTTTAGCGCAAGTGGGTCTTAGAAATCTAAATTCAGCTATAAACCCAAACAAGCTGTCGTAAGTTAATTGTCCTATATTTATAAAACGGAGATAAAAGGAGGGTCCTTTTATATCCAGAATCGCGAAAAGAGTGAAGAGCTTATCGCTCGCTAATTCGCCAAGTGAGAGCTAAAGCGACGCATCAGCTTATCTGAGCGAACGAGCATATCTGAGTGGATCTGAGCGGACGTGCGAAGAGATACCGCAAATGGTATTATGATGCGTTTGCATTTTATTGGATTTGTTTTTTTAGGGTTCCGTGGCCAAAGGGTAAAAACCCTATTACTAAGACTCCACTGTCCGTCTGTCTGTCTGTCAGTCTGTCTGTCTGTCACAGTGACAGTTGAAATTTTCACAGATGATGTATTTCTGTTGCCTTTATAACAACAAATACTAAAAACCGAATAATGTTTTTGTAATTCAAGTGGGGCTCCCATACAACAAACGTGTTTTTTTTGCCGTTTTTTCGCGGTACGCGAGTCCGACTTGCATTTGGCGTCGTGTTTTTTTTTTAGCTTTTGAACGTAATTTTGGAATGGAAAAGTAGACATGACTTTATTGATAAGCAGTTCGATTTCCTGATGGACTTGCTGAATCAATTTTTACTGAATAATATCATATCCTATGTAGTGAGAAAGGAAAGACTTATCAGCTTTGTACCTAGAATGACGATTCACTCTTGCAAAGCTCACTGCTGCAAGCTGCAGTCTTGTGTTGCAGATCTCATAGGCTGCTGTAACCACTATCCATCAGTAAGACATCCGGCTTGTTTAACTCATACTAATATATCCTGCACATCAGTTCGCTCCTCCTTTTTCGCATCTAACTAGTCAGTCCGTCTACCATCCCTAGTAGGGTGCTAGCTACTCTAGGACTTGTCTACCCCAAGAACCAGCAGTCCTTCGACAGACACCGTCTCACTGTCTCTTCAACTTGCTATTCTACTTTTACAAGTTATGTTGGAAATTGGAGTTACCGTCCGTAATTATAATTTCATATCACAGGGCAAAGGCATGGAATGAAAATGCTATTCATAGAATCACAGAACACACGTCAGTGCGTGCTTGTCAATACCTATGTCCAATTTCATCGCATCAGGACACATTGGACACTTCGGGACATGGTGGACACGTTTCTGATACAATGTAAGTAATTGTTTCCGCGCCTTATTGTGCGGTGCACGTGTCGATTGGCCTTACTACCGGTTCATTATTCGCTTGGTTTTTGATTTTATAGAATCTTTCATATCTTGCGGATGACAGAACTTTGCAAAGAGGAAAATTTCCAAATAATAAATAAATAGAACGAGATAATTTGTATTAACTTCCAGATTTCCTCACGATTTTTTCCTTCACTGTTGTCAGCGATGTCCAAGATAAACTTAGATTAATATTTAAACAAGATAAATTTCCAGAACTGCCGGATTATTCTCCATCAATCTGCCTAGCCTTTTCCCAACTTTATTGGGGTCGGCTTCCAGTCTTACCGGATTCAGCTGAGCACTAGTGTTTTACGTGGAGCGACTGCCTATCTGACCTCCACAACCCAGTAACTGGGTAACACGGTACCCCTTGGCAAGACTGGTGTCAGATCTCAGGCTTCTGACTACCAGTAACGACTGTCAAAGATCTTCAAATGACAGCCGGGACCAACGGCTTAACGTGCTTTCCGAGGCACGGAGGAAATTCAGTATGTTGAAAATGGTCACCCATCCACGGACCGACCTCGTCAAGCGTTGCTTAACCTTGAAGATCGACCCGTGCGGCTGTTATTATTTAGCCACGAGCTCCTCTGCCGGATTATTCTCCATGCTCCTTATATTTTTCAGAGTAACATGATTTCTTTGTTAAATAAAATAATCAAATTACCCATACCGAAAGAGGATTTTTTTTAATTACTGAACAGTCTGGCTTTCTAGAGCCTCTTCTTCCAGACCCTTGTGCATTTACCTGCGTTTACACGTTTCTGTAACACGTTTTCTTTAACATTTTCCTTATTTCTTGTAGAAAACTTCTAGTAGTGGCAAGAGCACCGCCCACCAATCAGGATCCAGCTGCCGTCGCCGACGACCGGTGGCTGTCAGATAAAGGCATGGGTATACCGGACACGGCGACTTGTACTAGTAAGCTAATGGTGCGTCCACACATACGCATACTTTTGTCGTACAGACTTGGAAGTAAATTATCACGCAGACATCTCTATAATATGTTTGCGCACACTTTTCATTGGTTCCGATTTGGATTTTTAATTCATTTTATACATAAACACAAAATTCTATAGAAGTTGATAAAAGTTTGTGCAAAATCTGTGTAGAGTTCACCATAGATTTTTTTCTGTGCAACACAGCAGTAGTACAGACAAATGTCGGTGTCAATGTATGTCAAGTCAGTGCAAAGTCTGTGTAGACTGTAGTGTGGACGCACCATAAAGATGCTACTCGCTACGAGTGTTACGCATCATCGCTTACTATTCACACGACGGAATATTCCGCGTGGACTGGTGTTGTAAACATTATTGTAGTGTGGAAATTAAGGTAGGTGGGTACACCAATAACGTGACATCCGAAGCTACTGATACTAAAGATGGTTTGTAATTATAAACCGACTTCCCAAAAAGGAGGAGGTATCTCAATTCGACCGTATATCATACTAATATTATAAATGTGAATGTAAGTTTGTTTGTGACGCTTTCACGCAAAAACTTCTGAACCGAGCATCATGAAACTTTGTACATATATTCTTGGAGGTATTAGAAATAACATAGGTTACTATTTATTTTAAAAAAAAATATGGCTTCACTGCGAGCGAAGCCGCGGGTAAAAGCTAGTATATATATATAGGTATTTTTTATATGTGTTGGCGGATAACTTCGTCGTTTATGAACCGATTTTATTTTTTTATTTTTTTGTTGGAAGCGAGATATCCCAAGGGTGGTACCACGATAAGAAAACCAGGATTTGATGATGGGATCCTAGAGAAATCAAGGGAACTCCTGAAATACTATAGGCATGTAGTGATTTAGTATTTTCATCAATAATGCAATCATTTGCACTCATAAAGTATCATTTGGTGAAGTAGAATTGATAAAGAAGACCACAATGGCCACTGGAACTCCGAAAAAAAACAATGTATTCTAGTCGTGTGTGTGAATCGTCATGAGATGTTCTTTGGGTATAAATGATTGTCATGTTAATTGGAGGTACGTATTTTCAAAAAAAAAAGGAAAATAAAAACTTTTGTAACAAAAAATCAAACCGACCTCCAAAACAAAACACTACAAAGCGAAAAATTACTTTTTTTTCCGAAGTCGGTGTTGAATAACGGAAAACAATGGGTACAAAAGACACCGACTTCGATAAAGAAAGTTATTTTTCACTTTTTACTGTTTTATTTTGGAAGTCGGTTTGATTTTTCCTTAAAAAGTTTTTTATGTTTATTGATCTTGTGATATTACATCGTATCACCCCTTCGAGTCTGGAGTACCATGGTGACAGTACGAGTTCATTGCCTGCCCAGGGAATAAGATGATTGCATCTTCGAGCGTCTGTATTACTGACGATGGTAATACTTACCTGGATAAGCTCCTTTTCAAAATACTCTACATATTGAAGCTGTTTCGTGAAGAAATTTATTCGACTTTTTCTAACTATAATGAGTTTGAATTTATAAGCAATCGCCAACACAATGCACACCTCGAAAGGTACTACTCTGAGTCTATACTACAGATTCTTTAAATGGTACAATCATGACCAAACTAGTACATCTATTGCAAATAAATCTCGCTCAAGCATGCGAGTACATGATCGAGAAGATCAACAACAGGATAGCGGGCCGTGGGAGTGACCCTCCGGTGCGCGTGACCTTGTCAAGGTCGGGACGTTCAATTGGCGCGGGCTTCTGCCTAGGTATGTACGTAGTGTTTTGTTGTTGACGTGTAGTTGGCGAATGACGATTTGTTCTGTAAAGCTGTAGGTTAATAGCTTATGGCTTTATAAGTTTACTAGCTTTTGCCAGCGGCTTCACCCGCGTGAAAGTCGAATATTATCTCGAGGGAACATTTTACCGGGATAAAAAGTGTCCTATGTCCTATTCCAGACTATAATCTTCCTCTGTGCCAAACTTCTTCCAGATCCGTCCAGCCGTTTGAGTGTGAAGAAGTAACAAACATACAAACACACACACACTCACAAACTTTCGCCTTTATAATATTAGTGTGATGTTACTCATCGCTGGCAATGATGCAGGCAAACATCGCGAGGAAAGCTGGACTGATAGTTAATATTAGTCTGAAATCGCCAACCTGCCTTGAGCAAGTGTGGTGGATAAAAATTCTTGTGTCTTCTCTGTATGAGAAGAGGCCTTAGCCCTGCAGTGGGGAAGTTGGTATTTGTAATGAAAAGGAAGGAAACAGTTTATTGGCGCAATATTTTGTATACAACGTGTGACAGACTAAACGCAAAACCAAAGAAAGGATAATTGTACTGATCATTATGAACAACTACTATTATTCACGAAAAAAAATCAGCTGGTCAGTACCTACATTTTGTCAAGTTACGCAAACATATGTCATATATAAACTCAAACGTAAATACGTATAGGAAAGTTGCTTTTTTGTTCGCGATTTCGGTGTTAGTCACATAGTTGAAATTGTTCACAATGATTCGTACTCCTTTCTGAGTTTGCGTTTATTCTGTTAATATGAAAAAAGGCCAGCTTATAATGTGTAATGTAGTGTATTTTTTTTTTTTTTTTTCTTCTTTGGCAACTGAGCCGATGCCGACTATTCTGCCAGTGTCATGTAGAGACGACAGCGCTCTGAGGCGAGCCATCGAAATGTGCTTATTCTTTCGGTGTCATGTAGAGACGACAGCACGGTGAGGCGAGCCGTCGAACTTTGTCTATACTTCCAGTATCATGTAGAGGCGACAGCGCGGGGTGAGATGAGCTGACAAACTTTGTCCTTTGCGGTAGATAACAAAGATTCAAGACATTGATAAAAAAAAAAAAATAAAAAAAAAAAAAAACCTACATTTTGATGTCATTGTCATTTATAAATTTTGAAAGGAGTTTGATAAGTTTAGGAGAGAAATTTGTCAAAGGGAATGGAAGTTGATAGGGAGGGGGATTTTAATGTTGGGAAGCATATGATACAAGTCAAAGGAGTGGGAATACGAAGGACATGAAAAAAAGATATGGTCTAATGTACCATCATCAAGGCCGCACTCGCACAAGGAAGATAATGTAGTGTAGTTATATAGTGAAAAAGTGACAACAATTTCACTGACAAAGCGTTGAATCAAAGTCAATGACCTGTCCGTTTTTTTTTTATTTCGTAGTCGGGTCACAATATTTTCAAAATGCGAAATTAACTTTCGACTTGTCAGCTATTTGGCAGTAATTTATTGGATATAATTTCAAAACAACAAAGGGCTCATTTGATATAAACTGACAGATGACAGATGGCAATCTAACAATCCAATTTTTTTTTAATTTTACTTATTATAACATCATGCCCTTTCCCCTCAGGATGTTTAATTCCCATGTAATAGTGGGCGAACCTAAAGCCATCTATTGGGCACAAATGCAGACTCCGGGTTGCTAAAAATTTCCGCTAAAAAATCCCAATAATATTTTGCTTGCACTGCTTTATGTTGCGAAAATGTAACAATAACATATAATAATAATCTACTACCTTTAAGCGAGCAATTCTTGTATATCTTCTTATATATAAAATTCTCGTATCACAATGTTAGTGACCGTACTCCTCCAAAACGACTTTACTGATTTTTACCAAATTTTATATGCATATTCAGTAGGTCTGAGAATCGGCTACTATCTATTTTTCATACCCCTAGGGTAGGGTAGGTAGGGTAGGGTAGGTAGGGTAGTGTAGGTATGGTAGGGTAGGTAGGGTAGGGTAGGTAGGGTAGGGTAGGTAGGGTAGGGTAGGTAGGGTAGGGTAGGGTAGGTAGGGTAGGGTAGGTAGGGTAAAGTAGGTAGGGTAGGGTAGGTAGGGTAAAGTAGGTAGGGTAGGGTAGGTAGGGTAGGGTAGGTAGGGTAGGGTAGGTAGGGTAGGGTAGGTAGGGTAGGGTAGGTATGGTAGGGTAGGTAGGGTAGGGTAGGTAGGGTAGGGTAGGTAGGGTAGGGTAGGTAGGGTAGGGTAGGTAGGGTAGGGTAGGTAGGGTAGGTAGGGTAGGGTGGGTAGGTAGGGTAGGGTAGGTAGGGTAGGGTAGGTAGGGTAGATAGGTAAGTAGCCAATTGACGGGAGCGAAGCCCCGGGGGCGGGGGTCAGCTAGTATGAATGGAAACGGCTCCAACGATTTTCATGAAGTTTAGTATTCAAGGGGTTTTGGGGGCGATAAATCGATCTGGCTAGGTTTAATTTTTAGAAAACATCGTTTTCACTATTTGCACCCGAGCAGAGCTCGGTCGCCCAGGTACTAATAATAAAATGTTTATTGGTACAAAAAAGGTTAAATTACATTTTACATACACGTACAGCTATATTGTAGGAATTCCATTGCAACCATTGAGTATTGAACCATGCCTCACAAACTAGGGCAAAGCTGTATCTTGAGAGACAGTATTCAGGTAAGATTTTATACAAACATTAACATTCATATACATTTATCCACCAACCCGCACTGGGCCCGCGTGGTGGATTACGGCCCATTCCCTCTCACAGAGAGGAGGCCTGTGTCCCAGCAGTGGGAACATTAATAGGCTGATGATGTGATGTGATGTGATGACATTAGGTGGAAGGTACATAGTCGTCGTAATCACAATTTAGTATCAATAAACTATTCAAGAATAAAATAAATTAATAAAAAATAACAATTAAAATATATTTATTCAATTCTTAATATATATTTTTTTCCTTTTTTTTAATAATTATTAATAATTTTTTTTTATTAAATATTGCATTGTCACCTATATCAACACATCCTGTTTTACTCCATCATACTACCCCACTCTGGAAACAATACCAGAGTCTCTAAACAGCCTTGCAAAATTAAGACAATGTTGCCAAAATAGACCGATAACATTTCATGTGCTACGCCGTAGCTCGTAGCACGTAGCAGCGTAGCAGCGTATCAACGTGCTATGTAATTTACGTAGAACCCTGTTCATTTACATAGTGCTACGAGTGTTTCGCATAGTACTCGTAAATATTACTCAGTTAGAAGAAACTCAAAGTGCTTTCAAGTAATACTTGTATTATTACTCGAAAGCACTTTGAGTTTCTTATGGAATGAGCGATGATGAATTTTAAACTATTTTATTTATTCAGCTTGATTCATCGGTTAATATTTAAAATATTCTGTGTTTTTCGCTTGCATTTTTAAATATATGGGTATTCAGAATATAAGCTTTATTTTTCGCAATAATATAGCATGAATACAAGCTAAGTAGCAATGAGGGGTCGTGCTAGGGTGGCTTCTATAGGGATTACAAATCGTCATCTTCCTGCCCTTGTCCCATGAAACTTAGGTGCAACATATTTACTTCTTCAATTCCTCCCAAACACTATCATTCACTCTCTTTTCATTCCTCATACATCCCATCCATCTTTTTTTTAACCTTGCAACAGAGACATGATATGCAAGAGTTAAAAATGCAGGCAAATCTCTCCGAAAACTTTTTGTTAAAACAAAATATAGTTTTAAATAATTATCTCTTATTCCTCTTTAACGTCAGCTTGAATATGTTATTAAATCTAGAGATCCAAAACGATACCTTTCCTAAGTTAAACAATATTTCTTACCTTTCTTTTCTTCAATAAAAAACCAAATCTGCCGCCCCATCCGGCAGGTAGGTAGGTCTCGGGTAGTTGTGTAATTGTATCAAGTCCGTACGACTGCACTAATTACTGCGGACAGCAGCCCGTAATGAGGCCGGATAACGATGAATAAATCAAATCATAAACTAGATATAATATCTCACCTTTGTTCTTAGAAAAAATAGTCAGAGATGTTGCTCGTTTAGTGGCAGTTTATATAAATACATATTTCTTCAGCTATGTTATAAATGTCATGAATAAGTAGTTGCCAATTCCCATTTATCAATCCCAAAAATGTAATCTATGTACTGAGAAACTAGTTCATCAGAAAATTCACTAATAATTTTCTCGACACGAATATCAAAGCCAGGATCTCATGCTATATAAATGTCCAAAATGTATCAGTCCCATACAATTTGGACCTTTTTACACATGTGACTTTGTAGGTATGTGAATTGTTACGAAATTTCATGTGGTCAATTCCGAACATTTTGACAATCGCTAAGGTGATAAAATAATTGTCGTTTTATCTCGAGTCGGTCAGTAACAACAGCAGAATCGCCCACTTACTTCGTAAGCTCTTTACCAGAATTAAGATCCCACAATTACCTTATAGTTGTTCGCCCCACACGTAACCTTAAACCTGCAACATATCCCCCACATTACCTCTAATTAGTCTATCAGCCGCAAATGTCCAGCACTTAGAACCTAAGTACATTAGTGTGGACATTATCATTACAGGAATGAGATAATTATCCCCCATATCCCCCGGAGACCACAAGTGATTGGGGACACTCGAAATCGTTGAGCTGGCGGTTCTGTGTTCTCTAGTTTTATCAGTCATAATGATAATGAGGGGACAGCAATTATAAATGAGGTGATAATTCGTATTTGGTGTTTATTAGTAGCAGTCTTGTTAATATCAATATGCTCGCCAACTTTTTTATGTGGATTCAACAGCTTAATCTGGTTGTACTAAACACTCAGCCTGCCCACCCTTTCGGAGAATACAAGCGTGGTAATATGTAGTCTATGTAATATCGAGTTTATTGTAGTCATAAATAGGAAGAGATACTTAATTATGAAACATTGATGATACCAAACCAACGCGTGTCTGTTAGAAAATTAAGAATTGCTCATGGTCGTTTTTTCATTGAAAATGTAAACCATAGAATACGTTACAATAAATATGTGATCGGCGGTTGCCTCCACATTTACGATCAAGTTCACTTAACTATAATTATCTTATCTCGTAACTATGGAATTAAGTCAAGTAGTTGGTGAGCGATATCCGGCATCCGCTCACTAACAAAATCGTTAAGCGACCCTTAGTAGACGTACCTACTCATACTGAGATATTATCAATTGACCTTCACAATATAGGTGGTCTGATCACATCATCACACCAGGCCACATACCTACACACGTAACAAAAACATGATTGAACCATTTCAACAATTGAATAACGAGGTGCACACACATCTGTTGGTGTTTAGTGCCGCTGCCTGTGTTGCCAGTTATAAATATGTTTAAATGGAACTGCCCATTTGTGCCTCATTGACATCGCTATACGTGGCAATATGTAAAGGTAAATTAATTTCATAGGACTTAGGAGGCTGCAATCCTTACAAATTTGTGATTTGTAATGTCTGTATTTAACAGTAAAAGAAGCTACACGCTACCTTAGGTACCAGGTTATAAAAATAACTCACTTTCGATTTTGAAATAGGTCGCAGTGTTGGAATAGAATAGATAGAATACTCTTTCAAAGTGCATACTTAACGGGTGCAACTGTGAAACACAGTGTGAAAACCAGTGCGAGAAGTAAAGATGTGTATTTTACCGACTTCACAAAGTCGTTTCCCAGAAGGTGTAAAGATTTGGCAGTTGACAAGGCAGATAGATAAAAGAAAAAGGGAGGAAGGGAAGTCTTAGCCCCGCAGTGAGACATCAGGGATTGTAAGATAATAAGGAGCATAGAATGACTACATATACAAAGGGCGACGGACAATATTAACAACTGTTTTCCTGGATCTAAAAAAAGCTTTCGACACCGTCTCTGTTTCCATCCTTGTGCGTAGTCTAGATAACATAGGTATTAGAGGAGTCTCCTTAGCTTTGCTAATAGGATATCTCCAGGATAGAAAGCAATGTGTAAAAATAGGAAGTTAGAAGGTAGTGTTTTGGTTCCGACGCTTCGCCTTATTTACATTAATAATCTTAGCGAAATGAAGCTTGAGAATGGACGTGTTTGCTCCTATGCAGATGACACAGCCCTTACTTTCACTGGATATACATGGGTATCTGTATATGCAAATGCTGAAATTCACGTTCACGAAGATTGCTAAATGGTTAAATTCTTATTTTCTAACATTAAACACTCAACCTGGACCTAACTGTAACCTTAGTTGTGACAATTTCCCACTTAGCACAAATTGTTTTTGTAATAAAATCAAAAAAATTACTGATATCAAGTATCTTGGTATTATGGTTGACCAACGCTTATTTTGGCACACAGAAATGGTCATATCTCGAACTAGAAAGCTCATTTGGATCTTCAAAACTTTAAGACATGTTACTTCCAAGATTCTCTTAAACCAAATGTTTCACTGGCCCAGTCAGTTTTAGTGTAGTGTATACCTGGTGTTTGGGGCGGGGCTACAAAGATTAAATTTCTGGAATTGGAGCGAGCACAAAGATCTCTCTTGAAGGTCAAGTATTTCAAATCGTATAGATTCCATACTGAAAGCCTTTATTCGCTATCCGGTCTTCTCACAGTCAGGAAATTATATGTCCTCCATGCTTTTTTAAAACTCCATTAAACTGTCCCTTACCAACCTCGACAAAAAAAGTAGAAAATATGTTGTTTCGCCGAAAGTCTCTGTTAAGACGACATACGCAAAAAGACAGTATACCAGGCAATCCGCTTCCATCTACAACAAACTAAATAAACTTTCAAATATTTTCCCCATGACTTATCGAGATTGTAAAAAATCTCTGACAAACTGGCTAAAAATAAAAAACTATGACGACATTGAAACTCTTTTACAAACTGCCGTGTGATGATCTGATGATAAGTGGGTATCATGGGTATCATACACAAACATACCTCATAATACTCAAACACACTCTATACATACATACACACACACACACACCCACTTACACAATTCACACCTACTCGCACCCATACACTTACATGTTTTAAGTTAATCGTTTTTGTTTGTATACATTTTATCTACTTTTTTTCTTCTATTAGCAAATTTTAAAAGTCAATGTTAGCACACTCCTACATATTATTGTACTAGTTATTGAAGAGCAGGTCCTGCTAGCATAATGTGTAGAAGATTTGTGAACAGTGGATTCGAAAAGCACTCACCTCTCGCCTCCGTAGGTATACTGCTTCGCGCTCCTCGGGCTCAGCGTCGTATCAGGCAGCGAGGGTCTGGATCCAGCCGTTCACACACACGATATCGTCATCAAAACAAGTCCATAGGCATAAGTCCTTCAAATTGTTCACCTGTGAGCACTAAACCACCAGAAAACCGGGATAACAAAAAAGGGCGCGGAGAGGTCCGCGGCTCGTTCGACGTTCGTAGACAATCCATCTTTTTTTTATAAAGATGGCGCTGCATTGTGGCTCGCCGCTCGGATTGGTCAGCGAGCATCCAATGAGACGATGGCGGGACGTTTCAAATCCACCGTAATTGGATTCTTACTACACACAATTGATAAGACACTCTCAGAAGACTACTAATATTTAGAATGTTTACAAAATAAAGAACAGTACGGAACATGCCGCTCGCCTTAAAAGAATGTAATTCTTTTAACCTTAAGTTAAAGATATTGAAATAATGAAAGATTAAACGAAAATAGTCGCTAATCGCATTTAAAACTGAAATAAATTCTATTAAAAATAATTAATACTTAAGAGGTAGGTACTTAGCTAAGAAACGTAACAGTAAGAAATAGGTATTCTTAATTATTCTAAAGGTAAAGGACATATTTTAACTACAGAACGTTTTACAAAAGTTTTGCCCATCTGAAGGGTTACGACGCGGGTGATATTATCTGACCCTGGATGAAGAGCATGTACACGAGCCAATCGCCATTGCAAGGGTGGCAGGTTGTCTTCACGTACGACAACAATCATACCCTCTCGGAGTGGAGAGCCGCTATCCTTAAACCATTTATTGCGTTGTTGAATCTCGTGTAAATATTCACGACTCCAACGCCTCCAAAAATGCTGTACGCACTGTTGCACTCTACGCCATCTAGTGAGACGATTTGACACGTCTTCGCATAAAGAAATATCAGGCAAGGCCGTCAGAGGACCTCCTATTAAAAAATGAGAAGGGGTTAAGGGTAAAGGGTCTAACGGATCAGCACTTAACACACAAAGTGGGCGCGAATTTAGTACCGCTTCTATCTGGCAAAGAAGAGTATGCATCTCATCATAGGTTTGAGTCTGAGTGCCAAGTACTCGATGAAGATGGTGTTTAAAACTTTTAACTCCAGATTCGAAAAGACCACCAAAATGTGACGCATATGGTGGTTGAAAATGCCAAGTGATACCCTGTTCTAATGTCTTACTGTGAAGAACGGTTTGGACAGAATCGTTACGTAAATATTTATATAAATCTTGTAGGTAATTATTACAACCCACAAAGTTCTTTCCACAATCCGAGTAAATATCAGAACATAAACCTCTGCGGGACGTGAAGCGTCGCAAAGCTGCCAAAAAGGCATCAGTTGACAACTCGGATACGAGTTCAAGGTGAATGGCCTTGACGGACATGCACACAAAAACCGCAACGTAACATTTGACTATTTTTGCATTGCGAACCTTATTTGCCCGAACGTAAAACGGGCCTGCAAAATCAACAGATGTCTTAAGAAAAGGTCGCTCAGGTTGCACTCTTGCGGCGGGTAGGGTACCCATAGCTGGCTGCGGGTGCGTGGGCTTCGCACGAAAACAACGAACACAGCGATGTATACGCATACGTATAGCGTCGCGACCAGACACGATCCAGTACCTTTGTAATAATATGTACTGTACAGCCTGTGGACCAGCATGCAAGTGACTGACATGGGCATGGTCAATAAGTAGATTGGTGAGATGGTGCCTTTTAGGCAGAATTAATTGATGTTTAGAAACAAACGGCAACAATGACTTATGAATCCGCCCACCGACACGTAAACTATTTTGTTTGTCAATGAATGGTTTTAACCTACGTAGTTTAAGGGAAGGATAATTACCTAATGCAATATTTTTTATATCTTCGGGAAAAGATGAATGTTGAACTAAATGAATAAGTCGACCTAGACAAAAATTAAATTCGGGAACAGTTATGTAGGTTGGATATTGAATTTGAACCTTTTTGCATCTATTATAAAATCGAAATATGAGTGAGGTGACTCGAACAAGTTTACCTAAACTAGAAAATCTTTCTATGTAATCCGTAGCATCAGGAGGCGCCGGCGTCGTGATGGACGAGTTTGTTACCACCGATAGTGGGGAATTACGCTTTTCCTCGGTAACTTTAGATACCTCTTTAGGAATTGGCCAACACTTAAAATCACGTGACAACCACCAGGGCCCCTGGAGCCACATTGAAGAATTTTCAATAAAACTAGCAGGCAGCATCCCTCGAGAAGGTGCGTCTGCTGGATTATCAGCAGAGGGAACATGTCTCCAGCAATCGGCAGGAAGCCGGGATAAAATCTCACTCAAACGATTAGAGACGAATGTTTTCCATTCATGTGGTGGCGAACGAAGCCACGCTAACACAATCTGAGAATCAGTCCATGCATAGACATGATTGCAGTTCACACGGTCACCGTACACCTTCATAATTTTATCAATTAGCTGTGACAATAAAACAGCCGCACACAGCTCGAGACGCGGAATAGTGAGAACCGGTTTGAGCGGCGCTACGCGAGTTTTCGCTAGTAAAGAAATGTTATAACGTTATCACTACTATCAGTCACACGAACATAGACACACGCAGCGTAAGCACGCTCAGATGCGTCCGAAAACCCATGAATCTGAATAGAACTTACATTTGGAAAAACAAAACGTGGGATTTGAAAACTTGATAGCAATGATAATTCATTGATGAAATTAGACCATGAATTAATTATATCTATGGGAGGTGACTCGTCCCAATTGACACCGGAGATCCATAATAGCTGAATAAGATGTTTTGCATAAATAGCTATAGGAGATAACCAGCCCATAGGGTCATAAATTTTTGCTATTTGGGATAATATGGTCCGCTTGGAGATTTTATCTAAAGTTGCTTGAACACTAAAGGAAAATGTATCTGATTTTGGGTTCCATTGGAGTCCTAAAACCTTTGTTTGTTTATCGCTTTCCATTAATGCAAATGAAACATTATCGGGCCGCTCGCCATGAGCCTCTGATGTATGTACAGCAGCGAGTAACGCTGGCGAATTGCTCTGCCACTTTCGCAGTTCGAAACCAGCCGATGAACAAATACCTACTAACTCTCGTTGTAAAATCAGAGCATGTGTGACGTCACATGTGCCAGTGACCACATCATCAACAAACACTTGGTCGCGGAGGACCTTAGAACCTAACGGGAAGTTAGTAGCTTCATCATCCGCCAACTGTTGAATCGTACGAAGTGCTAAGTACGGTGATGAACTAACACCGAAAGTGACGGTTCGCAGCCGATAATCACGCAAAGGTTCGGTTGGAGATTGTCGCCAAACAATACGCTGATAGTCCCAATCAGAATGTTGTAACAAAATGTTTCTGTACATCTGCTTAATATCAGCAGTGACAGCGATAGCATGAATACGAAACCCTAATAAAACATCTACGATGTCCTGGTGCAATTTAGGCCCAGTTAATAAAACATCGTTAAGTGAAATACCATTAGAAGTTTTGCAACTCGCATCAAAAACAAAACGGGTACGAGTTGTTTCACTAGAATCTTTGACCACGCAGTGGTGCGGAATGTAATAGGTACTGATAGAAGGAGGGGAATTCACGGGCTCCATGTGACCAAGATCTAAGTATTCCTGGAGGCACGCGTGATAATCAACCTTAAGTTGTGGATTACGTTCTAACCTATACTCTAATTTTCTAAACCTAGATACTGCCGTATCTCGTGATTCGCCGAGGGCAGGTGCATCGGGTTTAAATGGAAGCGAAACTACATATCGCCCATTTTCGTCGCGAGTGTGTGATTTTACGAAGATAGACTCACACAAGGCTTCGTCAGGGCTGGAAACTCTTTTTTCAGGAAGGGACTCTAATTCCCAGAATCGTTTCAGATTTATGACGTCATCGTAGGATGAGCTAGAACTACTGAAACACACTTGAAGCGAAGAAGGCGTATTTTGGTTGCAAGAAACATCACCCATTAATAAATAACCAAAGATACTATTTAATGCCATTGGGGACCCGGAAGGGCCCGTAATCACGTGACCTAATATCACCTGGGATAGAATATCCGCACCTAAAAGCATTTCCACCGACTGTGGAAGATAAAATTTCGGATCTGCCAAATGTAAGTGTTTTATGTGTGGCCAATCCCTAAATGGTAATGTTACACAAGGCATGCGTGACATAAGTGTAGGTAAAATCAATGCATCAACTGAAAGGGATGGTTGATCAACATGAGTAGGTGTGACGCAAAAAGAAACAACACCCTTAGGGTATACAGGATCACTACCTCCTATACCGAACACGGGAACGCGCGCATGCCTACGCTGCAATCCTAACCGCTGAACACAAGTCTCGGTAATAAAAGTCGCTTGACTACCGGTATCTATAATACACCGAACGGTGTGTTTTTGCGAGCCTACGTGTACATTAACTAGCGCTGTACACAAAAGCACGGTACTTGCGCGCACGGAAGGCGCAATGGATTGCGGAGCGATCGCGTTATCTCTCGACGTATGATTCACAGCTGTCAGTACGGTTGGCGCGGTACCGGGCGCATCTGTCTCTGTCGTTTGATGCACGGTAGGTGAGACAGCACTAGCGTTCAAATCTGCTTCACTGACAACCGGAAAGCTATGCTGTTGATTAAAATGAATTAAACTATGGTGTCTTTTATGACACGAACGGCACACAAAGTTAGATTTGCAATGTTTCACATCATGTCCTACACTTAAACAATTGTAACAAACATTTTTGTTTTTTATGAAAGAATACCTATCTTGAGGGGATAAGTTTAGAAAATTCGCACATTTCGTCAACGTATGTTGAGCACCGCAACTAATACAAGATATCCTTTTACTATTTGAATTGTTGGACTGTGAATTGTCTGACTTTGTTTCCGGGCCCGCCGCGACGCCGGCCGAGAGCGCACGGCGCGCGTTCGATGCGGGCGGAGTCCTAGAACTACCTACCTTTTCCGCATAATGAATGGGTTTGTTTTGATACGCAAATTCACTTGCCGATAACTCGCGTTCTAAGAAATTTATTAATTCACTAATTGTGGGTATCTTAGATGGTTGGGACAACGACAAATCGAAACGTCTACGTAATGTTGGTGGAATCTTACGTAAGAAAAGAAGCACTAACATGAAACTCCACTCCTTGGTTGGAAAGTGCATTACTTCTAAAGCCATGATATTTTCATGATAAGTGTTCAGTAAATTTCTTAACCCTTGAACTAATTTGTCGCTTTTATCGTACTGACAAGGTTCAATATCGAATATTTTTTCTAGATGAGCGGAAGCAATGGCTCGTTCGTTATCATACCTAGACTGTAGCATACCTAACGCGACCGTATAGTTCTCGTCAGTTATTGGAATAGATTTAATTAGATTGTAGGGTTCATTTTTCAAAGAAAGTAGCAAATAGCGGAACTTCTCCGAGTCTGAGTAGGTATTTTTGTTGTGCACTAGTGACCGAAATAGATCGTAGAAAGCAGGCCAATCTGTTATTTCTCCTGAAAAGGTAGGCATTGGAAGAGTAGGTAATCTACTAGCACAACTACTAGACGATGGCACGTGAACAACAGCATTATTAGGGGATCCGAGTGACGACATCCTACGTTTATGTTCAATTTCATCTTCTTTAATTTTATTTAAATGTACCACAATAGCATAATAGCAATCATTAAAACTGTTACGAATTCTTAGCTGTTCCTCTTTATCAAAAGTATTAGACTTAATGAGGGATTTTTCAATTTTAGCTTGAAGTTTGAAAAACTTGCGCTGTTGTGAAGTTAAATCTTTAGATCGAGATTCAAATTGTTGTTCGTCGGAATCTATGAACTGTAATGTTCGTTGAAGCTCATCGAGAATTATTTCTCGTTCAAAAAAATCTTGTTGGATTGCCGCCATATTGATAGACGCGTGGCGTCGTAACTTGAAATTCGAACAACAAGGGAATATGGAATGGAAAACCTCACAGGTGAAAAAATGTGAACAATCCGGCTCGAATGATCAAACAATTATGTGTAGAAGATTTGTGAACAGTGGATTCGAAAAGCACTCACCTCTCGCCTCCGTAGGTATACTGCTTCGCGCTCCTCGGGCTCAGCGTCGTATCAGGCAGCGAGGGTCTGGATCCAGCCGTTCACACACACGATATCGTCATCAAAACAAGTCCATAGGCATAAGTCCTTCAAATTGTTCACCTGTGAGCACTAAACCACCAGAAAACCGGGATAACAAAAAAGGGCGCGGAGAGGTCCGCGGCTCGTTCGACGTTCGTAGACAATCCATCTTTTTTTTTATAAAGATGGCGCTGCATTGTGGCTCGCCGCTCGGATTGGTCAGCGAGCATCCAATGAGACGATGGCGGGACGTTTCAAATCCACCGTAATTGGGTTCTTACTACACACAATTGATAAGACACTCTCAGAAGACTACTAATATTTAGAATGTTTACAAAATAAAGAACAGTACGGAACACATAGGTATTTATCATACTTAAAAGGAGACCTCTATTTAAGATATGTTGTAGGTAGAAGTTGTAAAGTTACTGAAAATAAATTTATTTATTATTATTTAGTTAATTGTCACATAATTGAACTTTACCTAAATATGTAATGTCATGTGATACTGACTACTAGACTGGAATAAGTAGATACTCGTGGTATCTACTTATAACAGTTTTCGAACCATAAGAAATATTTTTTTTGTTTCCTTTATTTTATCTTCCTAAATTTTTAAGATAAGTAACCTAATTACTAAGATAAGTAACCGAGGAAGACCAAAGAAGCGCAGCATGGCGTGAAAACTCAATTTTGACGGATTGACTGAAGAAGACAACATTCAAAGAACTTTGAAAGTCTATGGACCAGCAGTGGGTCAATAAAATAAAAAGGTAAGATAAACCAAGCGAACCCACAGTTAAAGGTAGTTGCCGTGTTCACGTGGCCGTGCATTTGAAGTGGGTCAGCGCGTGGCACGGCGGCACTCATTATGCGCCGGATTGCAGCTGATTGCGTTCATTATGGCGGCATAAAGGTCAATTATTGACGCTACACGAGAGGAGTGGACATTTGTGGTGTGAGCGAAAGGTGTTAGTTCAAGAGGAAATGCGGGCAGAACTGAAGCGAAGCAGCTACAACTGAATTTCCTTAGTAAAAAGTCATAATTCGAGGTTTGGCTCTCGCCTATATTCTCCTCCAGTATTGAAAAAAATTTAAGGATATTTAATAAATTAAATATAAAGGCACATCCCGACGACGAGGTAGAGACCATGTATGAGGATATATCCAGAGCCATTTTTTTAGTTTCCACTTTTGTTTTATTTCAATTGTATGAGTGAAGATAAATAGTGTATGCAACGGCATACAATTAGGTATTAAAACACTCGCGTGTTATTATTACCCACGCTCGTGTTTTGATAACCCCTATTATATGACCATTCCATAAACTACTATTACATTCATGTTGGTATATCGAGGACAATGTAAAAATTCTTTTTGCGGAATATTGTGGCGCACAGTTTCATTTGTTATAGTTTTACGTAGAAATAATATAATGTGAATTCTCTCCTATCGATAGTTCGAAACTCAAAATCATTTTTCAGGCGTATTTATTTTATGAAATTGTGGCAGGAAGCAGATCCATCAAGTCTGACTAGAATTTTAGGAAAATTGATCAAACCAACCACCCCCAAATTTAAAAATAGCAGGTTGTTTCCGGTACAGGAAAATCTGGATTAACTTATTTTCACTGTTTCTATGGAAGAGATAATCCTATCCTTTTCTAGCAAATGAAAATATTACCTATGAATAGTTTTAAACTCGTGTGAAGGTTTATCCGTCAACCTTGGTCAAAGAAAACGAAAGTATCATACCTAATTTCGTTAAAAGACTGCGGACCTAAACTTCCTCCAAGTATCGAAACAGGGCGCGGTCCAATGCTTTTTGTAATAATACCGCTACCATATCAATTGCTACCGCCGTTTGAAGAGTATAGGTATCTACTACTCTCTTATTTGGCATTTCTAAGTCGTCAGGCAGCGTATCAGACGGACTATTGGCTTCTTTGGAATTCAACAAAACAGGGGTAAAACTTACAATCTGGACCATTGGCTTGTTTACAATCTAATAAAGCAGGTAAGTTTTCTCAGCTACTGGGCTACCAATACATCACAAACAAGTCGACCAACCGTCCAGAAAAAACAAGATATATTGCCTGCAATAATACAGATAGTTATTGTGACAGTAGCAACGTTGACCCGTCGGTAACCGGATACAATAAGTAGCGTCTGTCGTTCGATACGCCTACGGTTAGGGGGACCACATCCATGGCAGAATGGCTAGGACTAGTTTAAGATTGATTTTGTGTAAGTGAAGTAGCTTTTGAGGCAAGTTCGAGACACACCTTGTTAACGAGTAACGCTTTCTTAAATAGGGTGCAAAATTGTATTTATGCACGAACTTTTGACCTATGATTTACTCTAAACTTTGGAATCGCTGAATAATATGAAGCTACGTTTGTGTAAGTACTTGTAGAAAATGCTGCTGAAGGTTTGAAATACATAATAGAAAAGGCCAATGAATAATTCGGATTTTCACTTACAAAAGTAGATGTGACTGAAGCTTATTGTTCCAACGTAACCTTTTTAGTCTTTTCGATTTCTAAATTTCACCAAAATTAATAGAACCGCAACATGAAACTTTGTTAAATTTGATGACAGTAAACAGATATATGATAGTAAACAGGAATATCTCTCTCCAACCAAACTCACGTCTCTCCTAGCAGCACCCGGCCTATCGGTTGAACTTCCAACCAAGTTTGTATTGAAAGCTGCCAAGTCAAAACTCTTAATTCCCAGCTTTTAAAGAAACGCAGTTCTCCCTTCACCCTCCTGCTGAACATTTAAGTGCTGCTCGATTGATCGATCAAGAACTTAATGGGAATTGTAAAGACATTTTAATACAGCAAAGTGTTTGTTAATGTACTGACGATCTTGTTGGCTAAACAATAACAGCCATACAGGTCCATCTTCAAGGTTAAGCAACTAGCCGAGGTTTTTCCATGGATGGGTGAACATCCATTACTTAACGAGACTGATCCTCTGTACCTCGGAAAGTACGTTAAGCCGATAGTTAGGTAGTCAGAAGCCAGAAAATTTGATTCCAGTCTTGCCATTGGGTGTTCTGTTACCCAGTTATTGGGTTGTTAAGCTCAGGTAGGCAGTCACTCCTGTTGGACTGGAATCCGGCACCAACATTTTTGAGAAAAGGCTACCACACCCTATCCATCCACATTTATATTTTTAACCTTTTTAGTATCATGCGTGTCATCCGTCCTCTCCACATGACCGTATGGTTCACAAGACAAACGATTCCCTTTCAACTTTTCTATCACTAGCAACACTTTCAACCTTCCTCTAATATTCTTAGTTTTCTCTGTATCAATTTCATGTTCACAAAGACACTCATTTGTTCGTCTTTCAAAGTAAACAATATTGTCTATCCAATAATATTAAATTCATCGGTAATTCCAACTGTGCCGTCCCCTAGATTCAATTTAGGTCACCACCGCTACCGAGATGAAATTCACTTAGTTAGACCTGAACATTATTAAAAAAATATTTACTACTAGCTTTCCCGGGACTACGCTCTAGTTTCCTATCCCAAAGAAAATCACCCTTTAAATGTTTCCACCGCTGGGACACAGGCCTCCTCTCTGTGAGAGAAGGAATAGGCCATAATCAACCACGCGGGTCCAGTGCGGGTTGGTGGATGTCACGTCTTCGAATTTTTGATTCTAGGACATGCCAGTTTCCTCACGATGTTTTCCTTCACCGTTTTGAGAGCAGTCGTATTGAAATAATTTACACTAAGTAAAGCGCCTGCCTGGGTTTGAATCCACGACCTACGACATATAAGTCGGGGCCTTAGCTCTTGATCACGACTGCTCCAAGAATAAAATCAATTTGTCGGAATAGTTTTAGATATTACTTAGCCCCGGCATCCAAACCTTGAAACTTAACTTCTTTATAAGCAACTAGGTATTTTTCCCGCGGCATCGCCCCCTTGGCCCACCCCGCAGAACCCGTTATTTTTTCTAGATAAAAAGAAGCCTTATTGACGTATAACACTCAGCAATAGTATAAGTTTCTATCAGTGATTCTTTTTTAAATCGGATGATTAGTTCTGAAGATTACCCCCTACATCCAAACTTCACCTCTTTATAATTATACTAGTGGCCCGCTCCGGCTTTACCTTGGTCATAATTTATCTGGAATAATGTACCTTTCAAATGGTGAAAGATTTTTCTCAAGTAGATGTAGTCTCCACTACATGTCTGAACAAACTTACAAAATTAAGGTACTCTATAATATATATCTATACTTCTGTACTAATGTTATAAAGAGGAAAGGTTTGCATTTTTGTATATAACGAATAAACTTTAAAACTACTGGACCGATATCAAAAATTCTTTCACCGTTGGGAAGCTACACTATCCCCGGGTGACATAGGGTACTTTTTATCCCTATATTGCCACGGAAACGGGAACAAGGCGGATGAAACCGCTAGTATTAGTTAAGAAGAGTAGATTAGTAGACAAGTAATAAAAACAACCAGAATAACTCTTTAAAACTCGTTTATTAGTCATTAATCACAATAAATAAACGACCGTACAGGTCCATCCTAAAGGAGCAATTTAATTGCCTGTAAATGTAATTCATTAAAACATCAACGGAAGTTGTCCCGGATAAAGTTTGTTTGCACAATGTTGTATAGCTTTATTTTGGCATCAATTTATTACTTGCATGGGCATTTAAATCGCTCTCTTTTACAACTTTTGCCGGAACCTAGTCTACATGATTTCATTCCAGTTTACGTTTGCTTAAAACACAATATTTTAACAAATATAACATAATAACTATACATTTTTAAGGACTAATTTTATTCATAATCAATTCCTTCTTAGCTTTTCTATAGAAAGACCATACTTATGCTTGACTGGTAGTAACCAAGTTTTTATATCTTCATTAATGACCTCCAATCAAGCAAAAGTACATTGACTCCATTCGAATCTGCAATACCAGCGCAAACGCCACTGATATGGGGTCTATAATATGAGAGGTATCTTCTATTCCATGCTCTAAAAAATCTTGAAGTTAAAAACTTAAAACCTCGTCTTTATTCTACTGCTCTCAATACCGACGTGAATATACTTTAGTAATCAAATCTTTCATACCCGTAGTTGTACCCATCTTTTGGTCGTTCCCCCTTTTCTGTATGATCAATCAATAGTAACCCTGCTAAGCCTATAAGAGTCTCCAACCACTTCAGCAGTACTGTACCTCTGGAAGAAATGTCCCTTCGTCTCAAGTCCAGTCTCTCCCGTCATTCCAGTGATGGCTGTCACCACATCATTTGTTCTCTTCCCACTCTTATGACCTAGGGTGATATTGTACCTATTTATTTCTAGACCTAGGTTCCTGGAGCTGAAGCTACGGCCTAGGGATTTGGACCTTTTGACGGAGAACTTGTCTTTGGGCATTTTTATGTCGTATATAGGGTTGATAATGCCCGTGTAAGGCGGTGATGATAGAGGGTTCATTTGAGTGATGGTAGGTTCTAGTTGGAGACGACTTGGAGGGATGTAGTCCGAGTAGCGGTGGGATACCTGAAAATTTAAGTATTTTTAGGCATCACTGAATTTGTTTTACGAGGGTGTTAATTATAACACATCGAGCAAACCAAAGCGAATGCCACACATGTGGCTTTCCAAACTGCTGCAACTGTTTGCTTTTATCATGATCAATTTATATTTGTTATTTACTTTAAAGCCTTATTCAAAGTTTATTAAGGCTAGACAGTATTTAAAATAATCTGAACAAAACTATTTAAAATGGCTTGATTAGAAATTAATCTCGGCCCTTGTTGTTAAATTGTTAACTGAGCAAAAACAACTTCTATGAAAGCCTTTTTTAGATATTGTGATTATTTTAGTCTTGGTATATTAGTATAATCAGTATTAATCAGTCTCTTAACGTTGCCACTGTTGGGACACAATTCCTCACGATTTTTTCTTCACGGTTTTGAGAGCAGTGGTGATGAAATAATTTACACAAAAGTAAAGCGCCTGCCTGGGTTCCAACTCACGACCTACGACGGTTTTATAGCAATTTAGGAATTTTCACCAGTTATTGGTCTACCATCATCATTTATCATAGTTCTGTCCTACCTGTCTGCCAATACTGGAGGTCCTGGGCAACGGTGGTGGTGGTGGTGGAGGTCCCTCGTCTCCTGACACGTAGTCTGGATGACGAGCTCTGTACTTCTGAGGAGACTCCGTCGTGGCACCTTCTGCTTCAGGGAGGCGCCAGGAGCTGGGAAGGGAAATCGTGTCTGAGAAAAGGACAGGGCTATCAAATATCGAACGAATATTATATGTAGTGTTAGTCTTCCCACCTCAAAAAGCAGGCAATAGTGAGCATTTGGCCGTTTATTTGTCTTGTTTTAAAGTTGTTTTATTTTGATTCAGATATTTTTTATTTAATTTTATTAATATTGTAGCGTTTCATTTTTAACGACAGCCTTCACGTGTTAGTGGATTTAATACAGTAGCCAGCCAGTCATATCATAAGACTATGAATAAAATGAACACAATCTTATTTAAACATAAAAATCAATAAAAAAATGTTGAATAACTGATTTTTATTTTGACCTCCTAAAGCCGCAACGCGTTCTGTGTCGGTCGAGATTATTTGAAATGAGTTTGGGCACAGTTCAATTACTTTTTATATAAGTTTCTTTTTATCCGTGAGTTTCGTGCCCACGCAGTTTTGGAAATTTTCCTAACAGTGTAATTTTGAACGTTATCTAAAATCATTTGCCACCTATTCTTTGTTCAGAAATAGGTCTTTATGTAGCGTTAGTAGTTTTTAGAAACGAACTACCAAAAAAATCTAGTCTTATATATCGCTTAGTTTCAATACACTCCACTCCACGGGAACCGATCACTTTTCCGATTTTTTTTTGTTCGAGTTTCATTTTACCGAAAACTATTGACCGACGTCTTTTTTGCTATATGCATTATTCAACATATTTTCAGAAGTTTCAGTAACGCAAAAAACCGGCCAAGTGCGACTCGTATTCGCGCACGAAGGGTGCCGCATCATCATCACAAAAAACGGCAAAATATCACGTTTGTTGTATGGGAGCCCCACTTGAATATTTGTTTAATTCTGTTTTTAGTATTTTTTGCTATAGCGGCAACAGAAATACATCATCTGTGAAAATTTGAACGTCTAGCTATCACGGTTCATGAGATACAGCCTGGTGACAGACTGACAGACAGACAGACGGACCGCGGGGTCTTAATAATGGGGTCCCGTTTTTACCCTTTGGGTATTATAGGTCAATTGAGACAGTGGCAGACGTGATTTCCAAGAAGAAAAAAAACTAAACAATAATAGTTTAAATTTATAGATAAAATGAAATTCGGTCAAATATTTTTCAAACTTATGGTAGGTAACCCCACTCCACAAACATTACTGGCTTTTTAAAACTTCATTGTCATTAAGTCACATTAGAACAGAAACTGGCTAATTTAAGCTGTGTATAGGTTGAGTAAGACTGTGAGCGAGTGGCGTCCAAGAACTGGAAGGCGAAGTGTTTTCCGGCGGTGGGAAAGCAGACGATATTGTTGCCATTCCAAGAAGAACCGGGATAAGGCTGGCACAAAAAATTGGTGCCTTTCTATGCTCAGCAGTGGGCGAAGTCGGACTGAGGACGATGAAGAGCATGTCTGTCTAGTTAGTGTTACCTGGCGGCTCTCTCGCTAGACCTTGAGCGCGCTGCCCGCGCGAGGCGGTGCAGAGCGAACAGCGCGCCCTCACTGCCCTCACCCAGGAACGAGCATAGCTCTTGTAGTATCTGGAACACATCATCCTTATCCATTTATTCTTGACTAGCTGAGCCCGCGGCTTCGCTCCCGTCAACTGCTTACCCTACCCTTGCCTACCTACCTACCCAACTTACCTACCTGCACAGAATATAATTTACTCTAGGGAGAAGAATATCGACTTTGAACAAAAAAATTAAAGACAGTTTTGTTGCGCGCCATCTAGTAGCACTCCAGAACACCACACCAAAACAAAAACATAAAAAACACTTATTCACCAGCTGGGACTCGAAACCGGAACCATGGACGTAGTAGGCCACCGCGTTATAAATTAGGCTATCGAGACGGACAGTAGCGGCGGCAAATTTACGAACCACATTGCACACATATCACAGTATGATTAGATACCTAAAATCTCCTAAAACTTATTTTTTTTATCTCGTGCATTAGTTCCCGAATTATTATTTATACTCTAGCCACACCTGCAATAGCCCCTGAAGGTAAGTCGTTGATTCTTGATTCGACGAATATAATTGACAACCCCTGCCTAACTGCCTATAGTTCTCGCCAAAATTCTTGGCCGCCCTGAAGTTGGCTACAATGGCTGCGCAGTAATAAATCTCATAAAAAAACAGCACCGTTTCGTGCTATGCGAATCGTAAAGCCAACTTTAGGGCGGCCCAGAATTTTGCTAATAACTATACCTGCATACCCTAATTTACTTGCTTTCTTCCTACCCTAACTAACTTCCATTTTTTTTCTAGTGTCTTTCTGCCACGAAGAATCTTAACACCGCCATTCAGAAAATTACGTCAAATGCACAACGCCATCTATCGAATATGGAGTTCAACTGTCCGAGTATCAGAATTGCGTGTGTTGTGATATTTTACTTCTTGAACACTTTAAATTCATCTTACTTTTGATAGGGTGAACCGATTGCGATGAAACAAAAACTAAGTAATATATCAAGTTACGCATAATTTTCATGTATAAAAGTTATCTACATTGGTTTCGTACATTTTACGTGATAGGTGCACAAATAAACAGACAAACAGATAAAAATGCCAGGAATGCTGGCAGTGGGTTCTGTTGGTTACTTTAACACTGGCTATTTTTTTTTGGAAATATTTTTGATGTACAAAAACGACTTTTCTACAGATTTATTATGTGTATTGAAAATATCCTCTGCTAAGATGCTATTCAGATTACTGAAAGATTGACTCCTACGCTTAGTCAATGAGACCTCGACGCTGTTAATGGAAGTATGAACATTTGCTGGAAGGAAGATTTAACAAGGAAGATTTATCTACGCTAATCTTATTAATATTATAAATGTGATAGTTTGTACTCAATCAAGCCAGAACGGCTGAACGGATCAGGATGCACATTTGTCACAGAGATAGATTTTAGTCTGGAATAGCACATGGATTTATCCCGGAAAAGTGTTTCCTTGGGATGATAAAACAGTTTTCACGCGGTCTAAGCCGCTGACAGAAGCTAGTAATAATTTTATAAAGAGGAAAGATTTGTTTGTAATGGATAAACCCAAAAACTACATAACCGATTTTAAAAATTCTATCCCCTATGGAAAGCTACATTTTGCCGGATTACTATAGGCCACTTTTTATCCTGGAAAAGTAACGGGCGCAACGGGCTGGGCCACGCGAGCGAAGCCGTGGGAAAAAACCAGTTACTAATATAGATCTTTGGATAAGGAACATATGATCGAAGGAACTTCATTAGTCATTGTTATCACGTAATAGACAATGGATTTTCCAAGTGGCCGCTCTATAGAGTTAATATACTCACAGTGAACCTGCCACGATGCAGCAGAGCCAGCACTAACTCTCCCAGCGCGAGGTGCAAGGTGTGATGTCCGCAGCGACCGGCTATCAAGTTAAGAGGAGCACACTGCCCCACCAGCCACTCGTCTTCTAATGACCAGGCTGAGTCTTCAGCGTCAGAGGCACCGGATTCTTCCACTGGAAGAAAGATATTTAGATGAGAATCTGCCTCATGTCAACCTGGAAGCATCACCGAACATTACTTGGTGTCACCGAGATCTATCCAAGTGACACTAAAATTCACCCAAATATTACTGAAATTCAAGTCATATAACTTCACCAAAGTGACATTAAGATCCACTAAAGTGTCACTGAGATTCATTCATATGTCACTCAGATTCATCCAAGTGACACCTAATTGTCAAAATACAATATTAATTGATTGTTTTAGATACCCAATATAACTTACCGCATAAAGCACTCTTCACACTATTAATAAAGTCCAGCGTCTCCAGTATACTCGGTCTACTCATCGCCTCCTTATTCTTGACAGTAGACCCAGCAGACCGCGGTCTGTCCCTCATCTCCCTGATACTTTCCACGGGCTCCGTATACACCAAACTCTTTAACGTATGGTACTTCCTTCTCATGGTCTTTGTATCCGCATGGTCAGAGATGGAAATTTCTGGAAACCCGTAAGACGTGGCTGGTCGGTGTCTTCTAGACCGTCTCCTGACTTTGGGCAGGTTGTCCAGGGTGTCTCTGGAGATGTCCTGGATGGATGTGGACGGGATAATGTCAGGTTTTGTTGTTCTCCAGTAGTTGCCAGTTTTGACGTTTGCGAGAATCTCGTCACTGCTCTCGTGTCGGGAAATTGGTTTTTGTTTTTGCCTGTACAGCAGAAAAATTAATGTGAAAATTTGCTTCAGCAGATTGCAAAGCTAAGCTGTTGTTCTATGTATATATCGTTGTTCCTTGAGCGACCACTTCTGCAATTAGCATAGTAGGGATGCAACATATCACCGACGTGTCCTCGTGGAGGCGATCGGTGGTGGCGACCTCTCGCGCCCGGCCCTGGTACGGGGCGAGAGGACATGGAAAGCTGACTCCTCCTTCTGCGAAGCAGTAATGCTCGCAAAGGAGGAGGCAGAACGCGTGAGGGAGACGCAAAGGAGACGCCTTTACGCCCCTAGCCACCGCAGGAGATGCCCTGAGCGTTGGTGGTCTCAAGCCGATTCCCGGCCACCATAGGCGCGGGCTTGCGGACGGCCAGTAATGGGTAGCTCGCCGTCCGATAAGGACCAGGCCCGAGTTTACGGCGCGTAGTGTTCAACGCGCGCCTCAAAGAGATATCAGCAAAAGTGAAGGGGCCCGCTAGGGCCGATGCCTGTCTAGGTCACGGATAAATTTGTAAGAGGGTTACCGCGGCCCTGGTACAAGCAACTGAAGGAACACGAGTGGGATTCAGTCAGTAAAAGTCCGAAACGCCCTCCTGCTTCACCCAGAGCGGGAGAAGTCATTGGATGATTTCCCACCCAAAAAAAAAGGGATGCAACTTATAAGCTAAGGTAGATTTTCAAGCCAGAATTTAAGAAATAGACATAGCTATTTATCAGGCACAAATAAGGGTGTACCATATTTAGGTAGTTAAACTTCTGCCTGACCCTTCGCAACTTCTGGATTCAGGCGTAATATTATGTATCTCCGGTACCTACACCTCTGAATCAGAGAGGAGAATCAGGGTAAAGACGTGCTTTTATATAAATTGAACCTGCCACTTTATTAATCAAACTATCTGTTAGCCATTTCGACTAAAATCAAGATTCCACGCCTATCTGACAATAAGTTATTGTTCCTATCAGCATCAATATTAGTAGTTTCTTTACTACAAATACAATTATTCGCATTATTAGTTAGCTTTCGAATTTAGAAACAATACAACTAATTTAGCAGTTTACAGAGTTCGATACCCTTACATTAATTAGTAAAGTTTGGAATGATTATATGAATCAAGTTATATGGATGACTGAGTAATTCATGGAATGAAATATCACGCTTTACTTGTTGTTTTGGCTATTTAGTTAAAGTTACTTGATAAGTTTAGCATTAAAAGTAGTAAAATTAAGCCTACAATCTTTCCAGCTATGAGAACGTTAAAGGCTAATATTATTATTTTATGGTACCTTTAGTTTATCATTTTTAGGGTGCCGAAGTCAACAAGGAACCCTTATTGTTTCGCTATGTGTATGTCCGTCTGTCCGTCCGCAGCTAAGCGGTATACTCTTAGTACTAGAAAGCTATAATTTGGCATGGATATACATATTGATAATTCCGACAAAGCGATAAAATAATAAAACAAAACGGGTCCCTCCTATCCCATAGTGTGGGGTATCGTTGGATAGGCCATTCAAAAATATTACGGGTCCTTAAAACCATTTATCGATTCAGATATCCGTTTGCGTAAGATTAAGCTTTAAATTGCAAAGGAAAACTATCACAGCTAAGTAAGTTTATTTATTTATTTAAACTTCATGTACAATGGTGATACATAGGCGGACTTAATGCAGCAAGGCATTCTCTACCAGTAATAGTCGACCAACTTATAAAATGTACTTCTTTTTTTTTTATTCTTTATTTATTTAGGGACATTTATCGCAATGCGTATGTCAGTCCCATCGTATCCTAAATACAAATAACATACATACATAACTTATATCAGGGCCATGAACTTGAACAGACTCTTCGCATCATCACTATTTGGACTAGACAAAATGTTGTGAAATGTGCCTACTTCAAATTTGTTCAACCTCAAGACCCTAAAGAGGTCATTTCTCTCAGACTCATACCGAACACATTCCATCAATAAGTGGTGCAGTTCTTCTGCAACTCCACACTGTACACAGTTGGGCGAGTTCGTTTTCTTCATCATAAAAGCAAACTTATTACATGGAATGTGTCCAGATCTGAGTCTGTGAGCTGTAACAACAAGTTTTCTACTAAGACTCTATCTGCAAACCATGGCACGCGAAAAGGCTGACCCTGCATGGTTTTATACCAGATCCCTTTGTCCAATGAGCGCTTGTTAAAATATTCCTTCCAATCATCGTAACATTTATTTTTAAATGTAGGTAAAAGCTCCGAATATTCCAAAATTACATTAATCTTCTTTCCGTTTTTTGCTGCATATTTTGCCAGCCTGTCAGCCTTTTCATTGCCCTGTATTCCAACATGCTATGGCACTCATTGTAAAATGTACTTGAACAGTAATAATTTTGTACAAATGCCATTGAAAAATTACTTAAATAACGTTGTTAGTTGTATAAAACAAATCTATTTAAATAAAAAGACAAGTCCTGACTGACTGACTGACTGACTGACTCATCAACGCCCAGCCCAAACCCTTGGGAAAATAAATTGTTTATCATCAAAATCACTTGAAACTTAGTATTTCTGCGCTTCAATACAATTAAAGAAACACATGTTTAAGGATTTTTTGAATTTCATCCCTTAAAGGGGTAAAAAGGGGTGTTAAAGTATGTAAGAAAAATAAATTGTTTATCATCAAAATGACTTGAAACTTAGTATTTCTGCGCTTCAATACAATTAAAGAAAACTTATTTAGGGTTTTTTTGAATTTCATCTTTTGAAGGGGTAAAAAGTGGTTTTAAAATTCGTAAGAAAAATAAATTGTTTATCATCAAAATTACTTGATACTTAGTATTTATGTTCTTAAATATAATTAAAAAAACACATGTTGAAGGTTTTTTTAAATTTCGTCCCTTAAAGGGGTTATTCAAGTTTGTTAGAAACACAAATAGTTTATCATCAAAATTTGTTGAAACTTAGTACATATTTCTGCTCTTCAATAGAATCTATCTATCTTCTATCTTTCTTCTATATATAAAAGGCAAAAGTGATTGACTGATGTATCAACGCACAGGCCAATCCCTTAGGGCCAGAAACTTAAAATTTCGCACACAGGTTCCTCTTATGACGCAGGCATCCACTAAGGAAGGATTTTTCAAAATTCATCCTCCATCGGGTTTGTACGAAACTTTTTATTCCTTGGACATATTTGCATGACATTTTGTAAGAATTGAGTACGGCAAAAATAATGTGTAACGTATTTCAGCGTTATCCAAAATTCAACCCCTAAAAGGGTATGAAATATTTATATAAACGCACAAGCCCAACTGCAAGGGCTAGAAACATAAAATTTCGCAACATATTCCTCCTTATGAAGTAGGCCTCCAATAAGACGCAAAAAAGCTTTTTCTGTGTGCAAAACGGTGCCAACTTGCTGAACCTTCGAATGCTGAACGTCCAAATTCACCGGATATTTTTGGAGAATTTGATATCACCATAGTGACATAATAATGTGTCATCGAAGAAACGATGAGCGTCTCTGAAAGCGCCTCTGAGATCTGAATCGGAAGAGAGGCAGAAAAAGTCAGACGCGGAAGAGGTTCGTTCGGAAGAAGTCCCTCGAACATGAACATTAGTGCAGCCTTCGTGCAGAGCTACTTAATCGTGACGACATCATCACTTCCTCAAGCTTTCGAGCAGCGAGTCACACAGCCAGCCAGTTCCCGACTCACTGGGATATCATCACCTCGACTCACTGGGCCACAACCGCATACAGTTCCGACTCACCGCGAACTCTGCGACGGCTGATTCTGACTCACGAGAACCAACCTTCCACTAGCCTGGCACGCATCACGAGATGTACGGATGACTCAACCACGACTCCGACCTCCAGACTCCAGTGGGGGTGATTTAGTAGCACCAACGCCGCCACTTACGAACTAATGACATGACGTCACACAAATCCTGCATCGCGAAAGCAAAGTTTTCGGCGTGATTTGAACACATACAACAGTCCGACAATAATCGTTGAGCAGTTGCCCAGACCATACACAATAACCATCTGGTTAGAAGATTCTCCCTTTTCTATGAAGGTTTGTGGGATTTTACACCCTATGCCGCATACCTACACACTAGAATGATAAATCCATTTATCCATCTATCTATATATCCATCAAATATACAGAAATATCCTACGTGAACATACTACTGAGATAAAAGTCTTTGTGCTATTCCAAACTATAATCTATCTCTGTGCCAAATTTTATCCAGATCCGTTCAGCCATTCTGAAACATCCATCCATCCAAACTTTCGCATTTATAATCATATAATATAATATTATAAAGAGGTAAAGTTTGCGACGTTGTAGGGGGTAATCTCTGTATCTGCTGAACCGATTAAGATGAAATTCGGCATGGAGATAGTTTGAGACCCTGGGAAGGACATAGGATATAGCGAAATAGTGAATACATTCAAAAATTTTCAAATTCTGAAAGAGATAGAAACAAGGAGCGTGCGTGCGAGGATCCAGGAACGAACCATACCATTCCCCGTGGCTCTAACGCGCGCTCGTATCGGCTTCTTTCGCAATTGACATCCTTCATATTGATTACTAGCTGTTCCCCGCGGCTTTGCTCTTGTGGACCAACCTACAGGACCCGTTTCCGCGATAAAAATAGTCTATGTCACTCAGGAATAATTCTTTCTATTGGTGAAAGAATTTTTTTAAGTTTTTTCCAGCAGTTTCGGATCCTATTCGGTACAAACAACCGAAAAAACAAAAATATCTTTCCACTTTATAATATTCGTATAGATTTATTGCAGCTTATTTACGTTGTTTTTTTGTTCCTATCATTGAACAATTGATTTTACTTGTTGGTAGTTGATTACTACTCAACTACTACACAAAAACTACAACTACTAAAATATTTATTTTCGGTTTATAAATATTTGGAGGTTTTAACGATGACTATCTCTGTAACGGCAATACTGCAATATTCAAATTATTAAGTGACGCTGGTTATAAATCTTTATTACAAACGCTTTCCTCTACCCGCGGTGGTACTCAAACAGATAATACTTTTTGTTACTTCACATGTGAAGTTGGATTTTATAACTCCTTCTTCAGTTACCATCGTCCTATGTGGGCTCGTGTTTAGACGTTGTGAGCTGAAACCGTTTTAATGTTCATGTAAAAACAAAAAACCCTCTTCTTGGTCTTCATTATTATGCAACTACGGAACCCTATTACTGCGCGTGGCCCGACACGCAATTGGCCGGTTTTTCATGGTTATTTTTTCTGCCTGCCTGTATAGTTAAAGGGCGTGGGTTTATGTATATTTTATAAATATGTTAGATTTAAAATAATCAATATATTTATATGTTTATCTTCTGGCATTTATGGCAATATTTTCTGTAACTAACAAAGTTTCTGTTTCTACACGAAGAACTACGAAAATGTTGTTCTTCTTTTAGAAATAGAAGCTAGTAGCGATCCACCCCGGCTTCGCTCGTGACAAATTATATTTCAATCAAAAACCTTCATCGTTTCTCGCCCTTTCTATTGGTGAAAACCGCATGAAAATCCTTTCAGTAGTTTTGAGTTTATATATATTAGCGAACAGACGCGAGAAACTTTGTTTTATAATATGTAGTCATGTCATTTAATATGTAGTGACAATCCTAACAAATGTTAATTAATAAGGAAAATATTAAGCGCTATTACTGTCTCCTAGACACTAACTGTATGTAGAATGTTGCTGTGCGCCACAGGGTCCAAAATTGTTTCTGAAACTTAAATTTACCACCAGTGTGTACATTATGGATTCAATAAATTGAATTTGAATATGAAAAAACCCTTTAAACGATGAATGACTGCCCACATCCTGTACAGACAGAGAAATGATTCATCGACATTACACCTATTTATAATTCAGCATTACATTAACAAATCATCACAACCACGGACCGCAGTTGAACATCAGTAACAACAACATATTCGGCACACGACCGCAGCATACTGCAAATAATCCTCATAACTCAATGATAACGAACGTTCACCCTTATCAGTTATCAGTGACAAACCGCTTGCTACCCTTTACATTACAGTTACGTGTCGATATGTAGGATTACACACGTCTAACAGATTTTTAATAATGGAAATTTGCTATGTGTTGAAAATTGTATAACTAACGTTTTTATTCAGAAAAAGTTTATCCAAAACATATTTCTTGGTCCTCGTTCTCGTGGAGATTTCGTCAAGGCAACTAAGCAGTCCTATGTGATAAAAAAACCAGGACTTTTTAAATTACATAATATCTCATTGGGTCCTTTTTCCTATTTTGCTGCTTACATAATGAAAACTTAACAATAGTGAAAACCAATTCTATAGTGCCTGAGCACCCATACCTATAGGAAATCTTTCTACTTCAATTTGCATCACATAGCGTGTTTCGTAACAATCTAAATAGGTAACCACCAAGCAACAAGTCAATTGCTTCAATATAAAACCCAATAATTCATGAATGAATGTAATCGAACTCAAATACCACGCAGCTCAATTAATTCAAGACAGTTAATCAGGCTTTGTATCTATGTCAATAAGTGCCAAGCGACTCGGTATGTATTGTGGTCTAAAATAGATAAAGGCTCCCACAGATTGGCGAAATCGGGAGACGATCCTTTTCAATGATAATGTTGGACGAATTTGACTTTAAATTCATTTCTGTTTTCTAAAACTTGTCGTATCGTATTCGCATTGTAGCGTCGAGCTTGTCTGGCTCTATATTGGGATTCAAATTATACACAAGAGAACCTTTACTTCGTGGTTACTTATTAATAAGGTGTCGACTGAAAATTAATTACAAACAGGGTTCAATTTCCAATTTTATTAGGGTCTCGATGGAAAATATTTCGCTGCTCGAACACAATTTTTTAACCGATATTCCTTTACATATATTTTAGGAGTTTCACTATACAATAAAAAAATAGATCAGCAGGCAACTCAACTCAAAATCTTTGGGTGAAATAGGACGCCTTGATATAAGGGCGTGATTCCACTGCTGCAGAAGAGAGATGATGTAGAGATTTGCCACGATGCGAGAGATGTTCGGTGCATGACTGTTTGTTCGCCAGCAGCGTAAAATGGTAACCACAGGTTGAGATTCTGAACTTCGACCTGGAGCTGAACATTATCTCCCTCCTTGTAACGTTACATGCGGTCGGCGCAACACGTTTTCTTCTTTCATTTCGCTCTGTCAACGGTCACGCTATCCCTGATTCCCATTTCGTTCATATCACTCTTTACACAATCCATCTTTCGTTACTTTGGCCTTCCTCTCCCTCTCCATTCATCCACTTTTATAATTATAACTCTTTTAGGTCCCAAACACAAAACCGCGACTTGACGCGATGCGAATTCGCAACGCAGAAAAGCAGTAACCAGCAACAAGCTCGTAGATGTTTACGATGTAACGTCGCACCGCAGTTTTGTGTTTGGACCCCTAGTAACATTCTTATCATCCCTGACTTCCAGTAGTCTTCTTCTTCTTAATCCTAGCCTTTGCCCACTTTAGTAGGATCGGTTCTTTTTATCTCACGGCGGCGCCAAGACGTTCTGTCGTCTGTTGTCGGGTCAACTAGTTCCACTTCATAAGAAGTTTCGTCATACTGGCATGGCCTGATCTAGCATAGCATGGAGTCAAGAGACCAGCTTCTACTGGTTCTGGTACCAATGATGTACGGTAGCATGGCCTTACGTCGCTCTTGATGATTCCACGTCCATCTTTTTACAAGGCGAAGTCGTGAGCCCCAATGGAACTGCACCTTAAATCTATATGGTTTCACCCTTATTTAATGACAAATGACTGAACCCCCATTTAACTCTCTAGTATTATTGTATATTAATGATGGGACGTTTGTTCGTTCATGTTTAACTTCAGTTAAATTGTCACAGCGCGAGCGTAGGAATAACAAGTCTATCGATTGTTAGTCGGTTTGTTTTACTTTGATATATTGTTATGAGTTGGGATGAAGTTTGGGAGTTATCTTTGCTAATGCTTACATAATGGTTCATCTTAAATGAAATTTGATATCTGCGTTAGATTGCAGGGCAACGACCTTCTCGGGGAAAGCTGTGTGTTGACAATTTCAGGTTATTCGATGCTTTCTTCACACTTTACGTCGTACCTATCTCACATGAGAATAAATTATACTATCTATATGTCTGGATTAAAACCCACAAGGATAATAAAACTTTTTCTCGCTAGACTAGTAAACTGAGTCATGAATGTATTGTTCAATTTCTTAGTGACATTGCTGCACACTTTATCTAAAGTAGGATAGGATAGATGGAGCCCCTTTTCCACACTTAGACCCCCATTTGGTCCGTTTTGCGTGCAGGCCCTCGTCTCTGTGAGAGGGAATGGGCCGTAATCCACCACGCGGGCCTAGTGTGAGTTGGTGGATTTTACATATCTTCGAATTTTTGGTTCTAAAACATACCGGTTTCCTCACGATATTTTCCTTCACCGTTTTGAAAGCTATGGTGATGAAAATATTTACATAAAGTATAGCGTCTGCCTGGGTTCGAACCCACGACCTGTAAGCCGCGGCCGTTACCCCTGGGCCACCACTGTTTTATCTAAACTTATATGACTAATACTTATTTTTTTTGCTTTTATCTGTCTCTCAAATCCAGAAACGATAACGTAAATAAGTTTTTACTGATTGAGAGCTGAGTAAAAAAAAGGCTATGACTAAGTTAATCTCGCACGGTGTCGGTAGAACAGATTGCAAAGCCGGCGGCAAATTATTTACTTACTAACTCGTACGCAAGCAAAGTCACGTTGCTTATCTAAATGCTATCCCACAAAGTTGCCAGCAAAAGTTTTAACGATGGCCGGTTAAAACCGACCAGCATAACTGCTAGCAAACGATTTCTACCAATTGAACTATGTTCTGGCGTTCAGTTCTAAGTTATGGCGATCAGATTATTTTATAATCTGATTGGATTTGCAACTTCGAACTACAATCCTAGATAACCATTTATTGCTATGATATTATTATGAAGAAGATCTATTGTGAAACGAATCCAATGAAAAAAATCGGAAGTTTGACAAATTACAAAAAACCGGCCAAGTGCGAGTCGGACTCGCGCACGAAGGGTAGGGAACCCTTCGTGCTAGTTGAGTCCGACTTTCGCTTTTTCCACTACCGCAAAAAACGGCAAAAAATCACGTTTGTTGTATGGGAGTCCCACTTAAATATTTATCCTATTCTGAGTTAAGTATTTGTTGTTAAAGAAGCAACAGAATTACATCATCATCATCGTCTAGCTATCACGGTTCATAAGATACAGCCTGGTGACAGACAGACGGAAAGTGAAGTCTTAGTAATAGGGTACCGTTTTTAACCTTTGGGTACGGAACCCTAAAAAACTAGTCATGTTTTAAAGAATTGTTTTTTCGGAAAATTTATTTTTAATTTTGTGGCAACTTTGTAAGTTACACAGTTTTTAGATATATTGATAAACTGTGCTGCTGTGTGTGTGATTACCCTTATTTTGCATGGGACTGCTGAAAATATAAATCTGGGTAGACAGGCAGAGATGTCTGCTTAACTCTTCAAAGAATACAGGCGTGATGACCTCATTTTTAACGCTCTTATTTTGTTATTGATCTCCATCTCGCTTGTTTGAAAGCACCTGATGAGGACTACGATGGAACGAGCGAACCCAAAAGATGCATCATCATCATCATTTCAAAGGAGGGACGTCCACTGCTGGACAAAGGCCACCCTCTAGTGTCACCATCTTGACCGGTTCTGTACGTCTCGCATCGAGCGAATTCCCGCAGCCCTGACAAGGTTATCGCTCCACCTAGAGGGAGGTCTTCCAAAGCTGCGTCGTCCGGTACGCGGTGCCTCTCCAGAACTTTTCGGCCCCATCGACCGTCCATTCTGCGAGCAATGTGCTCTGCTCACTGCCACTTAAGTTTGACAATGTTTCGGGCTATCTCAGTAGCCCTGTTTTCTTGTGGATCTCGCGATTAGTCTTACTTTAAATATCATTGGGGTTATAGATGATAGGGAACACAGACAAGGCAGAGTGCCACACACTTTACTGTAATAAATATTCTTAACAGATCTGCTATTATTCTAAAATAATACCAAGTTCAAAGCCTCGGCATTGTTAATACACAATAATAAATAGAAGCCTACAAAGACATACGTGAAACTCAATGCCACAGATGGGAAGCTGTGTACAGGTAGGTATATACTGAACTAATTGAATTCGTAATGAATACTGGTAATCCCGTATTGTGTGACATTGGAAATAGTCTTAGGTGTTCGAGATGAGATGTGCCGCGTCTTTTTCTTTGTTGAATAAATAATTGAGCCGGATAAGTCGTTGTAGGTCTTTATAATATTGTACTCGTAGTTCATGTTTTTTATGATATTATTCTAATTTATCTAGCTGCCAACGAATAGCTGTCTGATTACTAAGGGGCAAATTGTTTATAAATGCAAACCAATAGCAGTCAGATATCTAAGGTCTATTTCAGTATTTTTAAGGATCTTGACATTCTAATTTCAGAGTCAGTGAATAATGGGTCTAATTTGAATTGATATTTACATCGATAATTGTCACAGAATTTGTACGTTACGCGCCACCACTTATGTACTTTGTGACGTTACTCTTCTGAAATCTGCAAAATGTACAAACGTTATTCCCATTTTCAGGTCACTAACCCAACTAACTATAACTATCCCCATTACAGATAAAAAGGGTTAAACAAAATCTCTTTCATAAATCTTTACTTATTACTTATAATATTATAAAGAGGTAAAAATTTGTGAGGTTGTAGGAGGTAATCTCTGGATCTACTGAATCGATTTAGATGAAATTTGTAAGAACATAGGATAATGAAACACGTGGGCAAAGCCGCGGGCAGAATCTAGTAGTAAATAAAGACAAAATGCAACAACAACCATTATAGTTTCTTTTCACAAACACACAACAATATCCCATTTTAGACTTCAAAACAATTTTATCAATGTCAAAAAGCACCCGTGAAAGTTTATTGGCAACGAGGTATAATATCTGGCTGGCTTCCAGACCGATACGATCCGATATTTGGATGCCACCGTGCACCGGTTCAACCGGGAAAGATACCGGTAAATAGGTATCTGTATCATCAGTTGATGGATGAGACGGTATTAGGTACGTTAAATTGGTGTGTGAACTGTAAAAATTGGGACTGGAATAAAAATATAACTATCTATGTTGATAGTTATGTGCCATCATAATATCAGCAATCCATCCATCAGCTGCGACGGATGGAGACGATATTATGTATAGAAAGGATCACCGTCTTGTCATATCGTCATAGATATATTAGCAGAGAAGTATAGAAGAAAAATAAGACATTTTGCGCTGATTGAGATAAGCGCAAAAGATATATGATGATGAAGTGGTCGCAAGCGCTTACGCCAAGCATGAGGCCCTAGGTTCGATTCCCATGGACAGAAACCGGTAAAATGGTAAAAAAAAAACAAAATAGTTTATTTCAAATAAACCTTAGAGGTACTTTTCAATTGTCAAACAAAAAAAATAAAAATATGACTCTAGTTGCAAATTCGCAAGCGTCAGTAGATCTCAATGGAGAAGAGTTTGCAAGAAACTCCACGGATACTCTTTTCCATCAGTTTCAATTACAAGTTTTTGGTTACATCATTCTTGTTGAAAAAAAAAATACATATATGTGAGAAAGATGCAAAAAGACGTGCACGTAAAAGCGTCTGGAGTAACAAACAATGTTAACAAAAAATGCAATAACAGGCCGAGGCAGCTAAGTTACGACCAATCCCAACTGATGGCGCCCGTTCACGAACATGACGCATGGATCGGCACCACTCAGCTCAACCATCATGAAGGGAACCGAATGATCCAACACATGTGCCACCATCAGAGAGAAATTAGAGAGAGCATGACAAACTCAACTGCCAGGGAACACAGAAGTCAACGAACGACACATAGGTACAGTGAAGGTAGATTTACATTCGGAACATAGTACTCACACATGTGCTGTGCAGTTATATAATACTAAAAGAAATTGAGTTTATACAAGACAAATATATTCATACAGTCTTCAACAGGTCCAACAATACTCCAAAACCTTTCTGCCCATCACTAACTGTTCTTGCGCCCTAGTGGCTGCGGAGCGGGACCAGCATTTAGCCAAGCATTTTTATCAGCGATGTAATCCCCCAACTTATAATATGCTTGTCTGCATAGTGTGCGTTTTATACAAGTTTTAAATTTCGTCTCATTCAGTTCTAGAATGTGGGGAGGTATTTTATTGTAACATTTTATACAGTACCCCATAAAAGATGATGCTACTTTAGCCAGCCTGAAACCTGGTTGAATTAATTGGTCCCTATTTCTAGTAACATAACAGCATAAGCTGCCGAACTTAGCCGCCCTGCAAGTGATATTAAATGAGGACCCCATTGTAACCTTGAGTCTAGCGTGATCCCCAGGAAAACTGTTTTATCGACGAATTCTAGCTTCTCCTTGCTTCTCCTTGCTTGCTTGCATGCTTTTCTATTTAATATAATGAGCCAATTTTGAACCTGTAGCAAGACGTTATTAACGTCGTCAACGTTACTTGTACGTCTATTTCTCTTAAAAATCAAAGAAGTGTCATCAGCAAATAACACCATGTTTAAATTGTTTTTCAATAGATGGGGTAAATCGTTAATGTAGACTAGAAATAAGAAAGGACCGAAAATTGAACCCTGAGGTACCCCCATTTGCACGATAAGCCGGACGTATTGACACCGTTTATTTGAACTAATTGCTGTCTACCATTTAAATAAGATTTTACTAAACTCAACGCTGATAGGTCTAGCCTAAGTTTCAAAGTAATGTTTCATGATTAACGCAATCAAACGCTTTCGACAGGTCGCAGAAGACACCTACGGCATCTTGTGCCTCTTCCCACGCATCAAAGATGTATTTTAATAAGGTCACACCAGCGTCGGTCTTACAACGTCCTTTGGTAAAACTATACTGTTTATCTTGAAGGATTTTATTCGTATTAAAATGAATGAGAATTTGATTTAACATTATCTATTCAAATATCTTGCTGAAAACCGGCAGCACCGATCCTGTTCTATAATTATTTGTGTCTTTACTGTCCCCGGATTTAAAAAAGTGGTATAACCTTACTATGTTTCATTAGATCCGGGAAGACTCCTTGATACCTGAGACTCCTGAGACACAAATTAAAAATTAAAGCTAAGTACGGCGCTATAGTCTAAATAATGGAGGTACAAACGTTGATGGACATTCTCCATAGATCTTCGGTCAGTTTGATCTTGATTTGCTTAAAAACTTTTATTACTGTTATTGGGTTCATATGTGAAAAGCTAAATTCATTCGGGCAGGCTGAAACGTTAGCGTTTAATAAACTAGAAACAAGCGAAGGCGAACAATTTAAGGTTTCAGTAGTTTTAAGTGGGATACTGATAAAGAAATTTACAAATTCATATTCATTAGTCATTGTTAATAATTTTCCAAACTGTCATGATTTTTTTTCGGCGTTTTAACCTTATTGCCAATGTATAAAGCCTTAGCTACTCGTACTTTACACGTATTTCCAAAAATTATTGAATATGTTGCAACATACATATTAAAAGTTTCAGTGTTAATATAAGGCTTAAGGCCAGAAACACAAATTTGTAGTGCCTGCAACAAGGCTCAAGAAAATAGGTGGCTCGTTTAGATGTCAATGTGTACACTTTTATAATAAGCTTCCAAGCCACGTACAAGATCTAAGTGTTAATAAATTTAAAACATTCATTAAACGTAAGTTGTGCCAGAAAGCGTTTTATACAATAAAAGATTACGTTGAGGACAAACAGGCTTGGGATTGAGCTGCTCCAATTAATTTGATTTTTTTTTTTATATATATTTTGCACCGTGAATTTTGTTTTTTTTTTTTGTTTTCTTGCAATGACAAGAATATTTACTTTTTAAAGTATTATATTAATTTATTTTAAGTTTATTTTAATTGTTGTGAATGTGAAGACTATGTGGATTCAATTTTTGTTTGTTTTTAATTTTAATTTATCCAAATTAGTTTTAATCATGGTCTGGCAGTTTGAGTAGTTTATGCGGCCTACCCGAATGTCCTTTCTTCGGTATTGTTCGTCGAATCGTTGAGCTCCTTAAATTCTGAGTTGAGATGCACGGTTATTGACAAATGCGTGCACTGACTGGACAGGTCCACTCAATCTGGCTGGTTCTTTCCTCAAAAGACCATTTCAGACTTCAGTCTACATGGTCTTCACATGATCTAACAAAGATTTTGTCTGGACCTTAAAAGAGACTGTGACCTCTGAGTTTGTTTCGGCCTTTCTTCTCAGAGTAGTCAGATAGGAAACGCCGACTTCATCTAGTTTTAAAAATATGATCGACATGTAAAAGTGTTTGTACAAACCTACTTACAGAAATAAAATCTTTTATCATTTATCATACAGCTCGTAAGGCTTTCCCTAGTTTTCCTGAGTTCTTTAGTCGCCCAGTCACTGAATAAAAATTAAGGGCATATAGTCATAGGGCATTAAGGGCGTATAGTCTTCTTCTTAAAAGTGTTATTGAACTCTGTTTGAACTACTGAGAAAACTTTTTTACATAAAATATTACCATGATTCACTGTGAGGTCTTGATTACTTAACTTATTAATTAAAGTGCTGTTAAATTTATTTAATTTACCAGATGTTATTGATCTGGATTGAATCTGCAATTTTTGTATTGATATGTTGGACTCAAAGGTTACCAGTAGCCCACTACGATCCGAGGGCAGACAATTTATAATGGCTTTGTCTGAGTAGTCGCAGCAAAACCTACCTATTCATAAAAGGGTCTGATGTTATGTCATTTGTATAGTAAATGGGCGTATGAACGGTTGTAACTATCGAGCACTATGTGTACGAAGATTGATAGGGGCTTATGAGGGATTACAGGTAACACACAACTAGGAACATCACTATACCTACACCTCTGGGTAATATTTTTGGGATAAAAGTATAAATTTAATGCTCTTCTCTCATAAGCTGATTTTGTTTTAGCTACAAAATATCACCGCTAAAATATGGTGAATTAAATAGTCGCAATGAGTGAAGAGACTAAAGTCATTCTTCTAACTATTCTCTTTGATTCTGCCAGATCTTCTGACAGTAAAATATGGTATACCATTAATATGAGCCACACCCTGGAAATTGGCACCCTTCCTACCAGCCTCACATGACTCAATAACCTTTTTATCAGAAGCAGTAGTATCAAGTGTGACTCGCGCTCATCACAAAGTAAGTAATATCTTTGCTTACCGTCTATCTCCCACCAGAGCAGTAGCGAATGCTCCTAGCACACATCGCTTGGCGAGCCTCAGCTTGGCTTCTGCCTTATCACGGCGGCTTAGCGTGAGGGTGCGAGCAGAACTGTGTTCGCGACGTGAAGGCAGCTTTATAGGGTATGAGATCGCCATGCCTTCGCCTGTGGGGAAGACGAGGCGGAAATCTGGAACAAGAGATTTTTATATCTGAAATAATAACTTTTTCAACGGATGGATCTGCCATCCGTTGAAAAAGTTATTGGTCTGAAAAAGCCGCTACAAAAACCCAGATTGCCGGCCCAGGTCAGTCGCTGAAGAGACAATCTGGTAAAATGGGTTATCCTTGTCCCACCCGAAACACGAGCCCCTTCACAGGATATATACCACCTCCTTTGCTGCACAACCACCTGCACCTTCGACGACTTGAACGAGGCCAACCAGAAAGCTATCCAGGTGGGCCACAGTATGGTGAGCCACAGTATGGTCGGACGAAATTTGAGACGAATTGACACGTGAAGAAGAAGTAGGCTACTTTCAGTTTAATGATGATTACAAGTATCCCCGAAGTTGCAATTTTATTTAAGACACCCTGGACGTAAGAGTTGGGGATGTCAAAGGTCCAGCTTAGTCTAAACACTCCTAACTTCATGGATTTTTATGTATGTTTACTAAACCACACAAACAAGATTTATTTAGTACATGCTCAGCAAAATGCAGCTTCGGACAATTCTAGCTAAACATTAATTATAGCCAGATGCACAAAGACGTAAAATATTTTAGCATAAAATCCTAGTGCTTTAACGATTACTGTCGGATTGCGAAGCCTTACTACGCTGCAAAAGCTTGAAATTCTGTAAAATATGTTAAATTTTAAAACTATTGTAAGTATCTCTCGCGGAGATTGCGGCAATACCTAAAGTATTGCCATAGTCTCCGCGAGAGATAGCTACAAAATTAGGACGTATGTGTCAAGTTTCACTAAATTGTAAATAAATGTTATTTTACTATAATAAATTCAGTAGAATATGTTAAACGTTACAACTATTGACAGTTTCTCTCCCGTCGACCATGGCTCTCACCTCTTTGAATAAAGTTTCGCACTAGTAGTTTTTTATCTTTTACTATAGCTACAAAACAAGCACTAATGTGTTATTTTTCATTAAATTATAAGTAAATGGGTTTAATATAACAAAACTAGATGTTGTCAGTGTTACCTAGCTAACTACTGATAAAAAATCAGAGGTCAGTCTTTTTAAAGTTCGAACAATTACATTATAAAACGGTCATATCGTACGAGTACCATGTAGATTAATGTCTGAGGTGGTCTCTCATCAATATCATTTTAATAATTGAACTACAAGACCCCAATTCAATAACAGAACGAACTACCAAGGATTGATCTCCTTTGCTTCCAGCGCACTGCCGACTGTAAACCACGAAGTATTTTCAATATTTCAATATAAGTAACGGTGGTAACGGTCACAAAATAATAATGGCGCTGTAATAGCGATAGCGATGGGCGCGATCGGTAATAACTCGGGAACAGACTCCGTATCCACAACTTAGGCGGGATTTGCAACTCGCCACAGTTTCAAACTTAACATGGCGATAGTTGACTGGAAGGTAATTACGTTTACTAGAGACTTTATTATGTCTCAGAACTTTGTTAGCTGTGGTCCCGGCTGTCACTTGTAGATCTTCGGCAGTCGTTACAGGTCAGAGTTACAGGTAGCCAGAAGCCTGACATCTGACAATCAGTCTTGCAAAGAGTTCTTCTTCTGCCTAGCCTTTTCCCAACTATATTGGGGTCGGCTTCCAGTCTTACCGGATTCAGCTGATTCAGTCTTGCAAAGAGTTATATGGTTTTATTTATTTATTTATATATACTTTATTGTACACCAAGATAGTAAAAAAGTTAATAATTCCTCCGACTGCGCGTCGGAGGAATTATTAACTTTTTTTCTAGCATAATTTTCTTCTTGTTTACATCTTTGCAGTCGGGTTTTTTGATTTTATTAACTTTTTTTATTTACAACTTTTTAGTTATACATTTTTTTAATGACTTTTAAACATATAAGTGGCATATATTTTTGTAATGACCTCTAAAAACCCTTCATTTTGATACCCCACTCGATGGGTTTCGAAGAAAAAAAATATTGCAACCCCCCACAATATGGCGCCCAAAATCCGCCATGTTCCTTCTTTTTTAACGGCACTTATCTACGAACACTTCGGCGGCTAAGACCTATCTAACGATGTATAATGTCTAACTATAAAAATACGTCAAATGGTTTGAAAGATACGAGCTAATAAAGAATATTACATACACACATACATACAAAATGCGCGCGAAAAACATAACCCTTTCCTTGCAGCTGGGTAAAAACAATAGCACATACAGAAACCTTAAAATAAAAACAAACATACAGCAAGCGGCCTTATCGCGTTCTGCGATCTCTTTCAGGAAACCCAGAAATGGAGAGAGGCCCGGTATAGATGTTACCCAGTTACTAGGTAGCGGAGGTCAAATAGACAGTCAATCTGCCTTTGCCCAACTTTACTGTATTTCTGACCTCTACAACCAAGTTACTGCATGGTATCACGATACCACTTGACACACATAGTGTTACATTTCCTGGCTTCTAATTATCAGGAAGCTCGCAATGTTAAGATGGTCGATCCATGGACTGGTTGCTCAAATCTTGAAGATCGATCCGTGTGTTATTGTAACAAACTGCTAATTTCCAATTTCCTGGTGCACGTCAGAAAATAATGGGGCTGCAAAACTATACGCGTTACACGTCGACTTAGCTCGTAACAACCCCGAATATTCAGTCAAAATTGTACCGACTGCGAACAGATTCACACGGTTATTTCTTCCAATCCATCTCGAGCCGCATCCAGAATTCTAGATCCACATCAAACTAGCTACAGCCAGCATTAACTCCTGCCCACTCAACCCTGGTCCCCCCTGCCCAAACAGCACCACAATACCCAGTACCAATTTAAACTGGTCATATTAAAAATGCTAACGTATTCAGTTGCAAGCGAAGCGATCTTGAAATTTTGATCCAGTGGATTGTGATATAAAATAGTGGCTTCTGTTATTGTTGTGTACGTTTTAAAGGAATTATTTGGAATTTTAAAGTTTGTGTTTTGGCTCGATACTTATTTCAAATGGGACGTTTTGTTTTCAATATTTTGTATAATTCTGTGGTGTGTATGTCAAATTAAAATATCAGGTCCACTGTAAGAGAGAGATGAAGCTATTTGTCTTGTATAGTCTCTGTGTCACAGTGGAACCATGATAGTTATGATACGGCATGGTAAGGCCCCAGGAAAAATTCAGGATTATAACAATTGGATTTGCACAAGGTGTCGCACTGATTGAAACCTGGTAACCACAATTCAAAATCTGTCATCGTCTTTATAGTAATGAAAACAGGTGAAAAAGTTAACGAAAACTTCTTTACGGAATATTAAACACATAGTGAGCAATCATCATCAACTGCCTAACGGTTAGATTTATATATGAACAAATAAATATTTTTCTTATGAATAACTGGATTAGATTTTTTTATCAAAAAACTTTATTAATGCAATTACTATTAAATAATGGCAAGAAAATATTTTGTGACTCTTTAATAACTATGAAATTTTGCAAATTGTAATTTTTTACTCTTCCGACTCAAAAGGTTGCCGACCCCTGCCCAAACCTATTCCCGCGTCTGTTAGCTAAGCTTCCACAGTAGAAAGAAAGACGCTTCCAGAAGCTAACCCCAAACTTCTTCTTCTTCTCGAATCGATGGAAAACTCTTATAATGTTTTGGGCCCAACCCCAACCTGATGGAGCTGAATACTACAATTTTTAACCTTCTACTGAAAAAGAGGGGTGTTTTAAGTTTGACGTGTGTTCCTATGTATTTGTGTCTGTCTATGTCATCATAACTCCTAAACGGATGAACCAATTTTGATTTTCTTCGGGGTGTTTTCGCAAGATATCGTGTCATAATTACGTGTTCAATAGATTTCGATCGAAGCGTGTCTACTACTAAATAAATTACGTAGCATGGAATAAAAATGTGTTGGGGTTTTTTTTTTTAATTTTACTTGTTTCAGGACTGCCCAATTCTACAACCCGTTACTAGTTACATAATACGATACAATTCTCATCTCTTCATTGTGTGAAATGAGGTATTTAACCCCACAGTGGAGTAACACGCTTCTATTATTACAAAGCTTCTGTAAGTTCCCGGTTTATTCCCAATTTCACAGCGGTCATCGGACTATTATCCCTAGAATTTAGCTTAATGAGGCGCTTGCAGCGAATTTACCGCTACAGTTTAAAGCGCTTTAAAGCGGGCTATACCCAAGGGCATTGTAAATTAACAATCAAACTGACTGTAATGTTTCTATGTATTCAGGAGAGCAATGACCGATAGGTACATAGTTTATTGATGCTGTGTTGTTCGGTGGTGTCAATTATTTAACGATGAAAGGTCAGGGGGGAAATAATGACGAGTTTTGTAACATAATTTCGGAATAGTTGGTTACGCTTAAACCTTCTATTCTTTATTGATTCATTTGTTACTAAATCACAAATGGCCCACTGCTGGGCAGAGGATTTCCTACATCGCTTCCATAGATCACGATTCCGCGCTTTTTTTCTTATTCTGAAGTGGTTTTCATATGTAATTAACTTCATTTGAACATCGAAAGAATATTTTTTTAATACTTACTGACTTCTCTAAAGTAGTACCTACATATCTGAATCTATATTTGATAAAGAAAAATTTAAAATTAATAGTTTTCTTGAACCAAGTTTCCTTATTGCTATAAATCTACTTCTTTCTTATGTTAAAAAATAAAACAAATAATTGCAGTACTCACCAACATGCCGAAACCGATCCACAAAGTCCACCACAGCCTTAGCCCAAGCAAATTTCTTAGCAGCATCGAGCAAGCCCATGCACGCATCCAAAGACCCATCATGGACCCCCAGGCAATACTCCTTCAGACCATCATACTCTTGCAAACACTTCTTCCCATCAAAATCTTCTAAAAACCAAGCATTCTCTAAAGAACTGGCGAAAAGACCATCCAAGTAAGGTCTTAGGACCGGTCCAAGGTATTTCTTGTCGTCTTTCGCGCCTTTATAAAGCCAGTTGAGGATGCTCTTCATGATGACCAGCTGGTCTTTCAGGTCTTCTCGCCGAAGGTCGGGGTCTCGTCGAACGGCGTCGATGAGACAGGCTGATGATGCGTCGTAGTAGTCTTTTAGTTTATTCCATTTTTTTGATCTGTTGGCAATTTGTGTTGTCAAATATTTGTTCTGAGAATATTCTTAAAGAGAGATGGGCGGACGTAGTTATATTAATATGATAGGAACGAATATGGAAAATGAATGAAAAGGTAAACGCCAAGATCAACTACCTTGGAATTTGAAATCAATTTAGATTTCTAAGAAAGTTCTTCTGCAGTAACTTTGGTTTCCGTATGTAGGTTAGTTTTTACAGGCGATTACCATTTAAATTTTAACTTCATTTAGTTACTTGGGAATTTTTTTCAACCTTTTTAAATTTTAAGTTAAAATCCTTAGAAAATCATCTCCTACAAGAGTAACGTTTCCTTTTCTTCGGATAACCAAACGTTCTTAAAAAATATTACTAACCGATAAGCAGACAGTTCCCTATCGAACTCCCCCACATTTCTGGACTGGAAGTTGTTCAGATATAGGTCTCGTGCTTGATCCAGCATGATCGCCAGGATGTGGATGAGATCCTCGATGGGCTCCTGGTTTAGTGACGTCACCTGGATCAGGTTAGCTCTGAATGTACTGTGGTTTTCCTGGAAAAAGATACAAGAATGAACAACTATGCTCATAGTCCGGTCAAAACAGACAGTATCCCTTGCATAAATTCCAAAAAATCTGAAAATTAACATGAACGTTAGGGATACCATTATAGTGAAATTGTGAAAAATCCTCATCGATTCCATGTGTACAAAAAAAAATTCAAGGGCAAAGGGCACAACAATCAGTTTTTTGCTTAATTCTCGGCAAGTAATGATTTAATTGCAATTTAGTGCAAGTTTGTTACTTGTTCAATTGTGTACAAAAAAGTCCTACATAAAAATCTTTTTAACAATAATTGTATGTGTCTTTCCCCCGGTTTCCCACGTTTCGATTATCGCAAAATTAATGTGACAAATTGTCAAGCACGCGTTATCTACTGTGATTGGCTGTTGAAAATTCATTCAACCAATCACAGCAGATAACGAGTGCTTGACAATTTGAAAAATAAATTTTGCGATAATCGAAAAAAAACCGGGGTTTTGGTACCTATTGTTTTCCGTTTTTCTACACAGACTTCGGAAAAAAATAATTTTGCGATAATCGAAAAAAACCGGGGGTTTGGTACCTATTGTTTTCCGTTTTTCTACACCGACTTCGGAAAAAATTAATTTTGCGATAATCGAAAAAAACCGGGGGTTTGGTACCTATTGTTTTCTGTTTTTCTACACCGACTTCGGAAAAGAAAGTTATTTTTCGCTATATATTGTTTTGTTTTAGAAGTCGGTTTGATTTTTTTGTTAAAATCGTTTTTTGTTTATCACGAAAATCATTTAAAGCTAAAGTAAATCTCATGACGATTCCAATAAGCCCAAACACGACTAGTGTATAGAATTGATGATGGCAGCAGGTTGTTGGATTGAAACACGATCACCAATCACTTGTTGTTTATTAATATTTATATTTTCAACACTTCACAAATAGTATTTTATTGATATTTCAACAGTTATTATTTAATTTATACAGAGCGTTGCAGCACGCGTGTATTTAGTATGGCTGTACCAGAGAGAAGGAAGAAGCGAGATTTAACAACTAGGATCCATTGTTTTATTTCGGAGTTCCAGTGCCTGCCTTCCGGCTTCATCATCAGATCTTTTCGATGTTACCATTTTCATTAGTACCATTTATTTAGCTGTTCGATATATCTTATACCCGTGACATACTTAGCATTAAGGAGTTCCAGTGGCCATCTGTGGTCTTCATCATCAGTTCCATTTCACTAAATGACACTTTTTGACTGTAAATGATTGCATTGTTGATAAAAATACCAAAATCGCTATATATATGCCTATAATATTTGAGGAGGTCCCCTTGATTTCTCTAGGATGCCATCATCAGATCCTGGTTTCCTTATCATGGTACCACTCTTGAAATATCCCCTTACCAACAAAAAAGAATCATCAAAATCGGTTCATAAACGACGAAGTTATCCGCGAACACACACTCCTTTTTGGGCAGTCGGTTAAAAATACGTAAAAGCCCGATCCCAGCCCCAGAGGCACCCGGCGGGTTTCTTGGTACAAGTCAGCAGATTGGGATGGTATGCGATCATTCTTCGCATGCTATACTTGGCGGTGCACTTGCTTCTATTCGGACGATCCATCGTCATGCGCTGACGCTGTGACGGATGTGTTGCGCCAGGGGATGGAGTACTACATTCCATTCTCTGACGTAACGGTGTCCAGCGTTGACCAACCACGGTTTGGTGCTGAGTGTGTCCGCGCAATCGCGGTTAAGCACAAGGCGTACTTAGCATGGCTCGACGCTCGAGTGCGTCAAATAAATGATCCTTCTGTTGTTGTATGTGAAACAAGTATGTCGGACTAGGTCTAGGGCTAGGTCTGTAGGGTGATGCGTAAACTTGACGTGAACTAGGCTAGCGGCCCGGACAGGATACCAGTAATTGTACTTAAAACTTGTACGTCTGAATTGTCCCCGATCTCCTATATCGCCTTTCGATGGGGACTAGAAAAGTTTCGAAGGCTTGGAAGCTAACTAACGTTCAGCCCGTGCCTAAGAAGGGTAGTCGAGTTGACCCAGCTAACTAAAGACCCATCTCGGTAACGTCCATCCTCTGTAAGAGTATGGAACGTGTACTGAACAATAAGCTCCTGGCATACCTAGAAGACAACAAAATCCATAGTGTCACACTTAGTCTACCTAAATTGATCAACAGGGGATCTTCTAGCGTATGTCATTCATATCTGGAGGAGCGAGACCAACGAGAGGCACGGGGAAGCGCTTGCTATCTCCCTTGATATACCGAAGGCTTTCGGTATGGTCTGACCTGACACGGAGCCTTATTGGTAAGCTTCCTTCCTTCGGGCTGCCTAGTGGTCTGTGTGACTGGATTGCAGACTTCCTGAGGGATCGGTCCATCCGAGTTTAGTTTAGTTAGGTATTAACGCCGGAGTCCCTCAGGGGTAAGTTCTATCGGCAACATTGTTCTGTTAATGACCTACTAAACCCGGAACCATTGGGTATGCAGACGATAACACTGTTGCTGAGAGATACGAGTCCGGCGTACGGGGCTACTGAGCCTCAGATCCATCATATCTTCGGTAGGCCATGGTTGAGCGCTTGAACCTGTCTTTGGAGGCAATCTCCGAATGGGGCAATGCCAATCTAGTCAGTTTTAACGCTGTTAAGACAGAGGAGTGCCTTTTTTCCGCAAAAAAAGAGCCAACTACACCCGGCTCCATCTTTCTGTGGTGTAACCGTGCCGATAACGGACCATCTCAACGTTCTTGGTATTACATTGACATCGACCCTCAAATTTGGACAATTCGTTGAGGCAAAGGCTCAGTTGGCTACAAAAAAGTTGGGGAGCCTTATTAAGGTGAGACGGTACTTCTTGCCTAAACAGGAGTACTGTAGGATGGAGTACTGCTCTCACCTCTGGGACGGATCTACTACGTAACAACTTGACGCACTTGAGTCGATTGACAGACGGGCCAAGAGGCTGATCGGCAACGATGCACTGGTCGACTCCAAGCTCCAGAGCCTTGAACATCGACATTGAGTTGCCAGCCTGTCGTTTTTTTATCGGTTACATTTCGGGCAGTATGCGATGGAACTGCACAATTTGATTCCGCCTAGCCCAGATAATATAATACAGTACAGCTAAGGAGTGAAATTCCCTGCCGGAGGTTTTATTTCCTGATAGCTACAACCTAGGGGTCTTTGTCAAGAGTGAATAAGTTACTTCTAGGCAAGCGTGCTTCACCGTCGATCACATCATCGCTCAACTCAGGCAAGATAGTGGTCAAACGCGAGATTATCAGAAAGAAAAAAAATGTACTACTCCTTCTTACCCGACAGCCGAAGGAGGGTAATGTGTTTATCAGTCAATCGATTCGTCTTAACTTTGTCACTGACTACATTAAAATTGGAAAATAGAATAATGTCGGCATTTGGGCGCCATATTTAAGGATGTCCAATTGTTTTAATCCATCGTGTGGGGTATCAAAATAAATGGTTTTAAGAGATTATTTCAAAAATGTATAACACTTATATGTTTAAAAGTACTCGAAAAAAAAAATGTTGACTAAAAATTTATAAATAAAAAAGTTAATTCAAAAAAACAAAAACCCGCCTGCTTAAAAAGCGAACTACAAAGACGTAAACAAGAACAAAATCATGCTGTGCAGTCGGAGGATTCCTTTTTGCGTATTTTAAGTACCCAAAATTGTTAATATTACTGTGAAAACATGAAAACTCACCAAAAAACGTCAATTTGAATGGCTCTCTTGAGCATCAAAGCATAAATTAACCTAGCCTTAATTACCATACACACAGGTTTAGTACAAAAAATAAACACAAAAATAATATTACATTATTGCAAAAGCCGTGAAATAGGCAATTGCAGGTCGAGTATGAGTTTACTAAAACGAGATAGGCAATTGCACTTTCCGCCGAGGCATATATAGAGTTTGCCTCAAAAGAATGCAGGGAAATAAAACATAGTTTTTATCTTATACATTTAATTTAATTTAACATAAATTGTACATTTCAGCATAGAATAAATTGCCCATAATGTAGATGTCTTTTTAATTTTAGCAATCTCATTAAAATACGCCGAAAATACTGTTTCGGAGAAAACGTTCACATTTTTATCGTTTTTCCAAATCATAAAATTTTCATATACTTTCATGTATTTTTCTTTTGACTTCGCTGGGAGCAGGTTTTCCATTACCAATTTGGCTTCTGATCTTAAATCTGATGGCGGTCAATCAATCTATATTTCACTCTCTAAACCGATGGAACTCGTTTTAATTATTAAATTTATATTTATTAAATATGTAAATAACAAATTAAGACGAATTTTCAGCTTTGCCGCCAATTTTCTATTTATCATCTGTGCCGAAAGGCAAACGCATTTATGGCTATACAGCCACGTGAACGCAATTTGTACTAAGCAAAAATACTTACTTTGGTATGCCAAGAATGACATAAGAGATCCAATCAAAGAGTAAATAACCCCAGCACGCCGTTTCATACAACATTGCTGGAGCGTAGTCATGTTCCAAATTCAAAAAACGCAGAATAAGTCTGCAATGGATTTAATTTTTTTTGTCGGTAAATTCGATACCTCGCGCATTTGTTTTTCGAGAATAATGACAATATTTCCATGAATGTTTGAGAAAAATGTTTTAGCTGATATCTCGAAAACTAATGAATATTAATGAATCTTATGCAGGACTTTTTTGTGCACAATTAAACAAGGAACAAACTTGCACTCAAATTGTAGTTAAATCATAACTTGGGAGAATTAAGCGAAAAACAGATTTTGTGCTCTAACCTTGAATTTGCACACATGGAATCGATGAGGATTTTTCACAATTTCATTATAAATGTATCCCTAACGTTCATGAAAATTTTCAGCTTCTTTGGAATTTATGCAAGGGTACCCCTATCCCTGATCCTGCAGAGAGTCGCGCCCTTCTGTTGAGGTTCTGTTCTTCCAGTGACTGAGCAGAGCGGTCTCTAGCAGTTTGAAGTGTCTTTTACTTACACACAACAGCATACTCTTGCACTTGCACAGCTCACTTGCCACCCTCCACAAGTATCGCAGCTGCCTCCTCGAGTACGTAGGGTTAGACCCGGCAGACAGCCGCGCCTCTCGGTTGAGGCTCTCCCAGCGACTGAGCAGAGCGGTCTCTAGGCAATCTGACGGAGATGGAGGAATATCTTCACCTGAAAAATATGAGCATGTTAGTTTAGAATTTCTCATTGACGACAAGGCTTATAAGAGGAAAATTTATTTGTTAGTAATTTGATAATGGCGATACGTAAACATTTCCAAGGGCGAGACTTTCTTTGTATAATTTGTAAACAGTATATCCAGCGAAGTTCTTGACAAACAATTAATTAAAGCTTTGTTTCAATGAAGCTATCACAAATATTATCGTTCTTTGCAAACTTCACAAGAATTTCATGAGAGGCTGCGAAACTTTTTCGATTATTTTCCATAAATATATGTTTTCCAGTTACGTCATTTTGCTTTTAGTATTTTTGACAAAGACAATTCCATATCGTCTACATACGCAATCAGACTTACCAGCAACATGGTGCATCTGATGCAGACAGCTCTTAACACACGCAGCATCAAACTGCCAGTCGGCATCCCTTGCCCCCCGCCGTACAACCGAGCCACGTTCCACTGGGTACACATACCCAGCTACACCACCACGCTCACATAGACCATATAACCTGGAGGAAATGTCATCAACACTAAAGTTACATAACGCGCTATATGGTATAATATAATGGCCGTCTATAAATACAAAAAATGTTCAGATGCTCTAGGCAAAGCTTCATTCTATCAGCCATGGTGATGGTCGAAATGCCAAAATGCGCGTTTGGCATTCCTATACATTTTTGGCATCTTTCTCATCGCTAAAGCGATGTTTTCGTTGGTATAATGTCACTAATCTAGAGTATCTGGTCCTTCCAGTCGGATTAAAGTCAAAATATACACTGTATTGACATTGATCTGGCTCGAAGGACCATTTAATGGACTCAATCCGCATTTTACAATGAAAGACTGGATTGTATTCATGTCGTGTTGTAATATGTAGAATAGAATTAAATATTTTATTTTCTTAAAAACATGGTAAGTTTAAGGTGTTATTATTAAACTGCTATCTCATATTCATGCTCATATTATAATTTGCAGTATACTGGCATACAAATATGGAAACAAGTAAAGATATTATTAGAAATATGACTTGAGTTATCTTTTTATTTCAGAAGGCATCTTCTTCTTTCCTTTATAAATGTGTAAAAACTTACGAGTCCAGCACCAGTAATAGATGATGTGAGGCATGAGAGGCTACACAGCATCTAGCTGCTGAATGCGCGTACGCACCGCAGCGGTCCAGTCTACGTCGTAGCAGGCTGCTGGCTGCGTAGCGACTGAGGACGCGGAGAGTACCCTTCGAACATTAGGAGGAAGTTAATGTTTCTTCTTTCTTATGAAAATTAACCGATGTGTGATGAACCAGTGAGGGATGCCACAGCTGCCAGTAACCATAGAGGAATGGTAGCTTACCTGATACACTCCCTCCCTCATCTTATCAACGAGCACATTGAGTGCCCCAGCCACCCTGGCCACGGTGGACAGTTCAGAGCAGTGTGCGTCCAGCTCAGCTTCTAGTGAGGGATGCCACAGCTGCCAAGTAGAGGAGCGCTCGCCGCAGACCATGGAGGATGGAGGGCCTACTACTACTGCGTAGTAACCCTGGAGGAAGAATAGTTAGGTTAAAAAAGTTTGAATTATATTTCTATCATTTTGGTTTTTAAGTGTTCCAAACCCGAAGGGTCCAAACGGAGCCCTATTGCTGTCACTCACGTGTCCGTCTGTCTGCCCATCTGTCTGTCTGTCCTTCGTCTGTCACATGGGTTTTACAGCCAAACGGTTGGTGTTACACTCTTCAAATTTTCATAGAATGAGCATATTGATAACCCAAAGCCATACAAATTGTCAAAAAATATTTCAAATATTTTAATGGGAGACCCCCATACAGCTAAAAAGGATTGCGAAAAAAAAATACTTACCTCATCGAGTGGGATATGGTTGTCTAGTGCTCGTTCAGTAGGTAAATACTGTAGTTTTTGTTTTAAAAGATATTGGAATACAAAGGAATGAGAAGCCAACAAAGTCAGCTTTTTTAACCGCTTCACAAAAAGGAGGAGGTTCTATGTTCGACTTTATGTTTGTTTTTTTTTTTTATGTTCACCGATATCCCCGTCAGTTGTGGACCGATTTCGAAAATTATTTTTTTTGTTTGAAAGAGTTTGTTCCGAAATTGGTCCCATTTTAATTTTGAAGATCTGATGAAGAACTTCGGAGATATACAACAGAACTCCTCAATAAATAACGGCATATCTCTCTCTATCTTTATATCATTTCATAACATAACATCACGCCAGTACGCTCTAAAGGGGTACGCAGATGTGTACAGTTCATCTTGGTACACTCTCATTTCACCGGCTATGTTCAATTTCATGATATTCGGGTAATCTATTCTGGCATTATAGGTACCTTACTAAACTATTTGCCTATTAGGTGGGTACAACTAAAAAGTGAAAATACTACCGACTTCCAAATAAGAAAACTACTAGGTGAAAAATAATTTTATTTTTGGAAGTCGGTGTCTATAACGCAAAGACACCGACTTCCAAAAAAAATAAAAATAGTTATTAAAAGTCCGGCTGGCTTTTTAACCATATCTTGACCTGCCTGATGGAAGGTGATGGATGATGATCACTCTTGCTATGAAGGCTTATGGATTATATGTGATACGGAACAGACGCTGGCAAAGAGTGATTCACATGATGTACCCTGTCTCAGTAACTTTAACTCACCCCCTGAGCACTAGTATAATGCAGCAGCGCCATGGGATGCGTCAGCGGCACCCTGTTAGTGTAAGCCGCAGCGCTGCACCCCTCGACCCTGGCTCCCAGCATCAGCTTGGCCTCGGCCTCACCTGCGCCGACGCGCACCATCACCCAGGCTGCTCCTTCCACGATGGCGAGGCGACGGTCTGTACTTGATAGAAGTGACGATCCTGGAAGAAAAATTATGTGTCAATATGCGTGTTTCACATAGTTTCGTTACAGATGAGTCATACAGTTCAAAAATACGCTGGACGTACAGAATTTTACGATATACCTTCGTGAAATATAGTTTCTACACCTTCTAAGAGAGTTTGTGAAGCCCTATATTTTGAGTACACACAAATTTACACCTACATTTTGATGCACTTCATCGTCTTCTTAAACCGCAATTAACCAAGAGGATAATGTCTTGAAATATCACGGTAACAGAAGCAATATAAATAGAATAATTTACACCAAAATAGTAATAAATTAAGCGACTGCAATGCTTTGAACAACCTTATTACTGGTCAGTGAATAACTTGGTCATCTCCAGGGAAATCAGGACTTCGCAGTCTGGTGATATTATGAGCGAGTATGTACTAATTCACCTGGAATAACCCCTGACACCCGAGGGAAGAGTTGGATCGTGAGGCGAGAGCTTTGCCCGCCAAATAGGTATCTCTTTGAGGATGAACAGTTGTATATAATAGTAGGTTAATTAATTGAACTGCGGTTGGGAAGCCATTTCGGAAGCACGGCTTACTTACGTTGTGGCCCGTAATCGAATGTAAAACTAAACTTTGCTAAAATTACGCGGGTTATTTTCTAGAAATAAATTATCGAAACAGCACAAATTAACCTCAAGATGGAACATAAAATTGCCGTCTTCTATCAAGCGCTTAGCAAGCATATTACCCTCAGTTTCCCAGCTCAAAATCATCGCAGAATTTATGTGACAAATTATCAAGCACGCGTTATCTGTTGTGATTGGCTGTTGAAAATTCATTCAACCAATCACAGCAGATAACGCGTGCTTGATAATTTGTCACATAAATTCTGTGACAATTTGACACATTAATTCTGCGATAATTTTGAGCTGGGAAACTGAGGGTTAGTCATTTTTTTCTTGTATTGATAGTCAAAAGGATCTGCCTGCCTCCAAAAGACATCTCTTCGTGAACTATTACAACGTGTGTATGAGGCTTTTTTACCCCATATAAAATATTCACGTGAGCTATTACATTATCCCTATCACCTGAAAAGCTCTAATCTGCAATACATCTTTTACTCTCATCAACATAACTACTAACGTTAAACAAGATGAATAATACGCCATTTTTCAACTTTGCAAGTTTCATTTATTCATCTTGAGTTCAGTCGCAAGCTCGCCCTAATTTATTAAAAAAACTCTTCATATTTCTTGCAGAATCTCCCTGAGTGGTTCTGTTGAAATATTAGGATGTCTACTCGACTTGATATTAAGAATGTAGCTAATGAAATAAGTAAATGTAGCAAAGAATAATGACCCAGTCAAAGTTCATGGGCTTTATAAAATTACCCAAACACATCGCAAATAAAAATATACGTTTTGGGTATTTATATTAAAGTTTAATATTTATTGTGATGCTTATGGAAGCGGTGAACCTATGGAAGCCATTTTAAAAAGAATGAGCCAAGACATTCTTAATTCAAATACAAAATATTATATTACACAAGCATACACGGATGAAAACTTAAGAAATGTTACAAGAATCGACAAGAAACGCCGTGATAAGTCTTTTTAAAAATGCTTGGTACCTTTTGCTAATTTGAATCTTGTATTAAACGATAATTATTGCCAAAGTTTAGTAGTAGTGGTGACTACTACTAAACTTTGGCAATCATTCATTGCAATTCAATCGTGCAAACAACGGGCAAACCGTAAACAAATTCAACGCAAATATTGTAATTTTTACAGCATATGATCATAAGCGCTTTGTGGTTTCAACATTTATGCTAAATACGACCTACATAACGCTACATTTTACAGATACGTTATTGGATTACATTTGAATATGGATAGCATTCTATCGTAAATAGTAGCACAAAATCAAATAATCTCGATGAATTCTGCGAGAGCTTCATTTTTCTGAGAGTTTTCCGTAGCAATTAAATCAGGCGTTTTCAGTCAGTACCATTTCCGAGAGTCAGGTCTTAAACAAAAGGATTGAACCTCTCCTTTCGCGTAAAATCAATTTAATAAACGATAAGTGTCTTCCTTTTTCATTTTATATTGTTTTTGTATAACCGAGGTTAGGTTTGATATAAATTAATAAAATCTATACGTGGTAAGCAGCAGAAGGTTAGGTTTTAGTATAAATCGTTAGTTCAATATTTAAGTTAATTACATTAACTGTTATTAGAATAACCAAAATAAATAGCAGTTTGAAAAATAAACATCTCAACGTATGGTTTGAAAACTACAGACCATATTACACGGAATCCATGCATATCCTAAAATGGTAATAACATAACAAAATTGTGTCCACCGGGAGTGCGGACGGGAACTGTGGCCAACTGTCAAACTCAATAAATATAGTTCGCAACCAATCCTGTGCATCTGCTGTTTTGAATGAGGGGAAAATAACATAACAACACATCAAAGTTGGGAGCGAGTTGAACAGAGTTACAGGGGCCTCGAATACAGAATAATATTTTCACGGTATATGTGTGTTATATGTATTTTATGATCAATTTCGTTCTCAATATTCCCCAGAATGTAACTGCCTCGACGTCGGTATAATGGTCACAACCGCTACTGATGAACTTGAGGTCTTGGGATCGAGTTAGTGGGTATTTCCATCTGGAACTATTCATCAGTAGCTCGGTGTCTGGATTTGTGCCTGGTTGATGGTGATGGGCTTGCCCTATGTAACATGTGATGGGAGTTAAACATAACTGGTGAAATGTGGGTGCACCTCTGTTATGAGAGTTTTTCATCAAAATACTAGGAACTGGATGATACTAGGAGGATATTTGGAACTGTTTTTGATTCCTGCAGCCAATCCTTCGAAAATCTTAACTATATAATTACCTACTAAAAGTATAAATTGTTTTTTTTTAATTATTATTACGCTCACGCTTGACCATTAGTTTGTTTGTATGATAATCTCAGAATTACTCAGAAAGTACTACACCTGTAGCCAAGTTGACAATCTACAATCGATAACGCTAGTAGAAAACGAATCAATGTATGGAAATTACACATCTGAACGTTAAGTCACGTGGACAGACCAAACAAATAGAAGGCGTTAACGATTGTAGAAAAAGATTCGATACGAAACGTTTGTAACTTGGCTAGAATCTAATTACGAAAATTCTTTCACTGATTGAAGCTATCATTGAGTGTCATTGGCTACTTTTTAAACCCCGACGAAAAAAGAGGGCGTTATAAGTTTGACGTGTGTATCTGTGTCTTTGTGTATGTGTGTATCTGTGTCTTTGTGTATGTGTGTATCTGTCTGAGGCATCACATCTCCTAAACGGATGAACCGATTTTTATTTAGTTTTCTTTTTGTTTGAATGGTAACTTTATTGAGAGTGTTCTTAGCTATGTTTGATGAAAATCGGTTCAGCCGTTCATAAGTTATGGGACGTTTTACTGTTTGAAACGGGGTATTTTTGCAAGATATCGTGTCTTAATTACGTGTTCGATAGATCGTTGATTGAATCGTGTCTACCACGGGGTCTCAGCGCTAAGAAAGAAAATTTGGTTCAAATAAATCACACTAGAGTGCGCGATATGCACCGATTTGTTATTGAATGTGTGTAAAATAAATATTTTCTGAAATTGAACATAAAAATTGTACGTTCTTGTTTAATCAACTCTCCTAAACACAAAATTATGGGATATTGGGCCTTAAATTCACATTTCAATGATTATTTGAAAGGATCATTTAAAATTAATGCCAATAGTTGGTGCGGCTTTATGTTTCTATGGCATGCATTACGGCATCGATTGTTTAAATTTGCATTGTAACACATTTTTTGCAAAGAAACTGTAAAAACGTGCAAAAAATACAATGCAAGAAAAAAAAATTCACGAACTGAGAAAACTCTTTAACTTGCAAGTCGCTGCTAACACCATCGTGGAACTGAACCGAACGCGATTCATGGACAAAAAATAATCGGTTTAATCAGACGAAAAACGCTAGACACGTCGGCATGGTTTGTTTGTATGGGATGAGGCACCTGTATGCTAGTATTATATTATCTGAGGGGTCTACTACTACATAATTAAAAAGCTTAAAATAAATTAAAAATCGGGTGCTTTGGCTTTTTTTTAATTTTTACTTGTTATATCGGACAAAATACGATTCCCTTGTGATAGGCCACGCGAAGCCGCTGACAAAAGCCAAAAATATAATATCAGTGGTCCCATTACCATTGGTAAAGCATTCTAATAAACCAACGAACAAAAGTCTTATTTCCACCGTAATATGCAAATCAAGAAAGACTTCTTGCCAACTAGCGCACTCCCTAATGCCTTGAAACTAAACTAGAGCGAAACAAGAAAAGTTTCCACTCAACTACAGGTTACGTAGAACCTTCTACAAGTAATTAAGATAATAAAATGATTTATTCGTTAACAAAAGTTGGTTTAGTAATATTGAGATTGACTTCTCATTTTAAGTATGAAAACACGTATGCCAGGAGACGCCGTTCTCCCATAACTTGATTACGTTTAATTATCATAATAACTTATATTAAATCTATTTGATTGAGTTAATAGAACCATTTACTAAATGTATGTGAGTGCGCACGCAATTGTGCGCACGTGTGTGTGCAAGTGTGAATTAGGGTGCGCGTGTATGTGTGAATGTGTGTGAATGTGAGTGAGCAAAATATATAACGAGATATATATTTATTTATTTAATTTTATTTAATGTTTTATACATACATTCATCATTTATACCCATATTTATACATACATACTAGCGTACACATTACATACAAAACAATTCCACTTAATAATATGAACAATCATATTTTCTGTATCTACATAATTTAGAGTTTTTATCTCCTGTCACCATCTGTTTACATTCCAAGGTAGTTTTTGTATATATTTTAAGAATTTTATTAATGGAGTTATATAAATGCGACGACTGATTTGAATATTGGTGTCTAGCGAAGTATATTCTACATGCACGTGTTTTAGCTACTATGTCATTTCATTTTTTTTTAATAGTGCGGGATGGACTGTAAGCGACTTATGTTTTTTTAGAGCGGCATGTAGGATATTCAATTTACGAATAGTTAATATGTCGAATATGTCTATTGAGTAAAGAGTAGTTGTTGGAAATCTAGGTAATTTTTTTAAACATAACTTTCAGACGTATCCTTTAAGCACGTTCCACCTCCAGGAATTTAACTTTAGATGCACCCCCACACCGGAATACAGTAGATCATGATTGACTGTGCCAAAGCAACATAGACCTTTTTTAATAGTTCAACGCTAGCAGAATGTCTACGGATTTTAAAGATCCAGATCAACTTCCCGATTCTACTAGCAATTAGATTAATCTGGGAGTGCCGAGACAATCTTCCTTCAATCATAATTCCCAAGTATTGCAGTATCTACCTTGTTTATTATGGGGCAATTGCAGTTGCTGCTGATACCAAGGCAGTTATGTATTCTAAGGTAACACCCGGGGCGAGGTTGAATTCTACTGTCGATTATAAAACACATATAGTTGGTCTTTGAAGTATTTAAGATAAAGTACACTCAACAGTTTCCAAAAGCCATAACCACGTAACCTTGTAAGGTAAACTTCTTTCTGTATAACCACACTGTCATAGTTACAATGTTTTATTGACGGCACCTTTTTTCGTTATAATAACTGTGGACCAAAAATAATCCCTATTTGTAGACCTGACACAGCAAAGGCTTGGAGACTTAAGACAGCCTGACACAGCAGACTACGTAGAAGATGGGTGGGACGGCCTGAACAAAACAAACAACCGGTTCCCCACATTACCTCTGGATCGAAAGAACGGGAAGTCAATAGGAAAGATCTTTACCCAGCAGTAACTAAACAGTAATCAGTAATAAGGGTGGTTTTCACAGTTTACTTGTGTGGTTGAAAGTACAATCTTCCTGTGCTCCGAAAATATCCTTTTAATTAAAACTTGAGCAAGTTTCGCGAATCGAGTGGCGGATATGAAAATATGTGGGTGTGATATGTGGGTAATTAAATTATTCTCTTTGTTTTACAACTTCTAGGAAAGTTGTATCGTTACGAAATCAATAAACTGGAGGAAATAAGGAACTCGTAAACGTTCATACTGAAACTATTTGACTATTTGTATTACACTTTACAACTTCAACGAGCAGGCTTAAAGGACTTTCAGTTTACGACTTATTTATAAGTAATTATTGCCCCACTATTACATACCTGATGGTCCATCATGACGATGGGCGTCGAAGTCCATAGATTTACAGGGCTCTCGCCTATTTCCTCCTCCAGTATTGGACAAATTTAAAAGATATTCCATTAATTTTAATAAAAAAGATATATGTTGTTTCTATGTATATTATTTATTAATGTACAGTTGTCAAATTTGTACACTAGGTCTCTGTTGACAAAGCAATTTGTGTCTCTGTTGAATTCAAATTTTATAATGTATCATGAAAAACAAATTATTATAATAACAAAAAACTTATAGAAATAGCAAATAATACTGCAATCTCAGCTGAAAAAATGCTTTTGATTTTTGTAATTCATCATCTTTCTTACGTATCCAATTTTACTTGGGCGGAGCCAAACGTTTTCTTTTTGAATTCTTTTCTATTTTTACCTGACTGCGGGAGGGTAATGTTTTTCGAGCGTATGTATGTATGGCCATTTCTATAGCACGCTCTACAGCCCAAACGGCTTGACCGATTATGACATAATATGAGGTGTCGTTGGATTCGTCTCAAATGTGGGAGTGACATAGGCTATATAATTTTAAAAAAACGCCCCCTAAATAACTAATTTTTAAAACTAATGCTAATTAAAACTAATAACAACTTTTTTTTTTCGGGGGCGATACAATTGGATACGTCAGAAAGATGATGAATTACTAAAATCAAAAGCATTTTCTCAGCTGAGATTTCACTACGATTTGCTATTTCTAACTCTCAAAATCAGTCTTAAATCAAAGGCATTCTCCCTTCCACACGCTAATACCACAGCATGACATCTTCACCGGTTCCGCCGTTTGATCGGCTTGTCTGCAAATTCCTCGGGACGACAGGGCCGATAGCCCGATAGCAACATTCTTCGCGTGCCAACCGGGTACAGAAGATGTTTTTTATGTATTTAGTTGCAAAGTAGATAGTGAGATGGTGATCTGACTGAACGGTGTTTAAAGTCTGAAGTGTTTTGACCTAGTTGGATGTTTTTTTGTTGGCGTTGGAATTGTAATGGGAGGCTTGATTGCAAACCACGCTAATTAGATGTAAATAGGGTTCTATTTCAAGGATACCCAAACTGTTTCAAATATAATGATTCACACACGGCACGGCAGAAAACTTGTAAGAGATAATGCGACAATATTTACTATTTATTGATTTAAAAAGTATCCGTGGACTTGTTCTTGATAGAGATCTACCTTACACTTTGGAACATGCAATTACATCTTCATCCTTTGTCTGACCACTTGTATGGATGTCATAATATGTAGAAAGAAAGAAAGAAAACATACCTATCTAGTATGTACGATACGGTTCATAATGTAAGGCGCACAAGAGACGTGGCCATTCTTACGCGATCCTGTGTGTAGACGTGTGACCTAAATAAAGTGACTATATATGGATTTGGTAATCTATTGTTTTTTTGAGACACTACTCCTAAAGTGGTGACCCGACAAGAGAAAGTGAATTTTCCGCGGGAATGAAATACCGTCAAAGACAATAAATAATGCAACTACACCTGTTCCGGTAGCTGAGTTGGCCATTACCTCAAAAAATCCCGATTTTTGGACAAACCAACCGAATTTCTGGTTTATCAGAGCCGAAGCAACGTTGGCTCCACAAAAGCTATCAGATGAACCTGGATTTGACCTAGTTGTCTCAAAGGTGATCAAAGATGTTGTCGAACAAGTAACGGATATTTTGATGGAGCCGGCAGCCGTAAAGAAATACGACGCGCTGAAGACTCGCTATTAACAGTATACAGTCCAAAAATAGAGTTTCAAGTTGAGTTGCACTTTTACAACATCTTTCACAAACAATTAAAAACAGAGGTAAACAGGCCCCAGTCTTGGCATAAGCCACAAGAGAGACATATCTTACGTAACGATAGCAATAAGTACGTCGATAGAATATATGCCGAAGTAGGACTAGTAGGAGGCGTGTTCGGATGCCGGACGGCAGACGTGGCGATAACATCACATTCCTGGAGCGCCGGCCATGTTTGCGTGAGACCGTGTCAGCAGGACTGTATTTGTTACACGATGCTTATGTAGGTATTTAGGTAACAATGATAAGATTTGTCGCTAATCGGTTCTAGGTTTAAAAAAATAAATAAGAAAACTGACTGCTTAAGAAGCGAACTAAAAAGATGTAAATAAGAAGAAAATCATGCTGTGCAGTCGGAGGTATAGCGTTGTGAGGGTCTCATCTGAAATTAGTCGAGTGATGCTGAAATATCAAAATTAGTTAGTTCCTAACCACATCACTAAAACCGCGGAACAACACTGGTTTTCCGGAAAACTCTCGTCTCCGGAGACGCTAACGCTCTGCCATTTCGATTTCGATCCTGCTTGCAGTGCTTGCTTAGCTGATGAAACCTATTCCCTGACCCTCAGGCCTCTGTATGCCCCGACCTAGGGTGAGTTCTACATTAGTTAAGTAATTATACCTGATTTTCTGCGCTGGATAACCTATACTGATTTCATCACCTATGTAATATCTGATTTCGCGTTTGTTAATGTCGGACACGCGGCTAGGAGTTATCCAGCACACAGGAGATTGTAATATGTATGTATTTCTACTGCATCGAGGTGGTGTAGTGCCTCACTGTGTTATTGTAAGTGATCAGTGAGCTATCTGCTATGACCACGTTTACTTTGTGTTATGCTCGCTCGCAAACTCTTTGCCTATAAACCGCTGCGATGTGCTGAGTTTTCACCTACAATGCTTCCCACACCGTTCCTTGGCTTAAAAAAGGGAAGAAGCTGGTACATCGCATGCGATTTGCTGCTAATTGCACCGCATCTAACATGCTGTAGCTGTGGATCTTATTTACTTTAATATATGTATTAACTTGTCCAGCTGTTTCACTTATCATCTACCTAATTATCTGCCTATCAGTAGCGGCCTGCGCCGCCTACCCTACGCAGCCCTAGTCATTACAGAGGATACATATTTGCGAGCTGGCTGACCAAAACCAGATGTATCCTCGGACTGCACAGCATGATTTTCTTCTAATCGTGTTCACATCTTTTCAGTTCGCTTCTTAAGCAGTTGGTTTTTTTGCTTTTTTTAATTAACTTTTTTATTTATAACTTTTTAATTAACTTTCTTTTTTTTATTATGTACATTTAAACACATAAGTGTTAAGTATTTTTGAAATCACCTCTTAAACCCCTTTATTTTGATAACCCCGGTTTGGAAGAAAATAAAATTAGCCCCATTTTCCAATTTTAATGTAGCCAGTGACACTCGCAAGGTTAAGACGAATTGATTGACGTAAGAACCATCAAAATCGGCCAACGGGTTTGGTCACTAGAACGCCACATAAGAACAAACATTCATTCTTACATATATACAAAGACTGATAAACACAAACTCTTTTGGCAGTCGGGTAAAAAAGAAGTATGTTCGAATTTGTGTAAAATTGGTTTATTACGGATATAATATATCTTGGAGGTAATGACACTCGAAAGCTTTGTATACTTTACATATGATTTCAATGCGTACAAGAATAGCTCGGGTTTACGTCTAACTTATTTCTTATCCTTTTGTATAGCTATTATAGCTGACATATTATAGATGAAAATGGAATAAGAGAGGTGGATTTGAAATCAAAGAATGTTACTGGCAACATTCAGAGACAAATTCTGTATTTTGCTTTTCAAAGTACTGAATTTGCCTCTGAATGATGCTTCTTTTTGTATTTCCCTCATTTGTGCCGCCTCCTAATTGCGTAAATGTTCTGACAGCACGAAGCACGCACGCGGGTGCGTCCGTGCTTCATTTGGCCAGCTCAACAGTATTCATTGCATATTTTACGCTGTCGAATAGACAAAGTTTTAAACAAATAAAGCAATGGATGAAAGCAAAGCACGCATGTGTTAGTGTTGTAGTGTTGTAGTTATTAATAAAAAAAATGGCTTCACTGCGAGCGAAGCCGCGGGTAAAAGCTAGTATCAAATAAAATGAAAACTATGTTTGTGTTTGAAGGGTCTTTCAACGTTCAAATCCTACAGTAAAGGATTGGACGAAGGGACTCGATCCACCAGAATAAGATAGTCTGATGTGGCTCACTGATGGATCCAAAATTATATCAGGAACAGAAGCAGGAATATTCGCAAAAGGGTACAAATGTAGCAAAAGCTTAGGGAAGATGGGAACTGTATTCCAAGCAGAAAAATATGCCATAATAACCTGTGCTCAAGAGAATGTAGATAGAGGAACCAGAGGTAAATCCATATATATTCTTAGTGACAGTCAGGCTGCAATCAAAACCATAGTATCCTACAAAGTGGACTCCAGACTTGTTCTGGATGCTATCCGGACCCTAAATAGGCTTGGGAAGCATAACAGGGTAAGACTGATGTGGATCCCTGGGCACAAAGGAATCCATGGTAACGAAGTGGCAGATGAACTGGCAAGAGAGGGTTCAGCAAATGATTTTGTGGGCCCATAACCATGTATAGGCATTTCGACGTGTCTCGTGAAAGCCGCATTTAGGGAGTTTGCAGATCACAGACAACGAACAGATTGGCTGTCTAATACCGGTCTACAAAACTCAAAGAAATTTCTAGGCTCTACGTTCAAAGCCCGGAAATGTATTTGGAATATGAGCAGGGGGCAAATCCGCTACCTGCTTGGGGCCTTTACTGGGCACTTTGGAACCAACGACATGTTCATGAAGATGGGTCTGGCCGCGACAGCCATGAGCAGGTTGTGTGGGGAACATACGGAACGCATGGAGCACCTTCTGTGCACATGCAATGCAAAGAGTTTTCAACGAGATTGCGGAGGAGTAAGTTATCTAGGGGACCATAACAGATCTCAATGGGTTGAAGTGTCCGAGTTATTTCTCGGCCCCTCCACAAGATAAGATAAGATACTATAAATAATGTGTAATTCGTAGGGTGACACAGTTTATTTTGAACTACAAGCCATTACACGGGAGATATTATGTTGTAATTGTGATAATGATATTGTTTTCCTGAATTGTTATATTTTGTGAAAGATGGACTACACAAGCTTCACGTAAGTTATTTGATATTATAACTTGATTATTGCTAATGGTTGTGTTGAAACTCTATCCGTTTCATATTATGGTCTTTATTCCTAATTACCATGATATGGTACGTCATGTTATTTGCCTTACCCTTGTTTTTTTGATTATGTAGCATTGTGAAATGTTACAAGATTCATCATATAATAGTAATAATAGAAATAGATCTTTATTGTGATAAACAATATTTATATGTTATAAAAGATATCTATAAATACTATAGAAGAGCTTCCGTGGAGTTTCTTGCCGTTCTTCTCCACGAGAACTAGGTTTAGCGAACGGGCGGTAAGCTCTCTTGAGCCTCAATATGAATTAATTGACAAGCCTAATTGAAATAAATACCTAGTCTTGTCTTTCTGTGCTTTTATTCATAAAACCTTTCCGTTATACACCACATACATGGGAAATCTGGTGCACAGTAAATAACCAGTAACCATCTTGACATATATCGATACTTTTATATGGAGTTCCTCCGTAATTCTAACACGTGCGCAATTCTTTGAAGTTACACACTTAGGGTGGAGGTGCTAGGTCCACTTACCTCTTTGTAGATAGCAATGCCTGTATGGAGCAGCATGTTGCACCGCCCTCGCACACAACACTCTTGAACCGCCACCTCCGCGCGCTGACGTGCAACGAGCAATCAGCTCCACCCAACGTTCTATCACTTTATCTCTAAAAGAAGACAAAGATATTCCTCAGTATCTGACCACAAGTTATGATGTGAAATGAGGGTCTGCCTGGTAGTTCCTGATACAAACTGTTGTCATATCCTGAAGGGCTTAAAAATTGATGTCTCTGGTCGCTGTTCCTCAGGTTGTGCTTGAGGAGTATCTCCTCAGTTTACCACACGTTATCTAAACTAATATTAGTAAGAGTAATATACGAGTGGTTTTTTTAAAAGTACTGATCCGATTACGGAAATACTTTCACTGAAAGAGACATATACTATTGCGATAAGCCACATCTTAATCTGAAAAATTGACCAAGTGCAAGTCGGACTCGCGCACGAAGGGTTCCTTACCATTATCGCAAAAAAACGGCTTAAAATCACGTTTGTTGTGTGGGATGTCCACTTAAATATTTATTTTATTAGTATTTGTTGTTAAAGCGGCAACGGAAATACTTCATCAGTGAACATTTCTAGTCTAGCTATCACGGTTCATGAGATACAGCCTGGTGACAGACAGACGGATCGTTATGTATGCGCAGTATTTACAAATATCTGAAGAATCTTACCAACCTGCACAAATATCCCGAAGGTGTCAGAAACTCCTCCCACTTGTCAGCCTCTCTTCCTGTGAGCCGAACCCGTCCGTAGCCGACCGGTCCATCCTGAAGGCGACAGTCGTCACCTAAGTTTAGAGGGGGAAGAGCGTCCAACGTCACCAGGTATTCCAGGGAACGGGACCGCATCTGTTGAAAGTAAAAAGTAAAAGCAATTTCAAAGTGAGTACTATAGATATGTTTTATAAACTAAAATTATTCATAAATCAAATAGTTTTGGCTGGTTTTAATAATACGCATACATTATATACTAGAAATAGTCAGCATAATTTACAGCATTCAAGATTTACCTTCTTCCCTCTGTGTAGCGCTATCAGATGACAACATCTGAACCTTGGATCTCTCTGTCCAGCTCCATCCACTATTCTCTGCACCAGACTCTCTACTGCACTCTCCAGCTCTGTTGATATCCGCCCTGCATAACACAATAAAATAACATACTTAACTGTCGTTTATTATAGAAATGATATCTATCAGCTGATAATCTATAGAGAATTTGAATTTACAATCATTTGCTAAACAACTCAGAGATAGAAATAAGGCGAATCATTTTTAGGTGCGACGAGTTGGACTCTTATCTAAAGGATTGGTCAGATGTAGCAAAAGATCGAGAAAAATGCAAAGAAGCCCTGCAGTGGCACACAACAGGCTCATAATAAACAAAAATAATGTTATAAAGTCTCCGCCAGATAACAAAAAAATAAAAGTCATTGATACAACTTGTACCAATCTGCCTCGCTTTTTCCCAACTATGTTGGACTCGGCTTACAGTCTAACCGGATTCAGCTGAGTACCAGTGTTTTACATGGAGCGACTGCCTATCTGACCTCCACTACCCAGTAACTGGGTAACACGATACCCCTTGGCAAGACTGGTGACAGATATCAGGCTTCAGACTACCCGTAACGACTGTCAAAGATCTTGAAATGACAGCCGGGACCAACGGCTTATCGTGCTTTCCGAGGCACGGAGGAAACTCGCTATGTAGATGGTCACCCATCCACGGACCAACCTCGGCAAGCGTTGCTTAACCTTGAAGATCGACCCGTGTAGCTGTTAATATTAAGCGATGAGCTGTCACATGTCTTCTAATTTTCGGTTCTAAGACATGCCGGTTTCCTCACGATGCGATGTTTTCCTTCACTGTTTTGAGAGCAGTGGTAATGAAATAATTTACACAAAGTAAAGCGCTGGCCTGGGTTCGAAACCACCTACAACTTATAAGCCGCGACCGTTACCACTGGGCCACCACTGCTAACCATTGATCCAACTTGTACCAAAAAAAAATATTACGTAGGTGATTTGTAAACACGTTTTTTTCATATGGAAATATTTTAATAATTTTGGTCTCAAATGAAAAGCCTAGAACTATTTTATCTGTTTAAATCGTGTAAATCGGTCCACCCGTTTATGAGATATTAACTCATTACTGAATGCCAAGTGAAAGGGTCGAGGACGCCCCTCACCGCGATACGTTTGTTTTGATCGTGTTAGCGACACTGCCTTTACATTTTGTTCGTATCGTTTTGAAATATTGCAATACATTGGTAGACAGGTATTAACGACTTTAATTTTTTTGGTATCTGGCGGTGACTTTAGGCATTTCAGTTTCTGTAAGAAAATTACTTTTTCTTTCTTTCTTTTCTAAATGCCTCATAGGTACGCAGACATCTCACAATATTTATGGCTTAGCTCCTTTTACCCCAACTGCATAGGTACCTGTCTGATCTTCTTCCCAGAGGTTATCCACATAAGAGTTGAGTGCTTTTAGCTGATTGTGCGAGAACCGCAACCCTGATGCTGGTAGACGTAGATCTCCACCTGGAGTCTCGCTGGCTAGACCTGATGCTCCTGAACCCATGGCTCCTGGAATGAAGAAATTTAGTAAAGAGATCAAATCAAGCGAATATTAAGAACCGGGTAGGATGAGGCCGGGTACCTAAATCACAAAGTATATAAACGGCGACGCGCAAACGAATCCAAATTCCGCCAAAAATATTTGTAGATACAGGACACACCTATTGGCTTTACCCGATCTCAAATCTAGATATCGAGTTTTAAATTATAAATTTCGAATCGAATAAAATAAATAAAACTTTGTTTATAGTAATAGTCAGTCCAATTTTTTTAATACTCCTTCAAATTTATAGTTTCTTTCTTTTTTATATGGCCTTTAATCTTCTCCATATGCATCGAGCCATTTTTTTCCCTTTTTTATATTTTTTTGCTCCTTTATTAATTCTTGTAATGTTTTGTATATATTCATTTTTCTATTTAAGAGGTTGTTTCAATCAATCTAAAACAGACCACATCCGAGGAGGGTATCTCAGAGCTCTCTTTTCAGCTGAAATGTATGATTTGGTAATCGTTCATACATGCCCCAAAAGTAATATTTGTAAAAACCAGTCTGTCAGTTTTCCTGCATCATTAGGAATAATTTCATCGCGAATTATCTCAAAAGCTTCAGGAATTTGACCCGGATCTAAACAAGGCAACGTTGCTATGTGTCGCATTTTATGGGCATAATCACTGTCGTTGGTATATTGTTTTGCTAAACCTTCCTTTTGAATGTGCTTGAAAATATTCTGTGTCAAGTGAAAATAACAAAATTCGTGTTGTGCATGTGGGAAGACACTGGCACAAGCTTTTACTGTTGCTAATTCAAAGTCTATATATAAATATTCACATGAGCCTACAATTCATTAGTAGATCAAACGTTCAAAATTCAGTTATTCGTCATAGCAAGCTTTCGAAGTTCCTTACATCGCGATTATGAACATTCTAAACTAAATAATTCGTCATAGCGCGCTATTCACGTAAATCGTACATTTAAACTTTATGAATACAGTACATCGATATTTTAAACTTCAAAGTTCAGTATGACAGTCGTCCTGCAAACCCTGTTTGCAGCACTGGTGCACTCTCTTTTCTCTCACTCTCAAAGCCTGATGGGTCGGGTACCAGACACGACCTGAGAGAGATAATTTTGTTTACATAGCGATCGAAGCTAATAACAAGGGCTGGGTAGCCAATCTTACCAATACTAGATCAACAAGGCACAACAAAGTCTGGTAGATACTTAAACTGAGAAATTACAGGTGCAATGTAGTACAAAAACATCCCTGCGTGTCAAACAGCAATAAAAACAAGCGGTACTGTCACTAGAGTTAATTACAAGATATTATCGTCATGATGAGCGGTTGACATTGAACGTGCTAATACAATGTCCTGCATTTTTGGCGTGACGGATGACGTGACCTTTTACCTTCATGCATTACTGTTTACTAAACTGTCATCATGAGTGTGGTCAAAATTTTAGCTGATCAAATTCCTGATAATGCTATCATCTAGCGACATAACAGACCTAGTAGGTACATCAATTTATTCTGTAATAACTTTTGCTAGCGGCTTCGCCCGCGTGAAAGTTGAAAATTATTCTACACGAACCTACTATCGGGATAAGCAGTAGCCTATGTCCTAATTCAGACCTTGGTCTGCCTGTGTGTAAACATCCAAACTTACATACAGACATTTACAATATAGTCTATTAATATAAAAATTCTGCAGCTAGCTAGTAGCTTCTTCTTCTTCTTAACGTATCAATGGCAATGAAACAGAGTAAGTACATTATTTAGATTTCTTCATTCGATAGAATAAAACGGGTGTTCTTTATCAATGAACACGTTAAGTTCAGTTAGCTGATATTATGACTATCATTATACAGCAAATTACACGTTTATCCTACTCAAACTATCCTTCCCATCGATTTACCCCAAACACGATGATCAATACAATCACAATCGATTGTGTAACATTGATGACACGGTGTGCGCCGGCGCACAATGTGGCAGAAATCAAAATGGCGCCGATTGTCGCACTTCCGCCGGAAACGCATTATGTGGTGCCGGTCATGCGCGCAGGTGACCGTGGTCTGTTATCTATTTGGAGTTGTTTACCTGATTTATGAACGAACGTTTTGAAGGACTGACTGATGCGCAAACGGAAGAATTTGAAACTTTAGGTCTAGTCACGGACAAGTCAAATAAGAAGGATCTTGAGTTAAAGATAAATTAATCAATCAGAACAATCTATCTCGTAATACAGTTTGATAAAGGCTTCCCCCACTTCACATATTCAACACTCCAGAAGGGAATACTAAAACCACCTTTGGGACCATTTTTGCATGTTCACTACATATCCAACTTTCTTACGGTTTCATCGCTTGAGCGCTAAAAAGGACATAATTATATGGTACTTGTTTCTGCTAATTAGCACTGAAGCGCTTAGTTTGGGATGCATATCCTTATTCTCAAGACAAAATATCATTCTATTCAATCAATCAGCGATGGTGATGGTCTAAATGCCAAAGGATTCATCACGTGACATTTCGATAGCGCTTGACAAACCATACATTTTTGACATTTTTCCAATCACTATCGCAACGCTTCGTTAATAGAATGTAATCTATAATAAAGTCACTATTCTCCGTTTGTCACCCTGTTTCGAATCAAACTATCTCGGCGTAGATTGACCAAAGCCATTAATTTGATAAATTACTTCTAAACGAAGTATTCAATGAGTATCTACTCAATTCCCAGGGCGTTTTGCTACGTAATTACGAATCAATGAATCTGTAGAATCCATTACCTGTGCACAATTGAATGAGTCAGTCATCCAATAATACCACGACTTCCATTCATTAATAGCTGTTAAGTAGCAAGTACCTTGTGAGAAGTAAAAAACCTATAGGCTACATAAATTGATCACAGTAGTACCTATGATATCGAAAATAGTAGAGATTTCAAATTTGTAGGTAAACGAAAAAAAAACGACGATACATGAACATAACTATGCTAGTATTATATTATGTGTGACATAACTGACTGACTCGTTGGTCTTGAGGTCGTAAGCGGAACTGCACAGGTTGAAGTCCAGGGTTCGATTCCCGGGTGTTATTGTTTATTTCACTGTTGTTGGGTTCACAACCGGGATAAAAAGAAACCGTGCCCATGTAACTAGCGTTTTTCGTCTGATTAAGCGGATTACTTTTTAAAGAACATCGATCGCATTCGGTTCCGTTCCATGGATATAGATGGTGTTAGCAGCGACATGCAAGTAAAAGGGTTTACGTAGTAGTAGTAAGGACTTTATCGAGAGCGTTCGTAGCTATGTTTGATGAAAATCGGTTCTGCCGATCTAAAGTTATGGGCTTTTTACTGTTTGTATCGGGTCGTTTTCGCAAGATATCGTGTCATAATTACGTGTTCAATAGATTGTCGATCGAAGCGTATCTACTCCAAGATAAATGATGTAGCATGAAATACAAATATGTCGGGTTGTTTTTTAATTTGACTTGTTTAATAAGTATCCAAGGCACACGTAGATAGATAACCTTCAACAATAGTTATCTTCTATAATTAAAACAAAAGACAAGCGGACATGACAGCCAGTCTCCATACCCTTCAAACACTCACCAATTATGTTTTTTTACTAATAGAGTGGTTCTAGTGATATTTATCTTTTTGCGAACCACCGAGTTACGGGCGACTGCCTTCCGCGTCAGATCACAATGGGTTACAAATGACCGGTATTTTCGACGTCTAATTTGTCGTCATTAGGATAACACTGATGTATGTGGAATATATGGTCGAGTAGACAATGTGTTTTTGAAATTGTGTATAATATGTTATAGATATTGGAAATGAATTTGGTGAAATACTGAAGTTGTGTGTGGTTATTCAGATGAAACATCTTAGAATGATAGCTTGGAAGAGTCGTGTCTGCCATCTGTATGGTATCTGACATATTATGTCAGATTGTATAGAAAGCAAGCAAAGTGAGTCTCTAGTGATGATGCAGTCAGATCTGTTGACTGACTTTGATAGCAAGCTGACTACTCTTATCACCATGTAATGAAGCATACTCGTGCAACGTAACAATCAAAAGAGTCTAGCTTCGATTCTTGCTTTGAAGTATGGCCAGATGCATAATCATCAGCCTTTAGCCATCTCTTTGGTGGAAATAAAATCTATTTCATTATATATTTATATTTTCATTTTGGCCTGTGCTTCTTAAATGTTATTTTATTCGTTTATTAATAACAGTAAATACTTAATAATTAAATATGTAAAGGGCCCATTACTTATATTTTTAACACAACAATATTATTTGCACTTTGCTATAAGTATCACGTAACCAAAGTTAAGATAACATTGAAGGTACTTAAAAGTAATTAATTAAGTAACCAATCGATTACAATTCTATTACCTACCGTCACCTTCAGTGTTTGACCTTAATTCCCATAAACCATGGTTGACGGCGGGAGTCATGGTGATCTTATAGAGTGACTGAGATAATCGCATGCCATAGATAAGAGAGATTATGATGGTGGATGATGTCAGTGATGGAATCCAGTCTTTGAAAGATAGTTATAGTCATGATCATAATTTTAATAATGTAAGAGCTTGATTTCATGAAGAATATGGCGTGAAGAATTAGACTCCTATCTAAAGGATTGCCAAAATGTGGTAAAAGACAGAAAAAATGGAAAGAATTAAGACAAGGTGGCTTTGCCCTGCAGCGGACATTTTTTTACAGGCTCATAGCATATTAATAAAAAACTGGCCAAGTGCGAATCGGACTCGCGCACGATGTACCATTATCGCAAAAAAACGCCAAAAACTTCACGGTTGTTGCATGGGAGCCCCACTTAAATATTTATTTAGTTCTGTTTTTAGTATTTGTCGTTATAGCGGCAACAGAAATACATCATCTTTAAAATTTAAACTTCTAGCTATCACAGTTCATGCGATACAGCCTGGTGACAGACAGACAGACGGACAGTGGAATCTTAGTAACAGGGAACCCTAAAAAGATAAGCTTGATTTCGGCTCTTCATATTATTTCTGAAGAGGCTATTGTATTACCAGAAGTTACGCTATTTTGATGCAAATTTTAAAACAAAAGGTGTTCTGTAAGCAACTATCAATGGAATTTGTTTTGGGTACCTATTTAGATATTCTACGTCACAGTAACTAACAAACGATTATAAAAGTTAAGATAAATTGTTTTGTACATTTTAAGTTAAACTTCAAAAAAGAATGGTTTTGTTGGTAGGCTAGCTTGTGCAACGGTGCAACCGAAACCCAGCCAGAAAATTAAATTAGAATGCACAATTATAGAATGTATCTTAAAAATACATTAGGACTTCCCATCTCATGGAAACATACCAATTTCTTGGAATAATTCCAATTAAATAAAAAATTAAAAACACAAAATAAACGTAAACAAAATACCTGCTTTCCAAAAGTTTCACAATAATAAAAGCAAAGCACAAAACGAAACTAAAAACTAACTTCCATTGCTGTCAAAATTGCCGCGCAAACTTCACGAGTATTTGCCCAAGGCACAGGCGTCGCAACATACAGCCGCACTACAAATGTTTGTGTCCGAACACCACTGTTTACTCTGTCATTCTGCCTTTGTTACCATGGAGGTTTATTGGAGGACGACTCACCTATTATTTATCATATTGCTTTACTCTTTTCGGACAAAAACATTTTAGTTTTTCCGCGCTTGTGTGGTGTGTTATTAGAGGCTATTACGGTTCTAATAATTTTCTGTGATTGTTGGTTTTTCTTGTCTTAAATTTTTTATTAGATTCAAATGTAACAAACAAAAATGTGCCTGTAGTTAACATCATCGCCAATAGATATTTCACGAAATATCCAGTTAACTATTTTTTATTGCATATCTTCTTTTCACACGTTTGAGGTCTCATAGTCAAATTGGTATAGTGGTCGCAAGCGCGTTTGTTACTCTGTGCGAGCCAGGATTCGAATCGTGGGTCAGGCAATATTGAGGCATTGCCAATAGCAGCCCGGAGTCTAGATTTATCCTTCAAAGGCTCGTCAACTATTACATAGAGTTACATCGTAACTGAGGGAATGTGAGCGTACATTACAGGAGAGGTAGGTATTATAACTCTACACCTCAACCGACTCTGCGTAAGCCAGCTTTAACTAAAAACACTAAAACAAGACTCACCTACCACCTAATAAACCTCAAAATCTTCCTCTGGTACTAAAATACTCATCCCCTTAATCCCCGTAGACACATAGTTTCGTAAACTTGAATAGTTTCGTTATCAGCAGCGACTCGCCGGCGAAACGCCTTATCGCGCAAGTTTGCCCCAAATACGTTCAACAGAACCTATTAAAAAACTATTAGGAACGGCGAACGAAATGAATTTCGTTGGAAATTCCGACTGTTAGAGGTTCTTTTACGACAGGAACGTCTCTTTGGACAAACCGAAGACCTAAAGAATTCATGTAGAACAAATTTGGAATGACAGTTAGCTTCCCGTTTACATCATATTCACTAATTGAGGCTCATTTTTTTAATAAACTATCACTAATTTTGTCGAGGGCGGTGAAGATAGGGCCCAAAAGGAATAATATTTGTTTCAATAGGAAGGTTATCAATTGGAACAGCTATTTCAATTAAGTATTTGACCATGAATCCTCAGAGTACGCAGAACCAGCCTTATGCTACTTATGATTCATTTGAGCCGAAAGTAAATATCCTTAAGAAAAGCAAAGAATGAGCACTTTTAAAATTAGTAGCCGCTCGCGACTAAGCTACTCGTACATTCGTGAAATACTTTCAGGCGAGGCAGTTTGTGCTCGGCTCGGATTACTATCTATACGGAGCGTTATCTGGAGAACTTACACCCCCGAGCGGGAAGGGAGCACTAGGAACTATAGTAATAGAAGTACAATTTGGTTAAAAATTGAACCCTTCTTCTAACATAGAGACACTATATCTAACTGCTATTCTCCATGTTAGATCCTGGAAACATATTACACAGTCAGAATAGTTAACAAGATGTTAGATGATGTGAAGGGTTGTCCAGGGAGCGCCGGACACAAATGCTCACACGCTATACATAGCTGGTCGTTGTGGAAAAGATTTTGAAGGTGTTTCTCGGTTACAACATCATTCGAAAGACGTCAACTGCCTTTCAGATTATATTGAATGATGTTCGTTTTCTTCTGGGTCTTCTGACCCTGTCTGCCGCATGGCATGGCAAGATTGTGAGCGATTCAAGTAAAACGTCCAACTTCGTCTTTTGATGGAGTAAGAATAAGTTTCTGGAATAATGAGTACTGTAACCGAACTGCTTTTGATACCAAACACTCATCTAACACTGAAGGAATAGGTAAACGGTTTGACTTGATGATGATAGGAACTCTCTTTTGCGAGCGCGATGACTCTCATTTGGAACGCTGTGCGTGGGACGGTTTGACTTACCTATAGTTACATATTAATCTGACTAGTGTTTCTTTTACGTTGAAAACGATGTCCCAATAAAAAAAAAAATATCCTCTTGGGCTATTTTTATGAAAACTTTATCATGGCTCAACTGGGCGACCCAGATAAATTATTTGTGGAAGATAGAATTTATCTGTGATAGAATCGAATCTAAGATGTTACTCTTGTAAACGAGCGATCGTTAGTTCTTTTTGTCGAACAACAGTCGCAGCGTAATTGTAAAGGGTACCTATGACCGTCTTCAATCGACTAATCACATAGATGAAAATCCGCATCGCATCTTTCATCTCGCATGTGATTGGCCGAATGATGGCGGTCAAACTATTTGCCTTGCCGAATTCACTTGCGTAATCAGGCTGCCTTCTCTACTATTGACGTGAACACACTCCTCTTTCAAGAAGCGTTGGACTAACAGGAATATTATGACAAAAAAAGAACTCTTGCGTTAGAAAACTTGATTGGCTTCAAAATGTACAAATATGACCATGTTGGCGAATTCTGTGTGAAGCTCAAGTGGTTGCCAATTCGCCTTCGCCGGAATGCTCATATTCTTTCCATTATTTTCGCATCTTAAGAAACGTTTTCAGTTTATCTGCGATTCCCACACAACATTTCTTAGGTCATCAGATAACTTACGACTTCAAATACCAACGCATTCCACGATTTTTCTGAATAAATCCTTTACTGTCTCAGTCTACTCGTCTGTGGAATGCGTTGCTAGACCCAATTATTTAATTTGGTCTTGGCACCCAATCGTTGCCTGTGTTAAAACGACTTGTGATCAGCATTACCTGTCGTTGTGGTTATATATTGATGGTGATCATTTTATTTCTTGCCTTTACATTTTAGTATGTATGTATTTATGTTTATATATGCATATATATGTATCTGCGTACCATTTTTTTAACACTTTATCGTCACCAATTTTATTACCAACGACTGCCACATTTCGTGTACAGAAATTACTGTCCAAACTTACCTGGTTGCCTGGAAGAGATCGCGGAATGCTTAAGTCCGCCCATTGTATGTGTTTTTAGTTTCAATTTCCTTTATAAATGTAACTTATGGTGTACAAAACCTCAACTAATCAGACGAAATTATTTACCTGTTTGTTGCGTGAAAGCGGAACTGTAAAGCGTATCAATAAAATTAGTTAGGTATCATTTTGTTGTTACAGTCTAGCTAATACGTAATTTATTTCGCTTCACCAGTTGAGTGATTTTTTCTGCCCGCCTTGATTCAACCCATTGAAAATTCACAGCACCACTGCAATTTATTCAACACCTCACAAATTACATGCTATAACAATTGGCACAAGAACCGCGATAAAGGGCGCGATTCTACCAACAGCTAGTCGTAATCGCGGGGCGTTAATAGCCCGCCAACTTTTAATTTATTCGCCAAACTGTTCGCTAGCACGCACAGCGAGAGGTAGGCACCGCTGTGATAGATTTGTGGCAATCTACTGCTAATCTAACGCTAAAGTTGGAAGTTACTGCGATTATCGCGAAATTGAGTCGGCTATGTTCGTTTTGTAGTTATGTGAAGTGAAGGAAAGGTTAGGTCAATGTTAAAAGGTCATGTCTTTGGCTATTGAAGGTTGTTTAGTTAATAACTTGGCCGCTGAAAACAAAAAACGGCTGTAAATGTTCTAGCAGAGGCCTATGCTAGCTAGACCATTACGACTTGTTAAACTCTCAAAATACGCGTGACTTAGCCAAATCTCATGTTTGCCAAAATTATTAACTGTAAGAATATTGGTAATATTCGATTTCTTGAACAAAGGGATATTTACCAAAGTCATCATCAGTCTTTTAATGTTCCCACCACTGGGACACAGGCCTCCTCTCATAGAGAGAATGGCCTATAATCCACCAGCGGGCCAAGTGCGGATTGGTAAATGTCAATGTATTCGAATTTTTTTGGTTCTAGGGCATGCCGATTTCCTCACGATGTTTGCCTTCACCGTTTTGAGAGTAGTGGTGATGAAATAATATACACAAAGTAAAGAGCCTGCCAGGGAACGAACCCAAGACCTACAAATTGTAAGTCGCGTTCGTTACCACTGGACCACCACTGCTCCTCCCAGCTAGAGATGGGTCGTCGACGTATTTCTCGTTAACGAAACTAGACCGTCCATTTCCGTTGACCGACGAGTCGATCAACTAGTTGAATTTATCGACTAGTCCATAACGTAAACTATGGTTTTTTATAAACTTTGCGACGATGCGACGCTCGGCGTCTACGGCTCGACAACAACTTTCAACTTTCGGTTGATTGTAAACAAGTACAAACCGGTTTACCTCGCATCGTTCGATCGGTCAATCGCTTTACTCTTTTGCACACGTGAAACTATTGGCGTCCTTTTCTTCTTAACACAATGCATTTTTACTCCAAAATAGCATTCGGCCCATAGAAATATCAACTCTTTGTCTCTAAAGTTAGAGTTCAAATTAATTTGCTCGATGTTCGTCCGTTGTTATTTTTTCGGACCTACGAACTTGTACTACCAAAACTAAGTTCTTGCGTCGATCGTCGCGTTACAAGTTGACATGAACATAGTCGAGTCTCAGTTTAACCGTCTACGAATTCAACTAGTTCGTTGATTATCGGTGAACCGTCGAATCGTTCATTGTACGTCGACGGTCGAATTAACTAGTTCGTTCATTCAACGCCCATCGCTACTCCCAACCAAATTTGTTATTTAAAATTTACAGGGTCGGTTATGAAATGAAGGGTGATAAGAAAAACAGGGAAACTCGTGTTCGTTAAATAGCACTTTATTTTCTATTCACATGTTAAAATTAAGAATAAATAATTAATGTATAGTAACAAACAAACGACACGACCACGTTAATTAAGATTCGTGCTTGTGAATTTGTTATAATACTTCACGCTTACATATTAGCAGTAGTATAAGCAAAGATACTGCATGTATCGTGATTGAATCTTTTAACAGCACAAAAGGTGCGCTTACACGGACAATTATTTGGTAATGGTGGTTAAATATCACATTTCGGCAACACCTAGCAATGTATGGAAATACAAAGATTGCATAGAAATTGCCAGGATTTGCCAAATTCAGTTGCCCGTGTCACAGATAATATAATTCTAGCGTACAGATGCCTCATCCCATACAAAGAAATCGTGCCGACGTACCTAACTAGCATTTTTCGTCTGATTAAGATGATTATTTTTATAAGTAGGTACTTCGATCGCGTCCGGTTCCATTCCACGACTATAGATAGTGTTAGTAGCGACTTGCAAGTAAAAGGATTTTCTCGATTCGTGACTATTTTTTTCTTTGAATACAATATCGATTTGTTTTATAGTATTTTTGCACATATTTATTGTATCAAAAAGTTTTACAATACCAATTTAAAAATCTAGTGGCAAGCCTCAGAAATTTAAAACCGCGCCACCTATCGGAATCAATTTTAAATGATTCGTTCAAATAATCTGTAAAATGTGAATTAAGAGCCCAATATTCCATAATTTTGTGCGAGGAGTCGATAAGAACATACCATTTTTATGATCAATTCTAGAAAATGTTAATTTTACACACAATTCAATAACAAATCCATGCATATCGCGCCATCTAGTGATATTTATCTGAACCAAATTTTATTTGTTAGCGCTGGGACCCTATGCCCGTGTAAATGTACCTTAAGATTTAGTATAATTATACCTTATCTTGCTAAAACACTAGGAAGGGTGACGGGCGGGAGTTTTCGGGAATGTCTTTATACTCATCTCAAATAAACTATGACGTTGAAATAGTGCTGGCTTTCAGCCTTATTTAGATAAATAAATGTTTTGGTTTTAGAATTAGGATAAGGCCACTTAATCTTTGTCCTATTACCACTTTTATTTATACTATTATATAATCTATATCTCATAAACGTATACATATCATATTGAATGTAAAGGAAAGCAGAAAAAATAGGATTGTGTAGTTCCTACACTAAAGTTCCCAGACTGTTTCTCTTTATTTCATAGGCCATAAGGGCGAAAATTGATCGATCAGGAACTTTGGCCGTGGTACACACCCATTCCACCAGTGGCAATAATACTACTGACTTCTGTAACTAAATTATCTGTTTATAAAATGCCTAGATCCAGCACTAGCAAATATCATTATCCGACACGAGATTCGAACCTCAAACCATATGTTCGACAACCCACAATACAAACCATGTAGTAAGTTCTTCATAGAACCAGTAACTCTGCTTATCTTTTAAATAAAACCATGTACTGTTATAATAAACACAATAATATTTTATTTAACACAGTCGATTAAACTGTAACACATCTGTACTGTAAAACATAGTCATCATCATCATCATCAGCCGAAAGACGTCCACTGCTGGACATAACCTCCCCTAAGCCTCGCCACATTTACGGGTCCCGTGCGTCTCGCATCCATCGGATCCCCGCAACCTTCACCAGGCCATCGGTCCACCTAGTGAGAGGCCTGCGGTCTGCGGTTTTCGGTCGCCATAAAACATAGTGGTTACAAACAAATAACTACTTTCACGCTATAAAATTAGAGTACACTTTAAATATTGTGCTGAAATTTACACTGGAACAGGCGATATTTTAAGCTGGTTACGGAAATATGACATAAATATACATAATTAATATAATAATGTGAATAAAATATCCATTTTTATTTAAATATTAGTATTTATTATTACTTACTTTAAAGCTTCGATCACACGACAACAAATATATGTAGTGTCGCCGCAAGAAATACGTCTTGGCAAATAACAGCTCACTTGAGACGTGAGCTCTTATTTTGTAGGTAAATGTAGGGTAGTAAATAAATAATCACGCGGACAGAATTCAGCATTGATTTTGTACGTGACCAGTTATCTAGGTGGTTATTTTTAATCGAAGCTTTAAAGGCAAATATTATTTTCAAGATCTACTTTTTTAAATCCAATTGAAATAAATAAGAGCTGGCAATAATTTCAACGAAATTCAACAACAATAATAATTAAAATAAATAAAAAAACTTTTTTACAAAAATTACAACCGACTTCCAAACAAAAACACCGACTTCCGAAATTGAAGTTATTTTTTTTACTTTGTAGTGTTTTTGTTTGAAAGTCGGTTGTAATTTTTGTAAAAAAGTTTTTTTATTTTTCACTTTTTAGTTGTGGTACATAATGGACCAGTTCTATAGGCTAGGTACCTACGCGAATAGTGCCCAAAGTGAAGCCAGAATAGATGAACCCAATAACATGAAACTTAATCAAAACTGGTGCAGTGAGAGTATACCAGGGTGAACTGTTCACACCTGCGTACCCTTTTACAGCGTACGAGTGTGATGTTAAGTTATGAAATGGTGTAAACAATAAACAGACATGCGATTGCATCTATCCCGAGTGTTTTACCGTCATTTATTGAAGAGTTCTGATGTATTTCTCCGAAGATCTTGATGAAAATTAAATGGGACCACATGACAAGCACCCGCTTTCAAATGAAAAAGGAATCATCAAAATCGGTTCCCCCAATAAAAAGTTCTGAGGTAACAAACATAAAAAAAAAACAGTCGAATTGATAACCTTTTTTTGCGAAGTCGGTTAAAAAAAATACTAATAATTTCCCTATAAATCGTACATTAAATACAAAATATCAACAATAACTAATGATCAGTCATCAGTCCCACGCTTCCGCTTGAGAACCATAAGTTTCTCTGTGTCGAGATCCCGCTTCAAATACTACTAGTTTCTGAGCCCACTGCAGAGTGTCATGGCATCGATGCAAATCTTCCAAAACCGTGTAGCTTTGACATTTTGTATAAAACACGGAGTAGTTAGTGAATGGAATATCCGCAAAAGCATAGAATATATTGAAGGTAGAGGTATGCGAAACTGAGTAGTAGAAAAAGGAGGTTCCTCCGAGCTGAGAGGGGTGTTGTGTCTGGTGGGTAACTGCCCGATGGTTGTTGTCGGGCTAGCGTATATAGAATTGAATGGAAAACATTTAATTGACATACACAACACAATAGCAAAAGTCACTAAACAAGACAGAAGAATGGTAAAAAAACACAATCAAGGTTGCAAGGTTTACCAAGGGTTCAGCATTTGCTAGGTGGGCGTTAGACACCCAGCTTGATTTTCAGTTGGCATCCCGCTACTATACATTCTAATCGCGCGGTGAACTTTGATTGGGCGATGTATGATTTTGTGTGACGACTTTTTGTAGTTCTTATTTGGCGGCATGAATGCTACTGCTTAAAAGGACGTTTAGCAAGCCGTTTTTAATGTGCAAAACTTGTATTCCATCTAAATATTTCACTGGACTGTCGTCATAAAGTTTGTTGTACTAGGCTATTAGCCACTAGGATAGTAGTTTTTGCTCACACTGTTTCAGCCAGTCTCCGGTAAGAAAATCTGACAATACTCGTGCTATCGTGCTAATAAACCAACTGTAAAATCTTTGCTAATCTCTCATTTAGTTAATCGAAATAACAACAATCAATAAAATTGCTTGAAATTACATCTGGCATTACAAATTAAACGTCTTTCAGAAATCGTAGGTTAACTATGAAGCCATATGTAAACGAGTTGTGGTCATTCGATTTGCTTACTATTCCGTGCCAAACGACACTTAGTATCTACTATAATATAATTTACTATGTGTGATAGATTGTCTTGTAAAGAAGCCAATTTATTTGAAATATATTATTCTATAGGATACAGTAGGTAATACCACAAGCAACAAAGTAATTTTGTTTATTATTGTTAAGTCGGAACCACACTTACGTGTCATGGCGTGGCGTGGCGCGGGATCCACCAATCAAACGACTCTGTTCCAGCCTACGTCATAACGCTACGAGATTTGTAGCCAATCAACTGCATCGGCTCCACGACACGCCACGCCACGTAAGTGTGGTTCCGTCTTTACTCAGTAACTTTACTAAGCGTCATCATATGAACCTACAGCGATCCATTCCTTACTACCCATGATCTAACATAATTAATTTTGATATAGTACTGTAAAAGGGGGACGCAGCCAGGGGCTGAAAAATACTATTCGACTTCTACGACGTATATTTATTCAAACGTGCCGCCCGTAGGTCGGCTCTCACCGAAGTGTCGGCCAAAACAAAAAACTACACGCGTTCGATTTATTTCTAAATATTCTGTATTCGATTTCCTTCCAAACTTAAAATAAATATAAGTTGCCAGCTTTATGTGTCAGCGGCCGAACAGTTTGCTCGTCCTATGTGGAAAACCTCTACATGAGCTACGCCCCTACGAATAGATGCGCAGAATCATGTGAAGCGCAGCTATTCTCAACTTTGGAAGGAAAATCACTCTTACCTAACACCTTTACCTAACGGTCTTGTTCATTAATCTGAGGTCCTTTCCTTACAAGGGGAAGGCTCAAGTCATGGCAAACGAATTACCGGATTCTTCGATATTTACTCTAACTTCAGCTAACAAGTGCACATGCATTAACAAGTCAACGCCGTCATGCTTGAACCTCCTTGCACAAAACCTCCGCAAAAGTAACAAGGCGGCCTCTTATTCCTAACAGAAATGATGTGATAACTCACATCCACCCCGATGGGGTTTAATTATGTGAAATTCAAACGTGATACAATATTTCATCCTCAAGCATTTATCAGGCCAGAGAAGGAAAGGCTGAATCGCATCGAATCTTCTAAACCTATCATTGAACTTTATCCAGAGCTTATCACACTTAACGTATTTAATATTATCAATAAGTTTTTAACTGGACCAATGCCATAAACAGTCATCAACTGGACCAATGATGCCAAATCAACATCCTTTGCGAAGGATATGCCCCGTATGCAAAGTCGGTTTCAGTTATGATCAACACCTCTCCCACTCTTGAAATGCTTATATCATTGATGCACTGGATTAAGCTCAGCCTAGCTGAATTAAAAAAAACAAATATTGCTTCGATGCGTAGTCAGCATTGCCAGCCTTTTCTTCCCCTGGCAGCTTACATCAGCTCATGGAATTGGAAAATATTTTTTTTTAATCACATCGATAATAATTGCAGCAAAAATCATCGATAAATATATTTTCTGCTTGCCCATCCCTACTAACTATGACATGTCAAATCTGAAAACTGTCTATCATATATATATTTTTTTTTTTACGTACTTAGACATTGACGTTACATAACCTTGCCTACCAGTATCTACATTACCTTTAACTAGCCTACTCTAACATTAAACGGTTTTAGCCTATTTATATGTACAATATCCCTAAATCTCCTATTATTTAACTTTCTAATTACATAATTAACATCAGATAATCGCCTAACTATTTGGTAGGGGCCTTTATATAACCTACATAGTTTCGAACTCCTATTTATGGTCCGCCTGGGCATGTAGAGCATCACCAACTGATTCGGCGTAAACCTTCTGAACTTAGCTTTTTTATCATATCGCATTTTCTGTTTAAGCTGTGCCTTTTTTATATTGGCTATGGCACATCGTGTCAGATTATTTCCTAGTTCATGATGTCCCACATAATCGTTAGAAAAGAACCCGAAATGGATTTCACAAAATGTTTCGTCTCATCACCGATATGCTTCAAACCTAGCAGCACAACTAATTCTTCGGCGATGCAAGAGATGGAAGCACCTGTGTCAACTTATGCGTCATACGATCGGTTACCTATACTAATTTTAATAAATGGAGTTTGATCACCGTGTTTATTGTTTTCAATCGGGAATTTCTCTTTCATGGACACATCCCGCAACTCCTCATCCATCTTTATTGACTGTGTCCTGGTTCGTTTGGGTGATCGGTTGGTAGTGGGCTTCTATATCTAGGGGCAATACGAGAGCGGTTAGTTCTGTTCTCGAATCGCTGCCTTGGGCGAAAATCGTACCTCGGCGTGTGAAAGGATTCGCCATCGCCTCCATTTGTAGATGAATTTAAAAAAAGCGAGTGCCGGGCCGTCCAGGTACGCTCCCAAAATGAGCCCTAAGTCCTGTTCTTGCCATTTATTTATAGCGGCGACAACCTTGAACTGCAAGAGGAAAGCCTCGAAACTGGACTTTGTTCCGGTCCCCGTAAAAACTAGCTGTGCCATTTTTAATTAAAATAGACCACTTATCTTTATTTTCTCTGCGTTTGCTCGTCGGCTGGGGTTCTCGCCGACAGGACTTTCGTTCCTCGTAACAACGTGACGTACACTCGTTGATAGGGCTTCGCGCACTGTTCTCGCCGTGCACACGCGAAAATATGTTTTTTCGTATTTTTTCTTAGATTTTTACTTATTTACCGGGATTTTCACTACCCGACTATGAAAAGATATGATGGTTACCCGGCGCCTCCACCGTTTGTAAAAGGGGACGCAGCCAGGGGCTGAAAAAATACTATTCGACTTCTACGACGTATATTTATTCAAACGTGCCGCCCGTCTACGGGCGGCACGTTTGAATAAATATGACTTGAATAAAGACACTTCGGTGAGAGCCGACCTAGGTCGGCTCTCACCGAAGTGTCGGCCAAAACAAAAAACTACACGCGTTCGATTTATTTCTAAATATTCTGTATTCGATTTCCTTCCAAACTTAAAATAAATATAAGTTGCCAGCTTTAGGTGTCAGCGGCCGAACAGGTTGCTCGTCCTATGTGGAAAACCTCTACAGTACATTACTGCAGCGGCCAGCAAAAGAGACATTTATGGACGAACGTATTAATACCATCAATGCCTAGTTGTTGGCCACAACTTGTATGGTACTTTTCTCAAATAATGCGCGGAAATTAAAACTAAGTACCTACTAACTAGAACTCATTTTTAACCGACTTACCAAAAAGGAGGAGGTTTTATGTTCGACTTCATGTTTGATTTTTTTCTTTTTGTGTTGATGTTCACCGACATCTCCGTCAATTGGGGACCGATTTTAAATATTCTTTTTTTTTTAAAGAGTATGTTTCTAAATTGGTCTCATTTTAATTTGGTGAAGGTCTGATGAAGAACTTCTAAGATATACGACAGAACTCTTCAATAAATAACGGCAAATCTCTCGGGATTGCTGCAATCGCATGTCTGTTTATTGATTATAACGTTTCATAACATAACATCACGCCAGTACGCTCTTAAGGGGTACGCAGATCTCTCATTTCACCGGTTATGTTCAAGTTTATGTTCCCTCCATCGTCGACTCTGTCTCTGTCATTGACCTAGACTAGAGTCAAGAGCAAACCCATCAAAAGTAGAAAAAAAAAAAGAAGTTTCAAGTTTCGGGTTATCTATTCTGGCTTTAAGGTAACTTACTAAACAACTTGCCTATTAGGTAGGTACAACTAAAAGTGAAAAATAAAAAACTTTTTGCCAAAAAAACACTACCGACTTCCAAATAAGAAAACTACAAAGTGAAAAAAAAATTTTTTATGTCAAATACAATTACTTTTCAAAATCAATGACAGACATGTATAATTTTTCCCGCGTTAAAGTGTTAATTTGTATTTTTTTTTCAATAAACAGCTTCGTATTTGCAAGCCAGTTCGAAATTCAAATAAAACCTTTGATAAGTCCTTTGGAGTTTTGGCGGGAACGTGATGGCATCTATGTTGCTTCTCTGTTTTATTTCCCTAAAATTGAGTTAATAGTGTAAAGTGCTGGTTTTTGTTCTAATAATATAACGTGCACGAGTGTGAGCAAGTAAAACACAGCAGTAGATCAGGAGTTTGTTCATGTTGTTGACAAAACTCCGTGGAAGCTCCCAATAAAGTTACCGCCATTTTACAGAGACCTACTATAATGTGATTTTTAATTTCGTAGACTAAAATGACATTTGGGGGGTTGTCACCTTATCGTAACTTAAAAATAGTTTTGTATCATGAATGAATGAGTTTTAAATATTGTGATTTTATTTTTTATACAAAGTTGTAAATTGTAACATCAGTTAAAAAAGTAAATGGGTAAAATAATTAAAACATTTTAGGGACCTGTTTCGTATGTCATGGCTGTCATAAGAAATATATAATTATTTACCGATTCTACAGAAATAGATATAATTCGATACTCTAAAACATAATACTAAAAAAACGTAACTTTAAACAAAGGGGAGAGGTAAAGGAGCTCATTGCGCATAAAAAATTCGTCCACATCGAAGTCAATACGAAAAGTGCCAAGAACGCTGGCGGCGCTGTTTCTCTGGCCGAAGAAAAGCCCAGTCCTCTGGTGACCAAATCTTTGCGGTGGAATGGGTGTGACATTCTCCTTAAAATATTTTGGAATATTTAAAACAGTAGCAGTTCCAATTACTAAAATCTCTGCTGTTATCTGTGCACAGTAACTTTTGTTGGGTTCTTCATATAATTCCGTATCCAATTTATATTTATTTTCATTAAATACGTATTTAAATATTTTATGCACCATTGTCTTCTCTGTAACACTCAGAGAAGCGCGGCGTCTCTTTTTCTTAGGAGACACACCAGCACCCGAGGTGGTCATTTGAGCGTCTTCTATGAAAGAAAAGAAATGTAATGATACCAGACAGACAGACAGCGAAGTGATCCTATAAGGAATCCTTTTATAATACTCAAAGCGGCTCTTTGTATCTCTGAAATTGGCTGCAAGGCCCTGCGCAGTGGCTATTTTTGTCAATGTTGAAGATGAAGATTGCATTGTTTAACTGTCTCTTTCACTCGCTTACGTTTGTCACATTTTCCTATCTCGCTTACCATATTCAGTATATTCGATGACTAACTGTTTCTTGTGCAATGGTTCGCAGAGCCAACTTCAGAGACACAAAGATCCGCTGTGACTGCTATACTCCTTTTGAGGAACGGAATCCTAAAAACAACAAACACAAAACAGAAACAAGAAAAAAACCTGGCGACCAACCGATGCGAATGGAGAGCGAAGAAAGAAGACGAATGAAGAGACGCAGAAACGCGTGAAATATTTTTGACTAAGACGCACTTTTTTTCACCCTAATATTATGTAAGCTCGTAAAGGAATTTCGCCAGTGCCTCCGTAACTGAGGAATTTCTGCAAAACACCTCCGCTTCCGCATCCGTCTCCGTAAAATTATTGCGGAGTTGGAACGGAAGTTAGTTATCGCATTTATTTTATTGTCAATTTCTTATTTATTACAAGAACAGTTTATATATTATGTTTATTAATAGTTATTGTTATACTTAATTAATGTATGAGGTAATGTCTGATGGTAAACAGCAAAGTCAATTTTAAACTTTGGAGTCGTGTCACAACGATTCGATAAATCATTTTAGAATCACATACTACAGCACTATGTTTCGCTTGCAACATTTTAAGAAAAAAACGTTGATCGCAGCTGTCAGTTTAGTCTACGAAATTAAAAATCACAGTATAGGACATTGGACTAAAAACTAAAGGAATTAGAACTTCTAAACGTGACACTGGCTAAATCACAAACGCTGCGAAACCAAAAAAAAAAGAAAGAGTTACGAGGGTCATTCAATAAATACTTAGCCTACAAAAAGTAAACGAAAATTTTGGAAAAGTGGCAATTTATTTTTCAACATAGTCTGCTTTTAGTTCGATACACTTAGCCCAGCGATGCTCCAACTTTTCTAACCCGTCGGAAAAATAATTTTTGTCAAACTCTGCAAAATAGGCCTCCGTGGCGGCAATGACCTCCTCATTCGATCCTTATCTGTTCCCGGCGAGTGATTTTTTCAGATTAGGAAACAGAAAGAAGTCACAAGGGGCCAAATCTGGAGAATACGGTGGATGGGGCAGCAATTCGTAGCGTAATTCGACCAATTTGGCCATGGCAGCGGCAGACGTGTGAACCGGTGCGTTGTCGTGGTGAAACAGCACTTTTTTCTTCGCCAGATGGGGTCGATTTTTCTTTAATTCGGCGTCGAATCGGCCCAATAAATCGGCATAGTAAAGCCCTGTAAATGTTTTACCCTTCTCGAGGTAATCGATGTAGATCACACCTTGTGAATCCCAGAAAACGGTGGCCATAACTTTTCCGGCCGATTTTACAGTTTTCGCCTTCTTTGGCGCACGTTCCCCGGTCTGGATCCATTGTTTTGATTGCTCCTTGGTCTCTGGTGTGTACCAGTGGATCCAGGTTTCATCGACGGTTACAAAACGACGCAAAAACTCCGCTGGATTCCGCTTAAACAGCGCCAAACACGTCTCCGATGTGGTCTCACGGTTGCGCTTGTTTTCTGGTGTTAGTAAACGCGGCACCCATCGCGCCGACAGCTTTCTCATGCCGAGTTCCTCGTGAAGAATATGATGCACTGTTCCTTCTGAAATGCCTACAGTCTCAGCTAGCTCCCGAACCTTCAATCGGCGATCTGCCAATACGAAATCATGGATTTTTTAAATGTTTTCCTCCGTAGCAGCTGTTTTCGGTGCACCTGGACGTGGTTCATCAAAAACCGACGTACGGCCACGTGCAAACTCGTTGAACCAATTCTTGACGGTGGCCATCGATGGAGAAGAGTCACCGTACACAGCATCCAAGCGTTCTTTGATTTCGATGCGCGTTTTCCCTTCCAAAAATAGGAATCGAATCACCGAACGATATTGCTCTTTTTCCATTTTTGTAAAACCGATCGACACTGGATCGACACGTTCGCTTCCATAAGTTGTCAAAAATTAAACAAATGAAGGGATTGGAATAAAAATTTGAAAAAAGAATTAAAAAAGAATGTGCTACACTGTGGTAAAACTCTTTTGAAACTACAGCGCCCTCTGGCGATGAGGCTAGGTACTTATTGAATGCACCTCGTACCTCCTTGGTTGACATGTTTTGGAATAAAAGAACGTTCCATTTTTAAATTACACGACAGATATGAGTTTACTATGTTATTTATTTGGCCGCTAAACCACGACAGATATGGATTTTCATACAACTTTTGCCGGCAACTGCTCGCATGTATTTGGCCAGTACAGCAATTTCGATTTATCACGAAGAAGGATGTCGAAATAATGCTCAATTTCCAAGCATTTTTGAGAAATAATAGTATTTTTTCAACTATTTACTTTAACTTACGTGGAACTAAGTTACAGGGGTGGTTAGAAATAAATTCTCTTTTTAAGTGCATTTTATAAGTATATTTTACTAAATATATTGACTAACGTATCAATATAATATTATTATATTACAATTAAAAGGCATTTAACATTCCATAAATAAGTCAGATAGTAAACAAACGCGGGCGTATCCAATGTACAAAATATCATTATGGCTGTATTCCCCGAAGGGTTAGGTAGGTGTTGCCAACTTGTTTAATAAATATCATTATCCTTTATAGCATAATGCAATCTACTATACTACATAAAATATAGCTTGATCTCTGCGACAGCTGTCAGTATCAATATAGTAATAATAGGGCTTGACAGGCTAACAACAACGTAACAATAACGTATACGTCAGTTTGACATATGTCGCAGAGATCAAGCTATATTTTATGAAGTATAGGCAAAAATCCAGAAGCCGATCTACTACACGGGAATGCGGTCGCAGACAACCGACTGAATATCCTAAGTAAAAAGTCATGATTCGAGGTTTGGCTCTCGCCTATTTCCTCCTCCAATATTTGATCAATTTAAAAGATATTACATAAATTGAAAAATAAAGATATATACTGTGCCTCTATGTTTTCCTTGTTGATAATACATTATCTTTAGAAGCCCTTTCAAAATATGCTCGAAATTGCGCTGTCAACAGAGGTCTATTGTACAAATTTGACAACTATAAATGAAAAGAATAAAACAAAATCACAACATATATTTTTATTCAATTTAGATAATATCTTTTAAATTTGTCCAATACTGAAGGAGAAGGAAATAGGCGAGAGTCAAACCTCGAAACATGACTTTTTACTAAGGAAATTCAGTTGGAGATGTCTGCCCGCATTTTTTGTTAGCTGTGCACCGCGCAGGAATGCTCGGCCACTCGCCGGCAGTCGGTACCCACCCGAGCCTTGAACAGCACAGTGACGTCACAGCGCCAGGTGCACAGATAACTTGACCGTGTTATAAAACAAATACATAAAATTATATCTTGGAAAATCCACTTTCGAGGCACTGTTTTATTTTAAGATTATTCACTTAATTTATTTGGGGCTTACCTTTGGTTAACACTAATTTTAGAATATCGAACTTTGAGGTATTACTGCATGCATACATAATACAGGTACAATTTACATTATATCATCGCAAAATTTTAAGTAATCAGCAGGTATTATACCTTTCATAATTATATTTGTTTGTCCTGTATCAAAATACATCAGCGAAATGTGTTTATAAGTCTTATTTATGATTGCAACTATAATCGTCAATATTTAAAATACTTTGGGAGTGCCCATAACTATTTTCACCTCACTTTATTTAACTCGTAAAAAACGTGTGTTTATGAACATATGTTTTGGGGAAAGAAAATTTGTTTGAAATCACTAGAAGGCAGTATTGAATAATTTATAGCCGTTATGAAAACCGAGTACCATATCATCAAAATTTACAAAACAATCCCGACCTAAAAGAGATTTCTTCAAATTCACCTAAATTCTATACTGAATTTAATGGGTTGAATCTTTGCCAAGACCATTAAACTTTATTTGTATTCATTAGCTCTAGCAATACTCGAAAATAGTCTTCCCCAAAACATAAGTCCAGTGACAATCAAAGTACCACCAGGACCGTCAGCGGTCCCTCTACTCCCACCGACTTCTCTTCCCACTCTTGCGGATGCGCTCAGCCCGCTCCGCTCGCTCGGCTCTCTCCTCGGAGCGCTCGTCGGTTTGCGCGGCGGGAGCGTTGACGCCCGGCTGGATGGTGGGCCGTATTTGTTCCCAGGAGTGGTCTGTTGATGCTGTGAACTGGGGGAAAAGGAGAAGGGATTTTCAGAGCATCAGCCTTAACTGTTTAGCGTTTTCATATCATTAAATCAGTTATTTGTTGCTTTTTATTCTTCTAAACTTTTTTTTTTTTTTTTTTTTTTATTGTAAATAGGCTCGCGCTTGACCACTATCTAACTAACCCAAAGCATTTTGGATTGTCAATCAAGTGAATAGTTGAAAGATTGTATCAAGTGAATGGTGGTTACCATTGTTTCGTTGTGAAAAAGAAATTGTGCTATAACGCTGCCTGCTTCTGTCTCGCCACAACTCTCTCTCTCACTCTGTCGCACATAAATGATGGAATAGAATATTCTTTATTGTAAACCAAAAGAATTACACATCTCTTGAATGATGTATGTAACAATTCATAGTATGTATGGCATTCCAGGGTGGAAATCCTCATTAGGGTCTGACAAGACTCTTACTGACTAAAAACCAACCCGATGTTTCATCTCACACATACGCCATGTCGCGGGAACGTACGATCCCTCCGCAATTCGACCTCAGAGACCATATCCCCCCGCGACGTTTGAGAGGGCCGCCACCTGATGGCACTGGCTCCTGATGTGTGTGTCATAGACTAGCTGGTTATAAAGCAAGTGGAAGGCGGCCATCAGCGACGCCAGCCGGTCCGTGGTGTAAGGACCGTGCTGGTGCTGGTGGTGATGGTGGTCAGAGGTTCGTGTTGTAACGACTGTGCATAGAGCTCTCACAGTCGCCTAGGACAGATCATCGACTACCTGGTTGTACTGCGAGCGGAAGGCGGCCTTCAGCGACGCCAGCCGGTCGGTGGCGGGGCCGCCGGACTTGTCTAAGTTCACGGTGGGGGCCGTTTCTTCCTTGGGAGGCGGGAGGCCGGGGCGTTCTTTGTAACTGGTGAATAAGAAAGATTAATGATTAAATTATACCAACCATTGGTTGCATCAAAAATATAAATGTTTTTAAAATATTATTATTTTGTTATATTTTCGACAGTAAACTAATCGGCAACTGAAACTTATGATTCAGTTTGTTAAAATATAATATGAGCCTCAAAAGCCTCATTATCATCACTTTCCTCTTAGACCCTTGGACCCTATCATTCTGCCGAAATACTGATGGACAGTTGCCGCATTATAAGAGCATATAATGAAACCAATAAAGAAGTATCATCATTCAGCCAAAATACTGCGAACCTTAATCTACACTTAAGCCACAACGACCAGTTCTGTGTTTCTCACATTTAATGGATTTTTGCGATCTTCAGTAGGGTCAAGAAAGTGAGCTCTAGTCAATGAGAAATATTATCTATACGTCATTGGATGTAACGTTTTTTTATGGTCAAATCTAGATTATATTAATAGCTTCATTTAGTACGTACCCAAGTCCACATCCACCCACGTTAAGGTTCTTCCCCTTGCCCTTCTTGAAGCGTGACTTGCGGAACCACGCCGACTGCATCGCTAGCTGCATCAGGTCCTCTGGTACTTCCTGTACACAACCATTAATTAAATATATGAAGAGTATACTATACTGCTAAATATTGGACTAGAGATAAATAGGGTAGAGCCCCATAAGCTACATTCTAGAATTTGAGGTTTACATAGAATTTGTGCCTTGTGGCACGGGGTCCCAGCGCTAAGAAAGAAAATTTGGTTCGAATAAATATCACTAGATGACGCGATATGCACCGATTTGTTATTGAATTATGTGGAATATTTTCTTTTTTTTTTTAATTGGTCATTAAAAATTGTATGGTCTTGTTTAATCAACTCTCCTAACTCCTAAGCACAAAATTATGGAATAATGGGCTATTATTCACATTTCAAAGATTATTTGAACGGATCATTTAAAATTGACGCCAATATATGGCGCGGTTTTAAATTTCAGATGCATTCCACTCGATTGTTTAAATTTGTATTGTAACACATTTTGGTGCAATGAAACTGTAAAAACGTGCAAAAAATACTATAAAACAAATCGTCACTGTATTTAAAAGAATAATGTACACTGTAATTAATGCCGTGGTGGCCCAGTGGCTAAGACCTCGCCTCTCGTGTTTGAGGTCGTGAGTTCAAATCCGGGCAAGTACCAATGTGACTTTTTCAAATTCATATGTACTTTCTAAGTTTATCTTGGACATCACAGGCAACGGTGAAGGAAAACATCGTGAGGAAACCTGGACTTATATACTTAATGTAAGTCTGAAATAGCCAAGTCAGAGGCCTGTGGGGTTCCCAGAGGCGGCTAATTAACTCTGACACCAGAGGTGGTCACATCCTCACACGAAAAGAAGAAGAATTAAAAGAAAAAAATATTCACGAACAGAGTAAACCCTTTTACTTGCAGGTCGCTGCTAACTCCATCTATCTATCGCCGTGGAACGGAACCTAACGCGATAGATGTCCAAAAATTAATCAGTTTAATCAGACAAAAAAAGTTAGTTACGCCGGCACGGTTTCTTTATATGGAATGAGGCATCTGTATGCTAGTATTATATTATCTGTGCTTGTGGTAACAAAACTTGATATTATTGGTATGTATTTTGAATTCTAAAATACTGCGCCATTTTTTCAAGTAACTTGACACGTGATAATGGCTTGGCAATCAAACTTGTTACATGATAGACGATTGGGCCCACTGAAGTGTAACGCGAAAGTCGACTGAGCCATCTAACGTGGCACGCGACAGATAACTAAGGCATCTAACGTGTCAGATGATAGATGGCTGGGCCACCTGAAGAGTCTCATGACATATGGCTGGCCATGTAACGTGTCTCATGATAGATGGCTGGGCTAACTAACGTGTCCCATGACAGACGACTGGACCATTTTAAGTGTCCCATGACAGATTACTTGGCAATTTAACGTGTCACATGACAGATGACTAAGGCATCTTATGAGTCAGATGACAGATGGCTGGGCTACCTAACGTGCCTCATGACAGATGACTGGCCAATCTGACATGATATGACATATGTCTGGGCCATCTAACGCGTGACATGACAGATGACTAAGGTATCTAAGGTGTCAGAAGACAGATGACTGGGCCACCTAACGTGTCCCATTACTTATGACTGGCCAATCTAACATGACAGATGACTGGGCCACCTAATGTGAACATGACAGATGCCTGTGTGTGTAGTATACCTGCTGCACGCCCTCGAGGTTCCTGAGCAGATGTCCGGCGAAGTCCTTGTCCTTCCCTCTGTCCAGCAGAGTGTAGGCGTCTCCTCTCACGCCTGCGCGGCCGGTACGTCCGACGCGGTGTGTGTGCGTGTCTATGTCTCGGGCCACTGTGTAGTTGATGACAGTTCTGATGTGCGGGATGTCCAGACCTCGAGCTGAGGAAAGAATAAGGTTTTACCATGATGAATGTCACAAAAATATAGTTGCCCGTTCTCTGTAACAGCACGCGCAAATCAGTGCGCGCACCGGTACACTATAAGGTAGATGCCGGGACTCATCTGGGAGTAGGTATCCGGAACAACGGAAGACGATGTCCCGGTTCACCACGGTATTTAAGTCTAAAATGACTGAGAGCATACCATCATTTAATAACTGAGAGTATATCTCGACCTGAGACGCATAAGGTCGAATATCGAGATTGGAGCAATAGAATTTACTATTGTTCCAATTTCGACATTCGACCTTATGCGTCTCAGTTCGAGATATACTCTCAGTTATTAAATGATGGTAAGGAATATATGCCGGATAATATAAATATTGATACATCGTAAATAGGTTGCCTAGCTAAACCGCCTACCAATAATTTTAAATAATATTTTTTTGTTTGATCAATTTCCTCGATTGGTGATATTTTTTTTTCCTCTGCGTAGCTATGGAGTTGCCAGGCATGAACAGGTGAGTAAGTTATTTATATACCCTCATCAGTTATTTAATCGAATTACATATCAAAACTTATACAGTTGGATTGGGTATAAAATAATCCTTTTATTTCAACTGTATAAGGTTGCCTTATTAAACAGTTGATTGAGTCCATGGTTTTGATGGCAAGTAGTCTCATCTAAATATTTCAAAATTTAAAAAACTCCCGACACATTTTTATTTCATGCTACATAATTTATCTAATACATAGTAGATACGCTTCGATCGGCAATCTATTGAACACGTAATTATGACACGATATCTTACGAAAACACCCCAATTCAAACAGTAAAACGCCCATAACTTTTGAACGGCTGAACCGATTTTATTCAAACATAGCTAAGAACACTCTCAAAAAATAAAACAAAATCGGTTCATCCGTTTAGGTGCTATGATGCCACAGAGCGACACACAGATATACAGATACACAGCAACACACGTCAAACTTATAACACCCCTTTTTTCCGTCGGGGGTTAAAATTGGCGACCATAATCCACTATAGTTTGGGCTACACACCTGCGACGTCGGTGGCGACGAGTATGTTGTTCTCGTTGCGCTTGAAGGCGGTGATCACTTTGTTTCTGTCTGCCTGCTCCATGTCTCCGTGTAATAGTAACGCGTCGTATTGCTGAACGCCTAAGTTCGCTGCTGTTTGTTCTGCTTCAAGCTGCAAGAATATTGAAAAAAAAAAATAATGCTTTCAGCGATGCCACCATTACCGTCCAAATAGTCTTTCGGAATCATAAAGTTTTTTTCACTATGTACGGCAGCGGCATTTAATAATTTACCATCACACATGGCGTTGAACGACGAAATACATTTTCTGTATCACGCTATGGTTTAGTTACCCGAGGTATTAAATATGCTCATGATTCTATCTGGGATATTGAGAGTTGATAAACGGTGATTATATTTGTTTGAAATAGTTCAATAGTACAACGCTGCCGCCGCCGGGCAGAAGAAAAATAGCGAAAGATTTGGACTAGATCAGGGGTCATCAATTACTTTAATTTGGGCTTCTTTTTTTTGTAATATAGCCGTCGCGGTCCGTAAGGTAAGCCTCCCCCTTCCCTCCTGTATCATCAGTGTTTTTACTCAGTTGAAATCGAAATAATAAACTTAGATATTATGTAAATGTAGAAGATTCTAGATAAAATATCAATGAAGATTTTTATGAGGTGATTTGTTCGTTATCGAATAGACGACAGCTTAAGACAAAGCGCGGGATAATTTATTAAATTACGTCTACTTATCTAGGTTACATTGTCAGTGTACAAATGACATCCAAATACATTCAGCCGTTTTTGCGTGCTTGAAACGCAAACATACAAAGTTTTCATTTATAATATAGTAGAATTGGCCTATATCCAGCAGTGGATGTCTTTCGGCTGATATGATGATGATGAATCGTCGCTCTCTCTGAGTTTACTGAAATAATTTTAATATCAAATCTACAAATCACAATAATTAGACCAACTTTCAATAAAAACTTACTTGAAATGCCCGTCAATAACATAGATTCCGAAAAGCTTTTTTTTCAGATTTTTAGGCATCTCGTCTTGTTTATTATAACGTACCTTCTTAGTAACGAATATTAGCACGCTCCCGGCCGACAGGAACTCAACCAAGTGATGAAGTAGCCACGACCACTTCTCCTCAGGCTTGTGGAATATCCTGGAAAAACAATATTTGGAGCAAGGTTCATTAATGGTTTTACATTGAGAAATTGGTACTTGTTCCAAAAAAATGTCATACGCTGCGTCATTCAAATGTCAGATGGAAGGGTTACCTAACGAGTCCCATCTAACGTGTCCCATAACAGTAGAATGAGCCATCTAACGAGTCCTCTGACAAGATGGCTGGACCATCCCACGTGCCCCAATGACAGATAGCTGGGCCATCCTACGTGTCCCATAACAGATGACTGGGCCATCTAAGATGTCCCATGACAGTTGAATTGGCAATTGGCTGGGCCATCTAACGTTTCACATGACAGATGGTTGGCCATGTAATGTGTCCCCTGACAGACAGCTGGACCATCTTACATGTCCCATGATAGATGAATTGGCAATATAAAGTGGCCCATGACAGATGGCTGGGCCATCTAACGCCATGCATGTCAGATGCTGGACCAGCTAATGTGAGAATTGTCAGATGCTGGTCCATCCAATATGTCACATGATGGGCCATCTAACGTGCCCCAGGACAGATGGCTGGGCTATCTAAAGTGTAATACCTGACGTGCTGCATGACCAGATGGCTGGCCTCTCCGGCCGCTCCGTGCTGCACGCGCACGGGGTCGTGCAGAGCGTCTCTGGCTAGCCGCTCCACTCGGCGCGCGAATGTGGCGGAGAACAGGAGAGCTTGTCTGTCTGGCCGAACGTGGTTGCAGATAGAACGGACTTGTGGCTCTGGAAATAGGGAAGAAAAAATTATTAAAATAGTCACCAACAGTTTTTTTTTGCCGAAAAGTGAAATAAACCAGCTTCTTATTACGATGATAAATACACACAGTTCGCGAAAGACTTCTCAATTTTCAAACCGTTACACGTCAAGTTTCACGATTGTCAATCAGCTGAGTCTTTTGTCATGATTTTGTCAGTGTACTTTCTAATTTTTAAGTTCCAATGTGAAAAGATCGCACTTAGGTCGGAATAAGCCATTTTCTCGAAAATCATGATATATTCTTTTGCATTTGTGTGTGGAAGGATGAAGTTTTTCTAAGGATAAATAAATTATTTATTAAAAATCATTTATTTAAACAAGCTTTTTTCGTATTTTTCTCAGCATTCATTTCATGCATTTCATTTGATACCCATATCGTGGCAGTGCACAAAAAATTACTAATCCACCAGCTTGGGCCATCCGCCATATTGGATTAAGAATGACGTCACTTAGCTAACCAAGCATTGTCATCCAAACTAAACGTGTATGCAAAAATTCATCTTAATTGGTTGAGGATAACTGCTTTAAAATTCAGTTGAAGATTTGACCCGATAAAACTTACATACATACATACAATACATTGCAAGTTAAATAAAAGCTTGTAAAAAGATCTAACCTGATGACAACCGTACTTACCAAATCCCATATCAAACATCCTGTCAGCCTCGTCTAGTACTAGATAGGTGACGCGTTGCAAGCTAGTCGCTTTGCACTTGATGAGGTCAATAACTCGCCCCGGAGTACCCACCACTATCTCTGCTCCACCTCCTGTAATTAACATGGGAACATGAGAGATCGCCTTGAAATACATTTTCGATTGATGTAAGTAATGAAGTAAAAATCTTTAAATATTTCAAAAAAAAACATACATCGAAAACAGTAAATAGTAAGGATAGAAACCATATAGCGTTCTGTAGTTTCTGCCTACTCACATGGGAAAAAGGAGTGAATTTATGTATGTATGTAGACCAAAATTTCAAGGGAAAAACAGTAAGAACCAACATTCCTATCAACATGACGCATAAATAAGTATTTATAAATGTAAGATTTTAGTTATGTATTTTTTTTTTAAGTATAGTATGTATTATGTTTACACGTAGGTATCTGTTTAGTTTATTTAGCATGTAAGAATTTTAAATATTCAATGTTTTTTTTATAACTTGGAATTTTGTTGTGCACTTGGATCACTGTCCTCATACACAAATTTCCTATAACAACTGGGTTTGCTGTTAGAGAACCCAATTATGGGTTAAGCTCGTCTTTGTACATAAGCTGTCCATTGTATTTGTTTCTTCATTTTATGTTTTTGTGTGCAATAAAGAATAAGAACAACTAAATATAAATCCAACCAACCAATAGAATCGGACTATCGGACAACCAAAGGAATCGAGCCACCAACTTAATATATTACTAAAGTAAGATGGTTGTTCGACTCCTATTACCGTCCCTTGCTACAATTGCCTTCGCAGCGTGTGTGAAAGAGAAAGCTACACATCGTTCGCTGCACATTTGAATTTGAAAGTAGATGAAATTTAAGATGGTGATTTTTTCACCAGTCAATCAAATCATATTTATTTGCGTAAAACATGGTATAAAAAGATCTTACAATACAAAAATAGAGCAGACATATTTTGCCAAGATTAAACACAGAATGCAAATATTTGGAATAATAATTTCCGTAATAAAATTATTATTATATTACAACAACGCTATTTTGATGAGCTATTTCGCTATGAATTGTTTTATAGTATAGAAGTTGTTATCAATAAACCATTAATACAATTCATTCTTAAAAGCATATCTCGAGTTTAAAATTTTTAGATTACCAGGTAATTGTTTTAAATTCGTACACACATAGTTAAGCAGCTTTTATTGTACTTAGCAAGCCTGGGAGTTCTGTTAAGTTCGAGTCTGTGAGGATCTCGTCGGCTTCAAGGATTTATATCGTTTGCTAATTTAAATAACTGTTTCCAAACAAATATGCATATTTCATTTATATACAGACAAGGTAGCGGTAACAAGCCAAGTTTCTTAAATATTGGCTGACATGATTCCTCAGGATGAAGTCCATAAAGAACCCTAATGCATTTTTTTTGAGCAACAAATGTTCTATTCTGGTCGGTACTATTACCCCATATTATAAGTCCATAACGTTATATGGATTCCACATACGCTTGGTAAGCTAATATAGCTGTTTTTAGATTAGTACTTTTTTTACTTGTCTAAGAGCATACACAAATTTATTTATCTTGCTTGAAACATTGTCTACATGCACTTTCCAATGTAGGTTTTCATCAATAGTAACTCCTAGGAACTTGGTATGTGTTACTGGTTTAATTTTGGGTATATTTAATTTCAAGTTAAATTTATGATTATTCGATTTATTAAATTGTATATAAACAGATTTGTCAAGGTTAATTTTCAATTTATGTACATAACGCCAGTTAATTAAAATGTCAATTGTTCATGTCAGTTTCGTGGTCGTGAATTGTATTTTTTTTTTATTGGATATCACAATAATACAGATGTCATCAGCAAATAATATGCACTTATGTTTCGTTATTTTAATGATGTCATTTATATATCAAGAATAAGATCGGCCCCAGTATGTTTTGTGAATAAGATCGGCCCCAGTGTATTTTAGATAAGATGGGTATTAGGGTGATAGGGCGGTAATTGTACAGTTACTGCTCAGTGCTCGTCGAATCATCGACGTGCCGCAAAGGCCTAATGGAGACTCCTATTTCCATTAGGCCTTTGCGGCACTAAAATTACTCGAACCGTACGCTGGCGCTGGTGTCCTCAGCCAAGCCAACGTGACCGAACAATCGCCAATTCGCCATTCGACCAAAATCCGTCGCGCGAGAAGGGTCTGTCGCTCTGTGGCATTCCGTAACTTACGTGCACTCGCATTATCATTTATGCCGTTTACCTACACTAATCGCGAGTATTAGACATGATAGTCTTTCCTTTCGCAGGTATGCTGGAAGAGATTTCTATAGAAATAAGCATCACCTATGTACCTATTTTTCTGTTTCTTCTTCTTGTCTGTATATTATGTGTGTGTGCATAAATGGTTAAATAAATAAATAAATAAATAGTGTGTCACATGAGCGCATTCGACATTATTAAAACAACATACATAACATGATGACAATAGACAGTGTGCTTAAAACTAACAATTACCATAACAATTTAGCAACGGATCCCAAACTAGGCACAGTCTGTATCTTGGTGACCCAGACATTACACTTAGATGGACACTTAAAAGTGACAAGGACAAATTAATAAGAGTGAGAAAACAATGAGAAACGTCATGGAAACTTGTGCATTGAACAAGGTGGTTGACATTTTGTAAATAAGGTAGACTTTTTGTAAATACCTGTGTTATCTTTGTAAATAGGATTTAAATTTTTTAAAGTAACCTACGAACTAGACCAACAAATCCCAGTACCTACCGCAATCCGGCTCTGTGGCGCGGGTTGTTGACTGCCATAGCGGCTGACCGCCTAAGCGCTGTATGGGGCGCGAATTCAAGAATTTATGCGTAATGCAAATAATTGCATATCTTTAGAACGTTGACATTTTTTTAAATGTCTCTTCGTGGTTATTTATAAAATATTATATTAAACAACGCCTTAAATTTCTTAAAGTTAATTTTTTAACACCTTATAGAACCTGAACACCCTGTAGCATTCGAGTTCGTAAAACGTGCGAATAGGACGGCGTTTAGGGCCATCGCGCTTTCTCGTCTTATTTTTTCATATATTTTTATTAAAAGAACGTTGCCACACACCAGTAATTTCTTCTGTATCGTGGGTGCGTTTACAAACATATAACTCACGTACACAAACTCCCAGAGCCGAAGCAACGGGCACTGTGACGTGTCTTGGCGCATGTAATAGTGTGCGTGTTACCTTCCAGCGCCTTGCACTGTTCCCACTTAGAGCCTCCCCCGTAGCAGCACACGCATCTGATGTTGTACACCTTGCCGAAACGTTTCGCCTCCATGTAGATCTGAAAGAAAGATATTATTAGTAAGGATACTCATTTTTAGGGTTCCGTACTCAAAAGGTAAAAACGGGACCCTATTACTAAGACTCCACAATCCCTCTGTCTGTCTGTCTGTCCGTCTGTCATGAATCTGTCTGTATCTCATGAACCGTGATAGCTAGACAGTTGAAATTTTCACAGATGATGTATTTCCGTGGCCGCTATAACAACAAATACTAAAATCAAAATAAAATAAATATTTAAATGGGGCTCCCATACAACAAATGTGATTTTTTTGCCGTTTTTTGCGATGATGGTACGGAACCCTTCATGCGCGAGTCCGATTCGCACTTGGCCAGTTTTTTAAATTGAAATAACACACAGTTATGAAATACAATGAGTCAATACATAATTTAAAGAAGAAAACCATAAAGTGAATACAAATATTATAATAAAATATTTTAAGCAAGACACAAGAGCTATATATGTTTACCTGTTGTGCCAATTCCCTGGTAGGCGCTAGGATGAGCCCTATAGGTCCATCTCCGGGCCCCAGCTCCTTCTGATCCATAATGTGCACGAGTAAGGGCCAGAGGAACGCCGCCGTCTTACCAGACCCCGTGCGAGCGATACCTGCACAAATAACATCACTTTAAGAATCTTGCTTTGGAAGATCATGCACAGAAATAGAGCCAAAATCACTGCTGGACCATATGCACCTTTCTGAAACAAGGTCTGGATTGCTTGACTAGTTACAAAATTAGGATATAATTATGTAGCCGACTGCAGACGCTACAAGCAAGCGACCTGTCGCCGCGACACTACTGGTTTCTTTGTGTTTCTAGGCAGGGGACATGTTGGTAGTCAGCTATGGAATGGAATCACAGCTTTACATATGTCTTATTATTTTTCAATCTCTTCTGTTGCAAGGAATCCAACTCCTGAGAAAATGCACTCTTTGTTTTCTCATTTGATGGCACATAAGATTGCTGAATATTCTATTTAAAAAACACTGAAAACAGCTTTATGTATGAAAGCAGTCGACTTATCTTTCACAGAAAAATACATATTACCAAGTACCATAGAAGATAGTTCAGCATCAGCTTACCAATGAGATCTCTCCCAGACAAAGCAGCCGGCACGCCAGCAGCTTGCACGGGTGTAGGTTGTGTGTATTCTGAGCGACGGATAGCCTTCATCAGTTGCTCATCAAAGCCTAAGTGAGCAAAGCTGCTGACTGGTTTCGGTGGGTCTGGCCCTGATATCTGAATAGTGAAATAACACCGCATGAAAGAACTATTATGGTTTTCTAAGCATAAGCCAGATGTCGGATTTATGCCCGCTTAAAGGTCATAAGCTCACCACAAATTAAATAGGACTTAAGCCCCCGTTCACATAGGCGCTTTTTAAAACGATAAATGCACACTGGATTTTTAATTCTTGACGACACGTTTGGCGCATTGGTTGAGCGACCGGCTGCTGCGCTGTGTGACCCAAACCGAATGCGGGTGAACTAAACAAATTGGAAAAACAACATCCCTATCACAGATTATGACACTTACCTTGACACCCAAATTCTTCTTCAGTTCCTCAACTTGTGCCGGAGTTAGCTGCTCAATATCCTCATGTGGAGTATAGAAGTTCTTCTCAAAGGGTTCATACTCAATCTCTGAATGGTCTATGGGCGGGAGAGGGTCTATGAACTTCTTCTTGGGTGGCGCGAGAGGGTTGCCATCCTCATCGTATTCTATCTCTAAGTCTGAGCCATCGTCACCATGATTGAGGGGGTTGTCTTCCATGTATCTGTGGTAAAAGTTTAGTTAACAAGATAATATCAACACATGATGATGGAGCTCAAGTAACCATGGGTTCTGCCTTCCCTTGATTAGTTGTCAGCCTGGCTACTGTACTTGACTGCAGTCTTATATCTTCTATCCGCCATACCAAAGCATGACAAATTCTCAAAAAAAAGAAGGAACAGAAGATACTACTTTATAATAGACATCTTAGATGGATCCAATATATAAATATAAGTAGTAACACAATAAAACAGTGAAAACCAAATAAATATGTTTTCTTCTGTTGCCTGTTAGACTTGTACTGTCAGGATATTGGTCTTAGTAATTACTTAAAATGCTTTAATAGTTACTAAAAATAGCCAGATTCTCAACAATCTTCAAAGATCCATACTCACTTATAATAGCTCTCCTCATCATCCATCTCATCAATATCCCCCCTGGTCCCTCGCCCGCTGTCCCCCTTCCCACTTGCTGCATTCTCCTTGCTGGCCACCAGATCTTTAGCCGCCTGCTGTTCCAAGCCGGCCATGTAAGCGTCCAGGGGATCTTCTTCATCTTCATCCTGTGTCTGTAACAGACTTTTACTAAAGCTGTGGCTAAAATAATCTTAAAATATACTTCTTCTTCTTAGGGTGTTGATGAAAATTTCTTGAATAAGTTAAATTCCTGTGGTCTCAAAACATTCAAGTTGCATAATAACATAGGGCCTGTTTACAATGGTCTCGCGATTTACAATCGGCATACAATTTGCAAATATTGCAATTTTTCTTAATTTTTACAAAATATAGTGATAATTTGCTAACTTAAACATAGGCATTAAAGTAGTAGCCAGTCTAGAAGACTAGATTTAGTAAATATGTACTTTATGATCCCTAGACACTTTTGATGTGTGTATATTAAAAGCACCAAATTTTAATTGGTAAAGTCTCTTATCTGAGATATAAGTAGTAAACAGCATTTTTTCATATCCTTTTGATCCTAGCAAGATATTAAATTATAAACCATTTTTAAAATGAAATAATAAGTTTAAAAACTAAAAGCATGCACTAAAAAGTATGAAACGAAAATATTCTAATCTGAAATATTCACAGTGGTGCAAAGTAGAATATTTTCATAATTTTTAGAACATGATTTTCAGTCGTTTTTGAACTTATTTTTTATTTAAAGTATTTTGGGGTTTTTGCAGAACCTGAGGGAACAAATGATCATAAATGCATACATACATACTTACATACCGATCAACATACACTTTGCATCGCCTTAGCAAAATTGTAATCTAGACTAGATAAGCTATTCTTTCATAAGCTAAACACAAAGCTAGCTTCACATAAATATTTTACTGTAATGTAACTTACTAACTTTAAATAAATAAAACTAAGTAATTAGTTTTATTTTCAACAAAATCAATATTCAGAAAGTGTTCTTATAAATCATTAACTGTGTCCATACCTTAGAACTACAAGCAGCTTCATATGTAGGGCTTCCAGGTGCAGGGATATAGGCCAGTGCTGGTGTTGGAGGCTCATCATCCTCATCAAAATACCTGAATGTTATAGGACCAGATTTAGTGACAATGTTATGCATGATATATTCATATTAGAAAGTTATTAGTGTCCAATGAATGTAAGCTCTAAAGGAATATAGCTACAGATAATCCTGCTAAGCTGGTAAAGCCACGCATATTATAGAAAATACATTTTAACTAAATGCCTCAAACAAAATTGTCGAATTTTGCAACTCACTCATCCTCAGTCTTGGACCGTTTCTTCCCCAACGAGCCCCAGTTCCCAGTAACAGCGTTCTGTGTAATCGCACTCATGGTGGAGTAACCCTGCTTCGACAGGCCAGTAGTAGGAGGCGGCACGGCATGCATCGTCGACGTCGGCGGTGGCACCGCGTGAAGCGACACGTTCGACGGGTTACGCTTCGGCATCGTAAAACCAGCAAACCCAAACCCCTTACTACCACTCCCACCCGAATTATAACTCATCTTGATTATTTAAAAGACACTAAATAACAACCAAAACACCCCGCAGGGAATCTATTTTCACGATAAGGTTATTTATTAATGTTTACAATGCTATCTGTCACAAAACTTCGAGTCTAAGATATCATCAGATGATTCTTTTGCTCATTACTATGCTATTCTGTATTTATACAGGAACTAACCAGTTGTTTTCCCACAAAAACAATAAAATATCAACTTCAACGGGAAAACGATGATGACAATTACGGCGCTCGTTGACATCTGTTTTTGACTGTGTTGCCGCACTTAAAATCGTTTACAGTACACGAAGGAGATATTCTCGTGAATCTATTTTTATAACGTATGATTGATTCGTAACTTAGCATTGTTGAGTGTTGACTTTACTTTGTCCCATCCCTCGAATTTAAATAATGTCAATTTGACATGACGACCGTGACGACGTGACAAGGAAAAAAAAAATACAACACAAAAACACGAAATAAGCCACTAAACAAGTACAAAAAGAATTTCTTCCAAATTAACAATGTATTTCAAATTGTGCGTATTTCTGTTTACCTTGCTGACCGTAACAAATGTTGAAGCAGCACAGGGCTACGACTTCGGCGACTTTTTGGCGACCGTTTTAGGACTTGGAATTGCAGTTATAGGGATTCTCGCATGTTTAGGCAAATATGCAAGGCAGCAGGCAAGAAATGAGTTCATCTAAAACATCTCTGCATTCTCTGGTGAGTACATTTCCATTCAAACACATTTTTGTGGAACATTTTTTAAGTTGAGAAATCGGTAGAACCGGTTATTGCGTCCTTGTATTCACGCTATCAATATTTTAATTATGTCGCTCAGTAGAACTTAAAAAGTAGTTACCTAATGAGTTAACATGTTAGTTAACCTATTAACTTTTAACAATTTTTTCCAGAACATACAACATCAAAAAAAAGGAAGGAAGTGACGAAATCGCCCATATTGTAACGAAAACTAAATAACCGTACTGTTCAAATAGTATTTGCAAAAGTCAACACATTTTGGCCATGAACATAGTGTAAAGATGGAATAAACTGAAGCAGGAAACAAATGCTATTTTTGTAATATTAATATCTCCACTGTTATCGTTATAAGGCTATCAAATAATGAAGCAAATGTAGGTATAAGTATATTTTTTGTATAGAAAATAAATCTGTTTTCAGACAAAATTTTCTTCTTAGGTAGGTACAGTAATTATGCTTAGTATTCTATTCTTTTAAGATATCTGGCTAGCTGAAGCTGAATTGACTCCACTACAAGTAAATGTTGTTTGAAAACAGATAAAAGTCTTACCAACAATATAGTTCTTGCCAAACTTCTCGGCCGCCCTGAAGCTGGCTTTCTGATGCGCATGCGGCAGCACGGAGCTGTTCTTGTATGCTGCGCAGCCACTGTAGCTAACTTCAGGGCGGCCAAGAAGTTTGGTGAGAACTCCATGTGATATTTGTAATATTAGAGATATCTCTAAGATGGGTTAGGCTGTTATTTTTGGAACACTGAAATCTCAAAATCAGAATTTCAATTATATTATTATTTATTATATTATTTGATTTGATATTAAATATAGATATTTGTTTTCTATTTTATATTGTTTTTTTATTGCAGTAAATTGTATCATGTCTTTAAATACTTTATTTTCATAGGAATGTTATAAAAGAATTACTGAACAAAACACCAAAAACTAGTTTTGTAAATAATTTATAATAAAGAAAATTCATTAATCTGCACCCACACAAAGAACACAATCATTCATGCTAACTATAGACATAATCCCATAGTTATTTAACAATAAATTTTAATTCAATTTGGTATAACTTATTCACTATTTTTCTCTAAAAGTTCAATATCTCTGACAATGTCATTTTTCTTGGAAAGTTTTTCTTTTTGATCCTTGTCAGGGGTTTTAAGGGTCCCAGACTTGATTTTCTCTTCAAGAAATTCTATCTCTCGGAGTTTCTTTCTCAAATTCTTGAGGCGTTTGACAGGATCTGTTGCACTGGGGGTGGAAGGCGCTGGACTTGTAAAGTTAGGTTCTGTTATCTCACATTTGGCAAGTTTTTCTGCTGCTTCATCAGCACCTGAAAAGTAGAATGTGAGTGATTAGATATGACTGAAAAGAAAAAACAAAATTCTCTAGCTAGTAATACTACCCTTTTTTTATCGACCAGTTGTATGCCGTAATTATAAAGCCTTGTCTCGCGTGGATCCGCATTTCCGGCAATCAAGATGTTTAAAGTTTAAATTAATCACTTGAGTTCACAGATATTTACAACTGTAATATTAAGATGAAATTCCTTTTCCTAAAGGTTAGCAGACTGCTGATATTAAATTCTAATTAACAATTCTTATAAATTTATTTTTACATAGCTATGTGAAAGTGAAAGATGCTTATTCATGAAGTGCATCCAAATAAATTAGGTTTCTGCTTGTTAATGTAAAACTTTCTTTGCACAAGAAATACACAAAACTAAATGAATATAATATTATTTGTCTACTTTATCCTGAAAACCTATCACACTTTGCCATTAGAGTTTAATACATAATTCACACCATGTGTTGGTTCCTCGTAAACATCTTTTCTATTTATCAGTGACTAGCTGACCCCCGCTGCTTCGCTCCAGTCATCTACCAACCCTACCTACCTACCCACCAACTTGCCACTATCAAATAATTAATTTTATAGGCAAAATTTTGCTACTTTGGGTTACATTATTGCAATTTTCATAAGGATCACTAAGTTTTTAAAACTAATTTATAGCCTTTGTAAATCAGGAATAATGTAGCTTTCTATGGGTGAAATAATTTTTAAAAGTAGTCCTTTAGTTTCGGAGCCTATTCTGTACAAACAAACAAACAAAAACATCTTTCCTCTTTATAATATTGGTATAGACTAGCTGCCTGCTGTGTCCTTGCCTGGGTTGAACAATTACTTAAATAATAATAAATAGCCTAATATACAATATACCTTTGAAATGGTGAAATATTTTTTCAAATAGTTATAGAGGTTCCAGAGACTACCATCAACATCTACTCAATTCCATACAATTCTCAAATAGAATTCTCGTAATCAAATCAATACTACAACAGAACTTTAATAAACAAAATAATGAATTTGGCCCCTTTATAATATTAGCTTAGATAACTCACTAAGTCTTTAAGATAAGCAAAACACTTGAAAACCTATCTACAATATCCAACCTACTAATATTATAAATGTGAAATTTTGGATGGATGGATATTTGTTACTCAACCATGCCAAAACGGATGAATCTAGATGAAATTTGTCACAGACATAGAATATAATCTGCAATAGCACATAGGCATCCTGGTATAGTGTTTCATATATAAGTGAAAATGGTGCAACAACTATTTGAGTTTCTCAACTTTTTAGTTTAGAAGTTATCACAATTTTGCCATTATAAAAAAGAAACATTGGAATGAATGTGAACAAACCTGTCTTCTTTTTCTTCTTCTTTTTGTCAACATTGATGAGCATGCCAGGTATGGGCTGAATGACTCCATGGTTCTTCTTCTTCTGTGCTTGAGCCACAATCTCAGGTGTCAGGCCCACGGGCAGCCCAGTGTTCTGACGAGCCTTGAACTGTTTGCCTTTGCTCTCATACAGAGGGATTTCCTCCTGAGGGACATAGCCATCCTTGATTCTTCGAGGTTTGCGCCAGGTACCATCGGGGCGTTGCGTTGCCGGGATAAATTTGCCACCTGGAATTTGAAACAAGATTGTTATAAACTGTGTAGCAATAAGTAGAAGATGAATTAAAGTTTATACTAATACTGTCTTTATACCTTCCCTGAGGTCTTTACTGCGGCATGATGGAATGGCGAAGCGTGTTGCTAACTGAATGACTCTAATAAGCAGAACGACAAGAATGTTTTAATTGACGCATCGTAAAGTTTAATAATTTAACACTTCAAACTTTTTTACAGCAGACTTTCACTGGCTTAACAGCTGTAATCGACCGCACGAAAATATGGAAAGTCGAGACAAATATTATCACGCACCAAAATGCTGTTCAATTTCTTATTAAATAAACAAACGCCGTAAACGTATTAAAAAAAAACAAAGACTGCTTACCATCAGCATCATGCTCATACGCTGTTGTGGCCATTATAATTCATTGATTAAAAGCAAAAAGTATATGTAAAATAAAAGTCTGCACAAGCTGTAGGTAGGCCTTGCGAAATTCTCGTTTCGCTATTTTCGTACACAACTATTTTGACGTTTAACAAAAAGACGTAATGTTTTTTTTATTTCTACTGATGCGAATACAGTCGGAGTCTTTCAGGCCATGAAAAAAAACAAGTGAAACCCAAAAACAAAAATGTTGCCACAAAATGAAATAATACTAGCGATGCATTTTGTAAATTATAAAAAAACCGGTGTTAGTAAGTTTTCGTACAACCCTAGTGTTTTTCATTCATAATCGTGATTGTGACCAGTGACAGCGCCTTTCAGCCAGGCAGGCAAACAAATTTGAATTTGGTCAATATTCCTGTTCACTGATGTTTTTGTTTTGATTAAAATTTTAATTGAGATCTTACGTGATGCCTAAACGAAGGAGATTGTTTACGCCTTTAAAAAACAAAACAAAACCTTCTCTCAACAGAGATAGTAGCGATGCCAAAGGTAATTTAAGTTATCACTTTCTATTTATTACTCTCTGTATTTTAATTACATATATTGGCTAATAAATATTAGATTTTCTAAAAGAGCCGTAGTAAATTTGGCAATTTAAATGTTTCTGAAAGATTAAGAGTATCTTTGCGTGTTAGTTGTCCCGAAGCACAAAGAAATCGATGCAGTGCCAAAAAAATTAAGACTTCACGAGTATTCCGATACGCCACGTATAGCGAAGACTTTTGGATTTATTATTACTTTTGTTACAATTGGAAACTTGGATGCAGCAATGACCCACTTCCAAATTCACTTTTGTTGTTTGTGAAAGTGAATAGGAGCTAATCAATAGTTTCTTTGTATGTTAAATCAATACTTTTACATAGTTGGAAATCAAATTAAAATCCATTGTGTATGCAATATGCAGTGCTGATCCTCTTGCAAAACCTTTTTATGGAGACCTGTTTTAGTACATCAAATTGCATACTTTCTTAAATAATTTGCTTCCATCAGCCTGAAAGAACAGAGCATATAGTTGTTTGTAATTGGAGCCTTCACACGGATGAGGTCATAGATATTTTTCAAATCCCTTTCCATGTCCTTTACAGGTAATGACAATCACTGTGGCAACCTTCCGGATATTATTTTCAACTATTTGATCAGTTGGTTAGCCAGAAATAGATGCATATCTAAATGTCCTCTGTAAATGTTGGCAAGACCATTTTTTAGCATTTACAATATTCAATTTAAATCTCTTAAAATCAGAGTTGACGTCAAGGCAGTGGAATGTATGTCATTCATTGTGGATATTTGTGCCAGCGCTGCTAGTTTGATTCATGTAGATGTGCAATGTTTTGAATTGTTCATCCATAAAGGCAGTGTTTCTTTTTATAATGTTGTTTTCAGGACCTACAATTAATGTTTGGTTTTTTCTAAAGTTGTAGTAGGTACTCATCATTTGATAGTAGATTTTTTATGTCTCTTTCGTACTTTCGGCACAACATCTACGTGGAGTTCTCCGAACAGAGTTCTTGCTAATTTCAACTCCATCAAAGTAACCTCGTTTTGATCTTAAGTGTTGAGCAAGCAGCATAGAGTTGTAGTCGGCTAGGTGCTTAAGTTCATGACATAGGTGGCCGACAATTGTTTCTCAAGGCGTGTACTCATGTGACATTCTTTGGCATAGTTTATCTATTTGGTTCACATAATCATTGATTTGATCAGTTGCTTGCCAGTATGACTTTAAGTTGTAATAAACCAATAGGTCCATTTGTCGTGTATTAGTTGTATTTGCCCAGCTTCACCAAAGTAAATCGGATGATTGCTCAGTATAGGTGTAGCCTTCAATTTATTCGTCGTTGGCGGCAAATCCCTTCATTGCAAGTATAGAGAAGAGAACAAGTGACAGCCAATTGTTCTTGTTTTTTTAGTTTCCGATGTAGGTGTTCTTTTCTCTTCCTCTTCGTTTACTCTTCGTTTTTCGAGTTTCAACGGTAATAGTGAAAGCTTCCTTATCCCGCTCGAAGGACCACTTTTATGTATGGCTCAAAGGTAGCCAGTTACTTACAGTCGTGTTGTTGAATGTAAGTTGACGAAAACACTCTTCAGTTTAGTTTGTTCGTAAAAGTTACACGAAAGTTCCGTTGGATGCTAATCCGCGGTTATAGCGCTACGGCAGCTATTGGTCAACTAAATAATTACAATTATAAAAGTCCTAAATAAAACGAGTAGCGAAAAGTACGCGTCACGGCGTTAGCAATTTAAACCGTACAAATTGTACTCTATATTTTTTTTTGTAGAAGTGTCCACAGCTCGTGGCCGGCTCAAAGGAGCCTTGATGGAAGTACTGGATCCTACTGCTGATGAGTCTGATGCATCCTCTGATTACATTCCAGATAAGAGAGAAAGGTTTGTTTAAAAAAATACTGAAATAATTAAATTGACCGGGTTTTCTGAATAATGCCCATCACTTATTGGGCAGGATAATAAAATTATGTGTTTTTATTAAATTATTTTAATTTTGGCATTGATTTTAATATAGGTCGACGGAGCCCCGCTGGGCTCCTATTTCTGTCTGCAGGGTCTAAAGTAACCTAACATGAAGGAGATGACAGGAGCTGAGTTTGCTCGCTATGCTTCAGCTCCCGACATCTCCTTCGAACCTAACCTATCCGTGTCGGGGTGCCCTAAACTCCCGAGCTCGCTTCGCTTGCTCTTGGACTAAATCATTGAGCATAATTATCGAATTGTTCAACCCTTACGTAGCAAAATTCATAATGACCAGACAATTTGATATGATGTAGAAATTTAAACCAGTATTCATTACATTGCCCGATTCGACTGGACTAGATTCATAATGCCCGGGCATTCATAGTGCACATATTAATCACTTGGGCCATGACATATACACAAACCAACGGACAGTGGCGCAATGTATGAGCGATCGGCTGCTGCGCTGCGTGTCATGGGTTCGATTCCGCATGGAAAAATATTTTATGGCCTACAGATTGTTGTTCCAGTGTGGTCAGTTGTTTGTGTACAAGTTTGTAAATGCGCCCACGATACCGTCAAACGGAGTGAATAGCAAGAAAACTTTGAAGGGATTTTTCAGGTTCTTTTTTGCAACTTTTATATAGGTACTCCAATAAATTAATTAAATGTAAAAAAAGATGCTTTGTTTGAAACCAATAAAGTGGTATCAAAGTTAAAATCCAGAACAAAGTTTTGTGCCTATTCACCCCAGCATCCCTATTCTATTCACCCCGTTTGTAGGTACAGAAGAAATTCCTAGTGTGGGGCAAAATTTTCTAAAAAGAAATGAGAAGTGATGGCAAAATTACAGTAACTTACTTAGAACTTAAAAAAATAATCCTTACCTACTTGCACAATATTGTGATTGCAAACATTTCCAGCCGAGACAATAGATCAGAAGATGATGAGAGACCATACAGAAGGAAGCGCTCCCCACACCGGCAGTCCTACGTCCTGAAGCTATTTGACCGCAGTGTGGACCTGTCGCAGTTCAATGAAGAGTCTCCACTGTACCCCATATGCAGGGCATGGATCACCAACCAGCCCAGGGCAAATTATAGGGACGTAGGGTAGGATGATTTGCTATTCTTAACATAACTTATGCTGTATTTGCTGCTTCCTGTGAAGTATGTGTTAACGATTAACTCATAAGTACAGGGCCTGCAGTCTCTACATAGTTAGCGACACCGTCGCAAAGTAACGATCGTTAAATATTAACGAAAAAATTCGCTTGCCGTAACGACGCTATCGATAAATGCAAGTCTCGACAGCCGAGATAGCGAGCAAAATCGGTCACAATCTTGACTTTGCGATGTCGGTACGCTAACGAAGTTCGTATTCATAGTGCGGTGATTTTATTGTAAAATAATGGCAGTTGAAAAAAATTCTTGTATTATAGGGAAAAATGTTGGACAAGATATGATCAAATAACTATTATTCTTTGAAAATTGTACAGAAGATAGGTAAACCTTACCATGTTAACACTTATTTGCATTGAAACGTGTAAGTAGCTTATACGGTTTTTAAGAATACGCTTAACAAAGAAGAAAATAGTTTGCTTCCTAGCAACACAGACGTTGAACATGGGAAACAAACTGTCAATGTCAAGTTTGTTTGTAAACAAGATGCGACAATAAGATAGAATTGGAATTGAAAAAACTGGAAAAGAACCGTATTTCTATGGTGGAAAACAGTGACACAGGCGCATGCCCTAGCCCGAGTGCCAGCAGCGTGAGTATCAGGTAATTACAACCTACATCAATTTTCGATTACTATTTTTGATACTAAATTGAATACTTTGCGTATGTCCGAAGTAGTTTGTGTGTTACTCAATGAATATCTTAAATGTTTTAGGCGTACTTCGGTGCAGATTGATGAGCTTTTGGCGACTTTAGAAGCCCAACCATATCTACAAACGGACAAATTTTGAAACAGGCTGGAAGAAGGTTGCCGAGGAGCTAACAAACTCCCAAACGGATCCATCAAGTTGCCCAATCAGTGCATGATGTCAAATCTCAAGTTGGTTTTGAAATGTAAGTACAAGCCTCGTCAGTTTTGTTTATATTTAGTGGAATACATTAGGTATCCTAATTACAGGTTTGGAGATACTTAAAAAGCCACGCCTGCATAAAGGTGGAAAAATATAAAAAGAAATCATTCAAAATGGCAACCTAGGCGGCTTCACTGCTCTTTTGACTGAGGCGGTGAGACGCAATAACATCCTTAATTAGTGTAGATTACACATTTGACACTAACTGCCCGGACGCTATGCCATTTCCTTTTTTATTATTAGAATCACTAGCACGCTAGAGCATTAAGAGGCATTTTTAGTAAATCTAACTTTTTTTACAGTTGCTGGCAGCTGCAACTCAAGTGCAAGCAGACGCTGCCAAGATGCAGGCTGAGGTATCCAAGGTACAAGCCGAGGCATGGGTGCTATTTGCGTAGACTGCAAATAAAATAGCTGATGCTTTTACAAATAAAAATAATAAATGTTATAATTTGTTTTTTATTTAAATCACAGAGGGTCAATAAAATAAAATTATGTAAAACTAGTATTAATGAGTCTTCTTATGCGCTCTGCAACAGCTAGACCAGTGCACGATACAAGTCCTGTATAACAAAAACAAGATTTTAGGATTATTCATACAATGGTGTTACATAAGTCGGACTTGATGCTATAAGCCATTGTGTATCATCTTTGGGTCAAATAAATGGAGATGCCAATGAAATAGGTATAAAGATCTGGGGAAAATTATATCTACTGCAAATATATTATAATAAAACATTAAATGAATACCTTAAAATAAATCATTTGATTAGGTACCTGTAACTTGGTGGCCTCTGGTTCATGTAATTTATATTTTATATATGTGTTTTCATGCATTGGTGGGAAAGACACCGAAAAACAGACTTCAGCACACCAAAGCATCTTTCAACAACGTTCCTGGCTGAACAATGAACATTTGTGTATTGATACTTCGGTGTCCCTAGGCGTTGATTTTTTAAAGGAGTCATCAACCATGGTTCCAGAGGATATCCATCATCACCTTAAAGATTAAACATAGAATGTACTTTCAGCAGTCTAATGGGCAACCTGTTCCAGACAGATTATAATGAACATTTATTATTAGTTACCAAGCAGCCATGTACGGTGGTCCCCATTGACAAAATATTTACATGTGTTCATTCTATGGCTCCAATCACATCAGGGAATGGCTGTGGAGCATTTCTAAACTTCTCTTTAACTGCACACTGTTCTTCTTGGGTCATGGGAAATTTGACATATCTTCTTAAAAGGTTTTCATTGATAGCCAAAGTTACAGTATGTATTACTCGGCTTACTGACTTTTGGCTTATGCTGCAGCACCACTGCATGCCAATCGGTAGTTGGTAGCACCCACTTGACTATTAAGAAGAAAATTATAAGTACATCTTGGATATTAGGAAAAATAAATAGAAATATTATTGGCACGGTAGCTACCCAACACAAAGACACTCACTTGAGACTCCACAGAAAGTCAGTAAGGCCCTCGTCTTTGAATAGATGGGCGAAGTTCACCAACGAGCTCATGAAACATGTCCTTGTTTATTTCGGTAAAGATAGAGAAATTGGCCATCTTCAAGTCCAAAGGATTTTCACCTTCACGCCGGTTTCGTGCATTTTTCCGCCGCATTATCATATCGAGTCTGTGTTCGAGCACGACCAAAGCCTACTCTAAATACTATACAGCCAAATTACTCTAATTATTATATATTTATTGTTTTTGTAACCTCTAAAACCAATGATAACGATCGTAACGAAAACTTAGCGGGCTGTCAAAAATGCTCGCTAGGGCCTGCAGTCTCTACATAGTTAGCGATCGCTAACTCCTACCGATCGGTCGGTAAGTCCTAACGATCGGCAGATAACGATTTTTGGTAGTCTCGACTGTCAAAGCTATCGATTGTCATCGCAAACTTAACGAATATTGTCGCTAAGTTAACGATTTATCGGTATGCTATCGACTTTCCTAGCGAGCATTTTTGACAGCCCGCTAAGTTTTCGTTACGATCGTTATCATTGGTTTTAGAGGTTACAAAAACAATAAATATATAATAATTAGAGTAATTTGGCTGTATAGTATTTAGCGTGGGCTTTGGTCGTGCTCGAACACAGACTCGATATGATAATGCGGCGGAAAAATGCACGAAACCGGCGTGAAGGTGAAAATCCTTTGGACTTGAAGATAACCAATTTCTCTATCTTTACCGAAATAAACAAGGACATGTTTCATGAGGTCGTTGGTGAACTTCGCCCATCTATGCAAAGACGAGGGCCTTACGGACTTTCTGTGGAGTCTCAAGTGAGTGTCTTTGTGTTGGGTAGCTACCGTGCCAATAACATTTCTATTTATTTTTCCTAATATGTTTATGATTATAATTTTCTTCTTAGTAGTCAAGTGGGTGCTACCAACTACCGATTGGCATGCAGTGGTACTGCAGCATAAGCCAAAAGTCAGTAAGCCGAGTAATACATACTGTAACTTTGGCTATCAATGAAAACCTTTTATGAAGATATGTCAAATTTCCCATGACCCAAGAAGAACAGTGTGCAGTTAAAGAAAAGTTTAGAAATGCTCCACAGCCATTCCCTGATGTGATTGGAGCCATAGAATGAACACATGTAAATATTTTGTCAATGGGGACCACCGTACATGGCTGCTTGGTAACTAATAATAAATGTTCATTATAATCTGTCTGGAACAGGTTGCCCATTAGACTGCTGAAAGTACATTCTATGTTTTATCTTTAAGGTGATGATGGATATCCTCTGGAACCATGGTTGATGACTCCTTTAAAAAATCAACGCTTAGGGACACCGGAGTATCAATACACAAATGTTCATTGTTCAGCCAGGAAAGTTGTTGAAAGATGCTTTGGTGTGCTGAAGTCTGTTTTTCGGTGTCTTTCCCACCAATGCATGAAAACACATATATAAAATATAAATTACATGAACCAGAGGCCACCAAGTTACAGGTACCTAATCAAATGATTTATTTTAAGGTATTTTTATTATATTATATTTGCAGTAGATATAATTTTCCCCAGATCTTTATACCTATTTCATTGGCATCTCCATTTATTTGACCCAAAGATGATACACAATGGCTTATAGCATCAAATCCGACTTATGTAACACCATTGTATGAATAATCCTAAAATCTTGTTTTTGTTATACAGGACTTGTATCGTGCACTGGTCTAGTTGTTGCAGAGCGCATAAGAAGACTCATTAATACTAGTTTTACATAATTTTATTTTATTGACCCTCTGTGATTTAAATAAAAAACATATTATATCATTTTTTATTTTTATTTATAAAAGCATCAGCTATTTTATTTGCAGTCTACGCAAATAGCACCCATGCCTCGGCTTGTACCTTGGATACCTCAGCCTGCATCTTGGCAGCGTCTGCTTGCACTTGAGTTGCAGCTGCCAGCAACTGTAAAAAAAGTTAGATTTACTAAAAATGCCTCTTAATGCTCTAGCGTGCTAGTGATTCTAATAATAAAAAAGGAAATGGCATAGCGTCCGGGCAGTCAGTGTCAAATGTGTAATCTACACTAATTAAGGATGTTATTGCGTCTCACCGCCTCAGTCAAAAGAGCAGTGAAGCCGCCTAGGTTGCCAGATTGAATGATTTCTTTTTATATTTTTCCACCTTTATGCAGGCGTGGCTTTTTAAGTATCTCCAAACCTGTAATTAGGATACCTAATGTATTCCACTAAATATAAACAAAACTGACGAGGCTTGTACTTACATTTCAAAACCAACTTGAGATTTGACATCATGCACTGATCGGGCAACTTGATGGATCCGTTTGGGAGTTTGTTAGCTCCTCGGCAACCTTCTTCCAGCCTGTTTCAAAATTTGTCCGTGTGTAGATATGGTTGGGCTTCTAAAGTCGCCAAAAGCGCATCAATCTGCCCCGAAGTACGCCTAAAACATTTAAGATATTCATTGAGTAAACACAAACTACTTCGGACATACGCAAAGTATTCAATTTAGTATCAAAAATAGTAATCGAAAATTGTTGTCGGTTGTAATTACCTGACACTCACGCTGCTGGCACTCGGGCTAGGGCATGCGCCTGTGTCACTGTTTTCCACCATAGTAATACGGTTCTTTTCCAGTTTTTTCAATTCCAATTCTATCTTATTGTCGCATCTTGTTTACAAACAAACTTGACATTGACAGTTTGTTTCCCATGTTCAACGTCTGTGTTGCAAGGAAGCGAACTATTTTCTTCTTTGTTAAGCGTATTCTTAAAAACAGTATAAGCTACTTACACGTTTCAATGCAAATAAGTGTTAACATGGTAAGATTTACCTATCTTCTGTACAATTTTCAAAGAATAATAGTTATTTGATCATATCTTGTCCAACAATTTTCCCTATAATACAAGGATTTTTTTCAACTGCCATTATTTTACAATAAAATCAGCGCACTATGAATACGAACTTCGTTAGCGTACCGACATCGCAAAGTCAAGATTGTGACCGATTTTGCTCGCTATCTCGGCTGTCGAGACTTGCATTTATCGATAGCGTCGTTACGGCAAGCGAATTTTTTCGTTAATATTTAACGATCGTTACTTTGCGACGGTGTCGCTAACTATGTAGAGACTGCAGGCCTAGGAAAGTCGATAACATACCGATAAATCGTTAACTTAGCGACAATATTCGTTAAGTTTGCGATGACAAACGATAGCTTTGACAGTCGAGACTACCAAAAATCGTTATCTTCCGATCGTTAGGACTTACCGACCGATCGGTAGGAGTTAGCGATCGCTAACTATGTAGAGACTGCAGGCCCAGGCAATTTTCTAAGTATAATCAATCACTAATCAACCTAACTGTTCCCACTGTTGTGTCATAGGCCTTGTCTCTACGAGAAGGCGGTTTTAAGATTAGTTGTCACATGTCTTCAAACTCACTGGAACCGGAACCAGTCAGTACTGGAACACATCGTTCACGTCCAAAGCTTTTCTATTTAGTCTTTTCAATCCAATTTCAGTAGGAACGAGGATATGGATCAGCATCCAGACATTTTGGAGCTGCCAGGTCCGGACGGTCCACACGTTTCGAAGATACCGCCCCTCTTGCCTGAACAACTGAGGGCCAACAAAAATAACATCAACTTAAACTATGTAAGTTTTAATTTTCAAGGTAGCAATTAACTAAAACAGAAGCCGTTTTGTAGGCGTCCACAGCTTCTTCAGGTGATGAAAATCTCTGACCACGCAATTTATTCTTTATTTTAGGGAAAGTATAGAAATCATTAGGGCTTAGGTCGGGGCTGTACGGCGGATGGTCTAATAATTCTATGTTTTCTTGCTATAAAAACTCTTGTTCTGTGCGCGGTGTGAGAACTCGCATTGTCGTGATGTAGGATGATGCGGTGGTTGCAGTTCTCTTTACGGAGTTCAGAAACGACCCGTGGCAAACAAATGCTAGCAAGCCATTCTGCATTAACCGTTCTTTATCCCTCAAGAGGAATAGTCGCAACATGGCCGGTTTTTGAGACAAACGTGGCCACCATTTTTTTTGCAACACTCCATGAACGAACAATTTTTGTTGGCTTTAACTCATTTTCGAACACCCAAACTCGTGACTGGTTTTACGTTTCGGGTTCGTACGCGTATATCCAGGATTCGTCACCTGATACGATGTTGTATACAGCATTTGAGGATCCTGCGTGGAATCTTTCGAAAGTTCTGACGCACCAAGTAACGCGAGCCGCTTTTTGCTCTTCACAGAGCGAATGCGGTATCCATCGGGCAAACAACTTTTTTACACCTAATTGTTCATGCAAGATTATTTGTATTTGACTCATGCCAATGTCTAAAGTTGCCTGAATTTCGCGGTATGTCACATGTCGATCTTCCTCAATCAGCTTACGCACAGCATCAACGTTTTCTTGGGTGACTGCAGTTTTTGGACGACCTTGACGGGGATCATCACTGAGCTTGACACGTCCACGTTGAAATTCAGCAAACCAGCGATAAATTGTGGTTTTGGATGGGGCTTCATCATCAAATGCAAAAATTATCCGGTCAACACACTGTTTTTGTGTTAAACCACTTCGAAAGTCATAATAAACCATCGCTCTTGAATTTTCTCGAGTCAATTCCATTTTCTCAACGACTAAACAAGTTTGAAAAACCTTGTGACAAGACCGAGAATCTTTTTTTAAATAAATAAATGGTATTCGATTTTTAAAACCAAGGAGTTTTCAATTAAAAAGATTTTAATATGACAGGAACAGTGGAAATATTCCATTCCCGATACTTAGTTGGAGTGTACGTAACGGGGCACTGAGGAAAAAACCAAAAAAAATTGATGAATTTTTCAAACATAATAATACTTACTTTTTATGGTTTTATCGTATGGAGGACATCAAAAGAAACAACTTTTTCCCGGGATTTTTTTTTTGTCAAAGTCAAATATATTTATTCAACCGCGAAACTAAGCTAGGAGGCAAAATTTAACTCTCATTGTGAAGGCGTCTGGGACTTGGAAAATTTTGAGGAAAAAGCAATGAAAAAGACACCCAAAAACAACGCCTAATCAATCCTTCGGGATCCGGTGGGATGTGGGAGTACTAGGGTGGGGAAACACCGGGGGACGACCTTAAGGCCAATGACCTTGAACCCAAGGTCAAGGTCAAATTAAAAAAGACGCAGACACGGGGTACGCTTTGAGTCTGTGACCTCGACGCCAGGGCCAGTGACCTTGACCCAAAGGTCAAGGTTAAACTAAAAAAGACGCTGACACGGGTACGCTTGAGATCAGTGACCTTGACGCCAAGGTCTTGGTCAAAATAAAAAGACGCAGACACGGGGTATGCTCGAGGTCAGTGACCAGTACGCTAACGTCAGTGACCTTGATCACAAGGTCAAATTAACAAAGACGCAAACACGGGGTACGCTCGTGGTCAGTGACCTTGACCTCAATGTCAGATTCATAAAAACTCCCCTTTTGACCTAACCTGTCCAAGTCGGAGTGCCCTTGGGGTCAAGGTCAAATTAAAAAACGCAGACCCGGGGTACGCTAGGGCTCAGTGATCTTGTCGCCAAGGTCAGTGACCTTGAACCCTAAGTCAAGGTCAAATTAACAAAGACGCTCTCACAGGGTACGGTCGACTTCAGTAACCTTGACTCCAAGGACAGTGACCTTGACGCCAAGGTCAAAGCCAAAATAAAAAAGGCGCAGACACGGGGTACGCTTGAGGTCAGTGACCACGACGCCAAGGTCCTTGACCTTGACCTCAAGGTCAGTGACCTTGACGACAAGGTCAAGGTCAAAATAAAAAAGTCGAAGACACGGGGTTCGCTCGAGGTCAGTGACCTTGACGCTAAGGTCCGGGCCAGGTCCAGGTCGGAGCCCCGCTTTCGAATTCATGGGGAAAAGTTGTTTCTTTTGATTGACATCAAAGGAAACAACTTTTCCCCATGACTTTTTTTTTTGAGCTCGGGTCATGGGGCACCCCGACTTGGACAGGTTAGGTTAGAAGGGGATGTCGGGGTCCAGTGAGCGAGCAAAGTGAGCGAACAGCCCCCGCCATCCCCTTTTTGGTTATTTTTTTATGACCATTAAGCCCCGCGAAACTGGGCTCCGACTTTGCCCTTTAAGCAACTTAGTCCAAGAGCGAGCGAAGCGAGCTCGAGACTTGAGGCACTCCGACTTGGACAGGTTAGGTTAGAAGGGGATGGCGGGGTCCAGTGAGCGAGCAAAGCGAGCGAATAGACCCCGCCATCCACTTCGTGGTTACCCCGTGTTTGCGTCTTTGTTAATTTGACCTTGGGGTCAAGGTCACTGACGTTAGCGTACTGGTCACTGACCTCGAGCGTACCCCGTGTCTGCGTCTTTTTTATTTTGACCTTGACCTTTGGGTCAAGGTCACTAACCTTGGCGTCAACATCACAGACCTCAAAGCGTACCCCGTGTCAGCGTCTTTTTTAATTTGACCTTGACCTTGGGGTCAAGGACATTGACCTTAAGGTCGTCCCCCGGTGTTTCCCCACCCTAGTACTCCCACATCCCACCGGATCCCGAAGGCTTGATTAGGCGTTGTTTTTGGGTGAAATTTTTCTAAGTCTTTTTTTCATAGTGCCCCGTTTCCTATACCATGACCCTGTCAGTCATGATCCTTTATGCTGCGGCCACGCGAGGAGGTATCGATTTGAATTTAATATCGTATACTCAAGTTTGCAACCCCTTGTGAAAAAATCAAACTTCTAGATCAACGCAATCAAGAGATACAGCCGTCAATTAAGCATATTTTCCACTCGCAAGGGAATCCAAAATACAAGGTACTGCCCGTTGACCTAAAATCATGAAATTTGGCAAGCTGCAATATGTAAGTAAAGGAAAAAATCCAGAATTCGTAAATTTGTACCTACATAAAAATAAGGATTATTAACTTATTTGAAGTTGGTAAACTAACCGCGGCTTATGTCGATGTATACAATTTCCAACGGCAAAGTTATGCTTGTCCCTAAATTCTGTTTATCTTATCGGTAGAGCAATGTTTTGTTTTGGTGAATGTAGTTGTTTGTAAGGAACCCTCAGTGCGCAAGTCCGACTGGCACTTGGCCAGTTTTTTTTATTTTAAATAAGTGCATTTGACAAACAGCGAGCGATTAGAAAACGATAGTGTAAGACCTACCATACCTACACTGTAGGTAATTCCGACTTTAATGACATAAAGCGTTTGATCGCGTAATGAATGCTGATTGCTTTTTCTTACGTAATAAGCCTGCGGTTCCGTGATTCTCGCATTCAGCGAATTCCCATTGTTAATGACCTGGTCAAGTCATCGGCACTTCTTATGGGTAGCTTTTCAAAAATGTACTGATGCAATAATTATGTAGTACGTACTCGCGGGCTTAAAAAGTAAGAGGAGCTCTATGAATATTTAACTCGGGATTTCTAAAATTAAACCCTCTTGCTAAGTATTAGTTATAAGTGTAAACTTTTCGACTCATAACCATTGTCCCTCATAGGGCGAAGCCCCGCCCCCGACGAAGGAACAGCTGCTAGCGTCGCACTCGTCCCGCTGGATTGCCGTGAGGCAGGCGTGGCTGGAGCAGGCCGCTAAGGTGGAGGCTCGATACGAGTCCGCACAGCAAGTCCTCAACAAGATCAACGTTAAGTATGTATTCTTTATATAGAGCTATTTGAAAGTTCGTTGACTCATCTGCATAACTCAAGTGGCCACAACCCCGAGACAAAATGTGTGGTCCATATAAAGCAATGTAACAGATTCAATCGCGACAAAGGTTGATTGAATGAAGTGTTCACAGCCAATCATGGAAGCAAACACACGCTTGGCAATACATTAAATTTGCCATAATTTCCGTTCCAAAACCTTATCCCCAGTTTCTGGCCTACTGCTCAGGCATAGTCGTAGGCCGTAGCGAAGCGACACGTTAGTCTAAAAAAAATCCCTTCACCCTAATACTAAAAAAATTAAGGCGTGCTTTACGTGGTAAAGATATTATCTATGCTATGTACATTTTTAGACCGTTAGACTCTGTCTCAACTTGGACCCTTTGTGTCGTAAATTGATACAGGCATGATGTTAAGGTTAATTAAATCTTTTTCTTTTGTTTCAGTGCAATCTGAGATGTGCTACCATTCCGCGTGTTACCTCAATTTACTCAAATTTTGATTATTTTACATTTATTTGTATAGAATAAGTAGTCCGCTCAAAATAGACAAGCAAAAGCATTAACTCGCATAGTCCATTTTGACCGGATTATTACTATTATTTGTATAGAATTACTTTGATTATAGAGAATATAGAACCGATCATGTTGATTTGACGAATAGGAAGTTAATAAATCAAACAATTAGTGTTTTTATAATGATTTATTGTGTAAATATAAGAATATAGTGATTATACCAATTATGCACTTTTTCGTTTCTTTTTATTTCTTGCCTGTAGTTGTGGGCAGTCGCTCTGCTTGTGCCCTTTCTCTCTGCAGTTGAAGCAAGACTGTAATGAAAAATACAAAACTATTATTAAAGTACTGCAATTATTTTTTTAAGTCTACAGTTTTACTGTTACTTCCACAGGACTATCATGTGAGTACTTAGGAGATTATCGTGAGTCAGAAAATTAACAGATCAGCAATATGTGTCTGGCCGAAACCGAAGGTTAAATAACTGGAAGAAATTCAGTTCAAGATTGGCAACCTTTTTTATTAACCGACTTCGCAAAAAGGAGAAGGTTATCAATTCGACTGTATTTTTTTTTAATGTTTGTTACCTCAGAACTTTTTATTGGGTGAACCGATTTTGATGATTCTTTTTTATTTGAAAGCTGGTGCTTGTCATGTGGTTCCATTTAATTTTCATCAAGATCTGATGAAGAACTTTGGAGAAATATATCGGAACAATTCAATAAATTACGGCAAATCACTCGGGATCGATGCAATCGCAGGTCTGTTTATTGTTTACACCATTTCATAACATAACATCACACTGGTACGCTCTAAAGGGGTAGACAGGTGTGAACAGTTCACCCTGGTATACTCTAATTGCACTGGCTTTGTTTAAGTTTCATGATAATGGGTTAATCTATTCTGGTTTCACTTTGGGCACTATAACCTAACCTAACCTATAGAACTGGTCCATTATGTATCACAACTAATCAAATCTTTATTTTTTGTAAAGTTAAAAATTCGATGTCATTGTTGGATTTATGCAATGCAGTTGGTCAGCTGAAAAGCACCACAACAAAATCAAAAAAAAAATACAACCGACTTCCAAACAAAAACACTACAAAGTGAAAAATAACTTCAATTTCGGAAGTCGGTGTCAAAAAACAAAGAAACGAAAACAGGAACACCGTGTGGTGCTTTTCAGCTGACCAACTGCATTGCATAAATCCAACAATGACATCGAATTTTTAACTTTATAAAGAATAAAGATTTGATTAGTTTGTTCGAATGGATAAAATCAAAAACGACTTTGGTATCTCTTACCTGGCTCTCAACAACAACACCGCACACATGATTCCGTTGCTGACAGCACCTCTTACACTCCTTGCAGTGGAAGAACGTGGGCTTCACGCACCGCTTACAGATATCACAGTGCTTGTACGTCATACCATTCTTACTGGTACACTCCCCGCACTTATGACAGTGGTTGTTAGACGTTGACACGTAGAATTTACACTTGTTACACATCTTGTAGTTACTGTCGTTGGACAGGTCAATGGTACGGAGTGGCAAATTGGTAAAGAAACGGATTGGTGACGCGAATTTTCTGCCGTCTTTCGTCTTGTTTAGGAATTTTTTGTGGTTTGTGTATTCAATCTGGAAAAACATATTTTTAAGGTTAAATTAAATGTTTATGGTACCTATTAAATTCTTAGCCAAAGCAGCCACATGTAAGTCTCTGAGGTATTATCATCAGCCTTTTAACGTTCCCACTGCTGGGACACAGGTTTCCCCTCTGTGAGAGACGGAATGGGCCATAAACCACCACGCGGACCCAGTGTGGGTTGGTAGATGTCACATGTCTTTTTGCTTCTAAGAAATGCTGGTTTCCTCACTGTATTTTCTTCACCGTTTTTATAGCAGTGGTGACGAAATAATTAAACAAAGTAATGCTCCTGCCTGGGTTCAAGCCACGACCTACGACACATAAGTCGGGGCCATTACCATTTGGCTTCCACTGCTCTTCTGTCGGAGGTATTGTCCCAATAGACATGAAGCGTCTGGTCTCTAGACCGTCACATAGGATCACCCTTCTTTGCGTCGCGCAGTCGGGTAAAACAACGTTCACGCTTTGTTCCCTTAGCTTGACTGACAACTGACTTCTTTCTGAAGAAACTTAACTACGCAACTTACAATTATTTCCTACACATACCTGATAGTCATGCATCTTGATTTCTGGCGCATTGTTAGAAATATAGGGCTCCGAGAAGTATGGGAAGGCCCACAGGACCGGTAGGAGGCCTTCATCGGGCTTGTCACAGATCTTCCTGTAGGAGTCTGTCAGCTCCTTTATTGTTTGGATCAGAGGCTCCACGCGACCGCCGAATGGAGGGTCCATTACTATGCAGATGCCGCCCTCTCTGAAATTATCAAAAGTACCTTTAGGTATCGGTTTGTTTTTTATCATGTTGTGTAAAGATTCAAGTTACATTTCATCCCGTCTTAATAATTGAGGCTTAGAATGTAAATGAAGCCAAAGGAGTAGTGAGGTGTGATTTTATGTATATATGTTTTTAAAGTCTCCGCCAGTTATAAAAAAAAAATAAAGTTAAGTTATTGATCCGACTTTAATTACCAAAAAGTATAAATTTAGGGAAATATTTTAATAATTTTGGACGCGTCAAAAATTAAACGGCAGACAAATGATGCGGTCGGCTACTGTTAATTAATACGAGCAATCACAACAGTTAAACTTCACTTGAAAATAATTAGTCAAATTAATTTTCCTTTCAGAAACCTGGGGAAAATATTCAAAAGTACAAGGCTTGGCCTATAAAGTCCTCATGAACTAAAACCTCTTAACACTTACCGGGACTGCTTGAAGAATTTCTTTAGCACCTTCTCATCTTCGTTCCCATTAAACATGTAGTTATTGAACATGTTGTACCAGATGAACTTGTTGGGAGCATTGAAGTTCTGATGACGCTTGTCATAGTCCAGTAAGATGGAGTTGAAGTCATCTCGAGTTTGGGCCTCCTCGTGGATGGAGGGGGTGCCGATGCAAAGGATGTTGCTATAATAGGAATGTTAGTGTTAAAGTGATATGGTATGAAATTGAGCAATCTTTCAAAGAATCTGCCATTTTTAACTGACTTCCCAAAAAGGAGGTGGTTCTCTTATTCTATTCTTTATTGAACACAAAACATACATATACGTAAAAAGTAGGACAGCGTCTTTACCCTGCCCGCTAACGGTCGTATCTCACAAACTGTCGTATCTGCACTGACATTACCTACGTGTTCATATCATTGTAACGCACAAGTTCTCTTTAATCGTCGTTGTTGTATCGTTTACCATTACGGAGATAATCGCGTTCTTGTTTTGCGTATGTGCAGAAGGAGGGAAAAAATGTTCTTACTACCTGCCGTATGAACATATCGCCGTTTATGCCGTTTGACCTGGTTTCCTATGATATCCTCTGGGATAAACTTAACCATACATCCCTGCCAAACGAATGTATACAAATTCTCAAGTATTGGTACGGGAACCAGGTCAACGTAGTTCGATGGTCGGGGACGCTGTCTGAGCCATACAGGTTGGAGTGCGGGGTGAGACAAGAGGGGTTAACCTCGCCAACGCTCTTCAATCTGTATGTTAACGCACTCATTGAGAGGCTGAGCAGCACGCATGTCGGATGTCATGTTGGTGGAGTTTGTGTGAACAACATTAGCTATGCGGATGACATGGTGCTGCCGAGCGCCTCGGTCTGTGGCCTGTCTAAGCTGATCGGCATTTGTGAGGAATATGCTCTCAGTCATGGCCTGCTCTACTATACCAAGAAAAGTGAGTGTATGATATTCAGGGCCAGGGGTAAATGTCCTGATAGTGTCCCTAGCATCAAATTAAATAATGTACCGCTAAAGAGGGTTGACACTTTTAAATACCTTGGGCATCTGGTAACCTCTGATCTGAAAGACGAATCAGACATAGAGCGGGAACGTAGGGCGTTGTCTGTTAGAGCGAACATGATAGCCCGCAGGTTTGCACGATGCTCGAAGGAAGTAAAAAACACTCTTTTTAGAGCGTATTGCACTTGTTTTTATTCGAGCGCCCTGTGGGCTAACTATACTCAAAAACAGTACAGCGCCCTACGCGTCCAATTCAACAATGCATACAGGATGTTGTTGGGGCTGCCTCGGTACTGTAGTGCATCGGGGATGTTCGCCGAGTCGCGCATTGACTGCTTCTATGCGACGATGCGAAAGCGGTGCACATCCCTTGTGCGCAGGGTGCGGGCCAGCTCCAACACCATCTTGAGGATGTTGGCTGAGAGGTTCGACTGTTACTACATTAACCATTGTTGTATGCTTAATGTAGTCACAGTTGTAACTTAGAAATTACGGTCGGACTAATTGATTATTGTTCATTGATTTTTATTTGCTTTTTTTATGACTTTTGTATATAAAGTATAAATTATGATCTTTATGTGGATTGAAATAAAATGATTATTATTATTATAGGGCACTTACTTAGACTTTTTGTCTGCAATGTTTACACATTATTTTCATTTACGTCGCTTAGAGCAAAGCTTCTTTCGAATAAGAAGCTTATTGCTATAGGATTAAGTCACATTTTGTACCGAGCCAGCTGCCACCAATTTTTAGACCAGTACGAAAAAAACCATACGAAGTCGAATGTTCTTACATACTCCGATTTGCTTGATTTAAAAAAAATATCTGCCAGTCTTAGGATGCTATTTGTTCGTAAAGACGATGAGGGCCGATGCTTGAACTGGACAGAAATGATGGAATTTTCTGTAAAGAAGGCTGAACCTCAAAAGATTTTTTTTAAGAGTAGCCACAGAGAAATGATTCCAAGCTCCCTTTCTCTTAGGAGGCAGGTCACTCCTTTCTTGAAAGAGGAATTAGGACTTCTCGACCTACCACCACCCAAAATTGCGATGGAAAAATATAGTAACTTGTTGTCACTAAGATGTTGTTGTTGTCACCCCAGTCATTAAGATGGAGCATGTGGCATTTTATAATCACTTTCTCATAAATTGAGATACCTTTTTTTATACCTTTTTGACTAATTTACCTTTGATTTTACAACATAGTTGTCTTTATAATTTAGCTCATTCATTAATATTAAGATGTTGTATTCCTATAACACAATTATTAACCAGATCTGTAGTTTCTATGTTCTATAAATAAGACTGATTGACTGTAGGTACGCTTAAACCTTAGGTAAAATATGTCCAATTAAAGATTAATATTGTTTACAAAGACTGTGATTGTAATTTAGAATTATTTTAAAGAAGATTAAGGCTCAATAAGATTGATCTTATTACTTCTCTCTTCTACGATCATTTAAATGGCCAAAAATTTTACTAAACAAAATTTTTGTAACTTTTGAAACATAAGTTATACGAAACTGCTTACGAAAGAACATTTCGCACGCTTAATAAGAAACTGACCGATTACGGTTTAGGTCCAAAAAAACAAAATTTCTTCTAAATATCATTTGTCCATCAATAATCAGTTCAACAACTATTCCTACAATACAATATTTAATTATTATTATGCTATTTCACTAATTTATAAGCCATTATGTAAGACAAGTCATGATTGCCAAAAAGTTTTATGCGATTTCCCAAAAAACAGTTTTTTTAGTTAGGTCAGTATATTATTAAGCGTGCGATTTGTATTACTTTAAATAAATATCTAAGAAATATGTAGTTTTATTTGGATTTTTATACCAAAAAGTCACATCGTAACAGACACAAGTTGTAAAACAAAGTTCTCACAGAGTGACTTATCTGCTTCAAAGGAGTATAAATAGATACCTAAGGGAATTTGGGCTATTACTAAATTAAAGAGTAAGCCACAAGCAATATAAAGAAGTTATTAGTTCATTAATAAAGCAACAACTGCCACAACTACAGTAACATGATTAACCTCCCAACTGAAAAACCCTTTCCTGGAAAAACAGCAAATGCTGGTTACAACAGTTAGCAGGGAGGGTGACGATGTACAAAGGCAAGGAAAGTTCTCAATTCGGATGTTTCTATTTTTTTTTTACTTTTACTACGGTTTACTGTCAGCTTGTAGCATCCCACTGGGCAGAGGCTCTTTTCATTATTTGCAGCCCTTCAAAACAGGGTTAATGTGAACCACTAGTTACCGTTTAGCTCATCCTTAACAACAAAATTGGGATTTACCTGATATTATTATTCTTGAGTATCCCAAATACAGTGCCAACAGAATTCTTTGTGAACATGTACTGTGCCTCAACCGAATCATTCTCCAGCATCGGGAGCCACCTAGTGGGGCGGGTTAGCTGCTCATCTGTTAAAGGAGTGATAATCCTGTGCTCCTTAGCATGCTTCTTAGAGGGCTTTGAGACCAAGTAGAGCTCCTCGCAAGTATTGCAGAATGCTCTGTCAACATAGTGACTGGATTTTACCTAGAAGAAAACAACTTTGATTTTATTAAAGCTAGAAATATGTTTTTTATTTGATTTATATTAATTTAGACTTAAAAGAAATAATACTATGAAATATTTATTCATAAATTGGCTTACTGTTTAGTGAATTGAGATTTTGCCAATAAACATATCTAATATTTCATCTACTTAAGGTTTATTTATTTATTTAAGGATCACCAACAAGTAACATAACAAAACCTTACAGAAAATAATATATAAATTGAAAAACATTATCATAATATGCACACTCAATTATAGATAACCACAGCTTACACATTATTTAGTAACATTGTTTACTTTATGTTGAACAGTTAAATGTATTTAAAACTAACCTCACTAAAGTTACTCCATGCTGCTGCTTTATCAATCTTTGGAATCAAATTGTAGTACTTTTCGTTGCGTTTCCTTACATTTTCCTTTTGCCAATCTTCTTCATCGATGTGAACTGTACATTCCTTATTCCTACACGAGGCGCAAGCGAAATATCGGCCTTTTTCAGTAGAAAATAACAACGTAGGCCCATGCAAACACAATGGATGTGAAGTTACATCTTCTATGACCACTTCTACGGGTAAAGATTTCTGGGTATTGGTATCATTTGACTCCAGCTTACGTTTCCTAGGCATTTTGGCGAATTTCAGTTATTTTATTATTCAAAAATAAGCAATACAGTGATCAGTGTGCGAACAACCCACGTGAAACTGACAAGTGACAAGAAAAGAAAGAAAGCACCTTTATTTTTTTTATTTTTTTTATATATTTGTTCCTAACGGAACAGGCTAAGGTCTGAGACCATGCTGCCTAGTCATCAGTATTTTTCTCTTCTTGAATTCTTTAGTATGCATTAGAATGCGGATGTAACAGATTCTAATGCTTTTTTGGAGTATTTGGCAGCAAATTGTATCGAATCAGCCTTCCCAGTAAGCTTTGCAGAGGTAGTCAATACTACAATAAAATTCTCCGCTCCACTATCCCGAGATCGCTTCTGTCAATAATTTCACATATTGTCCAGTTGCATAGACAGTTGAGACACAAAACTACACCAATTTTATATCATAATATCCACTAGGAATCAATTTGCAAATAATATTAACAGCCGCTGAACTACACTCGAAAAAATCCCGCCAAAAACTCGCACCTTTATTTTCACGTCACATTGACAATCAAATATTCAAGGTTGCAAGTACATATTTTTTAATAACCCTATATATTTTCGACGATAAGTGTGCCGACGACTCATAAATTTTCACAACTGGAATAACTCTTTACATGCAGAGCCGCAATAGTGATCTTATAAGCTACTTGTGGCTATTGGTTTGTTATTTTAGCGGTCGTCATGTTAATATGTATTAGAAATATTTTTATCAAAATGGCTTTATGAAACCGTGAAACGTTATTGTAGTATCTCCTGGTAACACTAACAATGGATTTGACAGTAGAGTTGTATTTGAAAAGTTATGCAATTAATTGCGGTAGTTTACGGTTTATTATTAACTCAAGTATTTCAAGTATTCAAGGAAAAGTTTGCAGCCTGATTTTACACTGCTGGCAATTTTGTTCTCACCTCAGACCGGCAAGCAGCCACTAGGGCAGCGTTCTATTGTCTTCTGACATTTTTCGAATAATTTTCTGGAATTTAGGTGACAAATATAAAGAAAACTAGTAAAAATGAATGGATTAGGAAAAACTGCCCAGCGGGTACTACAAAATTGTGTTAAAACCTCAACATTAACGGGTGCTTTGGTGACTCGCGCACAGGCTCCCGTGAAACGTGATTTCACTAGGGGAATATGGCACATGAGCTGTTCGAAAAGGCTGGATGGAAGTGCAACGACGTCGACCCTCCTTCACAATCACTCCAACACATGCGGCTGTGGCTGCGGTCTGAAGGCGTTGCACACAAAAGGTAATTAATCCAATTTCGTTAGGACAATTTTGAGGTTATGTGGTTGCACCACACGCATAGATCACGCTGGAAATGGGTTGCTTGCTCACATTACCATGCTTATTTTGCCGTCTTACCGCCGTTACACATTTAGACATAACTTTAATCCAATGTGCTATCGTTTCTCCAGATACGGAAGTTGACTGTGCAAATCCTCAACTCAAACCTAAGCCCCTTGGTGAGTCCTTTCCACTTTCCCTTCCTATGCTACAATCTCGTCGAGATAAGGTTAGTGTCCTTGGCTTTTTGTCCACATGCTCCAATTCGGTTCGTTTAAGTTATCCATAATTTAACATATTTTCTTATTTTAACATCCTTAGAGGACTAGTGTGTAAGATTTTGATTAGGAATTATTGTTAGTTCATCACCTTATCCCACTGTATTTTAGGATAGTACATCACATCCTTCTCATTTTTAGTATAGTTCTCGCCAAACTTCTTGGATGCCCTGAAGTTGGCTTTCCAATGCGCAAGGCACGGTTCGGTGCTGTTTTTGTATGAGATTTACTACTGTGCAGGTATTGAAGCCATCATCAGGTCTTCCAAGAAGTTTGGTGAGAATTATAACAGTAGTTGTACTGCCTACGCCCTGCACTATTGACACACTGTGCCGTCCAATCAGGAGAGGCGCAGCGCCAGTTGCAGGGGACAGTAACACCATGCTCACATCCAGTAACATTGACCTGTGTCTTGTTTCTGCATAAAAACATGGGACATTTATTAATAGCATTTGATTTTATTGAATTAGTTTTATACTTCAATGAACAAATCAATAAAAAAAAAACAATGTCACATTACTACTTTCTAAGTTGGAAGATACTATCTTATGGTTGATTATCTACCATTCCACATGTTAGTTTCATTGCAAGTAGTAAAAATAAAAAGAGTTTATCTTATACTCTGATTTTTAATTTCGTAGACTAAACTGACATTTGGGCGTTGTCACTTTATTTTTCCATAAAAATAGTGTTGTATCCTGATCATCCTGAATATTTATCATTGGCAGCTTCCACTCTACAAAATTAAAAATCACAGTATCACACTAATATTATAAAGGCGAAAGTTTGTGATTGTGTGTGTGTTTGTATGTTTGTTACTTCTTCACTCTCAAACGGCTGGACAGATCTGGATGAAATTTGGCACAGAGATAGATTATAGTCAGGAATAGCACATAGGATACTTTTATCCCGGGAATATGTTCCCTCGGGATAATCTTTGACTTTCACGTGGGCGAAGCCTCTGTCAAAAGCTAGTATTATATAATTTTTTTTCTCACTTTGTAAACTTATGAAAATGTTGCATCAGAGGTGATGCAATACAGAGATTTTATTGCTTATCTCTCACAGACACAAACACTAAGATCAAACACATTCGAAAATTATTATCATTATAATTTAAAATTCCTATTAATTTATTTCATTCTTAAAAATACTTGTTAATCACAAACATACTAAGGCCCCCTTGCGTTGCCAAGGATTATCATTTATCTTATTAATTACGAGTTAGAAGATAACACGGGCCCATTATGTATGACACATTTTAACTGAACCACATGTCAGCAACGACAGTGACAACTCGTGAGTTAAGTTTTTGGGGCAAATGGGCCAAATGAATCAGAGTTTGTACTGTATTAAATTGTCATACAATTGGCAGTATTTCGAATTCTATTGCAGAATACAAAACTATCTAGAGAAAATTGGTACTAGTACGTTAAAAGTTAGATGTGGCCAAAATTGTATCCTAGTTAACAAACCTTCCTAACATACAAATATTTCACACTTAACATTCACTGTATAATGTTTCTAGGAGAGAGAGAACTGGTCGAGTTCCTGACTGAGGAGATCGTAGCTGAACGTAAAGCACAGAAGATGAAGGTGCTGCCAACGGAATTTGATGGCTTTGTTGTAGCTGGAGATGGTGCTGAAGTGGTGCTCACCAAGAAACTCAAAGAGGAACTGTAAGTACAGGGCGAGGATCCTTAGACCTTAATTCTGAAATACTTTTTGTAATCAGCATCAAGTTCAGGACACAGATATCTTGGTGGCCACTGTACTAGCCAACTATATCCATACAATTCAAAAGTATGGTGCACTACGGCATAAATGACAGAAGTAGTGCACTCTGCACACTTTCATCAACATGATTTTAAGTACTACTATCCTGTAGACGATCGGCGCGGCAATCCGTGCTGTGGCATCAAGCCTTATTATTTTCTGTTAAGGTTCAATTTTTCCGCAAGTCTGGCTTACTTTCTTTATTCTATCCCCTCACAATTGCCACGCTCGGTGTCGCCACTCTATGGTACACTCGGGTGCCAAGTGAGGGGTACAGAGAAGCAGTCAAGTAGAATTCCACTGAGCCACATGCCAGTGAGTATGGAACAGTACTGCGACAATCCATTTAACCACCCGTCACCACTGATGCTGCTAGTAACATGGGTCTAACTAACCTAAAAATTTGAAAGACGAACTATTTGGAGCTACAAAATTCTTGCTAGTGCATACCACCCATAGTGATACTCAATCATATTTCCCTATACATATATATTAAGGATCTGATTTAAACATGATCTCACAAAAAAGCAGCCCATTTCATAAAAACACAGTCACTTACAAACTTTGCAGATATGCTTAAATTACACATTGTGTATCACACAACCACAGTGTTGAACATTATTGTAAGTAAAGACTAATCTTAAGTATTCTCAAGGCATTTTTCTCATACACTCACATATTACATTTCCACTTCAGCATCAAAATCACCTTCAATGTGAACCACACGGTGGATTCCGAGGACCTCGAAGGCGAGGTACAGCCCGAGAAGCAGGAGTTCGCGGAGATGAGGTCACGGCCCCAGTTCGAGGTGGACATCGTACGCGGAGACACCACCCTCGGCTTCACTTGTTCCTATCTGCAGGAGCCCCCAGCAGCCGCCGGGAGTGCTGATGAGTACAGTATGTATAGCCTCATATGATTATTTTAATTGCTTATTCTCTTCCAAAAGCATGTTGTCGTCATTGCGCAGACAAAAAACTGGAAGAAAAACCTACGGAATGAATAAGAGACAAAAAAACCTTGTCAATGAAAATTATAAATTATATGACTTCTGCCTACTATTAATATAAGTTGAATAAACAATTAAAACAAAAGGAAGGAACACGCCTATGGTTTATTAAAAGTCAGAATTTTTAATATTTGTTCTCCATATAGAAAAATGCTAACTAGTTCAGAGACTTTTATGAATAAGACCTTAACTGCACTGAGGAGTGAGATGACTTATCAAATTTTTCTTATTGAATAATTAATTTTATGTCATTAAAATTTTCATTCAATATCAAATAGATTCTAAATATAAAACTAAGGCAACTCTTGTATTTCGATTCCAATAATAGATTTGCTTTACAAAACACGTAGGAGATATTACGCTTTATTTATTTCTCCTGTAGTTTAGTTTAGTTTCGACGGGCTGTTTCCGCAACTCCACGACCAAGCGCGTATTTTGCGTACGGATTATACGTATTTTCCTGTAGCTTATAACATCCCCTCACAATTGCCACGCTCGGCGTCGCCACTCTATGGTACACTCGGGTGCCAAGTGAGGGGTACAGAGACGCAGTCAAGTGGAGTACCACTGAGCCACAAGCCAGTGAGTATGGAACAGTACTGCTACAAATACAACACTGAAATGATGCATAGATTGTGTAATATGGATGAACTAGCTACCACCCGCGTGGAATAAGTGCATCTATCTTTATGAATCATAACCTATGTGTTATTCTGATGTATAAGCTATTTTACTGTAAAGTTTCATCACAATCCGATCAGTAGTTTTTGCGTTCAAGAGTAACAAACATCCATCCCTCCATTTTCACAAGTTTTCGTGTTCATGTAATAGAGACAAATAAAAAGTCTCGCCTCATTCCGATTGCTGGGATCGAATCCCAAAAAATCGGAATGAAAATGTCCTGTGTATTTTATGTGTAATTAATTCTGTGTTATTTTGTCAACAGATGATGTGTTTGGAATTGATGAGGTGACTATCTACAAGGGCGAGTGGAACGACAAGGTGTATGCTGTTGCTGGCGACGTGCTTGATGGGGTATGTTTATAACCAAACTACATAATATTGTTAACAAGAATTAGTCATTGGCTTTGTATGTATGTATATCGGGCTAATCGTCAACTTTACGTCCAAGCGCGTGTTTTGTGTACGGCATAATTCAGCTTTGCTTGAAAATCATAAAACAAATTGTTTCCTATGTTCTTATCCTGGCGATGTGGCAAATGCCATCAAAATCCGTTTAAACGATACTTAACCAGCTTGTTTGATAAAAAACATCTAATTCCACATTTTATAAACAGCGACCACAAAGCTCCTAGACGCCTAATAACAGGCGAGCGATGTATGCCAACACATATGACTAAAAGATCATATAAAGGTAATACAGGTCGCCACTCAACAATTTCGAATTAGTAGCGACCACTTATGTGAGCCGTAAACATTTCCGCGTCGGTCAATAAAAAAATTATTCAATAAATATTATAATGGCCTCTTGTACAATACGTTGGTACGATAACAACAGCCAGACTTCGACTTTCCGGAAAAATGCCATAACATTTCATTGATAAGTTAATAGTTACATAAACGTAATTAGATTTATTTTCTGATACTATAAAAAAAAAACAAAATAGTTAATTTAAAATAAACCTTAGAGGTACTTTTGAATTGTCAAACAAAACAAAAAAAAAATTGACTCTAGTTGCAAATTCATAAGCGTCAGTAGATCTCAATGGAGAAGAATTTGCAAGAAACTCCTCGGACACTTTCTATCTATTATCTATCAGAATTCATATTATACTGGTCAAGTTTGTAGGTGAAAACGCCCACCGAATGTTTGCGTCTCTTTCTTTTTAAAGTATTTTTTTTAGTTTTAACATTTTATGTTATTATTATAATGTTAAAAGCCGTATAATTAATAATAAAAAAGGTAATAGTAATAAAAAAAAAATAAGTACAAATACTATTTATAAAAATATTGATACCTTCCTGGTTTTATTTAAACCTGTCCCACCCTTAATGAGGCTTATGGCCTCGGTAAGGGACCAATCAGAGCGCAGTCATCCCGTGCCTCATACCTCAGCTAGTTGACAGAATTGTTTTGATGTATTAGATCAAGCATTAGGCGTCTAGTGGCTATGTGGTCGATGTTATAATATTATTTCTATAGGAAACCAGTCACCCTTGTCATTCATTGCCGCACACATGCCTGCTGTCTGGCCGTTGGACACGTTTTTTTGTGTTTCTCATATCCAAATCTTATCTTTCTCTTTCTGATAATAAATTACCCTAGTGCAAACTAGTTTTATGGCAAAAAAGTGACCGTTGCTTATTTGCACTTATCTCTTGTGCAAATAAGAAATAAACCAACATACATTTTCTCATAATTTTTTGTCGATATAAATCGTGCTTCTATTCTTACATGATAGCCAACGTATGTTACAAGCATTAATTAGCATCACTATTCCATTCATACGATAGTGCAAATTCACCATGACATTCTATGTTACCATAGCTTTGTGGTTTCTAACACCTACTTGTGATCCAATGGTCGCAGGTTCGATCCTGGGTCGCCCCATTTCTATGCCACACTTGATACTATTAAACAAGTAGTTGTCAGGTGCCAAAATAGGGGTATATTGACGCATTGAAATGAAGTCGATCTTGCAATATGTGTGCAGGATATTCATTGAAATGCTACATTTTTGTAATTACGGAAATGTGAATAAAATAAAGCAGTTTTTCGGTAGTAAATTGTGTCTTAACTTAATTGAAGCACTTTTTGTGGAATGCTTTGCTTTTTTTGTGTTTCATTTTAATTTTATTAACTTTTTGTGTATATTTTTTTATTTTAGTTTAGTACTTTACTTTCTATTATAATTTCGAGCTTATTTTACCACCACACTTTGGTTGTATTTATTTTTTTGCTGATACTTGAGTGTTAATCGTATTACCCAATTTAATCTAGTAAATATTATGTAGTTTGAATCCAGATATGGCGTATTTCAACGTTTTTTATTTTTTCGGTTTCACTTTATCCTATACTTGCTGACCCCCGCGGCTTCGCTCCCGTCAACTGGATATCTATGTACCTACCACTACCTACCAACCCTACCTACCAACCTACATACCCTGCCTACCCTACCCTAAAAACAAAAAAAACTCTTCGGCTTTAAAATATTAGTATAGATGTTGATAAACCTCCTTCGCAAATGAACAAATTTGATAACCATAAAAAAGGTTATAGTGAGTGAATCTTAAAAGATAGATAAATGCTGTCGCGGACTTTTTTTTAGAAATTTTAAAGAGGAACAATTCCATCATACATGATATTTGCGTAACTTCAACCGTTTACGCGGCGCACGAAACGGAATTTTAAACGAAATTTTTTCCCATTTTTGCAACATTTTTAATTTATGCTCCATTCCTATTAGTCGCAGCGTGATGTTATATAGCCTATAACCGTCCTAGATAAATGGACTATCCAACATAAAAAGAATTCTTCAATTCAAAGCAGTAGTTAGTGTTAGTAGTTCCTGAGATTAGCGCGTTCAAACAAACAAACAAACCCTTCAGCTTTATAATATTAGTATAGATATGCATCAAACCATGTTATATGCCACCAATTTAACCATATTTCTCTCGCCTTTCAGTACCTATACGACCTGCTGATGAATCTGCTCGAGGAGAAGGGCATCAGCAACGAGTTCGTCAACAAACTGTCAGACTTCAGCACCGGCTATGAGCACCATGCCTACATCAGCCTGCTCGAGTCCGTCTCACGCTTCACCATCGGCAAATAGTCGCGTATACAGCCTCCTTTTACAATCACAAGAACAAGTGTCAAATACTTTACAAGCTCGTTGGAAATCCGACTATTATACATCGAATTTTGTAGTCGCACATCTATGAGGGACTATAATTCCTATCACTCGTACATTAACTCGATTAACTCGATGTTGTAAAGTCGAAAATGCACTGGCAAAGCCGCTTGCTTACGTCCGTTTAACTTCGCTATTAGCCACGTGATTCGGTAGGCTCTAGGCGCAAAACAAGCCGTCTGCCTGTTACCGTGTTTACGGCCTTAAGTCGGGTACAGATTTGGAAGCTAAACTTTATTTTACCATTTATCGAGACTGTCTCGAAAAACTCTTCGAGTATTTTTATTTTTTGTTATGAACTAGCTGACCCGGCGAACTTCGTTCCGCCTAAGGAATTTCTAAAATAAAAGACTTTTTCTAAAATAAACGAAGCCTAAGTTACTCCTTATTACATCAGCTACCTGCCAATAAAAGTCCCGTTAAAATCGGTCCAGCTATTTCAGAGATTAGCCGGAACAAACAGACAGACAGATAGACAAAAATTTTAAAAAATGTTATTTTGGTGTATGTACCGTATACACATGTAGTAAAAAACGGTTATTTCAATATTACAAACAGACACTCCAATTTTATTTATATGTATGTATAGATAACTATACACAGAGGCAATATCGTAACGAACAATAATATTCCGAGGTGCAATTAGAGCAAGTTTGAAACTTGTATCAATAATATTATGTTTTTCTACTAAAGAATCAACTTTATTTCAAACCGGGATTTGCCTTTGACAAATTATATACAAAGAGCTCCCTCGTTTCTATTGATGAAAACCGCATGAAAATCCGTTCAGTAGTTTTTGAGTTTATCGCGAACAGACGCGGTGGCGTATATAAATGTGTGATAGTCGGATTGATCAAATGGCTTGTTAGTCCTGAGTGTAAGTAATTTTGTGAACTTTGAGTTGAATTATAGAAATTTTCTTCTTAAGGAATTTCGAAGCAATAACTTAGTGTACTCAAAGGGAATAAAGTTTCTTACAACTGGTAAATATTGCCAGAATCTAACGATTTTAACTTTCTATCGTGCAACTTTCATATTTTAAATGAAATACATGTTCTTACATTTAAAATATGATGTTAGCAAGGAGTGAAGCATTTATGCTGTAGACAGCTTTAAAATAGTTTAGTTGTGTCATGGTGATGTTTTGTTTAATGTTAGTTATATATTAGTTATCTCAAATAAATTGTTCAAATTTATTTATGTTGTTTTCTCTGATTCCCCTTTATAGGACGGCTCATACGAAGTGGTCAGTAAACTGAACAGTCACTTTAAGGTTGATATTGTTAACCTTATGATCATTTACGATCCGCGTAAGAGCAAACTGGCCAGCATTTAAGTTAGCCGCTCGAGGGGTAAAAGTACCACGTGCATCTGGACTGAGGGCCCATTTTTCAAATCCTTGCGTAACGAAATAAGACTTAAAGGGAAATTAGTTAAAAATAGTAAAAACTTAAAGCAATGGGCCTAAAATTTCTTAAACGTAAATTAAAACTGTTATGATTAAATTACTTGGGCCCTCAATCCAGACGCTTGCATAAACTAGCATACCCTAAATCTCAGAAAGTACTATCTCTGGGTTAATCATTTTAACTTAGGAATTTAGTTAAGAATTTCTTAAATATTTTAAGAAATTCCCAAATCTGTAGAATATGACATTACAGATTTATGGCGATATATCTATGGCCCTCAATCCTTTAATGTCTTTACCGAGGAATCTGCAAAACATGAATTTATCTGAAGAAATACATGAATAGGACTGTAATATACTTTGCTTAGATACCTCTGTGAATTAGTTAAAAAGAAATAATGACACAAAAGTGAATTGTTAAAAAGTAAATGAGAATCGAATTTCACTTAAACGTCTGAACTGAGAGCCCAATATTTTCGGCTTTATTGACTAGGCTCAACCTCATAGATTAAGTCAAATTAAACTAAGTTTTTTTACTATTTTTTAACTAAAATGTCACATATCGTCCGTTCTTCTAAATGCAATACATTAAGAGAAAATTGATTTTTATTTTTTTATAGGAGAAAGTTTTGTAGGGTACACATGATTTTGTTACTTTTTTGGACTGATCAGTATATATCCTCATATATGCTATTTTTTAAGCGACTAAAGTAAATATTTATGGTTTGAACTGTCGGAAGCGACTGTGTTTTTTGTGGTGCAATATTTTGAAGGGAACACAGTGCAATTGTCAGGCAAAGCTATTATTGCATGGGTCCTTTTTGGACGAGGATAAAACAAATGAACGTCATTCTTGGTAATGTACCGTAACAAAGTAACTAATCGCATTATGTAATGGAGAATAATGTAAAAGTTTATTTTTTTTATTACGCTAGGCACGTATTTTGATGTACACGCACAATCTGTAACTATAACGATGGTAATACTCTTCCAAGTTTTATCATAAATTTACCACTGATCAATGAAAAATAACTTTCTTTTTCGAAGTCGGTGTCCATAACGAAAAATAGGTACTTACCAAAGACACCGACTTCGAAAAAGAAAGTTATTTTTCACTTTGTTGTGTTTTATTTGGAAGTCGGTAGTATTTTTTTGTAAAAAGTTTTTTTTTAGTTGTACCTACCTAATAGGCAAGTTATTTAGTAAGTTACCTTAACGCCAGAATAGATTAGCCGAATATCATGAAATTTGAACGTAAAGGGTGAAATGAGAGAATTGCGTACCCCTCAAAAGCGTACTGGCGTGATGTTATGTTATGAAATGGTATAAACAATAAACAGACATGCGATTGCAGCAATCCCGAGAGATTTCCCGTTAGTTATTGAAGAGTTCTGTTGTATATCTTGGAAGTTCTTCATTAAATCTTCACCAAATTAAAATGGCACCAATTTCGAAACATAGTCTTTCATATAAAAAAAGAATTTTCAAAATCAGTCCACAATTGACGGAGATATCGGTGAATATACATAAAAAAAAAACATACATGAAGTCGAACATAGAACTTCCTCCTTTTTGGTAAGTCGGTTAAAAAGATAGATTGATCTTTGCGACAGCTGTCAGTATCAATTCAGTAACAATAGCGCTTGTGACAGGCTAACAATAACGTATACGTCAGATTGACATACGTCGCAGACATCAAGCTATCTTTTATGAAGTATAAGTTACTTTTAGGAGTCTTATATAGTCTAGTCCCAATTGCCAAGAAATTGGAGTTTACGCGCAGCCGTAAACTCCAATTTCTTGTCTCTTCTATTAATATGCACTTACTACCGCTAGATGCTACTTACATGGCTCCTCACTCTTCTCCTTCTCTATAAGATCTCATTCTAATTTCCGACCCTAACTAAGTAGGCACACATGGACAGCTACCTTCTCCTTTTTCCTACCATGACCTCATTTATCTTTCCTACAATATTCGACCTCCTAAACGCAAGGCCAAATTTCTTTCTCTTCGTTCTTTTAAAAACATTGATTTGGAGCGTTTGAGAGCTGATACGGGTGGTATTGACTGGTCTCCTGTATACGCCTGGGAGTATATGGACACTATGGTGTAAATATTCAGCAAGACAATGTTGGATTTATATGAGGCACACGCGCCCTTAAAAAAGGTGAGGGTCAAACACCTTCCTGCACCATGGCTATATCCAGCAATAAAAAACCAGATGGCTAAGCGAACAAAGCCAAGTGCCTGTACAGAAAGTGACTGACTAGGGAAAACTGGGACCTTTATAAAAGGATGCGAAATCGCTGCAGTCATCTGTGTAGGAATGCGAAAAGGCACCACATTCCAACTCAATTAAAAACTTCAACCCAACACAAGTATGGCAATTTTTAAAGACTGTTAGTATTGGTTAAGCCTCTAGCAAGAGTTCTTCTGATAAGAATGAGCCTTACTGCACACTTTTCTAAGGCCCCATTACCCTCGATGACCATGTTAAATCTTCCACTCTCAACGATCTCTTTAATCTTCCTTCGCCAGCAAATACTTCTTTCTCTTGCCACCAAATTACTGAACTAGACATTAAGAAATGTATCCTTTCCATATATATAACATAATAGTAACAAATTGTTTGTAATTAAATTGATGTTACGATATCAGACTATTTTTAGATTACATAATATAAGTGAAGTAAATAGTTTTCATACATTTATATCGATTGTGTTTTATTCATCGAAATGAATTTGATTGATTTGCGTATTGCAACGTCTGTGGTGCTGCATATACCTGTCCATAGAAACGATGACATATGATATGATTTTCCGTCCCAAAAAGTAACAAAATCATATCTACCCTACATAATTTTCTCCTACAAAAAATTAAAAATCAATTTTCTCTTAAAGTATTAGAATTAGAAGAACGGACGATATGTTACATTTTAGTTAAAAAATAGTAAAAAAAACTTAGTTTAATTTGACTTAATCTATGAGGTTGAGCCTAGACAATAAAGCCGAAAATATTGGGCTCTCAGTTCAGACGTTATAGTAAAATTTGATACCCATTTACTTTTTAACAATTCACTTTTGTGTCATTATTTCTTTTTAACTAATTCACAGAGGTATCTAAGGAAAGTATGTTACAGCCCTATTCATGTATTTCTTCAGATAAATTCATGTTTTGCAGATTCCTCGGTAAAGACATTAAAGGATTGAGGGCCCTTGATATATCGCCATAAATCTGTAATGTCATATTCTACAGATTTGGGAATTTCTAAAAATATTTAAGAAATTCTTAACTAAATTCCTAAGTTAAAATGATTAACCCAGAGATAGTACTTTCTGAGATTTAGGGTATGTCAGTTTATGCAAGCGTCTGGATTGAGGGCCCAAGTAATTTAATCATAACAGTTTTAATTCACGTTTAAGAAATTTTAGACCCATTGCTTTAAGTTTTTACTATTTTTAACTAATTTCCCTTTAAGTCTTATTTCGTTACGCAAGGATTTGAAAAATGGGCCCTCAGTCCAGATGCACATACTGTGGCCGTGTAGTAAGACTTCAGTCACACAGCTGTTTGTTGTTGAGTTTAACAGCTGTTCGTTTCGATGTTCCGGCGGCTCGCATTCCCGTTTCATGGTTTCGTTCACACACAGCCGTACCCTGTTTTGATTATTGTATTCACGACAACGTATCTCTCATCTCTTTCATAAACAGAGTGATTTGATTGAATCTTAGCTAATTTGCTCCCACTTAATTGCAAAAACGATTAAAATATTTATGCACTTCTAAAGCTAGTCGCACACATTCGATTTCCCTGAGCAGTCATTCATATTCTGAATCCTGAATGCACACATTTTATACAAACTGTTCTATGTAGCGCATACGTTGCTATAATTACCGAATGAAACAAGTGCAAGTCGGACCCGCGCACGAAGGGTTCCGTACCATTATCGCAAAAGAATCATACTTATTGTATGGGAGCCCCACTTAAATATTTATTGTATTCTGTTGTTAGTACTTATTTGTTGTTATAGCGGCAGCAGAAATACAACATCTGTGAAAATTTCAACCGCCTAGCGATCACGGTTCATGAGATACAGCCTGGTAACAGAGGGACCGCAGAGTCTTAGTAACAAGGTCCCGTCTTTACCCTTTAACCCCTAGGAACCCTAAAAATAACCTGACGTTTGTTTCGAAATTCAGTCGTAATCGCAATCGTAGAATTAGGTTACCCAGTAAACTGCACAACTGCAACATTATCTGGCAATGCCGTGTCAAACAAAAATGTACTCGATTTTAAAAGTCGTAAGATTTATAGTTAAAAGAATAAACGTGCCAACTATGAAGCCAACAAAGACACTGGATCTTTTTGTGACCCTTTCATTTAACTATACACTGGTAGAATAAGTTCTCAATACAAAAAACGTAACATGATAACATCTGCGTTATTCTGACAGAATTCCGAATCGGAGAATACGGAAAATGAACGTGTGCCCAGCCTAAATCACCGCGGCCAATCAGAAATAGTCTTAGTTTAGGCTTAAACATCGAGCTTACATTCAACCAATTGAAACGCTGCATACAACGTGAAGTTCGTGCGAAGGTTCGCAGTTTTCGCACGAACCTCTGACTAGTCGCCGTGACAGTGACATCTCGGCGATCAAAGCAAATTGAATCGAGTTTTCATTTATCTCGGCAAAATGGCTGACGCGTCTCCTTCGGCGATGCGCTCAAAAAGAGTGCCCGATAAACTGTACGAGATGTGCCTCACGAATTTAGTGAATTATTTGCAGAAAGCTAAGTGCGACAGGAAAGTGCTCGAAGGGATTCCGGACACCGTCCGAATGGATATTTATTACAAGGTGAGTTATGCCACACTTCGCGCTCGTCTTTCTCTTATCGATAAAAAATACAGTGTACAGTGCGAACACCGTTATTATTGTCAGATATAGCGACTGTTGGTGATAATATCGTTATCAGAGGTGCTGCGGATTGATAGCGGAAGGTGTTTAGTCGGGTCTGGGCAGTGACCGTGAACGTATAGCTGCATTATTCGCACTATAAATTATAGTCACTTTCACTGCTGCACCAGCGTCACACGATCGCTCTTTGTTACGAAACACGTAACTGTGCATCGCTAACGTGCATGGATATCAATCTGCTCACTATTGTGTTTCATACGACCCATTAAACTCCAATTTGTTGCTTTGTGTGGCAATAAAATGTTCGATTGCAAGCGAGTTCTCAAATAGGCACTTCCTTGCAGATAATGTCGGCTCAATACTTTAATCTGTAGGTCCAGACGTTAATAATGCGATTCGCTTGATCTATGTTAAGTTTGACCCCCAGTAGGCACTGATAGTGTGTCATCTATCATGAACAATAATATTTAGATCTCTATGTGCTCTGCTTTTTGTAACAATGAATAAAAAATAGCTGAAATCTGCTACTGGCCAGTTAATTCCTACATCATTTACATAATGATGTGTTGTGCACAGTCATATCTTAATAATAATGGTCTGGTCACCTGCTATAATGTTGTTGGCATTCAACAGGAAGATGTTTTGTTATTGTCACTTATTGGGTTTCTGACTTATGTTGCTAAAACCCATTTTACTGTTTACTCTATACTGGACTGTTGATCTTGACATATTTGATAATATGTTGTATAAAATCTGATAGAATTTGTAGTATGGTTTCCAACATTGGTTATCATTTTAGTTTCAAAACAATATTGATAAGTTAAAAAATAAACTAAATGTATTCAACCATTAGATGTGCAATAAGACAAACAAAAATATTTTGATCATAAAATGTCTAGAAGCACTAAAAAACACAATCATAATAATAAGTACATTTTTTGTTAAAAAATAACTCGCACTTCCTGCCCTACAGTGATACAGTTACAGGCTTGCTTTCATGTAAACAATTTTTTGCTTATAAAAGGCATGTTTTACCTAAAAGTAAAATGTTTATTGAAATACTAAGGGCTTCTCATAGTATTTGTTTACAATTGCCACCTTCAGCCGAAAGAAGTCCACTGCTGGGCATAGGCCTACCCCAAACGTTGCCACTGATTGGTCCTTTAAAACAAGTAAAACAAATTAGTTTTATAATAAAAAAAGTGTGTGGCGTATAAAAATGGTTGTTTACTAAAAATATTATTAGAATTGTTAGCAAAGCATCTGCTAGATTGTGAATTTGATATAGTATGAGAAAGATAAAATATTTTAAGGCATTAGGTCCACCTATGTACCTGTATATTGCATGAAATATTAACAAATAAATATTTTCAAGTTTGATAGTAAGTACCTACCAATATTAATATTTATTTATTGATAGGAACACCAACTATATAATTATTTACAAAACAAAAATACATTATTAATTTGTACTTACATAAAACTTCATGACATAAAATGTAGCTATCACAATAAAACTATGAATTCATAATAAAAAAATTCTAAAGCTGTTTCCTACATAAGGTAGTAAACGCCAGAAAAGTTCTTGTGACAAAAAATAAGGTAATTTTTGCAGACCAGTGTTAGTAGACGTGAGACAAAAAACTTTCGAAATATTAAAACAAAGATGACTGAGCCTTGACAATTAACTTGAAATGAGGCTCCCTACAAAAACAAGACTGCTCCTGATGCAACTTCAAATAGATAAAAAAGTAAATAAAAAGATACAAGGCAGAGAACTGCAAAATTGCGATGCACCTTTTTTCGGGGCAACTGCAACCTTTGGCAGCAATTGCATAAATACATTTTTTACTCAATCAAAATGACTAGTTCAAAATAAGCTTAGAATGTTCTTATTTTGAACAGTTATTTAAACGTTTTAGTGTCACTTAGGATATTTTTGAGTTACAAAAAATAACCGGCCAAGTGCGAGTCGGACTCGCGTACGAAGGGTTCCGTACCCAGGGTGGCGTCAACTATATATGGGGACACACAATTTTCAACTTTTTTATTTTTTGGAATTTTTCCTTAATTTGTGCTGTAAGACATGTGTGACAGGTTTTCGACCCGAAACCTATAGGGTGGGTACTTTCCGTTGGCCTAGAATTGTCAATTTTGGTTAAAAGCAAGATCTTTCAGCACCAGTAAAGGGAAAGATAAGAAAAATTTTTTTTTTTGAAAATTATGGTAAATTTTGGTATTCACAAGTTTTCGCGAAAATCTTAATTTGCCCATATCTTTTTATCGTTTTGACTCAGGACCTTGATTTTTATACACCTAATAGGGAGACTTCAGTATCTGGTATAAATCCAACTTGCTAGGTCCACCCGTTCTTGAGAAAATCGGTGCTGACACACGGACAGCCGGACCAGAGAGTGATCTTGTAAGCGTTCCTTTTTTTACCTTTTGACGTTCGGAAACCAATTACCGTGATTTTTATTTATAGCTGACAATTTAAAAAACATTTGCAAATAAACCACTTTGAGGAAATATTATGTCTTGTATCAACAGTTAATACAACAACAATAAGGAACACAAATATTGGTGGGTAATTGACTGTGTTTAGTTACAACATTGATGGCAACTATTTATGAAGCTGGCTAAACAATACAATGTCATATCAGTCTCAATAACCTTCATTGAGAAATTGGAGGTTATTGTGTTTGGTCATGAGAGCAGTGGTGGCCCAGCGGTAACGGTCGCGACTTACAAGTTGTAGGTCGTGGGTTCGAACCCATGCAGGCGCTTTACGCTTTGCGCCTCTCTGTGAGAGGGAATGGGCTGTAATCCACCACGTGGGCCCAGTGCATGTTGGTGGATGTTACATGTTTTCAAATTTTTGGTTCTAGGACATGCCGGTTTCCTCACAATGTTTTCCTTCACCGATTTGAGAGCAGTGGTGATGAAAATAATTTTCACAAAGTAAATGGTATAACACAAATGGTAAAATATGGGTGTATGCTAGGTGTATCTCTGCTTACCCCTTCGAAGAGTACAGGCGTGATGTTAGGTTAAGATATTTTTACCAACAAATAGGCTAGGTAGCTAGGTATTGTGAAGAAGGCCACGTATCTACCAACTTCTTAACGAAATTATTCGATAGCAAGCGATTCGTGTATAGTAGTCACAGCGGATTGTTATTCTTTATTGTACACACACAAATACAATTGGACAGTTTATGTACAAAGTCGAGATTAACCCATAGTTGGGTTCTCTAACAGCAAACCTCAGTTGCGTAGAGTAATATGCATTTGAGGATAGTATATCCATGTGCACAACAAAAGCTTACTAAAAACTCTTAACAATTTTAAATACTCACTAAATAAACTAAACAAGTACGTGTGCAACACACAATGCATAAAAATAATACATACAGCATATTAAATAAAACAAAACTAAAATATTACAATTGTAAATACATAAATTAATGTGTCATGTTGATAGGAAATATTCCCTAATTCTTCTCTTGAAAACCTCCAATGAAGAAGGGCTATTCCGTTTAAAGTGTGAGGCGATTTTTGCGTCTCGGAAGTTGGCTGCAAGTCCCCGCGCACTTGTTATTTTTGTGTCAATGTTGAAGTAGCAGATAGCATTGTATAACTGCCTCTTTCACTCGCTTACGTTTGTCGCATCATCCTATCTCGCTTACTCTATGCTGTATACTCAATGAAAAACCGTTTCTTGCGCAATGGTTCGCAAAGCCAATTTCAGAGAAACAAAGATCCGCTGTGCAGCATGTCCTTATATCGGGCAGTTGCCCGTTGAAGGTTTGAAGCAATTGTTTCTACAGACAGATAGAACAGTGTTTACGTCGTATACTTTATTTAACTGTCTGAGGGAACGTTTACCACAAGCTTCAGAGGCTCTAGACAAGTGGAATTCAATGTCAGCGAAGGCGATAGTCAAAATGTAAGGAATTGATCACGTGATTTTTCTATATCGCTTGTCACTCCCATACAATGTTGTCTTTTTGACAATCGCTATCGCTACGTTTTCGAGGAAGTCATCCAAGACGTCCAGCTCTATCAGGGCTCCAGTCTTGCGATACATGGCCTGCCCAATCCCACTTCGTTTTCTAAATTTTCAAGAGTCTATGCAGCATGTCGTCTTCTTCCATTCAATTTAGCCACATCATCTGCCCCACAATCCATCCTTTGTTTATATGGTCTTCCTGTATTATAGCCAGCAACTTTGATAGGTACTCAAAACTTTCCTCATGACACGCTCCTCATTCTTCCGCTATTGCCAAAAACATTGATACCAAAGCCCGTCGTTAAGTGCGTCAGTGCAATGTGAAGACATTGTTCTTCTGAACCATGTGACAAGTGTGATGTGTGTCAATCAATGACAAATATATGCATTACATTTGTTTAACCATACATATTTACATGTGCATTAGTAAACACAACTGTTCATACATATTCGTGTCACGTTCGTTTCTTGTCAGAAATGTCACGATTTGACAGTTTCCTACTTACTGACTGGTTTCATGAGGAGCATCGTCATCTTGTCTGCTTTTTCCACATGTCTGATTGGTGAGACTGACGATGGGCAATTCTCGGCACACGAACTTTCTAGATTTTACTGTGTTGTCCTCCGCCCTGGGGGGACGGACGAGTTTGTCAAACTCGTACTGACTAAAAACCACCCCGGTGTTCTGTCTCACAACTACGTCGGGTATCGCGGGAACAACGATACTTTCGCAACCCCCGGCTAGTGCTGGCCCGCCTCTGCTTTATTGTCCTGAGCCAAGTGTATGGTAAGAGGTTCCAACAGCCTCTTTCACCGCGTTTTCTGGCGCTTAGGCTTACTTAACATGCATTGCGATTCTTATTTGCGCGAATTTTGGTAATATGATTTCCGCGCAATATTTTTACCGCAATGCGTGCAGCTTCATACAATTCCATAGGCCGCAGAATGGGCGGAAAAAATCGCGCGGATAAAATTCGCAGTGCGTGCTAAGCCTTAGATCCTGGGATTCCAGCTACTTACTACATGGCTTCTAACATGACCAAGCTTTAGGCATTTTTGTTGCGCTTTATCGTAAAAAAATAATTCGCAGCGTCCATAATCATGTTGCAAAAGTTGCTGAATAGTGGGTAGCAATCTGGTTTTGGAAGTGTCGTCCACACAAAGTGGAATAGAGCTACAGAACATCCAACAGTTTCGTTGGATTCGCTATAAAATCATCATCTAATCGATCGCATTCCATCAGGTGAGATAGAGATCAGAAGTGTAAGCTCATCACACAAAAATAATAGAAGATCAAGCGAAAACTGATTTCTCCTCTGTATTCTTAGATGCTTGGTTTGGCACAAAACCGATATTTTTTTAGGCGAATAACAAAATGGTTTTTGAAAAATGTACAAGTTTCGCATAAAGTGAGCATTGTTTTCTGTTGAAACAGGTGTGTTATTGAACTCATTGACATTAACAGTTTACTTGCCCTATGGTGAGGTTATTGTCACAATATGAACATTTGTCATTGAAGATGACGATGGTTTCGACACGTTTCGAGTCAAGCATTCTTCTAAGGCAGGGGCCACCAAATGGCGGTCCGCGGTCCGCATCCGGACTGCCAACGTATTTTGTTCGACAACGGAGAAATCGTATCTTTATTTATTATTTATTTATTTATTTATTATATACTTTATTGTACACCACAAAAATATGTACAGGACAAACATTCACCAAACAAGTGTACAATGGGCGGTCTTATCGCACAGGGCAATCTCTAATTTATTTCAATTTTAACAAGAGACGATGTAAACGGGTGAGATGAGATAATTTATTTTCAAGTCACCAAAAACTTTCAGATGTTGATGGTATCCCTATGGTAGCGGAACCTGGATCACTCATGAACATAACATCACGTGTATGTTCCCTGTAGAGTAGACAGAGGTGTTATGTTTAAGCCTACTGCCATCAACCGGGCAAAAGTCCAAACTCCGGAGCTGCCATTGTAAAATTCCAGATGGAAAATCCATTAACACTTCTCCAGATCCGGGAATCGAATCCAGGATGATCAGCAGTAGCGTTTGCGGCCACTAGACCAACGAGTTTTTTTAAAATTCTTACAATGTTTTTTATCGTCGAAATTAATCTCATATAGTAAATATTTTGTTTCTTACTGCCAAGGTTAATCGGTCTTGTAATTTTCCTGTTTTCGTCTTCATTATGACTCGCATCTAAAGTATTTGAGAAATAAGCACTGCATTATCAACAGAGCCTCAGTCATTTTTTCATTATATATATATATCGTTAACGAATCACATCTTTGGTTGGCAAATGGATTATTAATCCATCAAGTGTGTGTTTTTGACAAGATTTGTCTTACTTCTTTTTAAAGATTCTATATACACAAGGATTTTTTGTAAATACTTCGGATTAATAGAAAGTGTTGTGTATTATGCAGTAAAGAGTTGGTCCTGGGATCTCGCTTAATTCCAAAACCATACACAAAGATAAACCTACCTACATATAAAATAAATAATTAAGACATCAAATCTAGAGCGTGTAATTGGCTGCCATAAAAATTACGTTCTACTGCCATGAAACACTTAATTGAAAGAGATAAGGATAATAATGTTAAACGATTCTCGTAAAATATTGTACTGTTTATATTTTATTACAAATAAATGAAAGGTACTTGACCATTAACTACTGCGCAGGAACGCGGACCCAGTGCGATTTGGTTCAAATCATTATGAATCTAAATTCTGTTTTCGACAATAGAAACCGCTCTAAATAATTTCACCTAACTTATTTTCCTGTTTTTCCTACACCATTCATAAAAATTTCAGCATTTTCATCGTCATAATTCATAGATCCACACACCATTATGGATAAGAACATTACACCGCATATGCCTAGACACACAATCGACATAAGTTTATAGGTATCGAGCGTACAGGCACCGTTTTTGATTGCATTGAGCAACCGTTGCATCAACGTATTGTTCGCCAACGGTGCCAATATTACGACTGAAGATACAATTGAAGGATGTTCTAACTCTATACAATGATTACTTGAGCATAGAACTGCAATAACGGGTAAATAGGACTAGGACATTATGACTTTTAGAGAAGTATTATAGCAGACATCCTTCTGTGTCCCTAAGTACACTGTAATAAGGGTAAAAGTGACGAGAATAGTGATATATCTAAAGTCCATTTGAAATAACCTAAGAAATTTTTACAACAATGTTTACGGCCCGTTCAACCGATTTTGAGTTTTATTCCGTAAACATAAGGATGAAATAAAAAACATAAACTTGTTCCTAAAACCATCTGTTTACTACAGTTGCCATTTGTCATATCACCAACGCAATTGAAGTCAAAATTGTTTGAACGAGCTGTAAAAAGGCATTATTTATGTTGATATCGAGTCTTAAGGGCTTCTGAACGAATGAGTTTGTATTTTCGGCTGGCTTTAGGCACCTTTAGGGCTTACCTTTGATTTTAGAGGTTTTATTATGATTTTACTAACTGACGAAGTAAGTACCCGGACAGTTGTTGTGCTAACGATATCCCCATAGACAAGAAAAACTTGGACAAGAGATGCAGAAAACCCGATACCTAGCAAGTAGTGAGCGATTCGATACTGTGATGATGACGTCAATGTTTGGATAGTAAATAAATGGAAAGATTAGGAAGCTTTTGAAATACCTACTGTGTAATTGTGTAAATATATTAATTTTCGATGCCTGGGAAGTCCTCCAATGACTTCTCCCTCTCTGTGCAGCGGCAGGGCGTGTCAGACTTTTACTGACTAAATCCCACCCGTTTTCCTTCAGTAGCTTGAGCCAGGGCCGCGGTAACTCTCTTTCATATTTATCCGCGACCCAGACAGGCATTGGCCCTAGCGGACCCCGCCAGTTTTTGCTGACATCTGCTAGAACCGACGCAAGTCTCCGTTGCGTCTCCCTCACGCATTCCGCCTCCTCCTCAGTAGCAGCCTGGTGTCTGGATTTATGTCTTGTTTATGGCAATAGGCTCGCCTTCGTGGGACTTAAATATAACTGACGAAATGTGGGGGTACCTACTACAGGTGCACCTGTACCTAACCTTACGGGAATACGGGCGTCATGTTACGTTGTTGTTGTTGTGTAGATCAAGGCAAGGGTCATTGGCAGCATTATGTCTTGTTAAAAACAAACATTGAGCAAATTGCTCAATTATTCCGTACATCTAGACTGACATAGATACTTAATACGAGACAAGGCCATATATTACATTACAGTTACATACTTTTTCCTTATTGGTCAAAGAATTCCAAACATTAACACTTGGAGTTCATTGACGTTGCAACTGGAGTACATACAAATACATTGTTATTTGCCAAATAGCTTTAGCCCTTAGATTATTTGATATGTCCGCGTGGAAGTCTACTAATCTATAAAAAAAAACGCGTCAAACTAAAAAAATAATCATGGGTTTTAATTGTTTTACGCGGAAACCTGTTTCTTTTTCTATAATAAAAGTAGCCTAACTTGCTTCTTATAACTTCAAATATCTGACAGTGCCATCCGTTTCGGAGATTCCTCGGAACAAATATACAGGAAAATTCAAGATTCAAAAATCAAAGATAATAATTTTATTATTCTTTAATATAATTTCCTAAGCATCTACTAAAAACCTGAATTTTGACAATTACAGACACTTTTTGTACAGCCACATGAAATACAGTACACATCAACAGCAACAATCTTAATATAGAAAGGACTAAAGCACATACCAATAAGGCGTCCATAGCGCTCACAGCAGTAACAACGCTGCCTTGAAATACTAAGTCACTAATACAAAGTATAAAATTATTATTTGATAAGTTCAATCATATTTCTTTGTAACCCAAACTGTAAAATGTTGTATTTGAGGAAGTTACGTCCACTGCTGGAAATAGCCTCCCCAAGTGTCGTCACATTCACCGATCCTACAGCCTTGGAGTCGTCCATTAATCACGTGATGATTTTTAGCAGCTTTTTAACCCCCTGATGATACTTGGTGAGATTTTAGACTACCATATATAACCAAAATCACGTGTATTTTTTTACTTTTAAAATAATTATTATATTTAAATACAGATCATATAAGCTAATTTAATTCTGGAAAACTTAGCACTGTTATGTCAACCGCTTTTCGGTTTTAGAACACATGCGTTTCAACGAAAAACTTGATTTCTCCTGATTTTATACGAACCTTCTTCCTCCTTTTCGAGCCTCACGGTCGTGATTAATAGACGATCATCATCATCAGCCTTTTTAATGTGCCCACTGCTGGGACACAGCAATGGAAATCTAAATGGACGATCCCTTTCCTATAATTGCCAATGACTGTAGCTCAATAAATTAATTTCCTTTGATTGCATCGTGATCACAACCATTCTACCGATACAAACTTTCAATCAAGATTGGAATCTACCGGTCTAACTGCAGTATCCTGTTCTCATTTTCCTCAAAAATTGCAAATAAGAAAGTCTTACTAATACCTGTTGTACCTTAAGGCACTCTCGAATTCGCGACAGGTCGATTGTCATGCGGCCGGGCCATCGCATCGAAAGTGTATGCCTTGCAGAATACTGATCGAAACCAATACAAAAATTGCGCGTGCAGGACCGTACAAGTGTGTAGTAGAAGTGAAACTATTTAAAAAATAAAGAATAAGAGAGATTTATTGACCTTCCTGATTAGGAAGGCCTCCAACAGGAAGGATAAGCGATATCGCGCACCTTTTTTCTAAGAAAATGTCAAGTGCACAGACATAATTCAAACTAGATGACACGATTGTATGTACTTCGTGTGCCAAAAAAACGGACTTAGACAGACTTAGTTACGACCAATGGTCGTAATCTGAGCTTTTCATTTAGCATTATCGGCACCGGAAATCCACCGATATCTACAAAAATACCTTTTTATGCCATATTGAGCTGTAAAGAATGTATAGAAAAAGTTGGCCGAGGCATTGGAAATGTTTTCTTTCAGAAAGTAAATTTGTTTTAAAATTGTTTGTGAAAAAGTGACACGTTTGGTTTTCATACAAATGGATGGACTTGCTTTATCTATTTAGATTTATGTCTGTGGTCAAGTGTCTTCCACAGACTAATCTGCCGTTGAGATTGCATTGCTTTGCGTTAATGTGAAAGGAATTGCAATTTCGCTTAGAAAAATCGCTTATCGGTCTGAAATAAATCGAATCGCGTCGGCCATCATCAGTAAGGTCGCTTAGTCTCAGGCCAAGGATCTATTCTTCTCTCTCATTTAACGAGATGTGCCTAAGACGCGTCCTTGAAATTGCACTCTCAATTCTAGTCCAATTATTTATTTATTTGGTTCACCAACAATTGTATACACTGGTATAAGCAAATTAACAGAAGCAAAAAATCAGAATAAAGTGTAACAATCACTTACAGGTTAACTCTGCATGCACACAAAACGTTGTCGTAACTTACAGGTTAACTCTGCATGCACACAAAACGTTGTCGTAACATACAAATTGCATTAAATTAAACTTAATAAATTAATTAAACTAAATCAAAACAAATTAAACCAAATAATACTTATACATTACAAAAAAAAAAAAAAAAAAAACATAATTATATCGAATCGCCGCCTAAAAAGTTTCACTTCAAAAGCATTCGTTCTGGTTTTCCTCTAAAGAAAGTTATTTCTTACGTGGCGATACAAGTTGTGATAATCCTTGTGATGTAACAGATGTCATTAATGTGGTGGATGATGTAAAATGTTATGTTGATGGGTTAGTGAAAGTTATATTTGTTGATCCTATAGCAAGGATCTGGTTTGGATGATCTAACTTACTTGTTAGTTGTTGTTTGTAGGTAGAAACGTGGCCTAACAGCTCCACACGGTTTCTTTTATTATAATTCCATACACAACCAATGTTTCAAGCATTACGAGTTCCAAGTGTAATGTGGATGAAAACAGGTAAAAACAAATGCGAATTTGGCTTCAGTTCAGTGATATTTTATTTCCTGATGTTTGCGGTTTTGTTCAAGGGACTAGAATCACATGTTTCCTTTACACTTTATCGCGAACATGTGGTAAAGTCACGTGGAATAAGATTGAAATGTGAAGTGATTTTTTTTAAAGATTTTTTTGCTTTTCATAACATGACCACCGACCAGGCGAAGGATTGTAAAGAATATTCCTAATCTAATGGAAAACGTAAATAATACAATGGATGTTATTAAATTGACAAAATGAAAAGTATTACAATTGAATGTGTGTCACGCAATGGATCCTAGTTTACAAAAGTATTCGTATAATATTTCACTATATTACGGAAACTAGTAGGAAAACTTCCCTAATAATGTTCACCCCTGGCCTCCAATTTTAATGTCACAATAATATTCACTTCTTCACGCGTGACTCGTGACACCAATTTAATCTCAAAAGCAATGTCCACGTGACTTTAAATGTTTAATTTGTACATTTATCTGTAGCTTGGAAACTTTTGTTAGGGTAGCAATCAACGAACAATTTCCAACGACGAACGGTAGAAGCCTCAGCAGTGCTGAAAACGTGACTCCTTCCAATTTGCGAGGCGTTGCGACGGAAAGTTTATATAAGAACCGATATTTCGTCGACCATAATTTCCTCACTTCAGAAAGAACTAAATTTATATGGAATGGGATGTTTTTCTTTATGCATACCTAGCTGCTGTTAGTGGCTTCGCCCGCGTGAAAAGTGTTTATTATTGGGATACATTATACCGGGATAAAAAGTAGTCTTTGTGCTAATTCAGACTATAATCTATCTCTGTGCCAAACATCCAGATTCTTTCAGCCATTCTGACGTGATTGAGTAGCAAACATCCATCCTTCCATCCAAATATTCACATTTATAATATTAGTAGGACTATACTATAATATAGCTATAAGTGAAGCTTTATATCAGTGCACGATTTTTTTAAATTTATTTAGTACTGCCAGAGATGACCTTTTAAGAACATAAAAACAATCAATTTAACAACAACTGACTATAAACACAACACACACACACACACACACAACAACTAACACACACAACTGACTTGATGATTTTTATTCTTTTGTTTTATTTGATAAGTATTTAAATTTGATCAAGATCTGACGAGAATTTTTTAAGTTACTCTACATGAGTATTTTCATGGTAATATTAGATACTAAAACTAAAAACTGGCAAAGTGCGAATCGGACTTGCGCACGAAGGGTTCCGTACACCGTAAACGTAAAAATCACGTTTGTTGTATGGGAGCCCCACTTAATTTTATTCGGTTTTTAGTATTTGTTGTTATAGCGGCAAATACATCATCTGTGAAAATCAACTGTCTAGCTATCACGGTTCATGATATAAAGTCTGGTGACAGACAGACGGATCGTGTAGTCTTAGTAATAGGGTCCCATTTTTACCTTTTGGACACGGAACCCTAAAAAGAGAAAAATAATAAACAATTTAACAAAAAATTCAATCGTCTTCCAAAACAAAAACACTATAAGATATAAAATAACTTTTTTTTCGGAATTCGACGTCAAAAACTAAAAAAAAAGGTACCAAAGACACCGGTCACCGACTTCCGAAAAGGTAATTTTTCGCTTTGAAGTGTTTTGTTTTGGAAGTCGGTTAATTTTTTCTTGTTAAATTGTTATTTCCTTGAAAAATTAAACAAACAATGCAACTACTACACTTCTAGAAAGACAAAACCTATCGGAATCTTTTTCGCCATAGCTACAATTTGTGAATAGAATATTTCTAGGCAAGCGTACTCAATCGCTGACCACACATCATCGCTTACCTTCTGTTGAGATTGTGGTCTAACGCCAGCCTATCAATAAAAAGTAAAGGTTTTGCTTGTAAAATTTAAAAAAACTGTTGGAGCGCGGCCATTTCCTAATTTATTCAAACAGTTTTCCGTTGGTTTTGGTGACTATCTGTGTTTGTTGATAAAGTTATAACGTATGTCCACACTGTGCGTTCTTCAATGTTTGCATGTCTGATTACGTCTCAACTCGTGAATTTTAAATTGGCTCATATCCATTAAGTAGCTATTTGGAGTACTAGGTTTGAATCGGAATTGTTTGTTGGTGGCATAGAAATATAAAATACAGGTTGGTGGTATATTCGCACGTCATACAACTATAATTATTATTTAACTGATAAATTTGATTTTCAATGTATTATATCGTTATTTCAAACCCGTCTTGAATAAATACGTGACATTTGCAAGTATTGAAAAACAACTGCTATGCCAATGATAGACAACGTTGTTACCGTGTAACAGTTGAGTGACTAAAATAATAAGCTCGTTATTTAAACGACAATAGGTTCAACAAATAAATGACTAACTGCGTTAAATTGTTACTTTTACACAGGGACTGGTTTTATTTATTTATTTATGATTAAGGCTTTTCAACAATGAGGTACACTGTTAAGTTATAAATTTGTACATTGCAAACTTGCATTGCTTTATTTTTGTCCGTCGAAAAGTAGAATGGCCCAAAAATGATTTTCAATCTTCACTTGAGTAGTTAAGGATTCGATATAATCGATTGATAAAAGAATCTGTAAAGTAAAGGAACTCTCTCTGAAGTCAAACAACTTATTTACATTACTTTCACTGCAGTTGGTCGGTTAGATTTCGACAACATCTGGCAATATTTACTTAAATCATATTGAAGAATTCGCACAGATATTACTGGCAAAACTTTTTAAATATGACTGGTTACACGTGTATATAAGTGTGTGATATGATGTATTGTAATCATATCTTTATCTGTCAAATAGCAGCGTTGCTTTGTTTTAATTTGATGGGTTTTATTAATCTTTAACCCCCGACGGAAAGAGAGGCGTTAAGTTTGACGTGTGTACCTGTATGTTTGTGTATACGTGTATCTGTCTGTGGCATCAAAGCCCCTAAACGGATGATCCAATTTTGATTTCGTTTCTTTTTTCTGTTTAAAAGGTGACTATCGAGAGTTTTAGCTATTTTTGATGAGAATCGGTTCAGGCGTTCAAAAGTTATTAACTTATTACGATTTGAATCGGGGTGTTTTTGCAAGATATCGTGCCAGAATAATTACGTGTTCTATAAATTAATAAATTGGTTGTCGATCTAAGCGTGTCTACTACTAGATAAATTATGTAGCATGAAAAAAAATGTGTCGGGATATTTTAAATTGTCCTTTCTTTTTTGCTGGTTTAATTACAGCCAAATGTGTCAGCTTTGTCTCTGATATAGAAACGCTTTTCCAATGCCTAGGTATAGAAGATGTTCACAGGCAGCGGGGCGAGCACGGCCTCTGTGATAGGCTTGAGTCACGCATTTTATCACGGTTTTTGCTTCCAAACTGTAATAAAAATGTGTGACTCCCCTCTTGTGATATTTCGTGATTTTTTCTAGCCTCATGCACTAGGCCCGCGTGGTGGATTACGGCTCATTCCCTCTCACAGAGAGGAGGCCTGCACGCACAACGGACCAAATGCGAGTTTTAGTGCGGAAAAGGTATCCGTCTATTGGATATGAGAGAGAGTGAGATAAAATTTGAAGTTATCAATGAAGGATAGGAAAGAGCTTCTTTCCTATCCTATCCTTCATCGATAACTTCGATTTTTTTTCGATAACGTAAGAAAAGTTGCGACATATTTTGGTGTTCAATTGTGATATGATGTTGTTCAGATGACATGCGAAGTGGCACCTAGTTAGCATTGGCTTGCAACAAAGAATTTCGTCTGCTTCATACCAGTCATGGTCACAAAAAGCAATGCAACAGGCATTGCATTTCTGGCAAGCTGATAAAATGTCAAAGGAGGATTGTTTTGATAAGTGGAAACTAGTTAACTAAACTGTGACAAAGAGTGTTTTAAGTCAAGAGTGAAAAGTTTACTTCTAGGCAAACGTACACCGTCGCCGACCACAAGATCGCTTACCATTAGGTGAGAGTGTGGTCAGGTGCGATTGTAATTGTAAGGCCCGATTTTTCATTAGTCTTGATAGCTTTTAACTGAGAAATAAAAATGGCGGTTTGACAGCTTTTGTTTAGAAAATAATGTCAAACGGTAATTTTTATTCCTCAGTTAAAAGTTAACAGACTATTGAAAAATCGGGCCTTAGTCTGCTAATATATTTTTTTTTGAGATAATTGCTGTTTATAAACATAAAATCTTCTGTTTGAGTTTGTCTTCAAATTAACATAATTATGAAGGTACTAGCGGTGTCACCTGCGTAGTGCCCGTTCCCGTAGGAATACAGAGATAAAAAGTAGCCTATGTCATCTGGGGATGGTGTAGATTCCCAAGGGTGAAAGAATTTTTGAAATCGGTTCAGTATTTATTAAGTTTATTCGTAATATAGATATAAAAATACAAATCTTTCGTCTTTATAATATTAGTACAGCTTAGTAAAATGAGGTTAACGTGACCTCGTTTGAGCAATTCGTCTTATGCGTCATCTCATATTAGCAGTAAAAAAAACAAACAGTCACTTTCTATCTCAGGCAATTGACTTTAAAAATCACTTGACATCCTCTTGAACAGAATTAACTAGTTGTTTACTTTGAAAGTGAATATGCGCAGTATTTGAAAATAAAAATAAAATAAGTAAAAGTGTAAACATTGTAAAACGTGCATGATACTAATTTAGTCTCACCGCCTAGCACCTTCTTGTGAAGATCTAAAGTGGCATACGTCAATATGCCTAGACATTTCCAACCACGTCGGGGTCTTGGGGTCGTCTTAAAATCTTGTCAGATCAGCTGAGTACCAGTATTTTTACCGACTTAAAAAAAACGGAGGTAATCAATTCGACACGTATCTATGTGGGCTTCTAAACACTTGTGCCAAATTTCATAAGTTTATGTATATTTGTTTGTATGTATGTTTGTCCACGCATTTCGCCGTAACTACTTATAGGATCGTGATCATTCTTTTTGTGTTGGATTAAGTATCTCTTAACTTAGGGAATAGCGCAGTTTCATCTAAATCGGTCCAGCAATTTTCAAGATACAACCGAACCCCTTAGCGACAAACAGAATGAATGTGTAAATTGAGTTATTATGGGTATTTTCTCAATCCTTTAGGTAGCGTACTATAGAAATTGTTCATTTTTAGTAATGGTGTATTGAAATTATAAAATAAACCCTGTCTTAAAATCTCTAAAAAGGAGAAAAATAACCTCGGTCAAACGGGGTGAATAGGAACACAGGGGTGAATAGAAACAAAACTTTGAAGGGAATTTTCACATTATTTAATAATTGCTTGTAGCATTTTAGTAGGTACTCCAATATATTAAATAATTGTTTAAAAAAACGATGATTTGTGTGAAACTAATAAAGTAGTATCACATTTAAAATTCCCTTCATAGTTTTGTTTCTATTCACCCCTGCGTTCATATTCACCCCATTTGACGGTACTCGTGTTGGGGAACCGCCGGCGCCAACGCTTACAGCAGTTTATTTTATTTACTTAGCGGACAAAAACAAGAGGTATCAAAGACACCTAGTTCCGAAACGAAAGTTATTTTGCACTTTTAAGTGTTTTGCTTTTGAAGTCGGTTTATTTTTTGTGATAAAGTTTAATAAGAAGCTATATTACCTATCTGATGTACACTACCCAGTAACCGGGTAACACTATTCTCTTTGGCAAGACTGGGGACAATGGTGTCATATTTTCTGGCTTCTGACTAGCCGTGCAACAAAGATCAACGACAGTTGGAGCCGGCGTTGCTCAACGTGCTCTTCGAGGTATGGAAGACTTGGTATTATAATGGATGGTGACCCATCTACGAACTAACCTCCGCAAGCATTGAGGTCGCTCCGTGTGGCTGGTACAATTTAGCCACAACCTCACATATTTATTGTTAGGGTTCCGTATCCAAAGGGTAAAGACGGGACCCTATTACTAAGACTCCGCGGTCCGACTGTCTGTCTGTCCGTGTCACCAGGCTGTATCTCAAGAACCGAGGTAGCTAGAAAGTTGAAATTTTCACAGATGATGTATTTCTGTTGCCGCTATAACTAAAAATAGAATAAAATAAATATTTACGTGGGGCTCCCATACAACAAAATGTGATCTTTTTGCCGTTTTTTTTTCGAAAATGGTACGGAACCCTTCGTACGCGAGTCCGACTCGCACATGGCCGGTTTGAATGTCTAGTCTGTTTTATAGTGTTAACGTTAAATTATTATGTCGGTATTGCTCTTTCCAGGAGGAGTTCGAGAAAGCGCTTATTAGAATAGAAAAACATGCTCGAAATATCCGTGAGCGTCAGGAACGTGAGGAGGAGTTCCGAAGAAAATATCCAAATGAACCTTACTATCTATATCCAAATTTAAATTCACTCCATTACGAATGTAATTTACTCGAATTTTTAATAGACTAATTATAAATTCGAGTAAATTATATATGCCTTTGGAATTTAGATTGTTTAAAAGAATGTCAAGAAAAGTCTTAGTGACATAACAAGATCGTGCATTTGTTGAGAGTTTCTTAATCTCTTAGAATTTGTTAACAAAATTAATCTGAAATTCCAATAACGAAAACTTGGAAGGTTGGTTTTTTTTCTACTTTAGAATTTGATGCGACGCAATAATGTCTATTTAATTTACAATCTGAGGTGACTGTTTCAATTAAATATTTGTTTATTTTATTGAGTTTTGGTTAAGTAGTTATAAAGTAATGCCAAACAGTACACAGTCTATGACAATGCTTTTCGTTTTGACAGCAATTTCCTTAGAAGAGATAGAAACTGTGTTATGATATTGGTGTGCCACTACCAACGATTTGAAAACATTATTTAATGCAGTTTAATTCGGGTCTCCTCCGTTAATATGTGTATGTATGTACACATGTCGCTTTTATGAAACTGATAAAATAGTAATTAGGATAGAAGCAAATGTAATTAGTGACAGGTCGACACTAGTGGTCTTTCACCATCATCCTTTCAGTGAGTGTGCTCAAGAACTCCACGACCTCATCCCACCGGCCCCCTTCTACCATTGGCCATTTAGACTGTACGTTACCATCCTTACCTGGTTGCTAATTCACCAATTTGGACAAATCGCTTCCATACATCCTTCATAATGCGCATAACGAATGAGTGGAACTCACTACCTGCGTCTGTGTTTCCGAATGCATTCAACCCGAATCTATTCAACGTTAGAGTGACCAATCTATTCAAAGGCTTCTTCTGGGTGAGCTCACCCCATCGTCGACTCTGTCTCTGTCGCCTCTGAGCTAGACAAGAGCAAACCCATAACAAATAAAAAAATTAAATAAAATAAAACAAGTATGGTTTGTAAGAGTCAATGCGACAATACTTTTTTATACAAATAGTTATATCTGGTGAAAGTTTTAGATGAAATTGCGGGAGCCCCAAAGCTAATTTAGAATCTTCAGCGAAATTCTGTATTCATTCTGTGTTCTCCAACACGGCAGCAAAGCCGCGGGTAAAAAGCTAGTACTATACAGACTCATGAAACGCTGGGTAATACTTGGTTCGTGACGAGTGAGTTCTTTATCTCATTGATATCAATATTATCATCAATCAATCAATACCTACATATAATAAATCTTTAGAATAGTTTTTTTTGTATTGTACTTCGAAAATATTTAGATCACAAGTTGTAAATTTTTTGGTTCTAGTTTCACGCAAAAATGGGGATTTAATTTTGGTGATCATTTACTATTTTTGGCAAAATAAAGTGATTTTTTGCCGTTACATTTTACTAGATCTGGTCGTTAGTTAAACATAAGCCAAAAAGTAGCCAGGGTTGTTGTTAAAAAAAGGATAACCTACAGAACCTATTTCCAGCATTTTTGGCATTTCTGTTTGTCTGTTTAGTTGTGCACGCATCTCGTAAAATGTACGAAACCAATGTAGATTCGTTAATTTGGAGTGTTACTTACTTTTTGTTTCATCGCAATCAGTACACTCTATCAAAAGTTAGATGAATTTAAAGAGTTTATGAAGTAAAATATCACAACACATGCAATTCAGATTACTCGGACAGTTGAAATCCATATTCGATTGATGGCAGATGGCAGTTGACGGTTGACGGGAACGAAGCGCAGAAGCCGCGGACACAGCTTAATTTGAATACACTTCCTTGTCACGCGTACCGCCACGTGAGTCGTGACCACGTAATCTTCGTCATCCAAACATTGAAGCAGCTTTCTTTTTAAATTATCTTGTTTACTGTCTTCCATACTTACTAATACTATCTTCTTAGAATTTGTGACGTCACTGGTAAAACCTAAATGTGGGGTAAGTAGGTGCTCAAAAATTTGTTTGTTCATTCACTGCGGTTTAGTGGAGGAGGAGCTCGTGGCTAAATTATAACTGGCGCGCGGTTCGACGTTTAAGGTTTAAGCCACGCCTGCAGAGGTTCGTCCTTGGATGGGTGACCATCAATTACTTCCGGGACTACTCCGTGCCTCAGAAAGAATATTAAGCCGTTGGTCCTGGTTGTCTTTTGTGGATGTTTGGCAGTCGTTATGGGTAATCAGAAGCCAGAAAATGTGACATCAGTCTTGCTAAGGGTGTTACGTGTCACCCCGTTACTGGATTGTGAGGGTCAAATAGGCAATCACTTCATTTAAATCTAGTAATTAGTTGTACTGGTTAGACTTGAAGCCATACCCAACATGATTGAGCAAACCCTGGGCAGATTGAGTCACTACATGACAAAAGGCTTTTCTGTATATTTTGCTCAAACCAATGACGCTGTTTACCTATACAATACAAATAATCTTTATTGATATATATTTTTACAGCAGTTATTAAAGCCTGTGACTCCCGAACTAGGCGGACCTGTATGAAAGGAGTCAGCGCCGCGCCCTCCCCATTTTATATTGTCCTTATGTCAAATTAGAATTTAAATTTTGTAGGAAATCATTACAATAAAAAATAAGAAATTATTAAATTATAAGACCAAAAAAATATAAAATTACTAAAAGATACTCAAAAAATATTGAATTAGGTATTACATAAATGAACTTTTGTTTTTCGAATTAATAGGTTCACTTTCCAATTAGTTAAACAATAGAATGAATCATATTACATTCATTGGACAGGGAAACAGCTAATCGACATAAATAATTAATTAAAGTACACGTAATTTTCTAAACTAAAACTAAATCAAAGTCGTGAGACTGGATGCGTGTTTGTTTGTGTGTTTAAAACATTTACAGATAATTCTCGAAGCTTGACAATCAAACTGAGACAGGATCATATGCCATTTTTTAAGACAGTTACAGACAAACGCACAATTATGTTCTCATGATTTTTAGTTGCTATCTCAGAAACAGGTCCCGTGATATCATTTGAATATTATTATGTGACTCGCTTCATATCTTTTTCTCGCCAATCTTATCTTCATCGCTATTTTTAGACTAAAAAATACTTATGAAATCTGATGAATGTATCAACCTTTATTTGAAAGGTTTCAACAATAAACTAGTCTAATAATTTTGACAAAGATTCGTCCTTTGAAAAGAAGTTGTCGTACTGTCGCGTGGCGCCTGTTTGAGCTTTAAAACATAACTTGCCAAAAACGTGACCAAGAAAAATAAGAAAGAAAACTTTTTACAAAAAATACAACCGAGTATTTCCTGATAGCTACAACCTGGGAGTCTTCAAGTCAAGAGTGAATAGGTTTCTTCTAGGCAAGCATGCATCATCGTCCACCACATCATCGCTTACCATCAGGTGAGATAGTGGTAAATGTTTTATCAATAAAAATAAAAATAAAAACTACCAAATAAATAATCTTCCCTCATCCTATCCTCAAGCACTCATTAGTGATGGTACATATTATAATGCCCACAGTTATGCCAGAATAGATAATCCGAATAACATGAAACTTGAAGTTGAATACTATCGGTGAAATTAGAGTGTACCAGGACAAGCGTGAACTGCTGTACACATCTTCGTACCCCTTTAGAGCGTACCGGCGTGATGTTATGTTATGAAATGGTGTAAACAATAAACAGACATGCGATTGCAGCAATCCCGAGAGATTTGCCGTCATTTATTGAAGAGTTTTGTTGTGTACCTATCATTTCATTTCATTTATTTATTCTCAAACAATTTACATTGTGTCGAACATTACATAATTATAATAACAAAAAAAAAATAGAATTATTATGATACAATTGAAAGTAAATTAAATCATTAGAAAATTGAGTCACATTCATTAATATTCACATATTGCAGTAGAAAATTATATAGTTTCAAATTTATCCCATACATGCCTGAAGATAAGAATGTAGTCAAGTTTATACTGTATAAGTCGCAAAAAAAACAATTCCAAATCAATCCAATGTATGTCACAAGAACTAATTATAATGTCAAGTTAAACAACAGGTATTATTTAATTTTAATTAAAATAAATTATATAATTATAATTTCAATTACATGTTACATGAAGATTATAATTTCAAATTAATACGAAAATGTCACAAGTAATAATCGAGGTAAACTAATATATGTCACAAAAAATTATAATGTCAAGTTAATACAATATAATTATATTACAAAAAGATATAAATCCAAATTAATACGATATATGTCATAAGTAATAAACATCAAGGTAAACCAATATATGTCAAAAAAATAAAAAATATAATGTCAAGTTAATACAATTTAAGTCACAAAAACATTGTGAGTTCAAATTAATTAAATATGTCAAAAAGAAATAATGTCAAGTTTTAATAAAAAAAAAAAAAAACTGTTACTGCTATTTCTAACAGCAAGTATCTATTTATCATTAACTGACATAAATTCTGACACCGAGTACAAACATTTTTCTAACAAGAAGGCTTTTAATTTAGTTTTAAATAAATGCAAACTATAAATTAATAACTTTAATTCAGTCGGTAACCTGTTAAATATTTCCACCGCTTGGTATCGGTAGCAATGTTTAGCTATATTCAAATTTGGTGACATTTTGTGTTTGAATTCCTTCCTTCTGGTGCTTTCTCTAATTTTACGTTCCTCTTGTGATTCATATTGATAGATATACTTAGCGAAGTGAGATAGGATTACTAATATGTATAGGCTTGGTACTGTCAATATTTTCAGTTCTTTAAAATGTTCTCTGCATGAGTCTCTTTGTGAGATCCTGACTATAGTCCTTATGGCACGTTTCTGTAAGACAAATGCCTTCTGACAGTTATAACTATAGCTATTACCCCAAAACATGACGCTATATCTTATTCTAGATTCTATCAGTGCGTGATATACGGCCTTGAGTTGCTTTAGATCCAAAATATCTCTAAGGCTCCTAAGTGCATAGCACGCTGATGAAATGGAAGAGTCAATAGCAGCCAACTCCTGTTTCCAGTTTAAATACACGTCTATGTTTATCCCTAAAAATTTAACTTTGTCTACTAATTCAATCTTGTCTTCTTTAATTTGTACATTTATACTGTCATTGTTACGAGTTGTCGTTTTAAATAAAATAATGTTAGTTTTACTTGTATTTAGAATAAGATTATTGGCTGTAAACCAATCGCAGATAATCTCTAGGCTTTTATTTACGTTTTTGGTCAATTCGTTTAAGTCATTTGCCCCAACTATAATATTAGTGTCATCTGCAAAGACAACAAGTTTTGAATCAGGCTTAACGTGGTGCATAAAGTTAAGCAAGTCATTGGTAAAAATAATAAAGAGTATCGGTCCTAAAATTGAGCCTTGAGGCACACCACGTTTTATGTCTGTAATGTTAGACGTGTGCACGACTTCATGATTATTATCATCGATGCTTTTAATTTCAACATACATCCGTCTATTTTGTAAGTAGGATCTAAAAAGCTGTAACGTCTTATCTCTGATACCGTAATATTCTAGTTAGTAATAATTCATAGTCAATCGTGTCAAAAGCAGAACTAAGGTCAATGAAAAGCCCAGCCACTTTCGTTTTGTCATTTAATTTATTAATTATGTCATCTATAAGAATGTTTATTGCATCTGAACAACCGACGCCTTTCTGGTATCCAAATTGTCTTAAATTAATTATATTATTCAAATTCAAATGAACCATCAGCCTGGTTTTAATAATGTTTTCAAATAATTTTGATAAGGTTGGCAAAAGGGATATGGGTCGGTAATTTTTCGAATCAGTCTTAGTGCCTTTCTTGAATATTGGAACCACTTTAGCTATTTTCAATTGGTCTGGAAAGAGCGACTCCTCAAAACATTTATTAAAAAAATTGGAAAGAGGTAATGCTAATCTGTCTATATTCTCTTTCAAAATTGAAATAGGTAAGTCATCAAAACCGCAAGATTTTTTGTTGGCCATCTTACTTACTATCTTTATTATTTCAGATGGTGAAGTCGGATCGAAAGTCAAATTATTTTCTACTCTTTTAGTAGTTTCTAACAAAAAAGACATAGCCCTTTCCTTTTCATTGCTAGCCAAAGTCGATTTGAACACAAAACTGTCGACGAATTGGTTAGCAACCTGCTGGGAATCAGTTAAAACTTTATTGTTTACTTTAAGCGTTAAATTTCTGCATCGCCTATGTTTTGACTTATTTTTTATTTGATTTACAAGTTTCCATGTCTCTTTAGTTACATTTTTAGAACTTTTCAAATGATTTAATGTGGCGACTCTTTTGGCTTGCTGAATAACCCTTCTATAAATTCGGATATAGTTATTTTTATATTGTTTTATACTGAAATTATTTAGCATACCTGAGCATAGTACTCTCTTCATCTTGCTTGAAACTTTAACCCCTTTTGTAATCCACTTTACTGTAGTGTTTTTATATGGCTTTATTCTAACTGATTTCTTACGATAGCAATCTTGGAATACTTTACCAAGACTGCTTATAAAACTATTTATCCCCATGTTAGTCCAATTTTTATTATTAATACTGTTCTTAAAGGCAAAATTATTTTTTTCATTAAAAATTCGTTTCTTAATTACTATAGTTTGTTCAGATGTTATAGATTTATTATTGATTTTATCAAGGACTACATTGCAGAATAAACCACCATGACCATCTGCTAACCCATTGTGATCAACAAAACACTGTTCTATGTCATCATCAGCAAGATTTGTAATTATGTTATCTAAGCACGAATGTGCGTTGTTCCGAATGAAGGTAGGAGTATTTATAAGGTACCGAAAATTATAACATGTCACCATACTTAAAAATTCCGTAGATTTTTTACTCTCAACAAGTACGTCAATATTAAAATCACCACATATAATGCACTTCTTGTTAATAAAATGTTCCAACAATTTTTCCAAACTGGACATAAAACTTTCAAAATTTTTATCGTAGGGACTTCTGTAGCAACAACAGAGAAATAACCAAGTATCCAGATCTCTTACACCACATATTTCAAAACTATCTGATCTATACATTTTTTTAACAAAATCGATATTTTCACACTGTTTATTTATATGTCCTAAAATGAGACTACCTCCCCTTTTTTTGTTAGTCCTTGTGTTGTATGAAACTAAATTATAATTAGAAATATTAAACACAATTGCAGATTGTGGATTTAAAAAATGTTCTGTTAAACATAGGTAGTCTATAGGAATACCTGTAGTTTCAATATATAGTTCGAGCTCAGTTTTTTTATTATTTATTCCACATACATTTTGATGGAATATCTTTAAACAGCTAGTTTTATTCATCAAATTCTGTTTACAGACTGCATTAGTTATTGAATTATGCACGAAAAAGATCACTGTCTTCAATAACTGAGATATGATTAGTTACAACTTTAGATGAAATCGGGTCTGGAATTGACATTTTATTGAAATAGTAAGGAATAGTACCAGGTGTTAGCTGACACTTTTCACTGTCTTGATATTCTTGAGACATAACAACATTACAGTCATATTTATGTGTTGAATTTTTAAAAAGCTCTAAAAAGTATTTCAAGTTCCTGAAGATATTTTTCATTGCTGTATTGTTAACTTTCCCAGTATACTTACAAAACATTTCCTGCGTATAATTAAGTCGCTTATTAGTATCAAAAGTGTATGCATACTTATAAACCCGATTACTTAGGCACAAGAGTCGATTAAAAGCTTCTATTCTGGAATTGAATAGACTTGTATTCCATTTTAATTTAAAATTAGGGCAACATATAATGACATTCGTGTGCATTATCTTGCTAAGTTTATATTTTATATGATCAACCAGATCTACATAATTTTTAGAGACTAAGAAGTCTTTTTCACCAAGAAAGATCAAACAATAGTCATTAAGAGTGTAATTTACTAGTTTTTTGTCCACTGTTACAAGGAGTTCTGCGATACCCGCTTTAGGCATACAATAGTGACAGATTTTACACTTTGGAAAGGTGTTTTCCGCAATTTCTAATATATTATTCACATTATTATCACTTATTATGCATAATTTATTCTGATGAACATTTCTTATAACTTTACTACATTGCGTCGTCGATGTCATTGCGTCCAACTTAGTAGTGCCCTCTAGGGTCACTTGCACTTGTATGTCATCTTGAGTCACCTTAGGTACTGGGAGTCGATCTTCCGACGGCAGTTTATTTATAATAGATTGTTGAACAGGAGTTTGTGTATTTTTAAAGTCAAGCTTGGTTCTATTAAGACACTTGCGTTTTATTTTATTCGCAGGTTTTTTGGATGATGTGCTAGTACATATGTGTGTCAATTTGTCGATTCTTAGCTTGTAGTCGGTGATTATTTTGGCTTGAGAACTATTTTCTAACAACAAGTTCTCTATTTCAGCTTCTGCGATTGTCAACTTTTCTTCGAGTTGACATAGTCTGGTTTTTAATTCATTCACATCGTCATTTGATTTTAAATATAAATCCGGGTAGCTACGGTTTAACTCCTGAGAGGCTGTTGAAGAAAGCGATGTATATTCTTCCTCTTTGTCTGACAAATCAGGTGCAACTTCAAATGAATTGTCAGTCAAGGTAACAGATTTGATTCTGTTCCTTAACGTTACATTGGCAGATTGTGAATCTGTATTGGTACTGCTAAGGCTGTCAAACAATTGTCTTGAGTTGTCTGCCATCTTACCTTTATTATAACTACAGTCCGTCAAATCTAAGAAGTCCGATGACGTTTCTCATTTAACTTGCCGTGATAACTTTGTATGAAAGTTTACGAATAATCAAATTCATAATCCTAATTAATTACTATGCTGCCTATACACTATAACAACGAGTATCATTCGTAAGCATCAACTTAAGTTTATACAACGTATTTTTATAGCTGTCAAACGGTACTTCTTAGATTTGACGGACTGTAACGTTTGGCATTATTTTTTGAAATGTTATATAAATCCAAAAAGTCCAACACTTACTGAGATGCGAACCAGCGCTGCGCCGTGTGCGTTGTTTAAGTCGACCGCACGGACCGCTAGACCAATCGTACTTAAGATTTCAAGTCGAAAATCTTCTCCTGTTTACGCGTCAATTTTGTTAGAATGTGGGTAGTCCCCTCAAAATTTTTTATATTATTTTTATGTTCAAACAGTATAATTTTAACCGGTTTTATTTTCACAACTTATGTACCAAAAGTTAATATCACAGTCGAATCCAATATTGTCCTGAGCACACTTGCAGGTTTTTAGATTCCAGTTATACACTTGTTCCGCACGTATAACTGATTGTCAAAACTGCTTTGTTCCTCGAACTGAACCACACAGTAGACACTTTTTTGTTTGATTGTTTTTGTCCAGAATGTTGTATTAAGTCACTGGATAACAACATCACACACTAATTACTGGTCTTTCTAATGTTTAAACTAGTTTCCACTGCAAATGACTCAAAGTTAACTTTTTAAATAAATTAAATATACAGAGTCGATGTTGTCACACAATACAAGGTATCTCCGAAGTACTTGATCAAACTTAAATGAGACCACATGAGAAGCTTTCAAATAATAATAAATTCCAAATAAAAATCCCTTTTTTAAACAACCTTTAGCTTACCGTTTATTGTCATCATAACCAAACATGTATGCAAAATGTCATCATCAGGAAAACTGCTTTAAAATTCTGTAGCAAGATTTGGCCCGAACAAACATAGTATATACAAAACATTGCAAGTTAATAAAAAGCTTGTAAATAAAAACAGAATCATCAATATCGGTTCACTTAGTAAAAAGTTCCGAGGTAACACACAAAAATACAGTCGTATTGAGAACCTTCTCCTTTGAGAAGTAGGTTAAAAAAAGAACGAAGTTTCTTTCGCTATAACAGGCACAATGAAATAAAAAAAAATGAATTCTGATGGATGATATTCTCGTTCGTTTAAAAGCGTTGGTTAGGTGAACGAGAATATCGTCATTCTATAAATCCATCAAGATATGCGAAAACGAAAACACACTGGCCAACAGTAAAAATCTGCACTCAAAATTTCAAATATCGAACTAACACGGAATCTTGCCGGTGTAGTGTAGCTGATGAAGCTCCCATACGCCAAACGCGCGAATTTTTTTTCCAAAGTCTTTGCGTAAACATAAACATCAAACAGTAGGTCTTCACGGAAGGCGTGTCAGAATGATCCGGTCGAAGTGCTAACTACCGAGGAGATATTACAAGCAATCCTTTACCGTTAGATATCTGCCCGGCCGTCTCGGTTACCGCTACAACGATTAGCATTTTAGGTGAAGGCAAACCGGCCATGTGAACTGAACACCACGATCCAGCGGAAACACTACCTTATTGTACTCATTGTAAAGTAGGAATTAGATTGAATGGAGACTTGCAGAAAGAAAGTAGATTATTTACTAGAAAAATAATATTGATTCGAATGTTATGTGATGTCTGACGTCTCACTGGCAGTCGATGACTTGATGTGATTTTGTGATACAATAGGATTAAGCTGTCCTGTCCATAAATCGAGATTCAAAGCATCTAAATTGAACTGATTGATGGAGAATTTAATGTTGCGAAGACCCTCTGATTTCCACTGATAATAATTCGTTCTTATGCTCTACGAGTTGCAGAAGCCAGAAAGCTTTAGCGGTTATAAAATCTCTTGATTATGTAAGTTCATGTGCTAATGATCGTATTATTAGTCAATAATACGATCATTAGCACATGAACTTACATAATAACATTAACTTATTATAACTAACATTTTAGAATAAGTAGTCACTTATTCTAAAATGTTAGTTCCCATTGATATGTCTGTGGATACATGACCTATCAACAATGACAATAAGGGCTCCTACCTATCGCTCGCCCCTATAATGTCACATGAATTTGCCACTGCGCAGCAACTCGCGGAAAATTTCGAGTCACCATTACTTTTGATTGTACCTGTAATGCAGGTCATTGCTCTTATCATCAGTGAGTCATGGTTTGCCAGTAGGTAGATTCTGTACCAAATGTTCCTGTATCCGCAACGGTACTTTAAGATGCTAACCGCTAAAATGCATGACCCACAATCGTTATGATTTTGTGAAAGCTACAGACGTTGTCGTATTATTTTATTAAGGTTATATTGCTTGCGAATATGATGGGAAAACAGTGAATTGGCAAACATTGAAAGAAGATATGTATATCACAGAAAGCTATGTATATCACAGAACTGCTACTGTAGTTTACAATATAACAAAACATTTACATGACATAGATACAAGACAACAGCATCAAACACAGTAAAGAAAAAAAAAGGTTTAAAACTGTAACCCGACATGGTTTTTTTTGTGCTATGTCATGTCATCAAAATCGGATAAATAGTTTAGGCGCTACGGAGGAATATACTAACTACAAACTAAATACATACATAGACTGCTTTAATCATAACCCTTCTTTATGGCTTCGCCGTAGTCTGGTAAAAAGCTTCTAAAACATAATTATGAATCAGCTGCGTACAATGTAAAGCCACGTATCCACTAGGCAACATGAGACCCCCAAAATGTTCGGCAACGTTGCCAGTTGGGCCGCAACATGACGCAACGAGACAACTTTTCTACACCAAAGTTCCACGCTGCCGTTAATTATGATGAGCAACATGTTGTGCATCATATCGCGGATAAATGTTGCCTAGTGAGCCCTAGTGGATACGAGGCTCTAATGAACAAAGTTGTCAAGAGGAGATTTCGGCATCCGCACTTTTGTCATGCTCCTGCCCTTAACCCAATTGATTTAGGGTCGGAGTAATATGTATTCTTCTTTTTTACATCTCAATAGTCTTAATTATAGCCATATCATCTTTCGTACAATCCATCTCCATATTCCTCCATTATCTTACATCCATATTTTTCCCGGTCTTATTCTGAAGTCATACTCAAAACTTTTACTCATGACATTTTCTTCATCTGCATCAGATGTCCCATGACAAAACCGGATATATATACGTAAAAATAAAAATTATATGATCGTCTTCTTGCCCTTGTTCCACGTTACTTGGGTTCGGCGCAACACGTTTTTAAACCCCGACGGAAAAAGAGGGGATTTATAAGCTTGACGTGTGTATCTGTTTGTTTGTGTATCTGGCTGTAGCGTCATAGCTCCCAAACGGATGAAGCGATTTTGATTTAGTTTTGTTTTATTTGAAAGGTGACTTGACCGAGTGTTCTTAGCTATGTTTGAAGAAAATCGGTTTAGCCGCTCAAAAGTTATGCGCATTTTACTCTTTGAAGCGCGTGTATTTTCGCAAGATATCGTGTTATAATAACGTGTTTCGATAGATTGTCGATCGAAGCGTGTCTACTAATAGATAAATAATTAAGAAGTTTATACAGCTTGAGTTAATACGCCTCGGGGGTTTTCGTCTTCTTTTATGCCGTCCTGTCAAGTCGACCGTCACGCTATCACTGAATATCACTGACACCCTTTTCTTTCACATCACTCCACACTCAATGTTTTCTTTGGCCTTCTCCTTTAAAATTAAATATATCAGAAAATTATAAAACACACAATGTATACCTATACTAATATTATAAAGAGGTTAAGTTTGTGACATTGTAGGGGGTCTATTGAACCGATTTTGAAAATTCTTTCACCATAAGAAAGCTACATTATTCCAGAGTGTCATAGGCTATAATTTATTTTCGAATAAATCAGAGGTCCGTTTGAATATTGCAATAATGTAACCCAAAGTAACAAAATGTTGTCTATAAAATTCATTCTTTGGCGTGCGCTGAGAAAACTATTGATGATACATAAAAATTATATCATCATCATAATTTCAGCCGAAAGACGTCCACTGCTAGACATAGGCCTCCGCCAAGCGTCGCCAAATTGACCGGTTCCGTGCACCCCGCATCGGTTGCGGCCTTCACCAGGTCATCGGTCCACCTGGTGGGAGGCCTTCCAACGCAACGTCTTCCGGTTCGCGGTCGCCACTCCAGAAACTTTCTGCCCCATCGGCCATCCGTTCTGCGTGCAATGTGCCCTGCAAAAATTATGTACTACATGATTACAGTACTCATTATTACCTACAAAAAAGTCTGTTAGAGAATATATCAACTATCATAGTTAAGTCACAATATCAACTTTTATGTTCTAAATTTTAATTAGATCGCCGGTAGAAACAAAAGTTGGTTACATTCGTATTGTAGTTTAATTCTTATTCAAATAAATAGTTTAACAAATTAGTAGGTAGGTAGGTTGGTGGTAGGTAGGTAGCCAGATGACGTGAGCGAAGCCGCGGGGGCAGCTAGTAAAGTAAATAAAATTAATCTGACGTACTGAATCAAAAATAATGATAATAATACGTTTGACGCTGCTGATAGGCCTCACGTTTATTACGAGGTCAGTTTTTTACCCGACTGTCGAAGGAGGTTAATGTCTTTATCAGTCTATGTATGTATGTTTGTTCCTAAGTGGCGTTCAAACGTTGCGTTCCAAAAATCTAAAAACCCGACTGCTTAAAAAGTGAACTAAAAAGACGTAAACAAGAAGAAAATCATGCTGTGCAGTCGGAGGACACATCTGGTTTTGATCAGCCAGATCGCAAATATGTATCCTCCGACTGCACAGCATGATTTTCTTCTTGTTTACGTCTATTTAGTTCACTTTTTAAGCAGTCGGGTTTTTAGATATTTTGTATTAACTTTTTTTATTTATCAATACAAAAAGTAATCAAAATATGATACATTACGATAACTGTACGTAATTATTATTCTGTTAAAGATAAGATTATATCCGGGTCTGTTTAATATTGATTTTTGTACTACCTCCATAAGTACAGACTCTTATGGATGAAGAGTCTATACTTACGAAAGATATGTCGTGCGTCACGTGCGTGGAACGTGTGTATCAAAACCAGCCGCTTCCAAATGGGAATTGGTTTTTTTCAGACAGGTATAAAGAAAAGGATTAGGAAGTGTTTTACTCAATTTTAATGCTGCCCTCCAGCCTATGCCCGATTACCATTTGCATTTACGATATATTGCTGACATTAAAATAGGTACACTAAGGCCGCATAAATAAGTAATCAAATATTATAATAGGTAACTAGATAAATAAACCAATCCTAACCTAACCGACCACGATAGTCGTAAAATATTTTATGATATTGCGTCCGTTTTGAGCTTTCTACATGAAGTGTCTATGTGCTGTCTGTGGGTTAGCACCAGAAACATACAATACATTAACTAAATACAGAATCCGACAGGGCATTCCACTAGCTATGCTTAGCTGTACGCACAATGAAAGTATTCCCAAAAGTTTAGTGCGTATGGATGGGATGTGCACCATGTACCGATGTCGCATCGCCGTACTTCTTGTAGTCCGACGATGATACGACATTCCTCAAAACTTTTCTCAACTTCTTTCTTTCAAATAAGTGGGTGTGTATTCAAAAGTTGTCATCGGTTACCTTGATATACGTATTTCTACTGGTTTGGGTCGGAAACTGGTTGTCGTTCAGAAGCCACCTACCTACAATCGAACGAGAAACACGTGATGTGTAACCACCTTTCGCTTTTCAAGGGGAATTTCTCTAGCAGACAACTGTTAAGGCGACGCGCTATCCAAAAATCCAAACAACCTACGCGATCTGATCTTTCAATATATTCGCAGATAGAACAATCGAGAAGTTCACATTGATTATGATTTATATGCCGTTCTAAATGCAGCTTAGGAGTTCAAAAGAAAAAGGACTTGATTCTTAACGTGGGCAGGGCTCTATCTACAACATGGAAGTTTCTAAAGGCGTTAAACAATTTTGTTACAAAAACAATGGAGAAAAGTTGTCTGTAGACTGTATTTTTTAACTGATAGTTTATTATTAATAATATCCGTAAGATAACTGTCGCCAGTTACCAAAAGTGAATAATATCCGTCAAAATGCTATCACTTTCGTATGAAAAGAAACCCTAAAAGGCCATAAATGATAAGGAGTTACCGTTTCATATTAATTTGTATGTTTCCCACTGTAGGGCAAAACCTCTTATCAAGCAGGGATGGATTAGCATTGATTTTATCCCTTCCAACTCACTGCGTGTTGAAGATTTCTGACTAGTAATATCAAGGTTTCCTCTTGTCTTTCTGGATTTCAATCGCCTGGATTGCCGCTGATTCGCTCCCGTGGCACTATCTCACAAGAACCGACCATTTTTCTGTGATTAAAAATATAAGTACCATCTGCTCCGAAGAATTTTCGTAAACATATCAGTTCTTATAGATTACTTTTTGCACCAACAACAATTTTACCTCTTTCCACGGCCCTGATTACACCACTCGAGTATATACTTTTTCCAGTCAATATGGTCCACTGTTCAGTGTTCTCCCGACACCAAAAATGAAGCAATTACAATGGTACTTACATAATTTGTCAATGGCTATTTTTGCCATAGCGTGTGCGTCAATTGGCTCCCAAGGGCAAAGACCTCTCTATTCGAAGTTATCAGCGCAAGATAATTGCGACCGACAGTTTCCGACCGCAACGCGATTTGTAAGCGAAACACAGAAAAATAAACAAGTTATTTTGTAATCGTTTTGTTGTTGAGAGGTTGATAATACGATTGTTTGACGTTTATGAAAGTCTTTCGTCCCTAACGAAGAAGATAAGGCCTGTTTTCTATTAAAGTTCTTTGGTATGTTAATTCGTGTGTTTGGCTGCCTTTTAAAGCATAGTGGATATAATATTTGAACAAAATAAATAGCATTGCCGACAATTTATGCCAAAAAATTTCCTATTTACATGTAAAACATTACCCGCAGCATGTCAACAATTCAAGGATAAATAACTCACAATCTGTCGCATAAATTTTCGCCGTTAGGCAATGCACAGACTTTCGCATTATTTTGAGTGCGTCGCCTTAACGCGGTGCGGTCGCGCGCAGCTCGGCAGCTCGCGAAAATTTCACTTTCGCTTGCTTACATAAACCACTGCGACCTTTTATCGACAATCACGCGATTTGTAATTTTCGTCGCGTCCGTGTGCGAATTTCTTCGAATCGGTTCGAAGTTCGCAGAAGTAATGAGGAAGACTTGCCACTGGGAAAGAGATATTGTATGATAGAAGATAATGTAAAGGACTATAATGCAACTAAAATAAATAAAACAAATTATGCATTAATTTTAAAATTAGTGTAGCAGTAGAGGATGTAAAGGATGCACCACATAACAAGTAATTGCGTTGCAAGGTGACCTACATTGTCTAGAGCTACTGTAAATAATTTGTAAGTTGTTTACAAAAATCTAGATTCGTAACATTGTATCAAACTGGGTCAGATGATACACAATGTGTAACACTACCAAAGTATTTAAGAATGTAGCTCTTCATCATTCTGAAAGTTTTACAAGATTATTTAATCTTTTCTGAATCTCATTGCAGTTGTTTTTAATTGTTCTTTTAGCCAACCAGTCCTTTGTAAGATTTACCGATATGATCAGACCAGCCAAGTTACAAACGTTTCGGATCGAATCTCTTTCTACAATCGTTAACGCCTTCTATTTGTATGGTCTGACCACGTGACTAACGTTCAGAAGTGTCATTCCCATACATTGATTCGTTTTCTACTGGCGTTATCGATTGTAGTTTGTCAACTTGGCTACAGGTTAGGTCAGGTCTTGGTTATCTGCGCTGCCTCACGTCTTTGGATCCTTTCTGTCTGAGCCATGATTATCTTAGTTCCCTTTTTCCATATTACTTGGGATTGGCGTAAAACCATGTTCTTACTTCGCTATCAACTACCACGCTACCATCCCCTTCCATTTCATTCCTTCTCCTGTTGCTTCTAGCTTGTAGGCAGTCAGATTCTTTACCAACAGCGTGACAGTGAAATTCAAGCACCAAAAGGCCCTTGGAGCGCTGGGATAGATCGGAATATAGAAACTGCACACGGATCAAAGAAAAGCCATTAAATTCACAACAAAATATAGAGAGTCTTTATCAAATAATCATTAATGTTATCACGCTGTGCACAAGTGATTATCAGATAAAACGACGTGTGTGAGCTCGTAGCATTCTTTGTAACTGTTTACACAACAAAGACGTGGAATGAGTCGAACATTTCTTTTTACTCTATACTCCATTTGCAATAACATAAGACGTTTAAATTAGCCCATTTTACAGCCCGTTCAACCGATTTTGACTTCTATTGCGTTGGTAATACGACAAATGGTAGCTGTAGTAAACAGTAAAGTTTTGGTAACAGGTTTATGCTTTTATTTCATTCTTATGTTTACGGGATAGAGCTCAAAATCGGGTGAACGGACTGTAAAAAGATTTGGAAACATGTCTAATGTTATTTCAAATGGAGTTTAATTAGGGCTGAGGCATAAATATATTTGATGATACGAGCTATATACAGCCTGAAACTTCAGATCGTTCCTTCCACTATCGTCGACAGACATCCACGTCAGGGGAAGGAAGAGTTTTGCATGATTTTTAGGAGGGTATTTCATACATATTTGTATTGGTGTTCAGATCAGAGGATTACCGTGGTCGTATGCTACTTTGCAGAATTAGTCGTATGCTATTTTGTTGTTACGGTAGGTGGCATACGACCAAGGTTATTCTCTGAACACCACTATGAATTGTATGAAATACAATAAAATATTTATTACATATAAGTTGTTTATACATATCGAATAGTTAGCACATCATAATTTCAGATGAGAATATTTTCTTATTTCATACTTTTTAGAGCGCAATTTTTCTGTAGTCTGGTTTTAGTTTTTGAACTTATTTTTTTCTGACAGGCGTCAATGCTTAGGAGCCTTAAAACTGGTTTCATCTTATGGTCTTCATAATTATCTTTCTATCTACAAATGACAGTTGTAAGCTTAGCCTTTTCCAAAGTGTTTCAATCTTCATGTCATTGGAATTCCCTGCCGGAGTCTGTATTTCCTGATAGCTACAACCTCGGAGTCTTTAAATCAAGAGTGAATAGGTTACTTCTAGGCAAGCGTGCTTCACCGTCTACCACGTCATCGCTTACCATCAGGTGAGATAGTGGTCAAACACGAGACTATCAAAAAAAAAAAAAACTAATTGAAATAAAGAAAGAAAATGAAAGACAGAGAACACATTTATTTGTCACAAGCCACTAGATCACACAATATAAAAAAGAAAAACAAAAAGAAAACTTAAAACTATACAACAATAAAGAAAGACAAAAAAAAACAATATAAATATGACATTGTGTGTCCCTCGGCTGCGCCAAATAGGACCAGTTCAGCAAAATATCGCGCAACCAGTGCCCGACGCTGGTATTCAACTGGACCTGTGACTGTGTCATGACGGACATAAAGCAGTTTTATAGTGACACTAGCTGACCCGGCCAACTTCGTTCCGCCTAACAAATTTCTAAAATTAAAGATTTTTTCTAAAATAAACGTAGCCTAAGTTATTCCTTATTACATCAGCTACCTGCCAATAAAAGTCCCGTCAAAAACGGTCCAACCATTTCAGAGATTAGCTGGAACAAACAGACAGACAGACAAAAATTGTAAAAAATGTTATTTTGGTGTATGTACCGTATATATATTCACATACATGCAGTAAAAAACGGTAATTTCAATATTGCAAACAGACACTCCAATTTTATTTATATGTATAGATAATGTGTATGTAAAACAAGTACTTAAAAAAAGAAGAAATCGGAAATCACTTTATTTCACAGATTACAAACGTTATCGCCTCGGCATTCAATATTTCTCCGGAACGAACGATTCACTTATTTTAAATCGTAAACTGGTTATACCGTTAGTCACACATGGTTGCATTGCAGTATTGATTACAAATACTTGCTTGTTTATTCAGCTATAATCATATATCACATAACAGTGGACCATTGATTATCAGGGACACGTGTCGTCCAGTTGAAAACCAGCGTCTGGCACTCGTGGCATTTTTGCTGAACTGGGCTTTTTTGGGCGCAGCCGTGAGGCACACTTTCCTGCTAATTTCTTACGTCAGACTTAGGGTGCCGTACCCAAAAGGTAAAAACGGGACCCGTATTACTAAGACTCCATGATCCGTCTGTCTGTCTGTCTGTTCTGTCTGTCTGTCCGTCTGTCACCAGGCTGTATCTCATGAACCGTGATAGCTAGACAGTTGAAATTTTCACAGATGATGCATTTCTGTTGCCGCTATAACAACAAATACTTAAAACAGAATAATATATACATATATTTTGGGAGTCTAAGTCAAGAGTGAATAGGTAATTCTTCTAGGTAAGCGTGCTACATCGTCAACCACATCATCGCTTACCATCAGGTGAGATAATGAGAAATGTTTTAAGTGGGCCACGCAACAAACTTGATTTTTTTGCTGTTTTTTTGCGATAATGGTACGGAACTCTTCGTGCGCGAGTCCGACTCGCACTTGGCCAGTTTTTTTATTTGTTTGTATTTTAGCTGATGTATATTATAATGTTGTGTGTCTTTTAGTCTGTGCTAAATAAATATATTTTCTTTTTCTTTCTTTGTATCTAGAATTAGGAGTACCTATCGTATTTATAGGTAAGCAAGGTACATATTTAATCGCCTACCTGTCTGATTGCATTTGTGATTACTTTGTTATTGATCCTCTTTATAAATGCGGAGTAATTGCGTTACATAAATCAGTGGCAATGATTTTTATTATGACTGTTCAACAAAATTCATTGTAGGTATTCTGTACGTTGTCGAGCAGTTGAGTTCTTCAAACATATTATATAAAGCAATGGATTAAGAATTTCCTTCAGTCTTACGAACTGTCTTCTTTACGTATCGATTCGTCAATAAAATTTTGTGCGATCAAAATATGGCCTCCTGGTATGGTTGCCATAATGGAAAACCAAAATATCTGGAGACAATTTTAAATGTTAGGATTTTAAGGTTTTTGTCGGGAGAAATAAATATAAAAAAAATGTAATGTGAAATAAAAAGTGTTTTTTAAATTAATGCGTTAAAAATACTTAATATTGATGACACATAAATAATTTAGGAAAGACCACTTAATTTTTAGGTTGCCACATGCATTTGGGATTGAACTTTACTGAATACACCAATTTAGATTCTTAAAAATCTCAATTTAGAATTTTGTAAAGATTTAAAATTCAAGCAATTTACTTCAAAGTTCAGTCTAATTATGAACTTTATTAAATCAAAACTGTTGTTTTTTTATGAATTGATTGTTTATTATTGTATCGATGATGTTTCTTGTTTTTAGGGTTCCGTACCTCAAAAGGAAAAAACGGAACCCTTATAGGATCACTTTGTTGTCCGTCTGTCCGTCCGTCCGTCTGTCAAGACCCTTTTTCTCAGGAACGCGTGGAGGTATGAAGCTGAAATTTATATCAATTACTCAGGTCTACTGTCCCTTGAAGCTGTGAAAAAATCAAACTTCTAAGCCAACGCAATCAAAAGATACAGCCGTTTATGCCGCAAATTTTCGACACTTGCAAGGGAATCAAAACCTACAGGGTGCTTCCCGTGAACTCAGAATCTTGAAATTTGGTACGAAGCAACGTCTTATAGCATAGATAAAGGAAAAATTACGAAAACCATAAATTTTTAGTTACATCACATAATATATTTTTTTTTAATAATTTTAACCTTACTACCCATTTCCTCATAAACGCGTAGAGGTATTAAATTGAAATTCATACCAAATACTCAGGTCTATAATACCTTTAAGCTGTAACAAAATCAAACTTCTATGTCAACGCAATCAAAAGAAACAGCAATTTAAGCTGCATATTTTGAAACTCGCAAGTACTCGCAAGGGAATCAAAACCTAAAGGGTACTTCCAGTCGACCTAGAATCTTGAAATTTGGCATGAAGCAACGTTTTATAGCACACATAAAGGAAAAATTCCGAAAACCTTAAATTTTTAGTTACATTACAAAATATATATTTTTTAATAAATATAAACTTATTACTTTTTTCCTCATGAACGCGTAGAGCTATCAAGTTGAAATACTTACTTAGTACTTAGTTACTTAAACGATAAAGAGATCTTTGTCTTAAATTTATGCTCCTCCATCTTTTTTAATAAATATAAACTTATTACTTTTTTCCTCATGAACGCGTAGAGCTATCAAGTTGAAATTCATATCAAATACTTAGATCTAATTGCCTTTAACCCGTGAAAAAAAAAAAATTCTAAGTCAACGCAAAAACGCAAAACGCAAAAGTACAACCATTGATACCGCATATTTTGAAACTCGCAACTACACGCAAGGGAATTAAAACCTAAAGACCACTTCCCGTTGACATAGAATCTCGAAATTTGGTAAGAAGCAATAGCTTACAGCACAGGTAACAGAAAAATTCCGAAAAGCTTAAAATTTTAAGTAGTTATACCACCAAAAAAATTGTGATTGTAAACATAATTGTAGTTACAGCAATGACCGCGAGTTATTATACCGTTTTTTCGAACTTCAATGTTCAATGTGGTACTATTCATAACTTTTTCAGTCACCATTTACAGGTCTGGTTCAAATTTAATACTTAATTAATATTTTTGAACCAGATTTCTAAATAGTGACTAAAAAACTTAGTAAATAAATAACTTTAATAAAAGAACTTTCGCAAGTCTGCTGCAAGGCTAGTATAAGTGTTTCAGTTATATTATAGATAAATGATATGTGTTAATATAAAATAAAGGATTACTTAAACGATAAAGAGATCTTTGTCTTAAATTTATGCTCCTCCATCTTTCCCCATTGTAATGTTATGAATTTCATTTTGCAATAAGATTACCATAGTTATGACTCGATTGTCGTAATGAACGAACTTTGTAAACCTTGCAGGTTTGTACGGAACCCTCGGTGCGCGAGTCCGACTCGCACTTGGCCGGTTTTTTTTTTAAATTTACTGACTGCGCTGTTTAATTTTTGATATCCAATTTTTTTAATGATAGATAATTGTGTTTGACTGAATTGATTATTATTATTTAATATTGCACGTATAATTTTTCTTTTTAGTTATAGTGTAAACCCAATGGGTAGCTTTTGCGCACATTTTTATTATAATAAGACCTACTGTAAATTACCAAAAATCACACGAATAAATAATCTGAATTTGAATTTGAAAAGCCACACAATTTTGGTGCATGTGTGCATACTGGGCAGGAAATAAGGTGGTACATATCCTGTGAAATGGCTCTACACTGGCTCCGTGTTTGGGATGGGTCCTATGATAGAAAATGTTACACTATCCTTACCTTATTTATCGAAACAGGGCTCAGCAGTGTTATTGCGCAAGTGAATTCGGCAAGGGAAAGGGTTTGACCGCCATCAATTCGACCAAACGTAACGCTATCAATTATTGTCAGTTTATAAAATTATTTTATGTATTACAGATTTTTTTTTTATAATAAAAGCTGTAGTTGTACTTTTGCTTGAAATAGTAAACCATTTTCATCTGGGGTATTAAAAATCGTGTAAACTAGTGTAAATAATTAGGGTTTCTACGTGTGTGGCAGGTTGCATGATTCGGGCGGATATTTTTTATACCGGTGTGTTCCCTTAACAACTCCGTCTATGAAAACATTTTAATATAAAATGTAACACTTTACATGATTGATTTGGTTTCGACATTAAGGGTCGTCAGCTAACACCGAGACATGAGCGCGCACTCGATAACAAAATCTATTGAACCCAAGGGAAAACCGACGTCTAGACGTTACGTATGAGCAAACAAGGACCAAATGGTTTTGACGCATGTTTTCTGCACTTCAATATTTAAAAAAATAGGCTCTCAGTCATAGGGACTGCCGACAGTAATGCAAACTTAGAACACAATTATTCCGTCACACGTCACATTAGGGTGTCGATGATGCTGTTACGTTAGCATGTTGCTGATGCCCAAAAAATTTAATAGTATTTTAATATAAAATGACTATTAAGTATGTAACATTTTCTTATCCTATAAAAATAAATTATTCCAGTTAAATCTTTATATACCTTAAATTTGTTAATGTTTGACTCTATGATATTGTAAAATCATTACTAAAGTCTGAGCTTTTTATGACTCTAATTATTAACCACTACTAACTAAACATATTTTTTTCTATTTCGCGATTATTCAATAACGTTAAGGAATAAACAACTCGTATAATTAAAATAATCCTTTTATTAAAATTTATACAAACTTAAAAATCAGCCTCTAACTAATAATTAACATTTATGTTAATCATTTAAAAATCTTTTAAATATTCTATGAATCAGTCTTCTAAATAAGCATTAAGTACTTATTAATCTTAAGAAGAACAAAAATCAGTCAAAAATCAATATTCTGGTACTAAAAATAGTCATTCTGTGTTTACTGCACAATTTAATGATTTGGCAGCGGCTGAATTGCCAATCCAACCTGCATATTGAATCTTTTAAGGCGATATATACGCCCCAATGTAAACGCAGTACTGGCCGTGCGCCCGCTCGATGCCATCAATATTGTACCTTCTTTTGAGCAGTTTTGTTTGCAAAATATTATTTGATTTATATATGCTATGTCAGTTATGAAGACATTCCAGCCATCAATTTTTCTGTGTAAAAATATTTTTAAACATCCAAGTCGCTTTGGAGAAGTATCCAAAAGTTGCAAAAAATATCGTGTTGCTAATTATTTTTTTAAAGGAAAACTATTTGTTACACGAAAAAACCAAGTTTAAAAATAATGTACATGAAATAATAATAAATATATATTTTTTTCAAATCTTTTATCCTAGCCATTACTAAGGAGTATGCTTTAGAAAGTTAATCATTTTACGGCACTAAGCGCGTGTATGCCGTTATGAATTTTGGGCAATTGCTTCTTCCGCGGGGCGCGGGCGCGAGACAACTTTGGAGTCGGTTATGTACCATATTTGGTAGGATTGGATAGCAACATTTTATGTCAGTCATGGTGTATTTAGGTAGAAATAGAGCAATACATTTGGTGACAAATTTACTAAATTTGGTTTCTTAGTACAATTTGAAGTGCAGTCATTAAAATAACTAGATGCATTGTAATTTTAGGTTTTCATTTTTTTGGTTAAGGTTTAATTTTTTTGCCGATTGAAATATATTTTAGTTCATAGAGGTTATGATCACAAAGTTCTTTTTGGTGGTCATTATATTAATCCCCAAAATAATTTATATCCACATAAATTGCACTCATCGCAAAATAATCAAAACACGCAGAAGAAGAATGGTATAAAAATTGTTATCGTGTCATTTATCTCGACGAAGATAATAATGTTGTTTGTTTTTCTTTGCAGGTAAATAGTATGAATACCTACTGTGATCAACATTGCGTGCTGCTATGGTTTTGGTAAAGTACCTTATTAATTTATTTGCCTATTAATTAGCAAGTATAGTTATCTCCAAACTTCTGAGCCTCCCCGAAGTTGGCTACAATGACTGCGCAGTCGTAAATCTTATACAAAAACAGCACCGATCCGTGCCTTGCGCACCGGAAAGCCAACTTCAGGGCGGTCCAGAAGTTTGGCGAGAACTATAGGTGTGTTCTCGGTCACTTATTGCTCATCGAAATAAGGTAATCACGAGTTTACTGAGCCGAATACTCTTTAGTCTCCTTCCTGTGGTTCGACGCGACTGTGGACGCGATTCGATATAAATCACTTTAGCGATAAGAAATTTTTACCCGACCGCGCGACACAAAGGAGGGTAATGGGTTTATCAGTCTATGTATGTATGTTTGTTCATATGTGGCGTTAAAAAGACCAAACTCGTAGGCCGATTTTGACGATTCTTACGTCAATCGATTCGTCTTAACCTTGCGAGTGTCACTGGCTACAGAAAAATGTCGGATTTTGGGCGCCATATTGTGTAAATCCTAAACTATTTTCTTCCACACCCATCATGTGAGGTATCAAAATGAAGGGTTTTGAGAGGTGATTACAAACATATATACCACTTAACCACGTAAAAGTTTAAAAGTACCTACCCAATAAAAAAATGGTAACTAAAAAGTAAAAAAATAAAATAACTAAAACCGGACTGCTTAAGAAGCGACAAAAAGACGTAAACAAGAAGAAAATCATGCTGTGCAGTCGGAGGATACGATTTTGGCCTGTCAGCTCGGGATTATGTATCCTTCGATTCATTATCTCCGATTCGATTATGTATCATCATTACACTCGGATCAGCATGATTTTCTTGTTGTTTACGTCTTTTTAGTTCCCTTTTTATGCAGTTGGGTTTTTTTTTTTAATTATTGATCGTTTCGCATTCGGGTTTTAGATTTTTTTTAATTAACTTGTGACAAAAGACCTATCTTCACCAATTTGGTCATAGCGGCAGTAGCAGGAGCTACGATCTGCTTCGCTTTTAGATCTAGTAGAATGAGTCAGCTCGCCAAGTGAACTGTTTGCATCAATATACGAATACGAATGTCCGCCATGTTTACGTGTTGCCAACCGTTACGTAAATAACTCTAACGGGGTGGGCACACGTTTAATTATGTGTTTAAATTGGTTTAACTGCGGGTTTTACGACGCTCTGTTTTTAAAAAGCATTTGTGGGTTGTGTACATGTATCCTAGAGGAAAAGAGAGAAAAAATAACAATGAATGAAACAAAGAATATGAAAAGAGAGAAAGGCAAAATTAAAGATACAGAGAATATGAAAACAGAGAAAAAGGAACACTAAAATAATCAAAGCTCTATCATTACTTGTATAGAGTACTTAGATTTGAAATTGGTTCACTGACAAGATTTATCCCGGTGCTCGGGTACCTTGATTTTATCTTAATCTTAATTCTTTATTGTACACAAAAAAGAAAATTACATTATACAACTTAATTGATTATAAAGTTGATGTACAACGGCGAGCTTAACTCTAAGAAGAGTTTTCTACCAGCAAACCTTAGAGTGATAGAGAGAGTTTACAAAAGGAAGAAGAAGTCCAGTGTATTTTTTTTTTATCTTTTTAACTGCTATTATCCATTCTAATAAGATCGTCCGCACCTAACCTGAGAGCTTCTTACCCTTCGACTTATCACCTGGCACCACCCAGTTTAAAAAAAAAAACACTTTTGCAAACAAAACATCACTACCATTCATAGACCATACAAAAGCAACAAATCAAATTCCTACGTTTTGGGTCAAACGTCAAAGTCATATCGAGAAACTGAGTTGTTATAGAGTAGGCAGTCTTATCGATATGTGCAGTAAAATAGGTTATTGGCCTCGATAGCTGTGTTCACAATTTCCTATTTAAATGGGTTTTGATTGTGCAATTGTGTATGCTTTTGTTAGAAAACTATTGTATTTAAATGCGATGACAGAAACAATGTATACAAGGGTCATTGTGCTAGATATTGTTAACTTCAAAAACTTAGTTACTTCCCATCCTGACCAGAGGCACTAGACAAATGAGAAAGCGTAGCGAAAAACTAGAAACTCAAATGTCAACGCTATCGAAATGACACTTTATCAATCAATCTGCCTAGCCTTTTTCTCGACTATTTTGGGCTCGGCTTCCAGTCTAACCGGATTCAGTTGAGTACCATTGTTTTACGTGGAGCGACAGCCTATCTGACCTCCACAACCCAGTAACTGGATAACACGATACCCCTTGGCAAGACTGCTGTCAAATCTCAAGCTTCTGACTACCCTTAACGACTGTCGAAGATCTTCAAATGACAGCCGGGACCAACGGCTAAACGTGCTTCCTGAGGCACGGAGGAAGCTCGGTATGTTGAAATGGTCCCCCATCCACGGATAGACCTCGTCAAGCGTTGCTTAACCTTGAAGATCGACCCTTGCGGCCGTTATAATTCAGTTAATCACTTTTCGCATTTTGACCATCGTCATTGCTGACATCGAATGACACTTGTCTAGACCAACCCTTGGCTTGGCAGCATGCCACACTATTCCCAAACTCTGCAACTTCTGAAAGCCAGAATCAAAACTAACTAAGGCTTCTCTCGGCTGCCAGAAGTAATGACCAATCACATAGATGGAAATTCTCATCGCATCTTTTATCTCGCATGTGATTGGTCGGATTTTCACACTCTTTGCCCGTTGCCTTGCCGAATTCATTACGCAATAAGGCTGCAGCGCTGTGGCTTTGTCTCAAACGCGAGTCTCAGTTTTATACTGAGCAATGGCCATTTTGCGCGGTTACTTTATAAACGTTTTTGTTTTTGGTATGCCTCGTATCTGGCGCAGATAATCTCTTTTTATTTATTTATTTTATTTTAGAAGATTACCGTGCCATCTATCAATTGCATCGACCACATAGCCACATAGTGTGGTCGCTGATCAATTGCCTTTCATTATTTCTTGCGATACCCATATATCAGTATTATGCTAATCAAAGATTGTGTACAAAAACTTCGTTAGGTACAATGTATCAAACGGATTCCAATCCATACATAGACTATAGAAAACTGTTCAGCGTTTGTTTTTGTGCTCTTTAGGCTTGCTGCACACTGATAGTATATAATTATATTATACTTAGGCATAGGTATGCCTTCGTCGTTTACTTTATGAGTGGATAACTTGTAGTGGAACATTCTAGACATCTATTACTGCAGTAGTTTAATGGTTCTCTTATCAGATATAACTATTTTTGTGCTAACCTCACGCAAACCTACAAAAAACAAACAAACACATACGCGGTTAGTCTGGCTGTCATCGCACACGAATGACAATGGCATCTAAGTATTTTATGGAATACTTTGTTGCAAAACACGGGCCTTACCACAGCCCCAGGTCTTAAGACAGCCCAATAGATTTTTTAAGTGAAATTCCTTCAGCCGCTTGATATATTTTAACCAAAAAAGAGTAGGTTCTATGTTCGACTGTATGTTTGTTTTGCTTGATGAGCCCACTCTTGACCTCAATCTATTAACCACGCTATGATAAGATGCTAATCAGCAGGTCTGATTGCTATTGTTTCTATACGTGACATTTTTTTTGGACTTGATTGACTTGACTTGGACTTTTTCTGGACCAATTACATCGTAAGCTAATGTTCCCATGCCACTTCAATTAATCTCAGTTACTTCCGTGTAGTCCGCGCCTTATTCCAAATCGGTCCTAGGTCTTTAGCACCCATTTTTTGCTCAACTTTTAACTCTGTAACTCGTTTCCTGGTGTTTTTGCGCGAACTTCGCTTTGCTAATTTGTATTTGGCGTTTGTTTCATACAATTGGTCCTATAGAATGAGTCAGTGTTTGAACTTGGCAGCTAGTTATTACAAACTAGCTTTTTCCTAGCCTGGCAGGGCAAAAGTCGGGTCCCGCAGAAACCGTACATTTTGTTTTATAGCTATATATTTTTGTAATCGGATCGGTACTTTCAGGTTACCTTTTAAAAATAAACAAACATACAGTTTTACCTCTCTATTATATTAGTGAAGATGAGTTGGTAAGACTTTATGCGTATGCTGATTAAAACTGTAGACCTGGTTCTCAATTGCGGCGATAAGTCCCCCTCTTTGAAGAGTGGCTTGAGAGACGCCACGGCGTCCTCACCTTCCGCCTGACGCAGGTCCTCACCGGACACGGCTGTTTCGGGAGGTTCCTGTTCAGGATAAGGCGGGAGAAAACGCCCGGGTGTCACCATTATATGGATTGCCCGGAGGACACGGTGGAGCATACGGTGGAGGTCTGCCCCGCTTGGGCGGAGCACCGCCGTGTCCTCATGGAGGCGTCCGGCCCTGGTACAGACCATGGTTCGGAGCGAGAGGGCATGGCAAGCTGTCACCTCCTTCTGCGAAGCAGTAACGTTCGCAAAGGAGGAGGCAGAACGCGTGAGGGAGACGCAACGAAGACGCCCTCACGCCCACAGCCATCGCAGGAGACGCCCTGGGCGTCGGGAGTTGCAAGCCGATTCCCGGCCACCGTAGGCGCGGGCTTGCGGACGGCGAGCAATGGGTAGCTCGCCGTCCGATAAGGACCAGGCCCGAGTCGACGGCGCGTAGTGTTCCACGTGCGCCTCAAAGAGATGTCAGCAAAACTGACTCCGCTAGCGCCGATGCCTGTCTGGATCGCGGATAAATTTGAAAGAGAGTTACCGCGGCCCTGAGTCAAGCTACTGGAGGAACACGGGCGGGACGCCCTTCCGCTTCACCCAGAGCGGCAGAAGTCACTGGATGTTTAACAAAAAAAAAGGCCTGGTTCTTCATAATTTTTATATAACGAGTAGAACTGTAAGAGGCGCTTACTTTGGTTTTAGACTCCTTGTATTTTCTTACCAATTCAATTGCCACCGCAATTAAAACACTTCATCCAATGACCATCGCGTTGACCTTTTTGCCGACATACGATATCAATGCAGCCCTGGCTGAGCCAACGGGACCGTTGGGATTAGCATAATGTTAATCAACGATATAAATAAACATTAGTGGCGCAACAAGAAGTAGGCTGCAAGTCCTGAGGACTGATCTTATCCATAGCTTTCACACTTTCGCAGCACCAACCAACGACTGTCGGTCACTCTGTGGTCCTATTGTACGTGCTGCAATAACCTAAGATCCCACTGCAAGAATCTGCAGGTGTTTTTGTTTTACGATACTTTATATAATGATAGATTGCTGCAGGGTTGCCTGTAATATCTAACCGCAACTAGTTTTTCGTTGTAATTTTTTCTACATATCATCTATGTATCTATTCTACCATCAAGAATTATTCATAAAAATCAATTTTTATCAAAAACAATATACCTGCAGATTTTTGCTGTGGGGTCTCATACTACAAGGACCACTCGACTCACACACCGACACTGTAGTACTTACATTGACTGTTTTTAACCTGCCGTAATGTGTGTCATGCGTTTCACACAAGTCTAGACTGGGCCGTATCTAGGCAATATGCGCTAGACATTCTAGGTTCTGCCAACTCGGTAACCGGGTGGCCTGCTTGCACACTTGCGCGAGCGCACCTTTTTGTACGCGCCGTACGCGTTTACGGAGATCGTTGGGCACAATGATGTTTGTTAATTATCTGGCTCCGACTTCTGAGAAAATATGCTATGAAATATTAGAAGTCCGACTGGTTGCTGTGTTTTTAGGTCTCGGTTTAAAAGATCGCGGATGTCGTTGCGAATGCGATGCTTCAAGTTTATGGGTGGAGCATCTGATTATGGTAAAGTCTTGATGGGTGCGCCGGCCTGTGTAGACGGGGCTTTAGACTTTGTCGATTGATTTCAAACTAAGAAATTGCAAGAAGGGGCTCAAGCAATGTTTCCAATGTTTGTATCCAATGTTGGTCGATGTTTCAGTTGGCTATTCCGTTCCGTTGTTAGTATGTTTGTTTACAAACACTAGTAGTTATACGCGTATTTGTGTGTGCCTTCTTTCGCAAATATTCCTCTTTTGAAGAACTATTTACCCAAAAATCTATCTATCTGGAAACTTTTATGTTACTTACGTTAAAATATTTCCAATACGAACATGACTAAGGTGTCTCCAATTACAATTCTGCAAGCACAACCTATAATCGGCATAGGGAAGCGATCTCAACCAATATTGATTGTAATCCGACGTAGGTTCAACACTAGTAAATAAAACATCTGGCAGTACGCCGGTATGAATGATAATCACTGACTGATGAGGAAGTTGACGAGCGTTGATTTAATGGGGTTACGTTTTTGCATGGTTATAAAGATTCGCTAGATACGGTCACAGATAATATAATACTAGCATACAGATGCCTCATCCCATACAAAAAAAACCGTGCCGTCGTAACTAGGATTTTTCGTCTGATGCGTCTGAACGGAACCGAACACGATCGATATTCTTAGAAAAATAATCAGTTTAGATTATTTTTCTAAGAATATCGATCGCGTTCGGTTCCGTTCCACGGATATAGATGGTGTTAGCAGCGACTTGCAAGTAAAACGGTTTACTCGGTTCGTGAATACTTTTTTTTTAAATACTGCGACGATTTTTTTTATAACATTTTTTTGCACGTTTTTACAGTTTCATTGTACCAAAATGTGTTACAAAACAAATTCAGAAAATCGAGTGGATGACTCAGAAACATAATACCGCGCCATCTATTGGAATACATTTTAAATGATCCATTCAAATAAGCCCAATATTCCTTAATTTTGTGCTTAGGAGAGTTAATTAAACAAGAACATTTTTATGATCGTCTCTAGAAAATCTTAATATTACACAAAACTTATCGAAGCTTGTCACGCCATCTATTGCAATCTTTTTGAACCAAATTATCTTTTTTCGCGTTGAGTGCCCCTGATACGGTGTTACTAATAGAGTTATGAATATAAAATGTGGATGGATGGAGAGGAGCCTTTCGCCAAAGAATAGATGAATGGTGATAGTGATATGACAGAAAAGGGAGCCAGTGATAGCGTGACGTTGGTCAGGACGGGATGGAAGGAGAAAACGTGTTGCGACGATATGACTTACTTGAGTTAATGTCCTATGTTCCCTAAATGGCATAGAGGACGTCCATAGAAGTCCTCCATCGCAAATGATCTTGAGCTTCACGCTTTACCTCACTAAACGTCATTTCGATGCTTTTCGCTTCTGCCATTCAAAACGCCAGGATTGACGAGCACGCTTTCTTTTTCAATGGGGATTCTGATCCAACGCTAGCTTAGGTATGTGACCGGGATCCCTTTGGAGTGTGTGGCAATACTGGCAATCCATCTCCACTTGCGACGCTGGTGGATGTGCGGCTAAAATTTTTAACCATCTGTGCATGTGCTCTCGCTAATCCAGTGAAAGCTGGTGGTGACAGCTTTATACAACATCTGCTTAATATACTCGTACCAACAACAATAGTTTAGAGATCTCGCCTATCTCGCTTAATCGAATACTCTATCGGTCTCGAATGTTGCTGGCTTCTTACTGAGTCCTAATTACTTTCGGTCTTTACGGACTAAATTTTCAAAGTGGTCGTCTTTAGCCACACATAAATTCTGTTCCAACTTGCGTTTCTTGGACAGTTGCCAGGATACGCTTTGCATGGAATTGACCCTGTGGTTCTCGGTCATTCGATCAGCCTTTATGCACTACAACAGTGTATTTAGTGTATAGACAATGTTCTACTCATCTTCCCTACAGTTTCCTTGATATCATAATTCTGCAGCTCATATCTTTTATTTGAGGCTGCAACGGTCTTGTTCTTATGAAAGAATATAAGTACTTAGTTCGTACGCGTACGTCGTCGTTTGTACGATCTTAGTATTACATAGCATTATAACTTTTTGATTTTAAACACGCACAATCTATCGTCTCTTTAGCCCGGAAAAAGTGAGGTGTTATAAGTTTGAAATGTGTACCTGTGTGTTTGTGTATATGTATATTTGTGTATCTGTCTGTGGCATCATAGCTCCTAAACGGATGAACCGATTTTGACTTCGTTTTTTTTGTTTGAAAGGTGATTTTATCGAGTATGTTCTTAGCTGTGTTTGATGAAAATCGGTTCAGCCGTTCTAAAGTTATGGGCCGTTTTACTGTTTGAACTGGGGTGTTTTCGTAAGGTATCGTCATCGTGTCATAATGTCGTATCAATAGATTGTCGATCTAAGTGTGTCTACTACTAAATAAATTAAGAAGAATAAAATAAATATGTTTTGGGAGTTTAGCAAAATTTTACAGCATTGTTTTGTTTGCACTTCACCTGACGCATGAACATTATAATTTAAACATTATACAAATTATCTTATTTTTCTACATGACATGCATTTAACTTTACGTATTACATAAATAGCAAGGTCATCCACCACACCTGTCCAAACGGTGAGATAATAAATGATAATGGCGCTTGTAACAACAGCTGATTCATTGGATGCAACGATTTCTAGCCACTATTCAAAGAGAAAACCTCAAATTAATAAAAATTACGTAAACGAAGCAAAATAAGTAAGTAAGGATCGTAGCATTCTTAACAGGTGGCGTTCTGCAGTTTCAGCATAAACCCCCGCGATAAAAACGTGTGATTTGATTTGAAAAGTAAGAAGAAATGACAAATGGGCTAAAAGAACCACCGAATGAATAGATGCCAGACGACATCGCGGCAGACTTAAGGCCGGAATGCAGACTTCGGGAGCGGGACGAGCTCTGCTCCTACATAAAGGACTGACACGCACTAACGAGCCTTTGCCCTGTAGGGGATCAACACAAAGGCTAGTTGGATAGAGAAAACTGTAGAATTATCTTGGAGTCAATCGCCAGCGTTTCATGAGATATAGGCCGAAATAAGAGGCACCGACAATCGTCTTATCCGTTGTCAAAACAACATAATAAAGAGAGATTCCTCTGAAATTAAATAATAAACAACGTTTGTGCATATCGCTGTGGACACAATAAACAAATCTTCATGTAAAACAAATGATTCGCTTCAATCGCCATGACGTCAGGCCGGAGGCGCTTAGATTCCTCCACGATCACAAAGGTTCCATGAACTATCAATCTAAACGTGAAATAAAAATATCGAGAAAAGGTTCTTGTCCGCAAAGACGTATTTTTTTGTGATTTTGTTACCATTTTATAAAGTTTTTTTTGTAAATTGGCATTTTGTATTTTATTGTTACTTTATCTTTTGTAAGAGTAGTCCGTATTTCAATTTGACGATAGTACTTTTGTGCATAATGTTTATTTTTTTTTGTGGAATACTGCAGCCTTATTGCGTAATTAATCTAATCTAAAATATTCAGCAGGGTTCATACACTGCTGAATATTTCAAGTGTTTATCAAAAATGATATTAACATTGGCTCATGCCAATGTTATCATTTTTGCTAAACGGATCTCAAAATTGCACATGATTGCAGTTTTTAAGTGTTGGTACATTTCAAATTCGACTGTTTTGAAAATTTTCAAGATTTGATCTTTAAGTTTTTGATTTTTTTTTTCTACTTTACTGAGATACTTAAGAATGAATGGGATTTGCGACCGACAACTTCTCTACCAAAGATAGGCATATATATTATTATGTAATATATTTGTATAAAAATCAAGTGCCACTCGATTACGCCTCGTGAACTCAAGTGACCTCTTATATGCCGCAAAAAACATGGCCACGCACGACCATATTGTAGACAACACTGTTATCTGTACTACGGTATTCACATAGTAAACAATCAAACATCTATATGCGGGCGCGCCGCAAAACATTCCCACTTTGGAATTCAACCTACAGTGATTCCTTGGGCTTCAGACTTCGATCGCTAACATTGATCGAATGTCCAAATATATCAGTGAAAGCAAAGTCTGTTTGTTTGGGTTTCACCACGTGACGTTTTGGTAGCGCAAGTCAGTCTCACGCATGTTTTAACCCCCGACGGAAAAGAGAGATGTTATATACAAGTTTGACGTATGTACCTGTGTATTTGTGTATCTGTTTGTGGCATCATAGCTCCTAAACGGATGAACCGATTCTGATTTTTTTGTTTTCTTGGTGACTTTAACGAGAGTTATATTTGATGAAAATCGGTACAGTCGTTCAAAAGTTACGGGCGCAACACTTCGATGTACCGGTAGTCAATTTGGTACCGATGGAGAGACGTACAGCCCAAGTCTCGATCGAATCGAAGACTTTCCCGTAGTCCACAAACGCTAATCAGGGTGGCAGGTTGTACTCTTCGGTTTTCTGTAAAACCTGCCGCAGCGTAAGTACGTGGTCTACGGTGATGAAGCCTTTAAGGAATCCGGCTTGTTCGGGAGGATGGAAATCGTCAAACATGCGCGCGAGACGATTCCTTATGACTCTTGAAAAACTGCTTGTAGACATGGCTGAGAAGTGAGATGGGCCTTTAGTTCTTCAGTAGGGCATTTTTCATTCTTCTTGAAGAAGAGTACCACCACACCCCTGCACCATGCTTGTGAAGGGGGCGTTTTCCCCTCAAGTATGACGGTGTCAAACAGCTTCTGAAGGGCCTTAAGTACTGGTTTTCTACCCGCCTTCAGGATTTCGATCGTAAATGCCGTCATGACCCGGTGCCTTTTTGTTCTTAAACTGTTTCAGAGCCATCCTAATCTCGTACAGGCTGACGTGCGGCATGTCTTCGGTATAGTGTCGGGTCAATCTAGCTACAATCTCTGCTATCTAATAGTGATATAAGATTAAAAAAGCTTGCTCTTACCCAATTGGCTGGTTGGTCTGCTATGTAGGTTTTGGCTCACGCTGCGGTGACCGGGTCACGCTATGTTGTGCTGTTGAGCAAGATTGGATAGGGGTCAAGGTCGTGTGCACATGTCTGTGCTTTGTGGCACAGAATGTTTTGTGTATTGTTTTATTTTTCTATTTTCTGTGCATCGTGCCCATACATCTGCACCTAGTTTTGTGAATATAATGAACGCTACTGATGATACTATACGTATCCTAGGTCTAAATTCTAGGAATAGTTAAATATCAACTCGGAAACAAGAAGAAGAATCGTTAAGAGATGCGTTTATGCTTGAAGCGTATCGGATAGTAAGTAATCTTTTTATCACGTTATTAACTATACTCATAGTATTATCTTCACCTGATAATATTATAATGACAACAATATCGCACGTATGCACGGTTTAAATGTGTGTAATTGTAAGTGTCTAAAAAAAAATTGATGGACAAAACTTAAACCATATAATAATGTAACTTATAATAAATTAACTTAAGTAGTATTATTAAGTTTTTCCTCTAGAAACGCCATTTCACTTGCATTGAAAGAGACAAAGTAATATTCTACTAAGTATCAAGCAATGGCACGCACATAGTAATGACATATCTGGAGATTAATTGTAAGGAGGAACGTGGTTTCAGTTGGTCTAAGCAGTGTCGGAATGAATCTGACACTGCCTAGCCTGGATCCCTGGAGGTAGCCTAGGCTTCCCTTGAGGATTTTCCACTGCTACCATACACCTGTAAAAACTTGTAGGTTGTATCTTGTTTTGTGGGCTTTAAACCCGTATTTGTCGCTTGTTGTAGCAACAGTAGAGCGAATGACCGAGTACTGTAGTGCAAACTGGGTCATGGTCCGGCGTGCGAGTGACTATTGATTTGGGGTAAGATGTTACTATAGGAGTAGGAAGTAGGTGACCTTTGCTTATTCATGGCCTATTGATGTTGAATGATGCAAGTCCAAAGCTATGGAATTAAACGAGGCGTTTTGTGGATGTATGCGCAATAAGACTAGAAAGTGAGAAATGCGTTGACTTCTATTACTTTTCTATATATAAATATATATAGACCGAGTTATTGCCATGTTAACCTTGTCCCTTTATAATATTCTTCAATCACATCGAGAATAACTTTTGTTAAAGAAATAGCTCTTGATGCATGCAGCTGTAGTAAAACCCTTAGCGAGTTAGCAAGTTGGTAGCGGTGTTTACTGCCCAGGGTCGTGATGAAACACGCAACACAAGCACGGCGCCTCGGCCAAAGATACCTACAGAACAGCATGCGGTTTTGGTCAATAAGACCATCCGCGGGCCCCTGAGCGGCAGACATCCATGACGATTGATTTTAACATGCAAAAAAAAATGTGCTGTACATACATTTGTGCAGAGGAAGCCTAATTTATATAACGACTTACAACCATTGTCAGTTTGTCCATACCCCAGACACAAGCCCCACAGGTGTGGGTCGACCTTGTAAAGTTCAAGTGTCGGTAAAACGGTTGTTGGCACTTTGGCAGTCCACATCGCTGACTCAGCCTTTGTCTGCCGCTATTGTAGCTCATTGCCTCATTGGCGCATCCGTTTCGATAGGAGCCGAGTATTTTTGATTAGGCTGGACCTTGGGAAACTTGCTCGTAAATCTTTTGTGATTGGTGATTTTGCAGGTAGGATTAATGGCCAATAGTTTGTTTACGGTTAGTTAAGTTGCACGTAGTACAATATCGGGGAAGTCCTGCGTATCTCTGTTTGTGTTTAGTTACTGATTAAAGGATACCTTAGTTTCTATACCAATTGATATTCTACTCGCATCAGTGCAGCGATAACGTTTGTCATATGCGTCAAAATTATGTGGGATAGGTCTCATGATAATTTGGTAGCGCATTTCAATCCCATAAGGCGCAGATGCCCCTCAGTAGCTGATTTTAAAATGAGAATCACGTCTAAACGGTTAGTCGAAGTTTTTAGAAAAAAATGTGTGTTTTAGACCATTTTTTTAATAATTTGATTTACGAAAATTTTGAATTTTATTTGTATAACATAGTGTAATTAATTTGTAAAGTTATGTTGACACGGACAAAATACTACAGTCGCACCAAAACCGCCTGGCGTATTTTAATGAAATTTACGCCATCTCATATACAAATTAATTATCTATATTTTGATCTAAGAAGTTTTTTTAAGTCATAGAATAATCAGGAAAGTACAAAAAACTACTGAATTTAGGTTCGCGCGGGTGTGAAACGAGTGCTCGTTTTGTTCCCTCAAGGTCTTTGGTGAGTGTCGTCGTCTTAAAGTTTAAACTTGCTGACAATCATTATTGCTCATAGAATGTTACTTTGTTTAAAGGCTCTTCAGTACTAAATATATAAATCTTGAAATATAAAACCGAATTAAAAATATCAATGCCTTCAGAAATTTAAAAGGCAATAGTTTTTTAATCTTACAACATGATTCAACAATAAAGATCAATTTGTTGTGTCTATGTACTACTATTTGATCTGTTAAGAATGTAGGTTGATAATACAACAAAATTTGATCCGCTAATGAATGCAACCTTAAGTGAAAGTAACCTTTCACCTCTGAGCAAAAATCTAATCTCTGCACACAGCTGTGAGAGGTGTGTTTGCACAGACCTGTGTTGTAACATAACTCTGTTTGTGTCGAGATCACCACCCACAGGCTTTGCTTATCGATATTATATTTGTGGTACCTTCAAAATACTGAACAACTAAGATTTCAATTTGCTGAAGAACTACCTCCAATACAGGGCTTTCAGTTTCCTTACCAAGTCGAAAAGTACTTCTGTCTTTTAATAGGGATGTTTCCTGGGCAACAAAAAATATTATTATATTTAGTCCGTCAGTGAGATTATCAAATAATATTGTACACGTATATTGACAAAGGTAAAGCGTCTCAAAGTTCAGGAGTGAAGTACGGCGTGACGTTACACGATATTTCAACGCACTGTATTATATCGTCGTAATTTTTTTTTTACGTGTCAAAAGAAAAAAAATGTGTGCAATATTTTTAGGTTATCTAACTGACGAACTAAGTAATAGGTAGGGGGAAAAGTTTCTTCGCATTTTTTAAGAAATTTCAAAACATTTTTTAATATAGTTTATTTACATTTAACTAAAGTATGTAGGTAGGTACCATTTTGTTCGATAACTTTTTGCCATCTTGTAGGTAGGGACATGATCCCATTGCTATAGAAATTTTGGGACTTCTGATCAAAATACCGCGACAAGTGGTTTTGGCAGTCCTCTCGTGATATGATCGTGACCGAAACAGGTGGAAATCTGAAGGTGCAAGGTCAGGACTATACGGCGGATGCATTAACACCTCCCAGCCAAACTCTCTTAATTTTTGCTGAGTGGCTAAAGATGTGTGAGGTCTAGCGTTATCATGATGAAAAACCACACCCCTTCTGCTGATTAATTCCGGCCGCTTTCTCAGCTTCTTGCTTTAATCTCATCAGTTGTTTTCAGTAGAGTTCTGAATCAATGGTCCTGCCTGGTGGTAACAGCTCATAATGAATAATGCCCTTCCAATCCCACCACACACACAGCATCACCTTGTTGCGAGTTAACCCGTGTTTCGCCACAGTCTGTGAAGCCTGACCGGCCTTTGACCACGACCTTTTTCGCACGTTCTTGTCGTACGTGATCCACTTTTCATCACCAGTTATCAGCTTCTTCAAAAATGGTTCGGTTTCATTACGTCGTAATAAAGAATCACAAATGAGTACACGGTTGATAAGGTTTCTTTCAATGAGCTCATGAGGTACCCAAATATCGAGCTTTTTTGTGTACCCAGTTTTTTTCAAATGCACCAAAACTGTTTTGTGGTTAATTTCCAGTTCTTCAGCTACGTCGTAACTACTGATATGCCGATCTTGCTCCACTTTTTCAAAAATGGCATCCATTTTATCCGTAATAGGGCGACCAGAGCGACGTACATCTTTGACATCAAAATTTCCGGATTGAAAACGTTTAAACCAAATTTGTGCTACTCTCACAGACACTGCACTAGGTCCATAAACATCGCAAATTTTTTTCGCGGCTTGCGTTGCATTTTTACCATTTTTGTAGTAACATTTTAAAATGTATCGAATTTCTTCATTAGATTCACTCATCTTGACAGTACGAAAAACAAATGAAAATCACTCAATTTCCTAATTTGAATTTGGAATTATGTTCTTTAAAATTTAAACTTTCAATGGTACCAAAACCAGCCAGATACAAATAATATAGCCAAAGAGATTTTATTACAAGTTCATACATACTATAATGCGAAAAGACTTTTTCCTCAACCTAATAGATATTTTTTGTAATCATCCCTATTGCTTCTTTATCGCCGTATCGATGGTTTCATCTCTATATTTTATGCTATCTTTTTTCGGGGCTTTGCTCTCTCAACCTATTCTACAGATCTTTCATATCTCACAGAGAGATCGACAAGATCTGTGATTCTTTGAGCTTTTGATAAACACACCACAATGTGATTCAATCACACACATGATAACTACTGGTACCGACATATTCAGCTGTATTATCTATAATACAGCTGAATATGTCGGTACCAGTGTAATACAGGGTTGAGTCGGAAAATATTCTACCGATTTTCTTTTCAAGGTGAGGATTTGTGTAACTTCCTTATCGAGGTATTAGGTTTGTTTATATTAGGTTTGTAAAATGTTTGCTTAATTAATATGACAGCAATTAAAAAAAATGTTTAATTTTCTTAACTTGCTTCCTCATTAACGATTCAGGATTCTATCATAAATTATAACTTTTTATTTAGCGTATGTGCACTGCTGGACAAAGGTGACCCCATATATTTACAGCAAACTTCGTCTACTGCCAACTCCGGCCAATCCAGGTCATAAAGAAAGCACAAAAAAAAACATATTTTTTCGCTTGCATTCAACCTGAATATATTCAGGTCTATTAATAGCCGCTAAATTCCATTCTTATTTTACAGTTACGTTCACACGCTCATGTTACTATCAATTCAGAGAATGAGAGTGAAACCAGCGACCTTTCTCACGGCATCAGTCACTCTTGAGTTATTACACTTATTAGGTGTATTGTAACACGAGCATCGAAAATTATAGGTCAGTGTGGCTCGGTTTGCTGTCAATAACATAACAAAGAACTGATCTTTGTCTTCGTACCTTTCTGTAGTATAGGTCAGGGTGCCCACCGGTGAAAATTAATCATCTTTTTTTGCAGACAGGGCAGTGTGTAAGCCAAGTTGACACATACTTGACAAATTGTATTAAAACTCGAAAGATTAAAATAGATAAGAACTTGCCAAGTCGCACTTTTAAGTGGCAGAGAACATAACAAATCTTTTAAAGCAACTGGTGAATTTGTGCAGGAGCAGTATGATATAAATAAATAATAAATAATATTTATTTCTATCAAGGTAGATACAACAATTTCATAATCTAATAACAATTTAAATCTTAGAGGTACTGTACCTACGCTGTCACATAGAATTATGTTACTCCTAAACTAAGTCAAGCTTGTATTATAGGAATAGGAGAATACAGTAAGAGCCCACTTCTCTCTCTCTCTTTCAACTTCTTCTTTCAAGCCAAGTTCTTTATAACGGATTCGCTGATATACAGCAGAGCCGTTATAAAGAACTTGGCTATCTTTCACCATTCTGTTTTGGCTGAGATACTATACAAGAGTACTAGACATGTTAGAGACAGTGAGTGGCAAACTAATGCTTAGCTTGATTAGAATTTAAATGCTGAATTCTAGAAGTCACGCTTATTCAAACGTAATTAAACTTTGTTTGACAGTACTGGCAGTAATCATGCCGAGAATGTCATCCATTTCGATGTTTATTAACGCCAGGTGAGCAGACAATTGAATATTGCAGTTTGTTTCTTCACAAGCGAATACGTTGTGCAGAATGGATGGGTCGAGTTGTCGTTAGTTAACAACTTGTAGGAATGATAGAATTGTAAAAAAATATACCGTGGCCTTGCCCGTCCCTCCCCCTTATCTCCGACGTTCGCATAGAGAAAAATCTGAAATTATTCTATGTGATAGAAGCACAGACATAAATCTAACTAGATGACGCGATTGAAAGTACTTCGCGCGCGGAGGGACATGCGTTATCTATTTAGATTTATGTCTGTGGATAGAAGTTTATGTACAGATTACAGGATAAATAAAACGATATCTCTAAGTAGCAAAATTTTTCAGAAATCATCAACAAATATTACATTAGTTGTATCGGTCAAGAGATAATAATAAAATAATAATATTTTTTTTCTTTTCGTTAGAGCAATGTTCGGTGCTTCATTATTTCATTATTTAGTAACTTCAGTATTTTTACCTAATTATGTAGGTGAATGTAGCTATTTGCGGAAACCTCGGTGTGTGAGTCCGACTCGCACTTGGCCGGTTATTTATTAATATCGATGGGCTCGCGTTTGTCCACTTACTCAATGATGATGTGGTCGACCATGGAGCACACCTGCCCAGGCGTAAATCACTCTTGACTTATAGTCCCCCAGGCTATAGCTATCAGAGCCAGAGAGTCAGAGTCGCTATCAACGAAAGCGTCACAATAACGAATGGAAAAATGTCAAACATTTATGGGATTGTCAAGCGCTAACGAAATGTCACGTAATCAATACCTAACATTTTTCCATTTCAAACTTCACCATCTTTGACATCGAATAACACTGCGTAAAGCCTCAGGAAACACATCGTATCGTAACGTCACCCTGAAATCAAATTTTTGTTACCTTGGCTTGAAAATACTCTCCTGTAAAAAACTATTTCGCGGAGTGCTCGCCATGATCAAGATCAAACATGCATGCATGAGGTATCTGTACTATTTGTCTATGGTCTCTTAATATTTTAAAACCCGACGAAAAAGAGGGGTGTTATAAGTTTGACGTGTATTGTTGTGTATTTGTGTGATTGTCTGTGCCATCGTAGCTCCTAAACTGATGAAAAGATTTTGATTTCGGTTCAGCCATTCGTTGTGAGCATTTTACTATTTGATGTGGGATATTTTCGCAAGATATCGTGTTATAATGGCGTGTTTCAATGGATTGTCGATTGAAGCGTGTCTACTACTAGATAAAGTATGTAATTTAAAAATTAAGAAATAAAAATTTATAAAACATTCGGCTCGAAAACCTCAAAAAAAAAATAAGCCTCGTACTCGCATCGGGGACCGCTAAGTAAATAAAATAACCAAAATACTTCACTTTGGCGGTCCCCCGACGCAAGTACGAGGCTTATTTTTTATTTTAGAGATTTTTGAGTCGGGGGTTTTTTATGTTTTCTTCAGCATGTTCGCTGGCGGAATTGGAAGACTAGTTACTGAAATAAATTAAACGTTACGTAGAGAAACTTGGCTTGGCGCACAATCGCTTCGATGCACGGTGCAGCGGCTGGCGACCTTGGGCAAAACATCTTTATTTAATGCTAAACTATTTATACTCTGTATCATGCATAAGAGTTTCTAGTGTGGATTATGTGATTTTTTGTGCTATTTTTAGGTGGGGCAGTGATCAATCTGGTTTTGTCATATCGCAGTGTTAATTTGTTACGCATATTACTAAATTATCTAAACATACTTTACATCAATGCGACGCAAAAATTCAAGTCGATGCTGACCAAAGTGGTGCTGGCTTTAGGCTCCTTCAGACAGACAAGATGATGCGACAATGGCGCAATGTCGCATCGCGTTCCGTCGCGCTTCACTATTAACCTTTATCAAAACATAATAGCTAGTTTCGAGAGTCATAATATTTTCCTCCGAACACCTGAAGAGGAACTTAAGGATTTGAAGACTTTAAGTTCTATAACGGCAGAGGGTTTTCCCTAATCTAGATTTTAATAGGTCCCTGAAATTGTGACCGTCCTTTCAGCGATATTACGCCTTCAATAGAATATCCAATTATCTATTTAAGAGATTTGAGTCATATACATACGTCATTAGTTATTGTTATATTATATCGGTGTGCAATCTTTGCATATAATCTCACACGTGACGTAGTTATTTATTTATCACAGGCATTATCATTAACATTATCCACATGAGTTACTTGCTTATATAAATAAAACCGGCATGGGAAAAATACATGTCTTCTGTATCTATATACCATACGTCGCTAAATGCGTCTTTTCAGCAATCCTTTTCTAGACATGGGTTTGGAGAGGCCTCTTCTACTCTCATCCCGCTGCATTCACACATATACGTAGATATGTCTCTGTGATGTTCTTTGCTTATAATATACTTTCTTTACAAACGGCCCGGTTGGTAGTAACATTCTCCCTGCGACATATGCATAACTGGTGGAGTGAGAGAGTGCTAAGGGTACGGGTCTGCTCTGTCTGACCCTTCGGGGAAAATAAGCCTGTTGTTATGTGTTGTTGCCTACAGAATTATGTGTTGCTCTGTGATATTCTTTTTCTGTTTCTTTCGCCTCGCCTTTTCCTGTTACGCGGAGTCGGCTTTCCCAATCATGCGGCGCCATTTATTTTGGTCTTGTGCTCCATCTGCCGTATATCCCATCTCCTCATGTTCTTTTGGACTTTCGTCATCCATGTGATTTGAGGTCTTCCTCTTCCCCTCGTCTTTGTAGCCATGGTAAGGCAATTATCACGTCATGGTCATCTGTTGTGTTGCTCTGTGATACATGCCTTTTAAATTACCTGTAGAGTCTATAAGTATACTATATCATATCTATTACCGACATATGCATTTATGTGCCAAAGCCACAGCAGGTCCGCAGCTCTGCTTCGGGAATGGCGGATAATTATATAGATGGAATATGCTTTTTCATACGCCAAAATTGTACCACAACTGTACTCCAACTTCGTTGGGGTCCGCTTCCAGTAGGGATGCAGCTGAGTTCCAGTATTTTACCACAAATCAATATCATTGTCTCAATGTATTTGTGGTCGGCGCAACATGCTTCTCTTGTATTTGTCATCCCAGTAATGACCTCCAATATATCATCTTTTGTATAGTTCCTCCATCTTTTCTTAGGTTTTCCACAACTTTTACAAAACATTTTGCCCTGTTATATGTAGAACACTATCATTAATTTTTACGGCAATATTAAACACGCTCGAAGAATTTCGTGACTGGCAGATGTTTTTATAGGAACGTTTACTTTTTACAGCATGTTTTACGATTTTGGCTGCTTAATTAAGTTGTAAATTTTTGTAAAAATGAATATACTTTGTGCTTAAAGAGAACTTGAATTGAATCTCTTTGACAAAGTAAATATTGGCTATACTTTGAACATTTACCTATTTGGTTGCCTAGATTAAAATTATAACATTCTCTTGTGGATAGCACAGTATGTAAAAATTAGAAAAAAAATAAAATAAAATTCGCAAATTAAAACAAACAACCGCATTCTGTAATTAACATACAACCACATATTGTTTGAAATTTTCGTTCCTTCTCCAGTTTTACGGCGCAAAAATATTTTAAGTTAAACCATCGAGGTCAAGGTTACAAGCAAACAACCCTCTCAAAGGCTTTCAACAAACAAACAACGTATGTTTGAACAAAACAACCCTTTCTTTATTAACTGACGGAAAAGCCCAGCTAGCGGGCTGCGGTCCAGTTTGTATTGTTGAGCTTTGGGTACCGCACAAAGATAAACTGGATTTTTGAGCTCCTGAAAAAGTAAATAACACAAGCTTTGTCTGGTTAAGAGTCGACTTAAGGCTCTTACTGACTGCATAATGCGACTGCGACATCAATGCGGCAACTATTTGTCATATCTGAAAAATGGTCGCATCGTCGTGTCGCGCTTGTCTGTCTTGCTGCCGGTTCCTAGCTCACAATGGGCTGTTAAAGTAATCGACGAATAATCGCCTGTTAATTCTACTTTCAGTTTCTCAACACCCAAATGTGACAAGCGTTGAACAATTTGTCACATTTGAGAAAAATCTCGAATTAACCACATATTACATCAGTTTTGGGTTTCTGAGAACCTTTTTCTTTTTCAATGTTAATCTCTTGTCAACAAGCCTACTTTATAATTGTTGGATATCGGTCAATTATTCGCAGATTAAAATTAATATTATGATTTTAAATGCTTATATTACGATAAAAAAATAGTAGGGGTCGGCGAAATCTTTGTTACAAACTTTTTAAATTAATTAAATTGTAAAAACTTGACACAATTCTTATCAAAAATAGTTTTTCTGTATGTTAGTAAATAAAATAAAAAACAAAACTGTTACTGATCTGGGAATCGAAAATTCCTCACACGTATTGATGTTGACTGTACCTTGTACTAAGTACTTGCGGCCGGGATGGCTGATCCCGCCAGGGTAAGCAACACTTATCAAAGTCAGTCTTTGGATGGGTGACCAGTTTTTTAATTGCTTGTTTTTGGGCGGGTGACCCTGCCAGGGAAAGCAACACATACCACGGTGTTAAAGGATAACCAACAGAACCCATTGCCAGCATTCCTGGAATTTTTGTCTGTTTATTTGTGCACGCATCACGTAAAATGTACGAAAACAATGTACATAACTTTTATACATAAAAAATATGCGTAACTTGAAGTACTACATAATTTTTGTTTCTTCGCTATCGGTTCACTCTATCAAAGGTAAGATGAGTTTAAAGTGTTCAAGAAATAAAATATCACAACACAAGCAACTCAGACTCGGACAGTTGAATACCATATTCGATAGATGGCGTTGTGCATTCAAATGCACAACGCCATCTATCTAGCGCCTTAGAATCTTAGCACCACCATTCAGAAAATGAGTTCAAACTCATTTTCTGAATGGCGGTGCTAAGATTCTCCGTGGCAGAATGACACTAGAAAAAAATGGTAGATACTTTGGTTATAATATAGAATAGGTATGTACGATTAGTTTTTAAGCAACAAAGTCGACGAAGAGGAAAATCAACTATGTACGTTGAAATGTAATACTGCGTTAATGAAAAAGAGCTTCTTTGGTGTTGCACCAAAGATTTTTAATAAAATACCTGATGCTATAAAATGTATGCCATTAAAGAAATTCAAAAAGTGTCTTCACAAGTTATTAGTTGAGAAATGTCATTATACCTTGGATGACTATTTTAATGATAATACTATTTGATTAAATTATGATATGATGAATTGTGAGATTATGTAATTTTATAAATCTATATTATTAATGTTGACTTGGATGACTATTTTAAGTTTGGATGACTATTTGATTAAATTCTGTAATTTTATTAATTCATTTTATTAATGTAACGGACGAATAATTTCTCGCATGTTCTTTTGTTATGATCTTCTTGTGTGTGTTTTTTTTGCTTTTCTTTCTTGTAGTGGACATTATTAAATTGATTATTTTAATGTATTTGTATAAAATTTATAGAAAATTTTGTTAACTTTGATGAACCTGACTTTAATATTTGTATGTCAACAATGACAAAGCATAGTGCAACACTTATCTATTTAAGACCTTGACATGTATGATTAATGTATATATGTTCTTCACCTATGTTTTACAAATAAATAATTCTGATTCTGATTCTGATTCTGAAGCCCCGCTGCGTGGAGCTCCTATTTCTGTCTGCAGAGTCTAAAGTAACCTAATATGAAGGAGATGACGGGAGCTGAGTTCGCTCACTTTGCTCGCTCACTTCAGCTTCTGTCATCTCTTTCGAACCTAGCCTATCCGTGTCGGGGTGCCCTAAGCACCCGAGCTCGCTTCGCTCGCTCTTGGATTGATTTATTGACCATAATTATCAAATTTACCAACCGTTACGTAATAAATAACAAAGAGGATCAAACATTATTTTTGAATACCATTTACTTATTCAAAGTCAAAGTCAAATATATTTATTCAACTCATTTTTAATATGTCAATTCGATTTTAGAAAATCAAATAATATTGACCCATTAAATTATTCCAAATGAATTTCTGCCATTTTCATAATATGCCAAGTGAAATTATGCAAAATAAAATTCTGCCATCTTAAAAGTATGCCATTGTTAATACGGACATATTAACATCCGGCCAAGCAATGATTATATTAAATATTTTTTATGGCTTAAATATATTCTTTTAAATAAGATTATGCCAAATATGTTATGCCAAATAACTTTCGGAGCATCAAGATTCTGCCAGACAGAGGGAACCCAGGTATGGTAGTTAGTGCACGAGACAAAAAAGAATACGTTTTATGAGGTTTTAGGTATCTAATAATACTAATAATGTCAATGATGACGATGATGTGTGTGCAATGTGGTTCGTAAATTTGCCGCCGCTACTGCCCGTCTGGATAGCCTAATGATAAACGCGGTGGCCCACTACGCCCGAGGTTCTGGTTTCGATGTTTTCGTTTCAATGTGTTGTTCTGGAGTGCTACTAGATGGCGCGCAGCAAAACTGCCTTTACTTTTTGTATGAAATCGATATTCTTCTCCCTAGAGTAAATAATTTTCTGTGCAGGTAGGTAAGTAGGGTAGGTAGGTAGGTAAGGCAGGAAGGGTAGGCAATTAACGGGAGCGAAGCCGCGGGCACAGCTAGAAGCAAATAATTATGTCAAGGATTTCATACCCGTCCGGAGATTATTGGTTTTAGATATGAAGTGCAAATATTCCTTCGATATCTCGAAGGAGGCACAATATTAATTAAACTCTATTCGATTAATACACCCGATACGTCCAATTAAAATCTAAATCAGATTCAATTATAAATCTCGAGCAGAGCGGTGAAAATCGATTGCCATGTGACATAGAAGCCTGCTAGCGCGCAGTTTATACATAGCTAGGTAATAGGTATATTACTTCGGCAGGGTCATTCATTGTAGATGTGATATGTATACAGTTTCCTGAAAATAACTTGTTGCCGAGTTAATAGATTTTTAAGCAAATTGACTATGAACTTATATTGTCTGTATATTCCATATACATAGAGAATGGACTGAGCCTTCTTTATTGAGGTAAGATACTGCCAGAAAAGTATAGGTGATAAACCTGTCATGCGCCCAGTTGTCGATTTTTTCTAGAATTTCGATTGGACCACAAGCTTTCAGTGCTACCTTCGTCACCACTACGTGTATGCCTACAGAAAGGAGAGTACACACACAGCAAAGCGACTGCGTGCACACCATGTGCACACGCTCTTTCTAGGTTCTCAATCAATTCTCCATGTTTAAGGTATATTCAAATTACTACTCTCATTCTTTGACAGTCGTATGAAATCGCTATAACAGTGTAAAAATACGAAGTTTGTCAACCTGCTCAACAATCAAGCTCATGGACTGTACATATATTATTCATTGCTACAGCTATATGACGTAAATACTTCTCAGAGTCAACGTTAATCTTTTGCCGTCATGACATAATTAGTGGTAATCGTTGCAACATGTTTCAAACAATAACAAGACTTAACATGGCGGAGTCTTAAGCGATTAGTACTATTTGTGTTTATTATAGTGCAAACACTTGTGTTACAGTCGCCGCTTTTAATACTTTAATGAGGCATTGTGAGTGGAGTAATTAGCGTAATATCAAACTTTATCTATTATTGTGATGTTTTATCCTTATTGAAGACACACTTTGCGAAAACCGTCCGGTGCCCGGCTCGCTCTCTATTAAGTAAATAGGATTTTGATATAACTGGCGAAATGTGGGTATATATATACACTAGCTTCTGCCCGCGGTTGTGCCCGCGTATAAAGTATTTTATCATCCCAAGGAAATTCAAACTACCCTATGTCCTTCCCAGGGTCTCAAACTATCTCCATGCCAAATTTCATCTAAATCGGTTCAGTAGATCCAGAGATTACCCTCTATAACCCCAAAAACTTTATCTCTTTAACTAATATCTATTAAAATTTCGTTAGAAAACGTGCATACATATACTTACCAAGTTTGCTACAAATAATGTCAGTAGAATTAAGTCTAACAAAATACTAAGAAACTACTCATGGTTCACTTGAACTGTTCTGGTCGTTAAAGTTCTATCAGTTCAAATGGCAAAGTTTCCTTGGTAACAATAACAATGTTCCTATTATTTACAAATAATATAAGGAGTTAAGTATTGCCCAGGCTTATTACGTAAGAAAGAGCAATCAGCAAGTATCGCGCGATCAAACGGCATTACCTACAGTGTAGGTATGGTAGGTCCTAGACAATCGTTTGCTAATCGCTCGGCGTTTGTCAATTGCAATTATTTCTTAAACAAAACCGCCAAAGTTCTCTATTGAAGAGCAATTATTACGTAAAAATCGTTTCAGTTTTGCTCTTGCGAGATACGTAATAAGTCTTGCCGGTCGGCAACTCGACCTAGAACTATATCTTTGGATGGGAGTATTCAAGTGTCTGAGTGTAGGTAGGCTCCCGTAGACCAGCTCGACGAACATCTTTATAGAAATTGTTTCCAGTAGAGCAACTTTAAATAAAACGCGTTTACGCATCGTTGTCACATTGTCAAGCCACACACACTATTCTGCGGGAGCCTTGATGTGGCAACAAAGCAAACTTGCGTTATCGTAAACTTCCTATACCATCATACTAGCTTCTGCCAGCGGCTTGATAATTGAAAGACCTGCATGAAATTTATTCTAAGGGTTTTTTTTTGTATTTTTTATCCCACGAGTAGAACATACTCGTGGGATAAAAAATAACCTTTATCCTAATCCAGAACGTGGTCAACCCATGTGCCACGATTCAGGACAGACAGAGTTAAGAACTTTCGCACTAAAAATATTAGTATGGATATTGGTCAAACAGTGGTCAGTGTGGTCACGAACCTCAAAACCCTAATGATTGCAAGAATCGAGTTCCAATTTTAAATGAAAGTCTTTCGTCAATTAAAACATTGTTTATAAACATTGATGCAACCTGCGTGCGATGTTCTAGTTGTCTACGGTCAAAGTCGACTGTTCATTGATGAGTAATGCCCCTAATTACTATCGCATGTTTACAATCTAATTTGAGTACGTGCAATGAAACGTAGTCGTGCGTTCTCATTTGTTTTTAACAGAACTCAATATCAAGCATTTTTTCGCCGATGAGTTAGGCAGAGTGCATCTATACAGGGTGTCTGAAACCGAGACACAAAAAAGAAACCATGGATTCAGTACATGATTCTGGAACCCCTTATGCTGGAATATTTCGTCGGTTTATTGCATTTTTATACCTTTTTTTTAACTGTAGTTAGTTCAAAATTGTTATTCTTATCTAGCTTAATTACCCGAAAACACTGCCAGACTAGGGAATCGAACCCAAGACTTCAGCAGTAGCTCTTGTGATCAAAATACCTACGAGGCATATTATTGTTATATTGTGTTCTTATTAATAACGTTGTAATGAATTGCATGTTGCAAGTTAGTATGTATAATTTATATATACATAGTTATAAGATTTGAATTTAAGTAAGTTTTGTAAACAGGTTACAGGAAATAAAGGCTATTTTTATTTTAATAAATTGCATACTTGGGCACTTTTAAATACACTAGGCAAGTATTCAATGCTATAACAGAGCACGCCTTGGACTTCTGCCTACCCCATATGGAAGTCTAACGTGACAAATGGTATTGTTTACGACAAACAATCAGATCGCCTCTTTTGCGCATTGGACTACATAATATTAAACAAATTGAAAAAAGGAGGTGATTTAGTTAGACCATTGTTCTAAATTCGATTATTTAATTTATTAGGGCACCAATAGCTAATGAGTCATTCTTCTATTTCTTTTTATAAAAAAAAAACACGTTGCGCCATACTAGGAAATGCTTCCTGTATCGTGGGTACGTTTAGAAATACTTAAGACGATGTCAATCGCCAACGACCTTGAGGGAACAAAACGCGCACTTGTTCCACACCCGCGCGACCCAAAATTCAATAGTTTTTTGTACTTTCGTCCTTATTATTCTATGGCATTAAAAAAGCCTCAGACCAAAATGTAGATGATTAAAGATTCTTTGAAATGGTGATAATCATTAAAATACGCCCGGTGGTTTTGAATCGATTGTCGTTTTTTTGCCCGTATAAGATATAACTTAACAAATTAATTACGCTTTGTTAAACGTTATTCGTTTAACAAAGCGTAATTAATTTGTAACTCAAAATTTTCTTACATCAAATTATTAAGAAAATGGTCTCATGTATATTTTTCTAAAAAATTACAATTAGCCGTTTAGACCTGATTCTCATTTTAAAATCAGCTACTGACGGGTACCTGCGCCTTAAACTCACAACTCACAAGACACCCAGATCTGGAACAATTACCTGTAGGTCATACAAATGTTTGTTCCGTTCGGGAATCGAACAATTCTTGATAATAAATTAAGTTTGATGCATCATTATCATCTTCCTGACTTTGTACCATGTTACGTTTTCTTTTATCAACTTCCACTGTCAACAGTCACGTCATTTTAGACTCTCTTTTATTTTATAGGTTTCGCACCAACGTGAATGAGGTTCCTAAAAACAAAATCACACAGAACACACATGCAGTCTTTTAGTGCATTACATTGAATCACCATATTGGACTTCAGCGGCCTGGTTCCACTGCGAGAGAGAGTGGCTGTGGAAGCTATTTATCTTGTGTAGCTCGGTCTCTCTTTACCAGTGGAACCATGATAGCTTGGACACCATGCTAAGGACGTGAAGTCCTCAAACACAACGAAACTGTACAGAAAATGGTATATTTCAAAATGAACCTACAAACAGGCAAAAATCTCACTAATATTATAAATGTGAAAATTTTGGATTGATGTTTTTGTTACTCAATCCCGCCATAACGGCTGGACGGATCTGTATGAAATTTGACACGGAGATAAATTATAGTCTGGAATAGCACATAGGCTACTTTTCATCCCGATATAATGTTTCCCTGGGATAAGAAAACACTTTTCACGCGGGCGAAGCCGCTGGCAGAAGCTAGTATAACAGAAGATCACGTTAGTATTCAGCAGAAGTGCATCTTTAGAGCACCCGCATTTTACCAGTTATGTTTTTAAGTCCCATGTAACCCCATACACCGGACTTCTACTAAAAATTCTGAGATGGTAAACTCAATAACACTTAGCAACAATATCTGCTTTCAAAAGCACTTTAAAAGCTGAACCCTACGTTAAATACAATGCTTCACTCAATAACCAAGAGGTTAACCGTAAAGCAACATAATTTCAAGGCTTTAACTTACTTTGTTTTTAAAGACTTCCAAGAAAGCCCACACATTGTATGCAGACGGAAATCACACAAATTCGCTCGAATAATCTGCAAGCTTACAATTTAGTTTGCTTTGACCTACAACGCCCTGATTGTGCTGATAACTTACAAAGTTATGAATGAACTAAGTAAACGGGTAGCGATTTTCTTCGTACATTGTGTTAAAGAAGTTAATAAATGTTTATTTATGTACAAAGTTGGGCTTCTCCCATAGCAAACTATAAATAAGAATTGCTGGGGGATACAGTCATAGCAATTACCAAGTAACACGGGACAAGGACAGGAAAATGATGATGAAAGTTTTTCAATTACCAGGGTGATGATTAAGAAACTGTGGTGAGGATAAAAAAACAACCGAATTCCGAAAAAAAACCTACAAAGTGAAAAGTAACTTCAATTTTGGAAGTCAGTGTTCCTGTATTTGTTTCTTTGTTTTTTGACACTGACTTCCTAAATTTAAGTTATTTTTCACTCTGTAATTTTTTTTTGGAAATCGTTTGTATTTTTTTCACTTTTTAGTTATGGTACCTAATGAGCAAGTTCTATAGCAAGGTACCTATAATGCACAAAGTTATGCCAGAATGGATAACCCGAATAACATAAATCTTGAACGTAACCGGTGAAATGAGGGGTGAACTGTACACATCTGCGTACCCCTTAAGACCGTAGTGATGGTTAACATCATTTTTGCCACACAAGATAGATATTGTGGTTTCTGATGGTTCTGAAATGGCGTAAACAATAAACAGACATGCGATTGCAACAATCCCGAGAGACTTGCCATAGTTTAATGAAGAGTTGACATGAGAAGCACCAGCTTTCAAATAAAAAAATAACCAACAAAATTGATTCACATAAAAAAAATGTACAGTCGAATTAATCCTGACCTCCTCCTTTTTGAAGTCGGTTAAAGATGCTGGTCCAATCACCAGAAGTATAATTAGGTATAATTGGAACAAGTGTCTAAAAAACCGCGTGAGCACAATTCTTCATGAATATTTTCGCGTAGCATAGCGTTTCTACCCGACTGCCGAAGGAGTGTAGTCTGGTTTTGGTCACCAGCTCGCGAATATGTATCCTCCAACTGCACAGCATGATTTTCTTTTTGTTTACGTCTTTTTAGTTCGCTTTTTAAATAAGTAGTCGGGTTTTTAGTTACTTCTAAATATTTTTTTTTCCTGCTCAAGTTCAAGTCGAAAATCAAAAGAACGACAACGGTATGTGGCATAAAAATAACAAAACAAAAGATCATAAAGAATCCTCAATTAGAGTTACTCATAATGTCATTGACCGGCCAGTAACAAACAATGTAAGTAGATATTATATTGTAAAGGGTACTCTACACCTATCCCCAGCAATAACGGAACTAAAAAGCCCATCGAATGAAAACTAAACAAAAACGAAGACAACAAACAAAGTGCTCAGCACTCGCAGGTGAGCCGAACGTATGGTATGGACTAATAAAAACACATAAAAACACTTGGCACAATGTATGTAACCACAAAGTAGGTGCTACATTGTATGGAGTTGGTTGTCCAGCGGTTATCGACGACTTTGTCCTATAGTGTGTGGGGCAAGTCAGTAATGAAAAGCGGAGGAAAAACAGAAAAAAATATATTTGAAACTGCACTAGAGTCTAAAAATTCTGAAAATTAGATATCGTACCATTCAATTATTGAATAGTGGAGGTCAGTTGACAATCGGTTCATGTAGATTCGTTTGCACCCGGTAATACTGGATGCATTGGGAAAGGATGATGCTTAGAATGCCATCATCAATGCTTTAATTTCAGCTTATTTCCGATCTGAAAACTCTAATGTACTACTGTAGCATGCGTCAAGTCCAAGGAGGTTTTCTGAGCAAAACCTTCGTAATTTATTTGACATAAGTTCGACATTCAAAAGTTACCCGTTTAACGTGCATCGTTTGAGTCGAGAAAGATGTAAGTGTACCATTCAGTAAAACTCAATAATTATTTTCTTGTCACTGTGTCTTGCCCGCTTACCGCTTATACCAAAGCCACATAGTGAATGGATAAGAAATATATAGCAGTTTTTACAATGTTTGTCTTGAGCCACGCGTTCGTTGACATAAGACATCGCTTTTATTGCGCGTTATAGAGCGCCAACGGGATTCCAACGAACAATGTTGGTGTTATTCGTTTTGTAGCCACTTACAAAGTAGGAGCAGTAACAAAGTATAATATAGCCGGTTCTCTTTTGGGATTAACTCCTCTGATTGATGAATCGTTTGTTTCTGTTAGCTAATGACTTTTAATCAGTGTTAATGGCTTCTCTGGAGGTCGGTCGAATGTTTCTATTCAACGAGCTTCCGTTTCGGTTCCACGGTTCCGAAATTTGCCCATAAAGAAAAAAAATCCGTTGTCGCCGGGTTGTTGTGAAAAAATGTTGGCAAAGAATCTGGACAGATTGATTATTTTCCTTCATCGTCCAAGTTCAAGGTTATTAACATACATATCTAAATTGATATTGTGTTTTTTTTACAGATGCTGACGGAGAAGCGTCTGTGCATCTTGGGCGCGGAGCTGTCCTCGCTGGACAACTTCGAACGACTGGTGCGATTCACAGGGTCTCACCTCCAGCTGTTGCAGTGTTTCCAGGTAAAGATCATAATGGTTTTTTTGTAAAGGCAATTCTTAATGTTTCAAAGAAATATTTATTCAGCATATAGACATCACCCTTAGGGGAGGCCAGTGTTCAGCAGTGGACGTTTATCGGCTGAAATGATTATGTTGATGGACGTGACATAACAGCGACAATCACAAAAAAAAACTTTTCTGCGCTAGAGACAAGCTTCGTCCCCAGGTCCGACAAAATTCTTGTCGTGTACAGTTTTTATTTATAGGCTCGCGCTTGACCACTGTCTCACCTAATGGAAAGCCATGATGTGGTCGACGGTGAAGCACGCTTGCCTAGAAATAACCTATTAATGATGAATTGGTCGTGTATGACACGAGTTTTTGTGTAGGCCCGGTTAATTGTCTTAGCGTGTACAAGCTGCCTGAGAATGCGAAAATTCTTTAAAAAGACGGTGTATCCCACCCATCTGTTAAAATTCCAATAATACCATCTCTGACATCAATGATGTTTCTCGTTCGTATTATTAGACTCAAAAACTTAAATGTATATAAGGATTTTCCTACGTCATAGCAGCTGTCCAAACAGATGGATCTCCTGTCACGTACACGCTCAATAGTAAACAGCCTGTGTTGACGACGATGCACGCCTCGCTGAGCCCTAGGGCTGGCAAACATTGACTCACTCACTCTTATATCGCCAACAGTTTTTATCTTCAGGTAAAGGTAAAAACTGTTAACGAGGAAATTGATGCTAATCTTACCGCATACTCGAACAGATTAAAAACACATCCAAATCAATTGGCCATGGTACGTACGCTTAATTCAGCCACATTCATAAGACTGAAAAGAAGGGCATCCCAAGACCTGCTGAATAAAACCAGCTGAATGAATGGTACTATAGGTCGGGTGGCAGTGGCTCCACAGTCATTTAACTATTCGAGATATCTTATTCCTAAAACAAACTTAGCATTTAGAAGTTCCAGTACTTCCAGTAGCCATCTGTGATCATCTTCATCAGTTCCACTTCACCAAATGATAATTTCTGAATGCAAATGCTTGCCATGTTGATGAAAATACCAAAATCTCTATATGTGTGCCTATAAAATTTGAGGAGTGCCCTCTTTATCCATGCGATTCCCTCATCAGATCCTATCTTGGTAACAATGGGCGGTTAACGACTTTTTAGTTCGCCTCTTTAGCAGGCATAATAAGGAAAGTACAAAAAACTACTGAATTTTGGGACGCGCGGGTGTGGAACGAGTGCGCGTTTTGGGCGTATATGTATCTTATATGATACTTGAGAGTGCTTTTAGGTTGAATAAACCGAAGTCTTGTCGGGCTTCCCGGTTTTAATTGGACGTGCCACGTAATTCTTCGTCATTATATCAATCGAACTGCCTTAACATTTTCCAAATATGTTGGGTTCGGCTTTCGGTCGAACCGGAATACCGGCTTCTTCGTAACTGTATGAAGACATATGCATAGTTCACGCCAAACCCCTTGGCCGCCCTAAAGTTGGCTACAATGCTACGCTTCGCAAAGCCAACTTCGGGGCGGCCAAGAAGTCTGGCGAGATGTATGTATGTATAATCGCTGCTGCAATAGTTTTATCTCAGATAAGGCTGAATAATGAAAAGCCAAAGTATACAAATTATCAGGTAAAAATAACAACATAATTACAGTCCTTAATTAGCTGAATGCTGATTAATTATTACTGATACAAGAGTGTTTACAATTATCCTGAAATATGTAACAATATTTATTAAAATCCTATGATGAACTATAAGTAAGAGTTCGTGTCTAAATAATAACAGCAGCACGGGTCGATCTTCCAGGCTAAGCAACGCTTACCGAGGTCAGACCGTGGAAGGGTGACCATTCTTGGCATACCGAGACTGACTCGCCTTAGCAAACACGTGAAGCCGTTGATCTCGGCTGTTGAAGATTTGTAGATCTTTGACAGTCGTTACGGGTAGTCAGAAGATCAGATCTGACACCAGACTTGCCAAGGGGTATCGTGTTACCCAGTTACTGGGTTGTGGAGGTCAGATAGGCAGTCACTCCATGTAAAATAGTGATATCCAGCTGAACCCGGTTAGACTGGCAACACCAAAAGTGTTGGGAAAAGGCAAGACAGATAGATTAGGATAGTCATCATCATCATACCAGCGGAAAGAAGTCCACTGCTGGACATAGGCCTCCCCAAGCGTCGCCAAATTGACCGGTCCCGTGCGGCTCGCATCCAGCGGATCCCCGCAACCTTCACCAGGTCATCGGTCCACCTGGTGGGACGCCTTTCAACGGCGTGTCTTCCGGTTCGCGGTCGCCACTCCGGAACCTTTCAGCCCCATCGGCCATCCGTTCTGCGAGCAATGTGCCCTGCCCACTGCCACTTAAGTTTGCCAATTCTTCGGGCTATGCCTGTAACCCCTAACCAGGCATTGGGACAGTAAGCGGCTGGTATTACTACAATACATTATTATAGATAGTTCAACACATCTTTGCGCGCGGCGCCATGTGTGCGTGCGATTTGCTTACGCTTGTATAGTGAATCGTTTTTATATCTAGTAATTTACCTTTTTGTAACCACCATTAACTTATCACATTAAATATACGCATTATTAGACTTTTTGTATTTTATAGAATTTTATAAACATTTGACATGATAATTTTCACAACCATTAATATAATTACTGTTTACAATCTATTGACATTATATTTATCATATGTTATTGATTATTTTTGAAATTTACTGTTTGAATTTCATAATTTTTATTCTTAGCTGTAATAAATTAATTAATATACTACATAATTCAAACACAATGTGAATTGTTATATGAATAAATAAATACAAAAATGTAAATACACAGCTTTTATTTGTGAGGCAGTGACGCGGCATGGAAGTGGAAACAAACACCCACACATAGAACCGCGCGCAAAGAGGACATCAACTGTCTATATTGATATTTATTGAATCCTATCCCCTTTATGAAATCCTATGAACAAACTGAAGTAATGCAATATAAATGAGACAGCCCTGCAAGTAATAGCGATTGTTAACTAAATAGAGTCGGCATTCGGCAGACAAATCAATTCAGTTGTTATGTCATCAATACGGGCTCTTTCAATATAGATACCTCTAATGTCTGCTCAATGTTAGCGAGTTTCAAACGATTGTACGGGTGTATTGAAAATGAAATGAAAAGTTACGAATCTTAAAAAAATATTATGACTTAATCCTTTATTTTCAAAATTATATAAACTGACTTCCAAAGCAAATTAAGTGAGAAATAACTTTATTGGAAGTCGGTGATTCTGGTTTTTTTCTTCATTTTTTGACATGGATTCCTTTTTTTGAAGTCAGTTTAAAATTTCGGAAAGATATCTATCTTAACAAAATAAATGCAGGACATATCCCTGTTTGGGTGCCGGGAATTCGAAAATATTGAAAAAAAACCGCGCTTATTGTAATAGTTTGCGAGTTTGTTTAGTATTTGTGATTTAATGATTTTTTTGTAGTGTATAAGCTTTTACTGACTTCAAAAAAAAGAGTAGTTTCTCAATTCGACTGAATATTTTTGTATGTCTGTTCAGCGATATCTTCGCCAATTGATAACTGATTTTGATGATTATTTTTGTGTTTGGTTTTATTTATAGCTCCATGATAACCCCATAGCACAGCATAATACATTTGCATTGGACCTTGAACATCCAAAATACACGAGAAAACGCCTTGAATTCTACAGGCAAATTAATGTAGTGATTAAGATATTGAAATCAGAATCAGAAACTTTATTTATAAACATAGGTAGTACACGGTGTGTGAGGTGTTAAAATAAAACGTAGATTCTCTATGTTTTGCCGTGAAGCCAAAACAAGGTTGATATAACTATGGTTTTTGTTTTTATTGCTTGCCGAAATTCTCATGCATACTGCACAACCACGGGGAGATAGTTATGTTGGACTCTAACCCACTAAAACGCCACGGTGGGAACACGGGCACGCGTTAGCATTCACTGCGAACCCGCCGCGGCTATCCGTCACCGGATCCTTCTCTGGTCCGGTACCGTTACACCAGAACACACTATACGCCGTGACCACTCAAGGGACCAAACTAGCACAAGGGCGTCAGACGACCCCGTCCAGGCCGCGAAAGGTAGGGAGAGCGGCTCACCGCAATACTCCTCTCCCGCCTCGGCCTCTAACCCTCAGCCGCAGGTCGTATGGATATGGGAGGCCCCATACGACATCGCGGCCCGCTTCAGTTGCGATGTCGCCCAAGCGGCACCCAACCTTCATATTGGCCGCTACGTCGTCGGCTTATCGGCAAAAGTACTGACGAGCGGCCCCTCCTCGAGTTCCCCTTCGCTTCACCGTGGGTGACCAAGCCACGGCTACTGAGCCCCCCGCCTCGACAATGCAGCAACCCACCGGGAGGATAACTATGGGCTGGACTGGACTTGTGCTACGAAGACACACAATGAAACTCAATAAGTTCTATTGAGTAACTATTGGTACCTTACTATAGAACTTATTTGAAGTTACCGACTTTGAAGAAATCAAAAGTACCTGCAAATGGTACATTTTAATGAAATGATTTGAGTTTGAATAAAATAAATAATAATGATCACTATTTATTTTCCAGGGAGTGATAGAGCACGGTTCCAAGGTGTCTTCGGAGCTGGCCGTCGAATTCCTGAGCAAAGCTGAGAGCCCTCGCTACACCAAGACGACGCTCATACATCTTGGTCTCAGACTCGGTAAGTTATTAGAAAAAATACAACTGACTTCAAGAAAAGCAGAAATAAAGCACATTTTGCACTTAGCAGTGTTTTTATTTGGAAGTCAGTTGTTTTTTTTTTCACTTTTTAGTTTTGTACCTCACTCTTCGGATTGTTAAAAACCTAGCAATATCTCGATACCTATATATTTACTATTAGAACTTGTTAAATTTGAGAAGTACTTATGTATTTTGGAAGTTCAAGGCCATTTTAAATCAAATAGCTAAATAGCTACTAGTACCATAGAGCTAAAACTCAAGAGTGTACACCGGCGTGATTTCATGTTATGAAATTGTGTAAACCACCGCACCACCAATCAAATAGCGCGCGTTTCCTCGGCTTCCTGTTACACACTTCCGTCCTTTTTCACGAAATCACTGCCACAGATTGCAGGAAAGCAAGAGCAAAGATGTTACAATAAAAAAATTACAACAACAAGTCAAAAGTGAGAGAGAGACAAGTGTCCTCTAGACGAGCTGTTTACATTTTGTGATTGTCCGCCACAGAGACCCGCAAGGACGGAGGAGAATTAACCAGACTCAACAGAGGTTTTAAACTGGCCTGCCATATATTAATTCAACGAGCATCTGCAACCCAAAGCAGCCCACAGTCGTTATGAGGAAGCAGGAACATTAAAAATTGCTTGTATATTAGTCGCCTACGGGAGATTACATCATATACTTCTGAATTAAAGATTAGCGGGAAATAAACTGTCATAAGCATGCGCAGAAAATGACACATCGCTTGTGACAAAGCTACTTGTTTCTGCACCTTTCCGGATCCCAACGTGGCTAATGACAGCTGTCCAAAAATTTAGTTCATTGATACGAAAAGAAGATTACATTGCTGAACCCTTAAACATAGTAACATTAACTGCCTCGTTGTTATCGCGGTCGCAAGTATGGGTACGTCGCGGTTGCTGAGCAAGAGGTTTTAGGTACGATTACCATGAGCAAATTGATATTGGGTTTTTCTGGTGTTGTGTCTGGTACGTCCAACTACCTACCGATTGATTTTGCTTGCGCGATGCAGGATTTTGATATTTTAATTCGTATGTGGCCTCATAAATGTCTCTGCATCTGCTGCTCATTAATGTTTGTGTGTGTACTTCCAGGTGGGTTCCTGAACGAAGCTGGCTGGTACGCGGACGCCGAGCGGGTGCTGGAGCGTGTACGAGACCTCTGCTTGCTGATGCCACCCACCACACACTACAGAAGGCTCACACTTGAATGCTGTCACAGGTAACACTAGCTCACCCAATACGTTCTTTATTATGTTCCGTTAATTCATTTATCATACGTATTTCTAAATATTAGTACAAAAAAAAATAAACAATAGTGGACCACTTTTCGGAATAGTTTTCTATTTACTTATAAGGAGTTAGATGATCGATGTGGCGACGCTTGGGATGGCCTATGTCCAGCAGTGAGCGTCTTTCGGCCGATATGATGATGATAATGAGATGTTCTTCTTTATTGTGATGGCATTAGTTTTATGTGCACATTTTGTAAACAGCGAAGTCAAACACAATAAGGATGGGCTAAAAATCTTAAATCAAACGAAATAGAAGAAGATCTCCCCAACGCTTGAAATTCATTTCCCGCGAAGCCTCGAACCATAATTAACACACGCAAACTTAATTTTATGATTTCTCTATTTCACAATAGAAAGATGAGCACCTCCTACCGTTTGCATCTAAGATCGCAATTATTATTAAAATTTACGATGTCATTTATCATTCTCATTTATTTTGTATTTAAAAATGTAGACACTAACGTCTACAAATTTAAATATTTGTTAAAAAAAAATAAAAAAAAAACCATTTAAAAATATAAAATCATTGTCATTTATCATAATGATTATCCGACTTTCCAAAAAGGAGGAGGTTCTATGTTCGACTGTATCTTTTTTTTATCATTATCATCTATTTTACTGTATTTCATATTGATAAAATTTTAAAAAAAACTTTAAAAAAATAGTAGCTCACCGGTATCAGGAACAGGGTCCAAGGTGGACAGGGCTCCAGAGCGAGATCTCCTAACTCATGGTGTAATATCATTACGATGTCATAAAAATATGAGTAAAGAATCTAAATAAAAGCATTGATATATTACAAGCTTTTAATTAACTTGCAGTGTATGTATGTATGTAAGTGTGTTCTGGTCAAATCTTGCAACTGAATTTTAAAGCAGTTATCCTCCACCAATTAAAATGAAATTTTGCATACACGTTTAGTTTGGATGACAATGCATGGTTAGATAAGTGACTTCATTCTAAATCCAATATGGCGGATGGCCCAAGCTGGTGGAATAGTTATTTTTTGTGCACTGCCATGTTATGGGTATCAAATGAAAGGGTTTGCTGAGAAGAAAACGAAAAAAGCTTGTTTTAAAAAAGGATTTTTTAATGTTTTTTTTTTTAATACTATCTTTCTATTTTTTCCTACAAATTTTTATACTGTTTTTACCCGACCGCGGGAGGGTAATGATTTTCTAGGGTATGTATGTACATTCCTATAGCAGGCTCTACAGCCTAAACGGCTTGATGGATTATGACATATGAGGTGTCGTTGGATTGGTCTCAATTGTGGGAGTGACATAGGCTATTTTCAAATATGGTGCCCGCCTCCTCCAAAAAAGCGGGTGATACCATTTTTTTTTCGTTATTATTACAATATGAATAGGTATCAAATAAAAGCTACTGAATAGACCTTTCCAAATATATTAGTAAAGCAAAACTTTTATTTTACTATTTCGGCACAAATTCAACATAAGCGTAACTTTGACAGCAAAATAAATAAGTTATACAGTCACATACATTTGTTTTTATTCACTAAAGTTATATTATTAAGTATTCATAATATCTTTTTCCACAAACTTATTAAGAGATGTTGTTCATAAATACAGCAAAAGGTTTCTTAACATTTTATCGGAGCATTTGGAAATGGGAGGCGTCACAATGAGAGACATAACGGCCTGTCATCGCCTTGGAGCCAACACCAGCAAGCCTCGTCCCCTCTTAGTGCGCTTTGAAAGCCGTATCGTGCGGAGTGAGGTGTGGCGCAATAAGACCAAACTGAAAGGGACTGGTCTGACGCTTTCGGAGTTTCTCACCAAGCCCAGACACGAGATATTCATGAACGCTCGCAAGTACTATGGTATACACAAGTGTTGGACATCTGAGGGCAAAATAGTCATCCAAGTGGCTGAAAAGTTGCGTCGGAAGATTGAGTCTGCAAGGGAGTATCGAGAGGTAGTCGCGCAGTTCCCGGTAGCAGAGTCCTCAGCCGTAATATCGTCGCAGCATGCTACGAAGCCTGCAGTGCCTGAGAAGAGAACTCGCAAGCCAGCGAAGTGATGGTAGTTTTTCATGATTCCTCCTTTTATTTTGTCATTTATGTCGGTTATTCGATTTCTTTTTTAGTTTTCGTTTAAATTTGTTTTGTTTAGATTGTGTGCAGTATCAATGTCACTGTCATTAATGTAATTCTTGTTTTTTTCTTACGTTCGGAAACACACTAATTTGTTTTTATGGTGTTTGGCATACTGGCTTTTTATCCATATTTTTATTTTTATTTTTGTTTCCCAGTTAATGGAACCGGCGAGTGCATCGAGGTGCTTTGATTAGTTTTTTTTATTTTATTTTATTATAGTAACTAACTAATTAGTCTTAAAATTTTAATTGTAGTCTATTCATTAGATATTAATTATGTTAGATGATATTTTTTTTTCATGCTCATCCTCTTGTGCGTCGGATGAGAGCTTTGCTAGTGTTTTGGGCGATGATGATTCTCTGAATCTTAAAGACCTCCTAACTTCTACATTTGCAAACTGCAGAAAATTCTTTAACACTGTTCACATAAATGCTCAAAGCATTCCTGCTCACTACTCTGATCTGCTGTCGTCCTTCGACGCAGATCTTATTCACGCTGTCCTTGTATCTGAAACTTTTCTCAAGCCTGCACTCCCTTCCACGCAGTATTCTCTGCCTGGATACAAGATGGTACGCAATGATAGAACGGGCAAGGGATGTGGAGGGGTTGCCATTTATCTCCGTGGAGATATCAGCTACAAGATAGTTGACCAGTCTCCGAGTTTATACTCAAAGTTTGCTGAACATCTTTTTATTGAAATTGACTTCCGACATACTAAAGTTCTTTTGGGAGTCTATTATAGTCCGTCTTGTCAAGTTGATTACTTTTCTTCCTTTGAAGCTAATTTGGAAAATCTTTCCGCACTATATGAGCATACGCTTATTCTCGGAGACTTCAACACTTGTCTGCTGAAGGGAGATTCGCGCAGCCGTAAACTCCAATCACTTGTCTCTTCTGTCAATATGCACTTACTTCCACTAAATGCTACTCATAGGGCTCCTCACTGTACTCCTTCTCTTTTAGATCTTATTCTGGTTTCTGACCCTCACAAAGTAGCCGCACATGGACAGCTTTCCGCTCCTTTTTCCTATCATGACCTCATTTATCTCTCCTATAAGATTCGACCTCCTAAACGCAAGGCCAAATTTCTTTCTCTTCGTAGTTATAAAAACGTTGATTTGGAGCGTTTGAGAGCTGATGCGGGTGGTATTGACTGGTCTCCTGTGTTCGCCTGCGAGGATATTGACACTATGGTGTCAGTCTTTAGCAGGACTATGCTGGATTTATATGAGGCACACGCCCCTCTTAAAAAGGTAAGGGTCAAGCATCTTCCTGCGCCATGGCTATCTCCAGCAGTAAAAAATCAGATGGCTAAGCGAGATAAGGCCAAGCGTCTGTACAGAAAGCAGCCGACTGAGGAAAACTGGGATATTTATAAGAAGATGCGAAATCGCTGTAGTCGTTTGTGTAGGAATGCAAAAAGGCGCCACATTCACAACTCAATTGACAACTTCAACCCAACACAAGTATGGCAATTTTTAAAGACTCTTGGTATAGGCAAAGTCTCTAGCAAGAGTTCTTCTGATAAGATGGACCTTAATGCACTTAATGCACAATTTTTTAAGTCCCCAATTACTCTCGATGATCATGTTAAATCATCTACTCTCAACGATCTCTTTAATCTTTCTTTGCCAGCAAATACTTCTTTCTCTTTCCACCCAATTACTGAACTAGACATTGAGAAAGGTATCCTATCCATTTCCACTAAGGCGGTAGGCGACGATGGCCTTCAACTCCAAATGTTCCTACCTATTCTGAGTGAAATAGTACCCGTCATAACTCATATTGTTAATTACTCTCTTTTTAGTAACTCCTTTCCTTCAGCTTGGAAGAAGGCACACGTCCTGCCGCTTCCCAAGGTTTCTAATCCCTCCTCACCATCCCAGTTCCGTCCCATATCCATCCTCCCGATCCTCTCCAAAGTCCTTGAGAGTATTGTTCAGAAGCAACTGTCCTGTTATCTGTCCTCTAATGGCCTGCTGAGTCCTTACCAATCTGGTTTCAGACCTGGCCATAGCACTGTTACCACTCTAGTCAAAGTAACTGATGACATAAGGCTAGCTATGGATAATAAATGTCTCACCATATTGGTTTTATTGGACTTCAGCAGTGCCTTTAACTCGGTTGACTTCGACATTCTCCTAGGTATCCTTTCCTCCCTTAATGTCTCTGCTCCGGTAACTGAGTGGTTCAATTCTTATCTTCGGGGCCGATCGCAGTCTGTTCGATCCGATGAGGATTCCTCTGAATGGTGTGACTTGGCTGCGGGCGTTCCTCAGGGTGGTGTCCTCTCTCCTCTTCTCTTCTCAATTTTTATAAATTCTATCACTAGGGTCCTAACTTCTAACTATCATCTCTATGCAGACGACTTGCAGTTGTATCGCCATTTTAAAGTGGGTGAACTCGCTGAGGCTGTGGCTGCCATCAATGATGACCTTGAAAATATCAACAAGTGGGCTAAGTCCTTTGGACTTCTCCTGAACCCAACTAAATCTCAAGCGCTCGTTATTGGTGGCAGATACATGCTCAATTTATTAGATCCCCAGTCCCTCCCGCCAGTAATGTATAATTCTGTGCCCATATATTACTCCAAAAGCGCGAAAAACTTGGGCGTCCATATTGACACTAATCTCTCCTGGGAAGTTCATATTGCTGATGTGAGTAAGAAAGTCTTCTACTCGTTTCAGTCTCTTAAACGTCTCCAAAAATTCTTACCATTTCACACTAAGGTAACTCTTGCGCAATTTCTTCTTCTGCCGCTAATAGACTATGCGGATGTCTGTTTTCTAGATGCAACGGAGGTACTCCTAAACAAACTCGAGCGACTGCAGAACTTATGCATCCGCTTTATTTTTGGCCTCCGCAAGTACGACCATGTGTCGGAATTTCGGACCAGATTGAAGTGGCTGCCGATTCGGCGTCGACGAGATACCCACATCCTATCCCTTCTCTATACTATCCTGCATAATCCTACTTCTCCTCAATATCTTCGCGAACGGTTTGAGTACCTCGTCCCGAGGGGTAAACCTTGTCGCACAGCCACTTCGCTTCTTCTTCGAACTCCGCGTCACACTTCCAGCCGTTATGATGGCTCCTTCTCTGTTACTGCAGTGCATCTCTGGAACTCTCTACCACACTCCCTACGCGATAGCCCTTCTCTCGATGTCTTCAAGAGGAAAATTAAGGAGCATTTTCTTTCAACGCAATAAATAATATTAGTAGATATATACGTATATATATGTATATTTGTATTTATGAATGTAGTTTTTTTATGTATGTATTATTATTATATATTTAATTATATATATATTTAATAAATCTTACTGCAAAATTGTACACTGGATTACTGCCCTCAATTATAATGATCTCTATCACTCAAAGGTTTGCTGGAAGAAAACTCCATTTTGGAGTTAAGCTCGCCCTTGTACATGAATATTGATTTCACTTTCTGTAAATGTATTGTTTTGGTGTACAATAAAGAATTAAGAATTAAGAATAAATAGAACTACAAAGTTTGAAAAAATACAAAAATCCTATGTACTATAACTGTAATACGAAATCTAAAAAATTTTTAACTGAAAAGAGAAAAACAAGTATTATTAAAATATACATTAAATATTATGAGGTGCTGCAGGCGGGGACAAACCAAAACTAGAGAGAAACCTAACAACTTCGTTTTGGATGAAAGTCATCATACCATGCGGTGTGGACCGGGGGTACTGGGGTCCTTCGAGCACCAACCTGAAGACGCGTGGCGTGGACAGGGCGTACGAGACCAGAACAGGCTACAAATTGAGTTATAGTAAAATGATGAATATTTAATTAATATAACGGCCCACACTTACTAACTAACACGGCAAGTAAAATAAAAAGTAAAAATGTAATTATATTGTACGCAAAAAACAAATGATTATAAAAACAAAAAACTGATTGCTCAAAAATTATTAACTGAAAATATAAAAACAAGTATTACGTAATAAATTATATTATGAGGTGCTGCCAGCGCTTACAAACAATGTTTTGGTAGGGTTTTCTATTTCTTTTTGGTCTCCGCCTGTAATACCTCATAATATTTAATGTATAAATTATTTTTTCATTTGATTCCATATTTTTAAGATAACGAAAAAAAAATTGTGTCTCCAACTTTTTTTAGTGAGGGGGCAACATATTTATAAATTATATAGCCCCCACAATTGAGACGAATCCAACGACACCTCATATGTCATAACCCGGCAAGTCGTTTGGGCTTTAGAGCGTGCTATAGAAATGGATATACATACTTACATACATACATACGCTCGAAAAACAATAACATCCTACAGTCGGGTAAAAACAGACATTCTGCTTAAGAAAAATATTCATTTCACGCTGGACGCTCCATTCGGCAAAAAATCATTACATAAACCTCTAGTATTAAACTTCATTTGGTTATCCAAACTCAAACTGAAGGACATCGACCAGACACTTGCGATCGAGACTGGTGGAGATGGAGTTAGCTTTTATAGATAGTATCCTATCTCCTCCATAAACCGTGAATTAAATGCATGTCCGCATTTACTCGCGCGGTGTATACCGAGACATTGTCTAGTCGTCACTGCACTGCACGTTTGTCCAAATCATTGACCAAGCCACGAGTAAACGTAGCCAATATCGCAGAGATCACCCAAAATAACAAAGCAAGTCGAATCAAAAGTTACCAGGGAAATAGCAACAAGAAACCGCGGAGATAAACACAGGCAGAATAAAAAAGGGGGGGAAACAGGTCCGACGCACGACTGGAGTTTATTCCATATGCACTACTGACACAAAACGTAACGCTTTTGATAAAATTTCCATACCTTTATATCAAAATCGATTCTTAAGCAGTAAACTCCAAAAATGAAACGCATACGACGCACGAGAGACGATATCGTACCAAATCATTTCAGTTTTCAAAGTTAGGATTGAATAGGATACCATTAGTTTACCTTATCCTTTCTCTATCATTCGTATTGAGCAATACTCGATCGGCGAGAGCTTCCTCTACTCATCTAATGGATGAAAAGCATTTTATATCAAAACATAAATATGTTAAAAAAAATATAGCGAGTGGGTTGTCTAAAAAATTCCTATCAAGACTATAATTAAATAAAAATTAAAAAAAATAATTCGATGAGTTAAAATAAACCAAGTAACAAACAACAATGTGGTTCATATTTTCTGAAAGACTACTTAACTTTCTTCAGTTTATGTTAAAGAAGCTAAAGTCTACTGTGTCCCAGTTTTAAAATATTAGGGTCAACATACACTGGCAATATTCGATGATGACGAATCCTCCACCATCCCAGTATCATTGCATTCAACAATTGTTTTGCGAAGTTAAAGACATTACGGTGCAAATATGTTAAGTAAGGCATTCGTTTTATAATTCGTTTTATGAATCGAACTTCTGGGTGAAGGTTGAGTAATCTGCTGGTTGTAAAAAGCACAGGACCGGTCGACTTAGTGACGCTTGGAGGAGGCCTGTCTAGTATTAGATTCGGCTGGAATAACGATTATAATTTATGATTAAACGAACTTACCCTAAGTGAAGTTCTATCATAATTATACGAAGTGCCTCGTCCGAAGAGATTAGTAGAAGAGAGTCCGAAGAGAGTAGAGAAAGTAAAAACTTTCTTTAAAATTCTTAATTATATTTTTATAGACTAACCAGCATGGTTGTCCATAGGTTTTGCACATAGGTTCTTAATCAGTTTATTAGGATATGTTCTTAATTATCTGTTTTGACAAATTTATTATTTGCATTCTTATTCTCATTGTTACGAGTATAATGTTTATAGATTAACAATCACAGTTGTCATTAGGTAACAAAGGTTCATATTCAGTCATTTTCTTAATTATTATTCTTATCTTAATTATCTTTATTAACAAAGTATATTTTGCCTATTTATTGTCATTAAGTATTAAAGTTTTTTATAGACTAACAATCTCAGTTTATTTTAAGTAATATTGGTTCTTAACCAAAATGTTTATATATATTCTTAATCATCTTTTTAACAGAATATTTAATGCCCACTTAATAACAATATTAAACTTTGTTTAAAGAATAACAATCATAGGTGTCATTGGAAAACTAAAGTTCTTAATTAACCATTCAGATAATATTATAAATATATCTGTTTTAACAAAATGCAGTTTTGCTTTCTTATTACTATTGTTAGTTTCCTTATCAATACATTTATACTCATACTCCTTCCTAAGTTAAATAAGATATCTTTAATCACAGCTAAAGATTTATCTTGCTAAATCATTTTGATCCTTTACACTAAAGGTCTGTTATAAAGTTTACCAAATGCACTTGAGTTTTAACTCCAGCCTGCTGTTTTTAGTATCTAATAAATTGTCACACCTGGCTTTAGAAGTAGCAGCGTGGCGTGTGCTGTGAGCTAAATATACGTGTACATCAATACTGCTAGTCTTTAAAGTACACTTAATCCAACGACTGATAGTCTGTTTGGACACTTCTGTGGTATGGTTTCTTGGTGCCTAAAATAATTCTTTTATGTTTATGGTTAGAGGTTTTATTAATGTAGGCTATAAGGGTTTCAGCTAGACATATTTTTGTTCTTTGTCTGATGTATTGATTGATTATTTAGTTCATATATAAGAGATTTTTTGAGGTCTGAAATTTTGACGGTTATATGCATTGATTGTATTTCTATACTTTGATTTTATTTATGACAGTTGTTCTAGAGACAGCATCTCATTTGGGTATCAAATTCCTAATACTTCCAGTATCTGGCATGTTTCCCAGGTGACATTGTATTTTTGGCCATGTGGTCGTAGTCTGAACACGCCCTTAATTTTTTTTTTTTTTTTTATCTGTCATCAGATAACATTCTAATATTTATTATAGTATTAGCAGTGATAATGCCGATTTATGACAGTCAAGCATTTGTTATATTTTTTACTGGAATTAGAAAGATCTGTTAAGAAATTTTATTACCGTTGGTGTTCAAGATTATATTTTCTAAAAAGTTAAACCAGTTTATTAAACATGGTGTCAATCGTTTGAGAACTTTTCTGATAGAGATGCTATCAAAATTTCTATTGATTTTGGTAGTGTGCTTCGTCACAATAGATTTCACTACCTACACATTAGACTCCGACAGCCAGAGTAAGGTTGGTATGGATTTTTCCCTTGCTGTGAGATACTTTATTATTATATTTTCATTAGGTTTGAGTATGATCTCTGAAATATGGGAAGTTCCTTAAGTAAAGGGAATCAGGGCAGAGTTGGCCATGGTGACCACTATGATGCCCTTAGCTTTATCCATTATGATTTTTCATAGATCTTTTAATATGTTTTGAGAATGGTGAAAACACATAAAAGAAAATTGGTTACCAGTATACTGTAAATGGATCAATTGTAAAGGCATTTGGGTTGTTATGTATTTGTCATATTTTTTGTTAATGTGACTTACAAATACTTAGGTAAATTTCAGAATTCCAAATTTATCTTTCAATAATTGTTCATATGAATTTTCTTTTAGTTCCCAGTCTACATCTGGATGTGACATCTGCAATAAAGTATCAGCTACTTACGTAGATTTTCAATCGACCTAATGTAAGGAGCAAAAATGAAAATATAATGGTTTTCACACCAATGCCGCTGGCTAAGTTGAAGAGACGCGGATTTTGAATTCCACTCCTTTGATTAATGCAGCCTATATTGCTATTGAATTGTCATAACAGTATTTCATAATTATTAAAAAGTTTGCCAAATTTTTTAAATCAAAGAATGATGCTAATAAATCCAATTAAAATTCATTAAATATTCATATTCAATCTCATCCCCACAGACAGTACCCCCCACTTGGTTGAGGCGTCAGAAAAGATTGCGGTTACATAATTAGGTTTGATTTTGTTTACTAAATTTTGAATGGAATATGGCTACCATTTAGGCAATTATTGTAAGGATATCTATGTAGTATATATAAAGACATCCATAATAGTAGGGCATCTTGAATGCAGTCCTACAAAACATGTAAATTGTCTGATTTCATAATTGATATGTGTTTTCTTATCTGTAGGTAATGTTACATGACAGTTATAAGTCTTTTGTCAATAATATATCCCAAAAATGTACCAGTATTAGTGGGTGTAAGTTTGTTAATTACTAATTGAGATTTACTTCTTAGTATTTTGAATGTTTTCAGTTAACAATCAAAAGCCACAGGATCTTAGTAATTTGTTGGCAGATTTCATGACTTTAGTGAAAATGTATCCTCCTACATTTTTCCAAGAGGGAATTCTAGATATTTGCTACAATTTTTGTGATATTTTATAAGAAGCTATGCATCTTTAATGTATGTTATGTAAAGTATGGCCATGGAACTATCATTTGATATCATCTTTAACTCTGTGCACAAGTCTTCAGGTTCGAAATGGCTTGCATCAATGAACTTATTAAGGCTTTATTGCCATTGGGTTTTTTGTCTTAAGAAACACTTGAGACAAATTTCCCTTTTCAATGCTGGCACTTAGATAATGCACCAATGGTTAGATCAATTAGTTGATTGTCTCTAGTGTTGTGGGTACCCGTGAAACCCTCAATCCATGATTACATGGTCTTATCGTCAGTGATAAGTTACCAATGTTTTTAAAAAAAAATATAAGCGACCGGCGTACCTTATTGAGTTTAGCGGCGCCAAGGTTGAGATGTAACAACCGCTTAAAGAGTATTGTACAGCTGGCTCAGGCTATATACAGGCTCCCTGTTCTCCTGTCGCCCTTGTGGCGCTGGTGGAGCTTTCCAGTGTTTAGCTTGGAATGTGTTGGGTTTTTTCTTGTCATGGGGTGCTGTTACAGCACCTGATTTAGAAACCGCTTTACCAGCTCGAAGAGTTTCAGCAAGTGTTTACCCGAACAGATATTTTTCTATCATTGTTTTTTGAACTTGGTCCTCAAGATCCTTTTTAATTGAGCTGCAGCTAAATTTGCATCTAGTCACATAAGGTGCGAGTGGTATTATTTAACTTAGTAGATCTGTATCATTTTCTTTTGTATCCAGTAGTTTGGATAATGTTGCTCCTAGGCAGGAGATGGTGCTGAGTAGTCTTTGTTTTGCTTCTATGGCCTTGTTTATCAATAATTTGGAAATTTTGCTGTATGGTATAAGAACCCCAAGTTTTGTCACGTTCAATGTCAGCGGTTATTTTCCCTGCAGAAGGAGCTGAAGGGGAAATACCCGCCTGTGATCTCTAGGGAGACAGGCCTCATGTTACAAGATGTTCCAGACAGCTGGCCACTTCCTTGTGGAGTTCGGCCCCATCACCATACTCCGTGTTCAATGTTGGGTCAACCTCAAAATTTTGAGAACATCTGTGTTTTGTCCGGGCTGGAATTGTGAGGAAGATCACTAGTGTTTGTGGTTATTTTCTTGGTCGTATCCGACTTCAATTGTTTCCATTTCATTTGTGGCGTCGTTGTCTAGGACTTCGCCTGGAATGATTACAAACCATTGTTTTACTTCCGGTTGATAACCGAGTTATGCAATCTGGTGGGTGTAGCAATTCCAAAGAATTGAACGAAACCAGTGAGTGTGGCGTCGTCGTCTAGGACTTGGCCTGGAATGATTACAAACCATTGTTTCACTTCCGGTTGATAACCGAGTTATGCAATCTGGTGGGTGTAGCAATTCCAAAGAATTGAACGAAACCAGTGAGCGTGGCGTCGTCGTCTAGGACTTGGCCTGGAATGATTACGAACCATTGTTTCACTTCCGGTTGATAACCGAGTTATGCAATCTGGTGGGTGTAGCAATTCCAAATAATTGAACGAAACCAGTGAGCGTGGCGTCGTCGTCTAGAACGTGGCCTGGAATGATTACAAACCATTGTTTCACTTCCGGTTGATAACCGAGTTATGCAATCTGGTAAGTGTAGCAATTCCAAAGAATTGAACGAAACCAGTGAATTATTGAATGTTGTGAGACAGTCCGATGATCTGTTCGAGTACATTCGTTAGACAAAAGAATTGAATTATATTTCATGATCTCGTAAGTATGCGGTGAGACAGCCCGATGGCATGTCTGAATGTATTATTTGTTTCAGAATTATTGAATGTTGTGAGGCAGTACGATGACTCCTGCTCGATTACATTCGTTAGGTAAAAGAATTAAATTATGATAATCTCGTAAGTATGCGGTGAGACAGTCCCAATGCATTATTTTGCTTTTGGCTTGCCCGAAATGCATTATTTGTTTGAGATGCAAGATTAAGGCGTAGGATTGGTAAAATAGTAGTAGATATATATAATAATATATTTTAACAGATTTAGGTACCTTGTGGGTCTAAATATGGCGTCGACTCTTGAGACGATTTTGTTTTACTTCGAGTCGAGCACGTTTTAAATTGTTCCCAAGCTTTTTCATTTTTCTCCTGATTCTCTTGTAGGTGTTCCTCGGTTGACGATGATGTGTCCTTTTTGGCATTTTTTCACTTTTAAAAACTGTTCTTTTTATTTAAAAGTTTAGATATGTGTTGAGTAGCAACGCACTATAATCGCGAATGACACGTGGACAAATAAAGAGTTGCAAGGAAAAAAAAAAAGAAAAAATATTTTCTCTAAAACATAGTGAATTGGGTAGCCGCCTCTACGCGTTACTACATTGTAAATAATCAATATTAATTAAAGGTACTAATCTCGAGGACGAGACACGAAGTATAATTATCAGTTTCGGAGTCCAACACCCAAGACTAAAAGAAACAATTAACAACGTATTGTTTCTCTTCCAGGTTACTAAACACACAGTCGGCGTACTGCTGCTTCACGGGTGCTGCGCAAACCTACTCCCTGGCCCTGGAACTACTCGGCATTCCCGAGGACAGCATGGCAGGGATCGACTGGCCCGAAGGCCCCATAGCGCTCGGCGAGATCACCGACAGCGACCGCGAGCTGCGGACGGAGAGCTTCCTTCGTGACTCCAAGTATGTATGGGCCTTTTTATTGCTTGAGATAAAATGTACTGCTCGGTCAGAATAACTGTGCACCTGGCGCTGACACGTCACTCTGGCGTTCGACCCTCGCTATTGGCGCACGAGGCGTCGAGCAGGTCGGCAGTGGGGTGGGCTTGCAATCCAGCGAGATGCACAGTTATTTTTACCGTGTAGTAGGTCAAGTTGTGCTATTAGTTCACTGAAAAAAGTGTCATATTCTAGCTGCCAACAAGAGTCAAAGCACACTTAGACTAAAGTCGAAACAAAGCGAAGCGTCTGTCTAAAAATGTACATTAAATATGGGCCCTTATCTCGACCACGTAATGCACACATTCCTATCAAGATAAACAAAGGACGCGACGACACGACTTTATGTGCTGGGCCTAAGTAAACAAATATGAGCAATATTAATTTCATACTTTTCATGTCAATATGTCGTTTTAATTTCGTTCCTATAGAAATTAAAATGAACAAAATAATTGACATTGGGCTTTTTCTGTTACCTCAGATGTTATTACAGGTACGCGAAGATTTTTTATTATATTTTATCTTAACAAGTCAAAAGTAGGAAGCATGGGCTCGTGAAATGGTACGAGTGTAGGGAGATCTTAGCCCACGAGTGGGACAGAACAGTGACGGGATATATCTCGCAAACAGTACGCTTGACAAAAATATGATGTACCAAACCCTGCCTTCATTTTAAAATCCCTGTTCAACGATACCACATGTGAAGGAGAGGGGCAAAATAAAATTGGTGCTTGACTTCGGGTCTCTTAGAGGGCGCCATATTCAATTTAATGTGACATCATATAGCCTATAGCCAGCGGACAAACAAGACGACGTCTGTCCTAAATTATGATAAGTAGTTTAGAAGTTAAGAGGAAACAGATGCACATACATATATAGATACATACACACATACCGGTCAAAAACATAACCCTCCCTTTTGCTTCGCCGTAGTCGGGTAATAAAATGAAACCAACCTTCAACCAACGATTAGCATGCATCTGACATATTATATCTGATCCTGTAGCCAGAGAGGGTTGGTTATATTCAAGAACAGTCAAGTAAGAGACACTGAACCTTGACGTGTTGAATCTCTCAAAACTAGGGTGTATGTAACATGTGCATCGTCCGTTAGCGTGCGGGGCGGGCGCGGGCGGTGCGGGCGGTGCGGGGCGGGCGGCGCGGGGGGCGGCGCGGCGCTGGCGGCGCGCGTGTGCAAGGAGTTCAGCGCGCTGTTCTTCGTGCGCTGCGACTACTCCGCCGCCTACGACTGGGCCATGCGCGCGCTCAAGCTGCTCACGCCGCATACGCCGCCTAAGTAAGTTGTAAACACCATTTTTTTTCACGTCATTTTAGGTATTGCCTCTTGATAAAACGTGACTCACAAGTAAGTCTTGTAGACATTTTTTTAGCGTCATATAAATAATTATAAGTTCTATAAACTCTTTAAAATCCTTGTTCCAAACTAAACTACTGTTACTCTATAGAAATCAAAATTAAATTAAATTTCGCCAATGACATAATTTTTTTAGACATCTAAGATTATATATGACCTCATTTGGGTCATGTATTTTTTAACTCCATTTTCGATATTAGCACCCTTGATAAAACTTATAACTACAATGTAATGTTCTACACACTCTTGTTCCAAACTAAACCACTCTTACTCTCATAATAGAAATGAATTTTCTTAAAATACGTAATCTGGAAATCAGAATATTTTAATTTTCTTTGGTTCATGGCCAATTAATATTATATAAAGCAAATTAGAGAGCCACCTGTAAGTTGCAAAACGGCTAAAACCGAAGCACTTTCCCCTTCCAGGATAACGATCGAAGTCCTCCGAGCATGCGGGAAAGCGTGCGTCGTGAAGCGTCGCTTTGGTTCAGCTGGCGTACTCGTACGACAGGCGGTCGCGCTGGCCAGGCGGGCCTTCGGTCCGCAGCACCCAAGATACGCGGCAGCCCTGCTAGATCTAGGCTTCTACCTACTTAATATCGATTCTATAGTCCACAGTGTGGCAGTGTATGAGGTAATACCCTTTGACTACAGCAATATACCCTTTAACTACAGCAATATACCCTTTGACTACAGCAATATAACTGCGTTTCGAATACCAGAAATTGCACCGATGTTATTTAGTCCCACTTAATACTACGTTAGAATATGAAACTTAAATCCATTGTATTAAAGCAGCCTTTCATTCCAGTCTTCTACGGCGTCCCCTTCTCGGCGTTTCACGTTTCCACTCACATCTGCCTGCCTACCTTTTGTAAATAGCCTTTCATTAACTTTATTTGTCTCTTGTTGTTGTCCCCCAGGAAGCACTAAGCACGCTGCGGCGCGTGTTCGGCCGCAGCAGCCTGCACGTGGCCACAGCACAGGAGGACCTGGCGTACGCGCTGTACGTGCTGGAGTACTCCTCCGGCAGGTTCTACAAGGCACGAGACCACGCCGAACGCGCCATACGGATCATAGAGGTAAGCTTTTAACTTTACAAACGCATAGATGAGACAACATGAATTTAAAACTTTATTTTTGCGGAGGTAAAGGGGCATCATCTCATGTTAGTGAGCATAAGATAGAGAATTAAAATGTTTATACCTCGAAAGGATACGTACTTGAGGTAAACTAAAACCATTTCGTGTGTTATTGCAGAATCTGGTGCCCCCGGAACATTTGCTGCTCGCGTCGGCCAAGCGGGTAAAGGCGCTGATCTTGGAGGAGATAGCGCTGGACACGCCAGCCGGCCAGGACATGACCGGTACACTCATGCGACAAATGCGACCATATCGCTCATTCATGTCTCCCTTAGGCTTTTTTTATATAACGATACGATTTAGAACATTATTTACTACAAAAAAGTTGACATTTCGGTGATAGACTAATAATATACCCAACAGAATTTTAAATTCGAATTTATTCGATTTCATCGACGCTTCACAACTCGGTGTGTGACAAAAGAAAACCACAAGTTGTAAACACACTCTCAAAAGTATCATCTTACTGAGACATTGAGACAGTTGGATAAAAACAATAAAAAACAGTATGTACATAACAACGCCAGTATTGCTCATAGTAGACAAACATAAAAACGCCAGTATTCCTCATAGTAGACAATGTGAAGGCAGTGCTTCTTTCTTTATTTCTTTAACGTACCCCGCGGTCCTCAGCGCCGAGCCTGCTGGAGGAGTCTGAGGCGCTGCACAAGGCGGCGCTGAACCTGTCCATGATGGCCTTCGGGGAGAAGAACGTGCAGACTGCCAAGCACTACGGCAACCTGGGCCGTCTGTACCAGAGCATGCAGAAGTTCCAGGTCTGCTCCAAAATAATTTATTTCATCAAACAATTTTAGCAAGGGATAAACAACATGAAAAAATAATATTGATTCAAATTGCAAACCTCCGTTTTGATGTTGGTTAACATAATGACATAATATGACGCCTGTATTACCCGAAGAATTAAGCACAGGTGTAACCAAGTAAACTCACTTTTATGGGGAAGGGGGGGTATAGAGGGTATGTAGGGGTGAGGTCCTAAATCCAGACCCCAGGAATTTTGATATTTTAATTAACGATAGACTCACGTTTGAACACTATTTATCCTGATGGTAAGCGATGGTATAGAAGTAACCTTTTCAATGTAGACTTAAAGACACCTAGGTTGTAGCTGTCAGGAAACCAAGACCCAGTAACACTGCCTGACATGAGAATCGAATCAACAGTAGTGTAGTACTCAGTAGTAATCTATCAGCTTTATAACTAGCATTCATCCGCGGCTCTGCTCGTTTGGCCCAATGCGTAGGAACGTATAGTAGTGTAGTGACCGGTTCTATTGTGGCGCCATTTACAGGCTCGCACATGCACTCAATGAGCACACTTCAACACGTTAACACTCGCCAATGGCTCTGCTATAACTAACATGGTGCGCACGAGACTGTATGTTTGTGTAGGTGAAGGTGGAGTTAACTTAGCGAACGTGCGATCAAGATAGGTACACATTTGCGTGTATCTATCTCGCTGGCACGTTAGCTGCCTTTTTTCTGGATAAAAAGCTGGCTATGGTTTACAACAATAGTGTCGATTTTTAATAGCGCAATCATTTTTGCAATCGTATCACTTCCAGAGTGAAAATTACCCTTTACAAACTTGTTTAGCTCTTTTTAATAATAGCTTCGATACAAGTACTGCAGTTATCTGTACAATATGTTGCAATACTTCCAGGCCGCAGAAGAGATGCACCTAAAGGCGATAGCCATCAAGGAAGAACTGCTGGGAGCGGAGGACTACGAGGTGGGCCTGAGCATCGGCCACCTGGCCTCGCTGTACAACTACCACATGAACATGCATCTCGCCGCTGAGAAGCTCTATCTTAGATCTATCTCTATCAGTAAGGATGCACTCTATATTGACTACAACACGTCAGACCTGATCATATTAAAATTCACTGGACCCGCGTGGTGGATTGGCCCACTCCCACTTACAGAGACGCCTTGACGGCCTTTGTCCCACCAGTGGGGACGCAAAGTTCAAGTGGGATTGGCCTCATCTACTGCAAGCCCAATAAAATATGTGAAGCAGGAAACCTAAACGAATTAGAGATCGTTGCGGGAGATCTTGTAGAAGATGGCGGGGCGAGCTAAGTAATTAATAACTAGTGGTCTAGATCTACATTTATAGTCCTGAAAGTCAAAGGGCAGAAGCCAACAACAGACAGAAGTCCACATCGCGTCATTCAACTCGCATGTGATTGGATAGCGTTCAAACTCTTTGCGTTGCCGAAACTATTCACTTACGCAATACAGCTGCTGAACTTTGATGCGCTTTATCTTTGTCAAAATACGAGTCCAATATTATTAGATAATCCCACTGACGGATTAAATAGAATTATCAGTTTTCTATCCAGGAAGTGGGATACTACATATATTACCACTTTTCGGATTTATCGTTTATTCTGTTGCATGTTTATAAATAAAACAAGAGGTAAAAGGAAATTATATTATTTATTTTTTGTCAGGCCTGAAGTTGTTCGGCGAGCGCTACTCGGGCCTGGAGTACGACTACCGCGGCCTGGTGCACGTGTTCACGCAGCTCAAGCGACACGACCGCGCCAACCACTACAACCGACTGCTGCAGCACTGGCAGGGTAAGCATCTACTTACAACTCTATGACATACGTGACAAAGTTCAGATCACATTGCAACCGTTAAAAGCCCTTTCAAAAAAAACAAAAGAAAATAAGGCGAAATCACCACTACAGCCGTCTGCTAAAGCACTGGCAGGGTACGGCTTAGTCTGTTGTCTGAACAGTCAAAGCCCCGAGACGGCGGCGCGTCGTGTTCTGCGCGTGCTTAGAGGGTGACCAATACCTGTCCGGGGGCACGCCCCTGACAAAGGTAGCTGCAGTTAGAGTCTCGACGGATCCCTTCGCTCGCCCCAGGTCGGAGGACATCCATGAGGATTACCAGAATAAAAAAAAAGAAACAATAGGGTACGGCACGGTTTAAATCCCATTAAGAACAATCTCAATGTCATACGTGACAAACTGCAGTGTCCTTAGTGCAAGTTTTTATACGCACTAGATCGCGCTAACGTTATCGTTTTCTTGTGTCAATTTGTATACAAAAAAAGGGGTTTACCATTACTTAAAAATATTTTTATTTTAACGCGATCAAGCACGTTTAAAAATTAGCACTAAGCTCACGGATCACATAGCAACCATTTTATTTCAAATTAAAAGAAAAACGTGTTTTGTATTTTTTTTTTTAAAAGCTGCAATTTTTATTCCTCAGACAAAAGTTATTGAAAGGCGGCCCTTTAGTCTCTGAATTGAGAATTTGGACTTCAGTATCTGTCAAACTCTACTGTAATATAACAGCTCACTCCAGTATACAATAGAAATATTTATTTGTCAACTCCGTTAACAATCTCTTAATTTAAAGACTCCATTTAGAGTAGACTGCAGTAACCTTGGTGTTAGCTAATATTATCGCAAAACTGTGTCCGACCTCGACCAGCGCCAACGGAAAAAGGAATGTTCTTTTTTATGTCATCCGCTATCTCGTTATTGACAGTTTTACCACAAATTGACACGAATTCAATTGTTTCGGAGTTGTCAGTACAATTAATCGAAAGCGATGATAGTCGAATACAAATTAGATTATTCTTGATCAGAAAACTCTTAAAATATTCTTGATCAGAAAAAAAGTCTTAATAATCATATAACATAATATCCAAAATCTAACACTACTTTAACCTAATCCTGGATGACATGTTCTTAACTATAAATTCTCAATTCTGAAACCAGCAATCAAGTTTTGAAAACTATTAAATAACCCAAGTCCAGCCCCCATACCCTAATTTAATTTAATTTAATATACATCTATCCCTTACGCACACTCAATACAATCTTGCTCTAAGAGCTTATGGTCCCCCCTGATTACATTACCAACGACCCATGACAGACCTTTCAATCAATCAATAGAATATCAACTTAAATTAAAATGTTGATTTAATAACTAATCTATGATTGAGTATTCAAGATATTATTGCTTTTTTACGAAACTTCAGTTAACCTTCACTACAAAAATATAAATATGTAAACGCAAGCCTTTTTCCTTCTTTAAACTTTCTTATAACGGATTCTTACTGTACCTACCTTCCCATGATGTATGTGTCAATGATATCACAGTGTTGAGTCTTGTTTTCATTATCTTCTGAATGAATGCATGCAACCACATAAATTAAGCTGTTAGAGCTATCGAAAATCCCCGTAGAAAAGACCCTGTAGCCGATTGTTCTATAAAACTGGTACTCAACTGTTCCATCATATGAGTGCCAGTTTTATAGAACTCTCGTTATAGAAGTCTGTGTTCTCTTCCAGACAAGCAATGGCTCAGTAAGTATACCACATATTTGTCAATATTACATCGCTATAGAATTCCAACGTCACATTTGTTGTTCACTTCCGCAGAGTTGCGAGAACAGTCCAAAGCGGAGCAGCAGCCGGCTCTAGGAGACGAGAAGATCATCCCGCTGTCAGACTTGCACGCCAAGTTCTTCGGGCCCAACGACTGAACGCACAGCCATCACGCGCCCTGACACTCACTCCCGTCCCAGCGGACGTTAAAAGTGACACCCACTGAACTATTTATATTATAAGGCATTATTGACTAAAGAAATACAAATTTCCTGTTTATGGTAGTGTTAGAGAGGTTTCATTTAGCTATCGTGCCTAATACATAGTAGAACGCACTTAAATCTATATTGACAAGTTAATGAAACCTCCACGGCTTGCTAGCACGGGTTTTGTGAAGTCGGTACCCAGTGGGTTACAGTCATCTCCTTATAATACTCAAGTTATCTGTGTTCTAGCTTGTATTATACTCATAACGACACACTAGACATTACTTAATGTATCATCGCACGTGGATATAGCAGGTATAGTTCAGAGGGCTCTAAACCTGCTCAACTTGTAAATACGTATCGTAATCATATTTTAATCCGCTTTGCAAAACCTGTGCTAGATTTTGTTAGGTCCGGGACACATTGTAGTGTCGGTGTATCGCCAAAGGCAATGCTAAGTCATAAATTGTAATTGAAGGCCATATTTATGTGATTGTGCCGAACTATTTGTTTGATTGTATGTAGATGTGTTAATATGAGCTATGGTGTGTGCCGGCCTTAACTTAGTGAGCGCGTTATGTACACATTAGTTGTTACGAGCGCATACGAACTGTCGACTGTTGGGTAGCTTACTGCATATGTTCCTCAACTTAATAGAATTACACTATCAAATGATTTGTTCACATTTAATCCCCGTGCGGAATCGGCTGTCATGTAGAAATAAATGTTTAAAACCTGAATGTAAAGAAAGAGGCTCTTAAAATTAAGTGTAAACAAATATTTTTGATACTGTGACGTCAGAATGTGACGTTATTGTGTATTTCATGTAAATTTACAAAGTTATTGTTGCTTTTGTGTAAATTAGATTTAGTGATTCGATGTAATGTATGAACGTGCAATCTTTAGAGTTGAAATATTGTATATATTGTTTGTTTTGTTGTTGCCAATGTTGCCGGTCACAGGTATGTCTTGGGAGTATTGTAACTCTTAATATTACAAGTCACGCAAGAAATTATGTGTAGTATATCACTACGAGTCGTATCGTAAAACTGCATTGAATAAATCATGGTTTATCTCACTGCCTTATAATTCTAGAGACTCATCTTGTTGTATGTAAACTGTATAAATATCAAAGTTTAATAGGAGTTCAGTAGGAGAAAGAAACATATCTATTTTTGCTTAGCAGAGAAAACTCATATAGATATTCTATATGTTCACGTAAGGGTGATCATTTACTTTATTTTCCTACATTCACAGCTTGATGTGTTTACAAGTATTTTTATGGAAGTTTTAAAATATTATATTGTAATAATAAATTGTAATGTTAGAATCAGTTAAAGGATGGCTGTAACGTGAGAATGCCGTGCGAATAAATAAGTTTTATGAACATGTAACTTGCAGTTTTATTTTACACAACACGATTTCTATTAACACTAGGCTAGTATTTAAACGAGCGAAAATAAATTCAAATTAAAGGTGTACAAAATACTGAATATGACTTACTGAAACACTAAGTGGGCGACAAACAGTGGGCGAATACAAATGTTTAAAACAGCGACTTGATTAGTACTTTGGCAACATAGTCGACGGAGCCGGGGTTCCTATTTCCGTCCGCAGGGTCTAAAGTAACCTAACACGAACGAGATGACGGGAGCTGAGTTCGCTCGCTTTGCTCGCTCACTTCAGCTCACGTCATCTCGTTCGAACCTAACCTGTCCGTGTCGGGGTGCCCTAAGCTCCCGAACTCGCTCCGCTTGCTCTTGTACCAATTCGTTGAAAACACAATTATACCCGAATTCCCGCGCTGCACAGCGATGTCGCCTTCATTTACGATGAAGTCGCTTAGGAGTTGTTTAGCTATTTTTAAAAGAATAATATGCTAATATAGAAAAAATAGAACCCCAAATACAATTATAGTATGTCACAATATTATTACTGCAGCTCACTAAAATCTCCTAAAAGGTATTACTCAAACCGGATAAATAGTTGCTTACTTAGTACAATAGTCGCCCATTCTGTATATTTTTCGCCCGGTTAATAATTTCCCTTAACACTATACAAATGTACAATTCACATGAATATAATCCTACCTAGTCGAAGTGCAAGCAAAAAATACTGCGTGCAGTTCAGTGATTTTTTCGTCGCATTTCGTGAATACGTTTGGGACACAGCATTTACTATCACAATCGCTTATCATCAGATGAGATCAAACGCGAACCTACCAACAATAAAAATGAACTAAACCTAACCTAGCGTGAGGAGTTCCCTACACAATTGATGCGGGGTTAGACCTCGGCCACTATCACGCTAAGAAGCTTTTGACTAAGGCCCAGTTGCAAAAAAACTTAACTCAGAGTTAGTTGCTAACACCAGGCTAAATTGACAGTTTGACATACAATATTTTTAATTTAACCGCGACGCACGCGGCCCACGTCTTCAGGCACACTAAAATGTGGCATAAGATGTATGAAGACGCGGTGCGGTGCCCGCTGCGGCTCCTCTAGCGTGAAGCAAGCGGCGGGCATTGAATTGTTACAAAATGTCTATGATGTCGTTCTCCATTGCTGACGTCTGCGTTATGTGCTTTCATAACAAAAGGTTTCACCTCGAGCTCGATGTTCGTATTGGCGGGTGCGACGCCGCGATATAGGTGCCATCAAAGGGCTCCGTCTGCATCTCATGAAAACGCGTGTAAAATCGGTTCTCCGTAAACACTCTCGTACAACGCAGTTCGAACGTTTGAATTTAGTGCGGCGCGCACCGCCCCGCGTCTCCAGAAACGAGCACTTTGAGTTCGGACGACTGTGCGCGCATAATTCGGAGATGGCAGACTCGTACATTTGACCAAATCCGCGCGTCTTTTAGATATAAATGTGTAGGTACATAACGTTGCGGAGATAAGGGTCAAGCTATGTAAATTTTTAGATTGACGCTTCGATTTTGTCTTTACGCTTTGACTATTAATGCTTCATCCGGCGTAATTACAGACACAATAAAAGAACAATTAGGGCTCCTGCCCACGAGACGGTTTTAACATGTCCCGGTTTTTTGCCGACGCCAGGTAGAAACGGTCCAAACTTGCACACAAGACGGTTGGTACACGACCCGGTTCCATGGAAGGTTCAGCCTTAAGTCGCTCTTTTTATTTTGTGAATTGAGGACGAACAAAATGTTGAGTGATAAAAAGAGAAAATGTATTATTGCGTCGTACATGTATAAATAGCTAAAAAAGACAACAAAAAAATACAAAGACGATATTGGGTACATCCCATGTTAACAGAAAGAGAAGATTATGGTGCATTTCATACGCTCATTCAGAAACAACTAATTTATTATTTATTTAAACTAATTTATTTATTAAGCACAAACGTACAGAGACGGACTTAATGCCTTAGGCATTTTCTCCAGTCAACCTTTGGATGATGGAGAAACAAATAGTGGTAGGTGCAATTACGATAGTAAAATGGATTTGAATACAAGACCTAATTATAAGCTATAAATAAATACAATCCAGTTACATAATAAATACTAAAACAATAATACTAAATACAGGTACTACTTAACAATTAGATGAAATAGACTATGGCTAAAAAAAAAAAAAATTAAACATGACGAGAAATTTAAGAAGTACTTTCGAATGAAAAAAGAAACATTTCACAAAATTTTAATAATTCGTGGTTGATCTTCATAATATTGCGTTTCACGTAGATGTCGGTACGCGCCGGGCGTAGGTTCGGTCTCGTGTACATGCACTCATACACTGACATACACACACGTAGACGCGGCGAGCACCGTGCTCGGTTGCACGGTGAGCCGGCGTCGTGTGAATGGCTTCATAGTGTCCCATACAATACTGACGACCGGACGTAGACCGTGGGCATGAGCGTACTAGAATCATAGAGGAACTCCATGTAAAATATCGATATAATATGTCAAGATGGTTACTGATTATTTACTGTGTATCAGAGTTCCTATGTATGTGGTGTATAAGGGAAAGGTTTCATGATTAAAAGCACAGAAAGACAAGACTAGGTATTTATTTCAATTAGGCTTGTCAATTAATTCATATTGAGGCTCAAGAGAGCTTACCGCCCATTCGCTAAACCTAGTTCTCGTGGAGAAGGGCAAGAAACTCCACGGAAGCTCTTCTATAGTATTTATAGATATCTTTTATAATCATATAAATATTGTTGTACAATAAAGATCTAATTCCATTATTACTATTATATGATTAATCTTGTAACATTTCACATAACGTACCATATTATGGCCATTAGGAATAAATACCATAATATGAAACGGATAGAGTTTCAACACAACCATTAGCAATAATCAAGTTATAATATAAAATAACTTACGTGAAGCTTGTGTAGTCCATCTTTCACAAAATATAACAATTCAGGAAAACAATATCACTATCACAATTAAAACATAACATTTGGCCTGTACTGGCTTGTAGTTCACAACAAAGTGTCTCAATTTACGAATTACACACTATTTATAGTAACGAGCCGACTTGTCTCAATACGTCAAATGTGAGATAAACCCACCATTTTCTACATTGCTATAATAATTTCACAATTAGGAAAATAATCAATTCCTAAGTAATGAAACCTCTTTAAAACGTATCAAGACAATTAAGGAATTTGATGTCGCCCATTTAGTAATTCTTAATCAATATTCGAAAGAATATTGGTAATAACTGACAGTCTTGTACCAATTGTTGAGACAATTGGTACAAGACTTAAAATACTAAAATAGCAATATAAAATCCAGGATACATCATAATGATCATTACAAATTACGTAATATTTTATAGAATTAACATCACTGTGGCTTAAATGTAAATTAAGAGTTATTTCCTGTACACACAACAATATTTACTTATGTGGGTATTCTAACAATTGCATATTATATTTGACAACACAATAATAATTTAGGGAGGTACTTCGACATTTGTCGGTAGATGCTTAATAAATATGACAGTTTGTATTTTGTACCAAAGCATTGTTCTTAAAAAGTGAAAATTAATGATTTAATGACGTCACACGTACTTCATATTCTAACAAGCGCTTAGGGTGGCCAAACGAACGTTATTTTGTAGGTTGTAAGTCGCGTAATTTACGCTGCATTCATACTAACGTTTGTGCCACACGGCGACGCGAAATGAGTTGTCTGCTGACTCACGCACATTATTATTTTAACCGAATTGCACTCGAGGTGAGGGAGGGGAGCGAGGCAAGCCTCAGCGCCCCGTACAAATATAGAATAGCGACTGAAATTACGTCCGTCCGTCTGGCAGCCTAACCGAATTTCAGTTGAATGTAAATACGTTTTACGCGGCTCACAACTCACAAAATTACGTTCATTTGGCCTCACCCTAAAAGATGTCTTATTATGCCTCGCACCGGCTGAGGAGTAGGCGTAGAGATTGTAAGCGGTAGTGCAAAGGTCTTCGTTTCGATTCCCAGTCTAGTCTAAGTAGCCTCATAGTTCTAGAGGCAGCAAGCGCATCCACTGATATACACGGCTCATGGGTTCAATTTCTAGGTTTAAATGCGGTTACGCACTATACGTCCGTGTCCGTGATTTCAGTTCCGAGTTCAAAATGTTCTGGATTATGACAGATAGAATTTGGACGTAGTGCGTAAGCTTCTCTACAAGAAGTATTACTGCTACTTCGGAGCCGAAATTTCACCGACACGGATCGGATGTAGTGCGTCATCATCATCATATCAGACGAAAGACGTCCACTGCTGGACATAGACCTCCCCCAAGCGTCGCTGCATTGACCGGTCCCGTGCATCCCGCATCCAGCGGATCTCCGCAAGCTTCACCAGGTCATCGGTCCATCTGAGGTCCTGGAGACCTTCCAACGCAACGTCTTCCGGTTCGCGTTCGCCACTCCAGAACTTTTATGCCCCATCGGCCATCCATTCTGCGAGCAATGTGCCCTGTCTACAGCCACCCAAGTATGGCAATTCTTCGGGCTATGTCGGTAACCCTGGTTCTCTTGCGGATCTCTACATTTCTGATTCGATCACGCAAGGAAACTCCGAGCATGGCCCTCTCCATTATCCTTTGGATGACTGTAAGCTTTCTGATGAGGCCCATTGTGAGCGACCACGTCGCAGAGCCATACGTCATAACTGGCAACACACACTGGTCATAGACTTTCGTGTAGACACTGTGGTAAATAGGACGTGAAGATTCCGCGCAACTTCCCGAACGCTGCCCAGCCGAGTCGGATTCGATGGTTGACCTCTTTCTCGAAGTTAGCCCTACCCAACTGGATCGTTTGTCCCAGGTAGACATAGTCGCCCACAACTTCGAGTGTAGTCTCCGACCTTGATAGGAGTGGGTGTAACATGGTCATTCAACACCACCTTGGTTTTATTAATGTTCATTCAAAGACCCACTCTTTCGGAAGCTGTACTGAGGTCATCGAGCATTTTACTGAGGTCCCCCATGGTCTCAGCCATGACCACTATATAAACCGAAGGTGAGTGATGAACTCGCCGTTGACGTTGATGCCTAGCCGTCTCCAGTCCAGAACCTTGAAGACATCCTCCATGTAGTGCGTAGCCGCCATAGATGTGTTACTGCCGCACTCAGAAACAATTAAAGGTTACTTAAACCGCTTCTTAGTGTAAATTTTGTACTAAAAATCAATACTAAGGATCGCCTTAAGTAACCGTAAACGGCTCTGAGTGCCGCAGTTAGACTGCGTTTCCACTTAGGTGCAGAAAAAAAAAACAAGAAAATACATTAAAATCGTATTTATTCGTAAATAAAAATTAAAGCTACAAAGATTAAAATGAAGATTCGATGTGGAATGCAAACGTTCCAATAAACATTTTTATAAATTAATTTATTATTTCCAATTAACATTTTTAATACCAAAAACAGGCAACATCTATTATGAATTGACAACAATATTGAAATGAAACTAAGTCATTGACCTTTTTTTGATTCGAGCCCTTTTACGAACATCACATATCACTGGGAACTAGGCGAAATAGACTCAGTTTAGAACTATATTTAAGATTTCCAATAGTTTTACTACGAGAATAGCAGCCATTTTTGGATTATAACCTTGTTTCATTTCAATGTATATATTTTATGCATAAATATCCTCTGTTAAATCAATTTGTCATAAACTATAGGCACTGCTAAGGCAGGACCGTGTGTAACAATCTCACGTACTGTTTCGTTCCTATTTCTAGCTATAAGCATAAGAAGCGATCATTAGTAAAATCCTATGGGTGTAAAATACCCCTGCCGATCCCTCTGGGGAAAGGTGTGATGTTGTTTTTAGTAGAATCAGTCGTATCTTTCGGGGGTTATCGTCATAAATAAATAATTGTGTTCTATTTTAGGCCTTAAATTGTGCCACTATTACTTTTTGGAAAAGATTATATTCGAGTATGATTCGAGTTTGCAATTTAGAGATAGGTACTCATTTACTGCCATATTACAGAAAAACTGAAAAAAAAATATAATCTTTGATTTTCTGAATTGATTTCGAATTTTTCTTATCAAATAATTATAATTTAACGAATCAGCTGCCTACATCTGCTTATTTGAGCTTAAAACAAATCTTAAATCATTATGCACTACAGTTTTAGGTCCGTCGACCGAAGACAGTATTATTATAACATTCAACTGCAAGAAACATGTAAAGATACAAACTATCTCACGAGGACAACTTGAGTACACTTAAAATGTCTTAATCTAGCTGCACACGAAACAGAAGCTTATTTTTTATAGAATTATAAACTAATGGCGCGCTAAAGAGCAAAGAAAGGTTGGCATAAATAATAAATTGGCCATGACAGATGTATTTATTTTGCCCCTCAATGGCTTGGTTAGCCTAAGCCATAGCACGTGCTGTAATTATGCACAAAGGCAGTTCCGAATCTAGGACCTAGGAAAATGCTCTTTAGAACTCCATCTGCTTACTTTTCCATAATCTTCTCCTTAAACAGGTCCCAGAAGAGCCACCAAGGCGCGCTTGTAGTCGCCCGAGGTCTCGCCCTGCTGACGTGTCGCAAAACCAAGATGGCGTTACAAAGTAGTTCCGAGGGTCGTCAGTAGATGGCGTTGTGTCAAGGAAGGGATGTGTCGTCAGAGGCGCATGCGGCGTGCGGAAAGAGAAAACGCGACATGATTAGTATTTTTGTGGCGCTTTGGAGACCAGTAACCAACATGTTATTAGTTAAACGGTGCTTATAATTTTGCTATTGATACGGGTCTCAGAAATTGTGGGTTATTTACTTATTTAGACAAAGTATTCGGCATGATATACTAAATATAGCAAATACATAAATATGAATTCAGTTTTTCCAGACTTGAAAGGCACAATTTGCGAAGACTGAAACTCTTGTTTTGCCGTGATTGGCATACTAAGGTAACAAAATCAAATCAAAATCACTTGGCATGAGTTTGAAAGTTTCCTTTTTGGAGAGCCTTTTATAATCCGGAATCTTGTCTTTTTTTCTGATTTTGATGCTTTTAACATTTAGCTACAACAGCCATGAAGCTTTAACTAAATAATTAAAATACTCAAAACAAATAGTTCTCACCTCCTTTCCATTCACGGTGGCAAAGAGTTATAGAAAATGTGAAAAATATTAAACCACATTACATAACAACATAAAAGTAATGTTTCAATTCATAAAAGTAACAATGAAAGCATAGATAAATGTAAAAAGAATAATGTTAGGAACTAAAAATATGAGACCAGAATAATTTTAGACAAGTTTTCTTTGACGAAGACAAGTTCTTGCATGCTCAGAATAAGTACAATAAAAAGCATTACTTTCATGCTAATAATGTGCTTAAATATTTGTGGTAAATGTGTTCAATTAGAAAGGCCGGCTTCTGAATTGAGAATTTTCAGTTTAGAACCTGTTAATCCCAACTTTAGTGCCAAATATTGACAGGTTTCAGGGTAAAATAGAGTTCGACAAATTTAGAAGTCGGTGGTAAGAATAATATATATTTCAATGAGTCTAGTTGTCATTGTGTAACTTTTTAACTGAATCACATAATAATATGCTAAATTAAAAGCAATAATGTCCTTTCCCAACCAGTCTAAAAATTATTAGAATTAAATTATTAAAAAAATATATCGAGAAACTTGTTACCAAAACTTTTATACTTTGATTTTGAACTATATGTGTGAGTATTTGTAGCAAAGTATAGTAGCAGTGTTTTTCTATTGCGAATGTGAGTGGAGTGCGAAATTCAAGCATTCGACTACTACAAAGGGGATAATGATTGACTCGTCGATTAATATTAAGATATTTAGTAAATTGCTGATTTGGAAACAAATGTAAGAAACTTCTACGGCAATTTGAAGTACCGAAAATATCAAAGTAGCCGTAGGTCATTTAAAAAGTTCACAGGTGCTATCTGTAAAGTGTTTTTGTCCATTCGTGCTTTATCAAATATTGCGTACTAGGATGATGATAATATTCTCTAATTAGATCATAATTCTGACAAGTGAAATAAATTTCAAATAAAGAAAAAAAAAACATGCCAAAGAGCGCTAATAATTTGGCGTTTTATTAGTCTAGCTAGACATTATTTTGGCCAAAAGTTAACGCTTCCGAATCAGCAAGACTTAGACACAGGTTTTCCAATTAAAAAAGTTAAGTTATTCAAGTTACAAAGAGTCCACCACCACCCCCACCATCCACATAGTCCAACATACCGATAGATCACTCTGGAGGGTCTTATCATACAATCTCTCGTACTCCGCCTTGATGCTGCCGAGGTCTACCTCCGCGCGGCCCACTATGATCCTGACCAAGGTCTGGTCTTCAGTGCCGGCTCCCTGCATGGCGTTGCGCAGCCGTGCAGCGAACCAGGCGGGGGCATTCTCCACGCATTCCACTGGAAAGGAAGGTTCCAAGATATAATACGTACCCTAATCTCGCTTTCCAGGGTCTTATCGTAAAGGCGTTCGTATTCGGTCTTGATGGCGCCGAGGTCGATCTCAGAGCGGCTCACCAGGATGCGGATGAGAGTGCGGTCGTGGGTGCCCATCCCCTGCATCGCTTTGCGCAGACGCGTCGCAAACCAAGCCGCTGCGCTTTCCACGCATTCCACTGAAAATATTTTGGTGGCGAACAGGTGCCTTATTTTGTTGTGAGGTTAAGATTTCTTGCTACACTTTGTTAAATCTAAAAAGAGTGTTAGTTTATAAAATAAGAAAATACAAATTTTAATTATACAGGTTGGCTTTGAATTTATTGGAAATCTTTCTGAGTGAGTAAGTAACTAAGTAGTCATGAAAAATAAAAATCTTGGGGCCACCTGTAAAAAATATCTGTTTCAATATTTTAATCAGGTATTGCATTTGTATTAAACAACATATTGGCCAGAGAGTTCAGGATCAATCTGAACAGTGCACTGAACCCGCTATAAATGGATGACAATTATACTTATTAATTGCATCCATTGTGAATGTTCTCTCCATATTAGCGAGGAACCGTTATGTCGGTAGGCGACACATGCATTTACTATAAGATGGAACCAGTTGTGTAACTACATAAGTGAATTGTATAATATTACATTAGTTAATTTTGGAAACTCCTCTTAACTTGAAAACGTTAATGAGTGAACTACGAGAAGAGATATTGAAAAATGGCGATTTGTGCATAGATTTATCATAGACCATAATATTTTCTTATGTTACAGATATGGAGCCTGATAGACCAAACCTATTTCTAAGTTTGTAATTCATCTACAATACCATTAATGGGCCCCTTCCGCTGCCGCCATGCGTCAGCAACGAGCGATGGATGTAATGTGGCACACAGCAAACACAATTGACTCAATTACTCGCATCTTACGAGAACGTCGCGGTATTGGCACGCGGTCGCATATTTTATTAATAAACTGATCAGAACGTAGAGGAAAAGATCGAAGACTTTACACGAAAGAAGTTTGAGGAAGTTTTTGTTGTAAGTTTAGACTTTATTCATTTGAGCGCTTGTTATTCAAATACTTGTAAATGGTATTTCATGGTTCAAACAATCATCCTCTGCACGATGCAGGAAATGAAAACCGAATCTATTTTTTCAGGCCATCGATCCATGAAAATCAAAAATACATATTTCATTTGATAACATTTGAAAGGACATGGCCAGATCCTGCCCTCCGGATCAATCAGAATACATAAATGTACAGTAATTATTAAAAATTACTTGTAAAATAAATTAAAATTAATCGCAACGATTACATTTACCTAGAACAGGCGACAAAAAATTCCAAAAAAAATATGTGTGTTAATTGTTTTTGTGCGGTTTCTATTCAATGCATTTTTGTCTGGATACACACGTAAGACAAACACTGTTTCTGAAGTACGCCTGAAGGTCAGATTCAAATATATAACAACTACAACTGCAAGAACGTATTGCTAAGGTAAATAACTCTTAAATAAAAGTTAAGCTTTTACGATTATCGCCGACACCATTTTTCGAGCTGCCGAGCATCATGTCATAATGCTGAATGCGTCGACAATATATTCCAGAGTGTGTATCCGGACGTCCTAGTCATTTTGACGTTTCTACGCGCGCGCTGGTGCAGTATAGTCTGTGGTGAAGTCTTGCGTTGATCTTATCACGATCTTATCCTATTTATAGTGTCTCTCGCTTCTTCTCTGATTATAAAACTTAAAATATTGTAAAACCATACCTCTAAGCTTTATTACGACGTACTGTATGTCAATGTACATGAATATTTATTGTTAGGGCACAGCTCTATATAAATTCTGGCCATGTCCTTTAAACAATTTATTTGTACAGTCCGTTCAAACGATTTTGAGTTTTGTTCCGTAAACATAAAAAGCATAAACCTGTAATTAATATCAACTGTTTACTACAGCTGCCATTTGACATATCACCAACATTATAAAAGTTAAAATGGCTTGATCAGACTGTAATGAGGGATTTCCGTTATTTCAAATGAAGTATATAGATGTGGATGACTTTATTGTTACCGACCGATAGCCGACAAGGCATCCTTGAGCTCTCCGCCGATCTCTGCCTTGATAGCCTGCTCGATGGTGCGCCCCGATATATTTTTGTACTCCTCGAAGATCTGCCGCAGCTGTGCGAAGCTCTCGTGGGCCAGGATCTGGCACACAAGATAGGGCTTATTGTAGTAGACAGTCTTCAAGTCTAGAGAGGATAAGTTACTTCTAGGCAAGTGAGCACCATTGTAGACCACATCATAGTTAACCATCATATGGTTAAACGCGAGCTTTTCAATAATAATTATTAATAGAACTAGACATACGCTATTAAAACTGGTCTTACGGTGTCATACAAGCAAGCAAGGTTGTGAATATCAATGCCATTTACTAAAATATATCAATATCTGGCGTGAACTCCTAACATCCTCCCCGTATTTGCTTTTATTTACACATTCATAATCTTACTACTGCATCACCGTACGCAACATACGCGTTAAGTAGTTGGGCATCAACCCGATATACAATATCTTCCAAACTCCTGGCTGTATAGATACTGACTGACTTTTAATATTATTGATAAGTGATGATGTGGTCAACGGCGAGGCACGCTTTCCTGAAAGTAACCTATTCACTCTTGACTTGAAGTCTCCCAGGTAGTAGCTATCAGGAAATCCAGACTACGGCAGGGAATTCCACACTCCTTAGCTGTACGCACAATAAAAATATTCCCAAAACGTTTGGTGCGTATGGGTGGGATGTTCACCTTGTCACGATGGCGCATCGCCCGAGTCTTGTAGTCCAATGATGGAACGGGCTAGGCGGATTGTATCTAGGTACCACTTGTTGATGTTTTCCACTCACCCTGTTGAACACTTCCTCATCAGTTCCCCACTTGGCCTCCCCGGCGTCGTAGAGCGCCTGAGCGTCTTCCCGCGCCTTCTCCGGATCCACGCCAACTTCTTCGTCCCGGGCGCCCTGTCGAGCATTCTATGTTAACACGTAGCCAACGTTCTTTGCATACCTTGGGTGTAGTGATCAGTACGTGTGTATGTATTATGAGTATAAAGGTAATATAAACAACAATGTACAGTTTCGTAGGTAACTAAATCGAGTTTTGATTACAAGAAAATGCCAACTGTTGTGTCTGTAAGTTTATTTTTAATTTACAAGTGTTAGGTTTTTTTTCATACAACAGTCTGCCTAGCCTTTTCCCAAGTATCTGGCCCCTACAACCCAGTAACTGGCAAAACTGAGATAGTGGTCAAGCGCAAGCCTATCATCAATAAAAAAAAAACAAAAACTCTTTATATAGGCAAGGCTGATGTCTTATTTCCTTGCTTCTGACTACCCACAACCGGAAGCAACCGATCAACGCGCTTTCCGAGGCACGGAGAGCACGTTAAGGTGTAGATACCCCTAAGTAGCTGATTTTAAAATGAAAATCATGTCTAAACGGCTAGTCTCAGTTTTTGGCAAAAATATATGTTACATTAGACCATTTTCTTAATAATTTGATCTAAGAAAATTTTGAGTTTTATTCGTATAACATAGTGTAATTAATTTGTAAAGTTATGTGTACTTAACACGGACAAAAAAAGCCACCGGGCGTATTTTAATGAAAATGACACCATCTCAAAGAAAATTTAATTATCTACATTTTAAACTAAAGCTTTTTTTTTAAGTCATAGAACAATAAGGAAAGTACAAAAAACTACGGAATTTTGGATCGCGCGGGAGTGCAACGAGTGGGCGTTTTGTTCCCTCAAGACCGTTGGCGACTGTCGTCGTCGTCTTAAACCGTTTGGTCCCGGCACACGTCATTTTCTTACAAATGAGGAAACAAAAAAAAACCCTAACATAACAGTTGAGACAAAAAAGTATGCACAAAACATAAAGGCGGTTATACAATAGCAATATTACAATAATAATAACAAATTCAAATGCCAGGCGGTATAGCAGACACTAACTAATCAATATTAATTTAAACAACAGGCCGCAGAAAGGCCTCATAACCGCGAAACTTTATACATCCAATAACTGCGAAACTGTATGCTATATTGTCGTCGAGTTCATTTTATCACATGATATATTAGTGTCAGCTCTTTGATACATTCTAGTCTTTGTTTTAAAATAGGGAAACAAAATGAGAATGCCTATTTTGTAAGGGAACTCGGGTCGGTTGTATCTTGATGACTTTGGTTGTATATTGTAGGAAAAACACGTTACTTATATTAATAATTAGAAAACAATTTTTATTTATTTTTCTGGGTTCACGAGATATAGCGATGTTTCTGTTCTTGAAATGAACCCTTATTACGACGCAATAAGGTGCATACAAGTGTCCAAGTGAAGGAACTTGATCTGTTTTTGTCCGTACATATAAAGTAAAGGACACGGATGGAAAATAACACAAAATATAAATCATATTTTTGTACAATATTGAAATCGCAGACACGACACCTCATAAGGGGCCTGTGTATGGGCATTCTCCTTTAATCATTATTTAAGCTAGAGACCGCTAATAATCTATATAAATAAAAATATTGCCGAAACACTTCAGTACGGCTGCACCTATTTGGCTTTTTTTTTATTGCTCAGAACAAGACTTCTATGAAAGAAAAAGTTTTTACTTCATTAGCATTACACAGTTTAATTAATCATAAAATAGGTTTTAACATTACATAATTACTTGTCAGTTTTATAGTTTTAGCTATAATTATAAATTCTAAAACAATAACTTTCACCTTAAAAAAACACATGCAAATTCATCACGTAAGACTCGCATTACAGGCTAAAACTACCTCTTTGTACAAGGAACAATCAATAAATCAAACAACACCATAAATATATACATGGTTCACAGTATCGACACACATTACTGATCATAACACGCCAAGGTTAAAGCATAGACAGCAAAAGCGAAGTCCAAAGGAAAGTTAATGGTGCGTGCATTACGAGGGCTTTCTCAGGGCGAGCCCTTGGTCCTGTTCAGTTAGTAAACAATGGAGGCGATTTTTATAGTCCTTCCCACTTTCATTGATGACTACTTTTTCTCGCGTTTGAATTATACAGGGTAAAATTAATTTTGATGATATCTTTTAAAATTTGTGAAGCACGAATTTTTATTCGACGTGATTCGGTTTTAGAATAACATTTAAAAAACTGATTTTCTTTACCTCACATTTTCTAAACCTGGAATTCGTGCTGAGAGCACTAGCAATGTAATAATTTGGACGAGAGAGGATATTAAGAAATCATCGTGATTTTATAATTTAGAAGGAAATTATAAAAATTTGTAACAGCTAGAGATGTGCACAAACTATAAAACTTCTATGATTCCAATCTATTAAATCGTGTTTTATTATATTAAAGCGTTAAGTGCAAAAGATAACACCGCTAAAGCTTCATCTAAAAACATTCACGACTTGTTGATGTTAGTGTTAGTACCATTCGTGCATTCCATTAGTGTAAGTGCTTCATTGCGATACTATATCGCTCCTGCACCTCAACAGGAATAAGTAATGTTCATGAAATTATCCTCGTTTTAATCTATATCACCATCATCTGCCTAACTTTCTCCCAACTAAAATCAAAACCATTTAAAACGATCTTGAAGGGGATTTTCCATTTTTATTATTTGTTCAAATGTCGTCGATATATCCGATAGTCGTTATAAATATACATTATTTGCTCTCAGGCCTAAAGTTAAAAGGTTTTGTAACAAAAGCAATGGAAATCCACATCGCATCTTTCATCTCGCATGTGATTGGTCGATTGATGGCGGTCAAACTCTTTGCCTTGCCGAATTTACTAACGCAATTAGGCGGCTGGACTTTTAAATTCCGTCATTATACCCAGTACTTCGTTTTAAGCGCTGTCTACACATTTCCGAGAGGATTTGTATGACCGATCCGTATCCCCCTGATACGGAGATGTGTAAACAAGTTCGTACAATGTTCCGTCAGGGACGGGAACCCGAAAATGTGTGGACAGCACTTTAAGCGAAGTCGCTATAAACGGTTTTGACTGTATGCTGGAGTGGGCTTCCAGTCTAACCAGAGATAGTGGAATACCAGTAACGAACATCAAAATTCTACAATGACAACCGGGACCAACAACTTAACGAACTTTCCAAGGCACGGAGGGGTCTCGGTACATAATTATTGATCGACCCCTGCCGCTATTATTATTTAACTGTGAGGCTGGCTTACATTCCATGTCAGAACAATAAGTAATAGTATAATAAGAATCAAACATGGCTGCAAAGTAACAATAGCTAACGATTATATTGCTCTTGGTTGGCAACTGGTTTGGCAAGGTTTTTTTTTCTTTTTGCTAGTGATATTTGTTTATGCCTGTTGCTCAGCAAGAAACTACATAGACTTCCGAGAAATCTGTAGTTTGTAGAGATGTTGTTTAGACATGGATCCGATAGCATTATTATTAAATAAGAACTTATTATTATTATAGTCAAGCGCGAGCCTATAGTGTATAAAAAATAATGATAATTATAAGAATTATTAAAAAATAGGATATTATAAGATCTTATATATCTGGTGTGGTCCCTCTCTGTCACTATACTAGCTATGGTTTGCTGTAAGAGAACTTAAATTTCAGTTAAGCTCACCTTTAAATATATATATTATTTCCAAATTGAATTAAGTGTTGTTTTTGGTGTATGATAAAGTATTAAGAATAGCATACTTGTCTTCCCACTAAAACTAGAACTAATTTAGATAATATCAACCATAATTTGACATGCTTTATTATTTTACGTTCCTTTATTGGAAAAATTAAAAAATAAATAAACTTATCGAATCTAAAATATCAATAAACTTCTTGACTTCACTATCTTGTCGTGAGAAATTAGTTCCACGCAAATACTTCTATAAAATTTTAACACAAAGTAGTACAAAGAGCATGCTTGACCACACATAACATAATACTTACAGTGACAATGAGGGTCAGCAGACGACGGAAGTCGCCCGAGGTCTCGGAGCACATATGCTCGGCAAGAGGACGATCGTACACTGTTCATAGAAGATAATCTCATGAGTCCCACATCTTAAACTTAAGGTTATTTTAGACAGCGCAAGAAAAGCTCGCGAAATATTTTCTTTAAAAAAAACTGTGAACTTTTGGACCTCTTTATGTATATAATAACAACCCTTGGAGTGGTGAAATGATAAGCGAGACAGTGTGATTGATTGCGAGCTTGACTTTCAAGGGTACCCCAAGTGTTGTCAGTTGTAGAGCCATTCAATTCAGATTAAATTTCTATTGAGAAACAATCCAATCTTGACTCAGGACCTTCCTGCTGGGGTGACGCAATTTAAATTGCATTGATAGGCGATATCGCGCACATATTTTCTAGAAAGAAAATATCGAGTACAAATTTCGGTTGAATTGCATCGCATTGGGTCCATGTGGACTTTGTACTTCTTCTACTACTATCGAATCGCTGGAAGCATCAGGAAGGTCGCTAATTGGTCGGTATTTTGTAGAACCGGTCCTTCAAACTATAGTTTGATGCAATGCAAAGGTGGAAGGTCTCAAAAACTAGACTCGGGGTAAGGGCTTGTACACAAAACTGCGAATCGGCGCGATGCGTATTCGCAACGCAGAAAACAGCTAAGCAGTAACAAGCAACAAGCTCGTAAATATTTAAGATGCGACATCGCATCGCAGTTTTGTGTACAAGCCGTAAAACAATGCTTTTTAAACAAAACCAAAATAATTAGTGGACTCCGCTTCACAATAAGTGATTGCTCCATGACTCTGTCGAAAGCATCTCTTCTTTTTTAGCGTTTCATACCGCCGAATTGGCAATCCACTTATTAAAGCCAGTGACAATTTGTCACACTCTTGTGACTTGTTTCAACAACCAATAAAATTGTCAAACGTCTTTAGTCACAATTGGACAGAGGACATTGAACTTTGACAATGAAATGGCACATTTAAAGCAGTATAGAAAATATTATTTGTTTTTAAGTGTAATTAATACCTAAGTACTTAGGCTTAATACATGCCTGACACGAAAATGTAAACGACCTTACTTTTTATCTGAGTATTTGAATCAAGATCTGAATTCTACTAGTAAAACATTAGCCTCCTTTTGTGCTTCGTCGGGCACCGCAATCGGTTATGAAAAGAATATTTAGTCAAAAATCGCAAGCTTCTAAACTAATGGTCGCTTACCATCAGGCAAGCATAGTGGTGAAACGCGAGACTATCGTTAAATTAAAAAAATATAAAAAATCTACTATTATTAAGAAGTAAAATTCTGAAAAACATTAATCTCTGGCACTGATGTTCCGAATACGAAAATTAATATCTGCTAGAAAGCTACACTATCGCTGAATTCCTTAGGCTAGTTTATATTTCAGAAAAATATACAGTGCATGTGGGAAACACAACATGAGCCAAGCCGCGTAATAAAACTAGCTACTAATACTCACTCCTCTCATAAGCCTGCACGATGGAAGCGATCTCCTGCTTGGTCCTGGTGCACAGGATCTCGACCAGCGTGTCTTCATCAGTGCCGAGGCCTGACATGCACTTGTTCAGCTCCTTGCACAGGTATTCTTCGGGAGGCATCATCAGCGCCACTATGACATCTTCAAAGTGACCGCCCAGCTCAGATTTTAGGTCCTCAATTATGTCCTAGGATGGAAAGGGAAAGAACGGTGACAAACAAAGGGAAAGGTCCATATTTTAAGTCTGATTTACAATAATAATAATCGAACTGACGCTTGGGTCAATTTCACCAATGAAAATAATCGCGATAAGTTCAATTAAACTCAGTTTATGCAAATACAGCGTTCTGATTGGTAGTTTCTCAGCGGTCTCAACTAGTTAGTTTATCGTACACTATACAGAAAGCGGACACAATAGGGGCCGGGCATCAATATTAATTTTTTGTGGTGACAGTTGCCAGGTGAGATTCCACCTCATTTTCAAAATATTTAGACAACAGTTTCTCATTCATCATTGAGTATTAAAAATCTATGGTGTAAGTACTTCTTACAAAGACCTTGATACGTTATCAAGGTAAATTACGTCAAGACAAACTATAATTAGAGACTATATGTAGAACAAAAACCTTATTCAAGGTTTTTCCTAACGACCCAGCATCTCATAATTTATAATGTCCTTGAGAACACGTACTGAAATACCAAAACAAACACCATTAACCAAGTACGTACACGCACCTTCATATCAGTGGTATGAGAGGTAACAATTTGACATTGACAGTTGATTCTCTGATGCTGTAAGAGCTATGATTTTAGTTGAAGATACCGCTTAAATGCGGATAATTATGGCAATTACCATAGTACACCAAAATGCATGGCAATGTACCATGGTACGATAAGATGTATGACTAATATGATGATGAAGGTATATGGAGCGAGGTATATGGCCTTGATAGTAGATTACGTGTGTCTAGCGCACGAAACTATCGCACCATGTAATATGCATGGCGATTTTAAACAGTTCGTCGGTTTGAAACAATCAATACAAATGTTAGAGTCGTAGTGGTATGGTGTAGCTAAATATGGATCAGTATGTTTGAAGTTTGGAGGGTTTGTTAGGGATTAAGTGGTTCTGACAGCAAATTGGGTTTCTGAATATAGAGCGAGACTCTCAGAAATCAAGGCACAGATTGTTACGGTAGCCGGTAATTGAGAAATATTAACTAAATTTAATGTCTCACATAATGTCGCCGAGAATAATAATAGGCTGTGTAGGAGCATTTCTGGCCTGAGTCCGTTAGCACGGAAATAACCGATTTCTATTGACTATTAACTCCTCATTTCGTCATACGAAGGCACTCTTTAATAAAATTTATCGGAAGTTTTTAGGGAATATGCGGGCGATCTGTTGTCGTAATATTTTCAAGCTATGACTCATTCACTCTCATTCGTTGTCACGGTTATCTTGTAATTAATCATTGATTATATCATAATCAATGATTGAATTGAAAGTCTGAACTAGTGTATTCAGAGTCAATTTAAATAAATCTTTTATTATTATACGGATAGAAACAAAAGATTACGTAAGTCCTTTGTAAGAGAGAGGATGCGGATGCCCCTAAGTCCCAGCTTGCAGGGGGAAGGAACACAATGGGATTTGAGCTAGGTATTATAAACAGGTTTTTTAGAACCTGATTTTTGTACCTTCCTGGGTTTGTTTTATTGCATCAGAGAATAATCGAATCGAAATGGATATTTCCTACACATGCCAAAACTGTTTATAACGACATTGACCAACCGTTCAAATGCTAAATTGTTATAACAGATGTTTGTTAAAACATAAATATTTGCTCTTGGGTCCTTGACTTCTTCGTTATATTCAGGAATTATTGTAATGCAGTCGTTTGACTGTATTTTAAACGCTGGGTAAGTGACAACCTTTAGAATCTTCTGATGCACCATCAACCCGAAATTTTAGTCTGGCATAAGTTTACTCCGCGTTTATTATTATCATTATTTTGTTTTTACTATCTCCAAGCTGGTCTATGTAGCATTACAATAGACATAGAGCCACGATTCAAGCTGCAATACCAACTGCCGCACTCAAGAGCCATTAACGGTTACATAAGGCGATCCTTAGTATTGATTTGTAGTACAAAATCTATAGCAAGAAGCGGTTTAAGTAACCGTTAAATGTTTTTGAATGCGGCAGATAGAAAGAGAACTTTATCTTTACGTTTTCAATAGATGTAACGAGTATGACGCCGGACGCTTCATTGCTCACTCGCATCTATTAGAATAGTGAATCTTCTGATATATTTAGCTATGATTGAGAACAAATTAGTATGAGTAACAGTTTTCACACATTTTCTCTGAAGTCTAGATAATGAAGATATTTTCAGTGTTTACGTGTATCGGTGTGAACATGACGTTCACTTGTGCAAATATTTATTAAGTTACGAAATAAATGGCTCTCATGGCTATTGTACACGATATCATTTAAAGTCAAACATATAGGAACCACAAAGCAACAATTTAGCTTTACCGTATTGCCGTGATTCTAGATTTTCAATTTCTATAGACCCGTAAATTAATTAAACCACAAAGGGCATTATATTTAGTAGACCAAGCTTGTTGGGCCACGTTTGTAGCAGCATATGTACCACTTTTGTACCACGTATGTGGCGTACATCAACTTCTGAATATGCTGCATTTTAGTCTGGATTTCCGATATTAGTCTGGAGATTCTAAAAGTTGAGACTACTATAACAGACTTACCCTGCCATACTCATGAGTGAAGGCCTTGGAGATGGCCTGTCGCTGCATGTTGGACCGAGTGGTCAGGATGTCGATGATGGCCTGCTCATCGGTACCGAAGCCCTTCATGGCAGCTCGGAGATCCGCCGCATCCTGAGTCGCGTTGAAGTTGGGGACTCCTACGACTGTTGGGTCACGCTGAATAAGAATAGATTTAAATTAGGAATATAGAATCAGAATAATTCATTCGTTAAGTTCGAGCTTTGCATTCAAAAGATTTTCTTTGGACAAATGGTGGGCGCAGCTACCTAGATTGGCGTAAGGTACGGTTTCCGGCAAAAAAGTATTTTTATCATAAGTGTAAGATAAACCGACCATGCCTTAAAACTATGTAAACGTTATTTTAACGCCAATATTGGCTAAATCACCTGAAACAATGTTATAATCTGGTTCTTTGTTTTATAAATGCTAAATTGTTTTTTTTTTTTAAATGTTGCCCCACACTAGGAATTTATTCCTGTATCGTGGGAGCGTTTACAAACATATAAACTCACATACACAACACCCAGAGCCGGAACAACTATTTGTATGTCATACAAATATTTGTTCCGTGCGGGAATCGAACCCGCGACACGCAGCGCAGCAGTCAATCGCTCAACCACTGCGCCAACCGTGCGTGCGTCCAGTCCAGTCCATAAATATTTGTGACAAAGGAAAAAATATATTATTATTAAAGGTAATTTCAACATGTTAATTTACTAATAATGAGCTTAGCTTTCATGGTGTTCCATTTATGTATTCTTTATGTGACATTTGTAACTCAGACTAATTATAAGAATGAGTATGTTAAATAGCAGTCATTAACCTGTTACATTATGGGCCACACCTTACTGTGTTGATGACAGACTTCATTTTTTTATAAGCCCTCGGGTACCTAGCTCATGCAATGTTAAACATTAACAATAAAAGTAATTGTTTCGACTTTTACCAAAAAGTAGGTATAATTACGTAACTTGAAAACATAGAAGAAAGTCTTGCTTTGCAGTCGGAGGATACATCTGGTTTTGGTCAGCCAGCTCGCGCATATGTATAGTAATGAAATCAGTTACAAAAATAAAAGTTGCACTTAGAGACAAAATCAAAAGCCTGTGTTCTAGGAGCCAGTGAATTTGGATAAGATCAGGAGGATGATGATGAGGATGACCAACCAATTGGATTATTCATAATCATTTCAGCTGAAAGACATCCACTGCTGGACATACTTGGACTATAGATCATTTAAATATGACTAACACTATATGTTCATACATACCTTGTCCAGTCATAAAATTAATGCATGAATCATTTTCATTTATATTCTACTGACATACTGCAGAGTACCAACCTACTATCAATTATAATGAATGGATTCCCAGTGTGAATGGAATTCTGAGTTCATATAGGAATACTATTAATTATTAAATGCAATTAAACATTTATGTATGGCTATTATAAAGTAGTTGATTGTGTATTTAACTTTTTATGATTTTATTACACAATATAGAACAAAGGACAAAGAATAAACATTGAATATTTTTTATGTGTTATGGCTGTTGAAATATAAAGAAAGGTGAAAGATAACATACTTTCACTTTTCAGTTATTTTACTGCTAGAGATCTTATCAAATGGTTCCACTTTCTAAGTGGCTTTGTTACAAAATACAGTTTCCTTAATAAAACAAATTGTCTCATTTACTTCATTTTTTTTTTCATCAATGGTGTTTTCAGAAAATTGTTTTAGTTTGCTAATGAACTAAATTCAAATTATGGCCAACTCATCACCTCAATTTGCAGTACTTACAATCATAATCAAGAAACTTTACAAAGTTCAGGGCCGTCAAAACAGGTTTTTAATATTATTTTTTTTAAACTCAGGGCTACAAACTGCCTAAACTGATATTGAACTTTATATTTTTTTAAGGAACACAAAATAAGCTGGGCTATAATATATGGCTTGGTTTTGTAAACAGATAAAGTAGAATAGAAAACTATTAAGGAAATAAAAGGAAAAACTATCAAGCTTTTTAATGGGCTCATACATAATTCTTAGTTGTTTACTATGCGAAGATACCCGGGTCAAGGTTGCGTCCTACCCTCTCTGCGCCCTAATTCGTGTTCTGATGTCACCGGGTCCCGCCCTACGCCCACCATTACCAGGAAATAACGAATCAAGCAATCGAATACTCACTTGGAAAGCCATTTTTTATTTGACGTAGTGTTTCTTCTTCTCACAATAAAATTCAAAAGATCACTCAAGTAAGATGATAATAAGATTTTTATTAGATCTTTCACTGACACAATTTCACTGGATACCTGTAAACAAAATCGGCGATTGTAATTAGCTTGCACGAACTAATAATTCACGTAATAGAAATAATTAAATTACTGGAGACGCAGCAACAACTCAGCAAGTCAGCAGCCGCTTAAAATCAAACTGTCAACTGTCAATAGTACATGTCAAGAGTGATGAAGTGTCAAAATAGAATAGAAGTGTCTTTTTTTTTGTTGGGAACTAAACGACCTGGTTACTAAGCCCTTTAAGTCAAGATGTGAGTTCTTTGTTAAAGACACTAAGACACTGAACGAAAACTTCATTCTGCATTACACTTTGCATGAGGATATGGAGTATTTGACAGCAAATATATAGACCTTTTTGATAAGCTTCGCTGAGGTAGAAAAGTGTGTTCTCAACTCCACTTTACCAAGATTACACCTGTTTCAATTATTCCACATATTTTCCAGTTGCGTACTCTTGTGACACAAAACTACACCAATTTTCAATATCAATATTCACTAGGAATCGATTCACAAATAATTAAAAAGTTAAATTAAATAGCAAAAACCTGAATGCTTAAAGAAGCGAACTGAAAACATGTAAACAAGAATAAAATCATGCTGTGCAGTCGGAGGATACATATTTGCGAGCTAGCTCACCTGATCCTCTGTATGGTAGGTGGGGTAGGTAGGATGTAGTATGTACACTACATACACCGAAGTCACATACGATATATAGAAGAGGAATGTTTGGTATTGTGCATCGCTCTCCCTACCTTCCGCGGCCTAGGTGGTGTCGCCGCCGTCTGATGGCGAACGCGGTGGGGCCGCAGGAGACTTCTCTATCCCCTTCGGCCGAAAAGTGGTAAGCTGCGGGGCCACTGACTTGACCCGTAACAGGGAGCCAAGGGTGCCATAAATGGGGTCGTTTGGCGCCCATGAGCTGGTTTGGTCCCTGGGGTGGTCACGGCGTGTAATGTTGTCTAGTGCGCCGGTGATGGGGGGTACACCCAAAATGAGAGTCCGGTGACGGACAGCCGCGGCGGGTTCGCGGTAAGTGCTAACGCATGCCAGTGTGCGGCACATGAGGACACCGTGGAGTTCTAGTGTGTTGGAGTCCCACATAACAGTCTCTATTCTCTATCTACTAAATCTACCCATGGTAGCGCAGTACCAATTGCCAACGCTAAAAAAAAAATCAAAGAAAGGGTAGATAGGTAGGTCAGGTAGGTGAGAAAGAGAGGTAGGTGCGCACGGCTTCGCTCCTGTCAATCCAGGTAAGTGACGGGAGCAAAGCCGCGGGCACAAATAGTCAAACAATTTTAATTACATTTACTATTTTATTGTAAAATATAAACATGGTCTGACATTCAATTCTTATCAAGTAATTTGAACTACCTACGGAAAAAACAGTAAATAGAACATTTCGTAATGTATCACATATACCATAATTACGACTGCAAGTCCTTTAAAGCCTAAAATAAGTTTATCTTTAAATTATTCATTTGACGATCTCGGGTCCCAGACCTTTGAAAGGCGTGCCAGGGGCCGAAGCCTACTCGTAGAGGCCTTGTTTGACAAGTATCATGAAATGTGACACCAACCGACGATTATCCCTGTATGCACTAAGAGCACCCAAGGAAAATCCCCGCTTGGTGCAGGACTATTGTAAAATGTGGAGACAAAAAATATTGGGCTATGGGTTTGGGAGGTTTAGTGGATCGATTGCCTAAAACTATAGAAGGACTATTGGCCCCTGCCTGATCACGATTCATCAGTGTCGTAGCGCCATGGGAAAAGCGCGGCCAAGAAACTTAAACGGAGGTGCTTGAGGACAGAAAAGAAAGAAAAGAAAAATATACTTGTGACCCGCCCAGGGGACACAGAAGTGGAGAGGTATACCACGGCTATCAGGACAATCCCGGCAGTACGGTCAAGATCCCTACCAGCATCTTACTCAGTTAACTCCGTTCCAACGAGCACGTTTGCTCTTGCGGTATCTCCACTCAAGCCAGCCAATTAAGGCAAAATAAAGGTAGGAGCTCTGTTCCCCGGCAGTGTTCACTCCGACCGGCCAATAAAGGCATGCTGGAGAAGAGGAAAAAGACTTCTCTCGGGATATCGGATCCGTGGGTTCGCCACTGCCCACCAGCTCACCACAGAGGTATCCTGCCCCTCTAAATTATTCTTATTATGAATTCTTCTAATTTTAACCTATACACTTTTCGATATTCTTAGCATCGAACAATACCATAAAGTCGATTTTATCGTTATGTCTAAAATATAGGCGTTACTAAACACCTCTACCTCCCCCTTAACAAATTCATGCGTTGGCTTTCTTGCTGGAAAGACATCTATTGAATCTAATAGATATTAAACTTTAATTTTTCCATCTATAATTCTATATAATAAGCTTGTTGCCGAATGTATATTCTTTTAGGTTCGTCATTTTTATTTGCTTTCCGGCGATGTTTATGTTAGGGTCAGCAAAGACAATATTTGATGAGCCATAACAAAGGTTATGCGCTGCGTGGCGAGACGCCACAAAACGCATGGCCCATCCGTGCGCCTCATCGCGAATCGTCCCAGCATTCCCAGCCAATCTATGCTAAGCTATGTATTTAGCCAGCATTCGTAGCACCGGCGAAATATTGCAGCGGCGCAGAATGGTGTATTCGAATTCTCTCACTGAAATATGTACCTTTTCGTGTACCTAGTGAATAAAGTTCTATATTCTATCGCTATCTTAAAGTGTACACGCTGCGTCACATCTCGGTGTGAGCATGAGCTCTTATACTTTTGTAGCCAACTAAGACAATTAGATCTATATTCTATCGCTATCTTAAAATGTACGCGCTGAGTCACATCTCTGATCAAGTGATCACTTAAATATTTATTTCATTTTTAGTATTTGTTGTTATAGCGGCGACAGAAATACAACATTCAACAAAAATAAATAAATAATAATCAGGCGAAATAGTGGTCAAACGCGAGCCAATAACAAAAAAAAAAAAAAAACAACTAGTCAAAAACTACTAAAAAACGGTTAGCTATCACGGTTCTTGAGATACAGCCTGGTGACAGACTGACAGACAGACGGACCGTGGAGTCTTAGTAATAGGGTCCCGTTTTTCCACTTTGGATACGGAACCCTAAAAAGGGAGAGTGCTATTCGTCTTGTAAGGTCAGTCTCTTTTTCATAACGGATTTATGATGGCATTGGTACGTCATACTAGGAGTAATAGTCTGATTTACAGTAAACCCCAATATGTTTGGTCGGGCTGCTATTTAAGTTGAGATGTTTACTGCGCAGCCATTGTAGCCAAGTTCCGACCGGCCAAAAATATTGGGAATTACTGTACTTGATTGGCTAGTACACTGTAGTTAGATTATTCCCACACTACGATCCGGAAGTCTCTCTCAATATTGTCCACGTAGTAACCATTCATATACGGACTCGGCAGGACGTCGCTCAGCTGGAAAAAATACGTTGTGAATTGAGAATATGTTTTTCATTGGAAGAAAAAGAAGGCAACCTAGTACCCATGATTGTGTAGTTGAGTGTATGATTTGATGTACGAATATGGACGAAGCAAACGGAAGAAAGTCTCTTAGCAGTTAATGGTGTCCTGTAGTTTCTGTCGACCCTGATGCAAAAAGGCGTGTTATAAGTATGTATGATTGGAACAAAGCCTTGTATTTATCGTCAAAGTCTATTCTTTGAAAGGAAAATTTGCGTACTACTCGGAAAGTTGTAGAAGTCGAAGAGCTGCATTTGCCCCAGTAGATTAATGCCTTTGAAGTTGGCTCGGCGAACCATTATGCACGAAACTGTCATCGAGTATACTGCAAAGAGTATGCGAGATAGGACGTTGCGACAAACGTAAGCGAGTGAAAGAGGCAGTTATACAATGCTATATTCTACTTCAACATTAACACAAAATAGCAACTGCGCAGGGTCTTGCAGCCAACTTCAGAGACACAAAGATCTACTGTGACTACTTTTACTTGGACTTGTATGCAGGACTTGTATGCAGGATTCAATAAAAAAAATGTATCAAATGTTTAATTTAATTACATCAATATATACAGTCTTGTCATTAATTTTAAACTATCTACTTAACGTAAGTCATATTTAAAATGGCCACGAATAAAAAATACGTCTCTTTAAACATACATTATAAAAATATTTCAGCCGATTTTTAGGTCCACTTGTACCAGATCACTAATTGAATGTAGCGATAAACGTATTGAAAACATCTTTTGCTTTTGGCAACTTCAAACGAATGACATAAAATTAATAAAGTAATTATATAGGTATATATTTTTTTTTTGTATTTTGACTAATTATGATTGTATTAGTTCATCTAGTTATATTTTATTTATTATTATTTCTAAATAGAACGATGTTTAAAATAATTAGTTTAGCGCTAAATCCATTAAGTTATCTGTGGTGCAAGTGGCCCGTATAATCGTGGCAATCTAAGAAGTCCGATGCGGACCTTGTGCTAACCTATCCAAGTTAGATTTCACCTCCATCATTTTAGCCGAAAGACGTCCACTACTGGACAGAGGCCTCCCCCTAGCGTGGCCACATTGACCGATCCCGTGCGTCTCGCATCAAGATAGATGCCAAGATGAACTTTATTAAAAAAAATCGGAGTAGACATGCCGATGAACATCTCCAAGATTTAATGACAATAGCCTGCGCAAACTTTAGTCTAAACTTCGGATTGGATAGTTCAAGGCAAAAACAATGCACGTTATCTTGCTATTGAGATACTTTTATTGATTACATTTGCTTATTATTCAATAAATAAGGAAACGGGGGTCGGGGAGAGGGGTTTATTGGCCTTACGAACCGCGAATGGCATATTATTTAAAAAAAAGTTCCCAAATAAAAATAATTCGTGAGCCCTGCACTATAATAACGAGTTTCATTCGTAAGCATCCACTTTAGTTATTATATTTTAATAGCTGTTAAAGCTGACTTCTTAGATTGTCACGACTATAGTCTCCGCCAGATGACAAAAAATTTTGGTAACAAATTTAATAATCCGATTTGTACCAAAAAGTATAATTTATTACGTAACTTGTAAACATGATTTTTTGTTTATTGAATAATTTGATAATGTTGATCTCAAATGAAAGGTAGGCGTAGAAGCATTTTATTCGTTTAAGTCATATAAATGGGCCCACGCGTTTATGGGATATTAACTCATTACTGAATGAAAAAGGAAGTGAAAGGGTCAAGGACGCCCCTTACTGCGATACGTTTGTTTTGATCGTGTTAGGCAACACAATTATTTTTTCGTATTTTTTTGAAATATTGGAATACATTGGTAGTCAGGTGTTAACGACTTTTATTTTTTTTTGTTATCTGGCGGTGACTTTAGTTTATAATTCTTATTTATTAATAAAATAGCTTCTGCCAACGGCTTCGCCCGCATGAAAGTATTAAAGCCCATGTACAATTCCAGACTATAATACATCTCTGTGTCAAATATCATCCAGATCTCTTCAGCCGTTCTGGCGTGATTGAGTGACAAACATACATCCACACACACATCCATACAAACACGTTTTTAATATTAGTAAGATTGGCAACACTGCCCAACTTTTTCCATTGGCAAGTTCGGCACGACAAAGATGGCGGCCAAATTAAATTTATATTGTTGGCAGAAACTTTTTCTTTTGCCGGCGGCGGCGATGACCCGAATTCATTTGGCGTTTTTCCATTAGCCTTCTCGGTAGCGGCATGGCAAAGATTTCAAGGGTTCATTGAGATGCTCCATCTTTAAAATGGCTCCGTCCAATGAAAAAAGGCCGCATGTCTAGTAGTCCCATATTATGCCGTGTACTACCACCTCCTATGCCAGTGCTTTCTCTTCAGGCCAGCTGATGTCAGGGACTGGGGAAGAGCGGAAGAAGTGAGAACAGAGTATATTACGGCATGCAAACTTTTACCAAATACCCTTCCGCTTTGGACTGCCCTAAAAAGTATGATAAATCATTTAATATCATGCGTTTGAGTGGAGCACTCTAACGCATGATATTGAGTACTGAGACTCTGACAGACTAACATGAAATACCCCAGTCCATGCAATTTACTATGAATTAAACAATTTCAATAACTTACAGCACACAACCTTTTGTTTTTATAATAAAACAGAGATATCACAAAGACACCATTATTTCGCTAATTCCTTAAAGGCAGCTAAAAATATTCGACTAACTCATATGAGCGTCAAGATTCGCCTGTACTTATATAAATTATATATTATATTTAAAATCTTTACAAAAATATGAGATGTTTGTCAGCTATAAGATTCGCCAGTACTTATATAAATTAATTAATTACATATTATACTAGCTTTTAACCGCGGCTTCGCTCGCAGTGAAGCCATTAATTTTTTTTTTTAATAAATCGTATCCTATGTTACTTCTAATATCTCCAAGAATATATGTACAAAGTTTCATGATGATCGGTTCAGTAGTTTTTGCGTGAAAGCGTTACAAAAACTTACATTCACATTTGTAATATTAGTATGATTTGAAATCTTTACAAAAGAGATATTTGTCTTTAAGACCCAACACAATCTAAATACAAGGCTTTGCTTTAATCATTTTAATTAAAATAAATAAATATTTACATTAAATTCCATTTCATGCGTGCACATTCATGAAAGTAATGCGAAATGACACAATATTGACAACACAACTTAGCAACCAGCAAAGTTTGTATACATAGCACGCTACTTTGCAAGCAATTGATGTTAGCTAAGGCCCACTTGCACTAAAAACTTAACTTGGAGTTAGTTGCTAACACGAGGTTAAATAACAAATATGTCATACATAATTGGCCGTGCTAGCTGCTAACTCGGAATTAGTGCGATAACCCAATGTGGCGCAATCGGTCCTCACAGAAGGGCATTGAACCAAATGGATATAGTCGACCATCGTCATTTTGATTTTTCTTCAAATTTGCGGCGCACAGTGATTCTATTGGCGGTATAGATCGCTATTATGAGACCTACTATCTTGCCATCACGACACTTTAGGTTCATCGTATCGCCCTGACATTTTTTTATATAGTTCAGTTTCAACTCAGCATAACAAATTTTCAGGAAAATCGAAATGGCGGTTTGGTGATTGGTCCAACTTCTATAGAAAACAGTTCAAAAGCCTTTCTCAACATTCAATATTCATACAAATAATACTTTCGACAATGTTTACTACTACCAACTTCAATTTGGCTACTCATTTCCTCAATGGCACTCTCAACCCATATTCAGAAGTGGAGCAATCATCCCGCTCAAGTCAAGAATGCCATAGACAAATAGATGGTTAGTGCAAGAGTTGATAAAAACTCTAACTCACCATACTTGTATTAGATTTTTTCGGTGTCTGTATAGGTTCTGGTTGGATCTCATCTTCATCTAGGATTAACCCTGAAAAAAGATAAAGAGATTTTTTTCACTATATTTATTACACGATTTTTGTTACAGGTGGAAAGTGATATCTAGGAAGGTCAATGATATGAATAGTGTGTGGAATGAATAACCCAAGTACAGCCATCAACCATGACCACTCACACCACACTAGTGATGTAACGAATGACAATATCAAAAATTTAGCGCCAATTGTCTATGGTTTGGTGGCAGTATCGAGGTGCGCTACGTTTGTATTTTGTTCCGAGAAATTTGTAAGAATTATGAAGCATTTGTGTCCATCTTATGATTTAAAGCCTCGCCCGCGTTTGTTTTCATTGCATTATATGTATTTATATATATATATACTTTACGCCGCAATTGGCGTGGCCACCTACTGGGTTCAAAATATTTATATATATATATACTTTACGCCGCAATTGGCGTGGCCACCTACTGGGTTCAAAATATTTATATATATATATACTTTACGCCGCAATTGGCGTGGCCACCTACTGGGTTCAAAATATTTATATATATATATACTTTACGCCGCAATTGGCGTGGCCACCTACTGGGTTCAAAATATTTATATATATATATACTTTACGCCGCAATTGGCGTGGCCACCTACTGGGTTCAAAATATTTATATATATATATACTTTACGCCGCAATTGGCGTGGCCACCTACTGGGTTCAAAATATTTGACGAGTTTTCAGTCGACTCGAAAATAAAAAGAAGACTATACACCTAATAAAATAAGCATAATTTATCGTTTTTATGTTTAACTACATTATTTGTTATTGACGAGAATCAATTCTATTTATATTTGGCCTTGTCTCTTCGGAATATTTTTGTTACTTTATTTTCGTAGAGGTTATTTAAGCACACATAAATAATAACAAAATCAAATCAATGGCAAGACTTATCATTTTCTTATCTAAGGTCATAATATTTGTGTCTCTATTACTTTCCGTGTGCTATACAAATAAATAAAATTGAAGTGACTGTTTGTAATGTCACAACAGTTTTTTACTAGACAGTGTCTTTTTTTATTTGTCTGTTACAAATAAAAAAAGACACTGTCTGTATCTCTGATTGCTCTGATTGTAAGGTCTCGCGCCGGCTGAGGGCGTTGTTTCTAACCCCACTATTCTGAGAAGAAACCGAAACAAACTCGGTCTTTTTTATAAAATCGAGACATAATCCTGGTTATATCACTCAAAACAAACGGGATGTCCACGCGTCCCAATAAAATATACCACTTTTAAGAACAGTATCACTAGCCCAAATATTGTGGACGCAAGTGCAGACGGAAAGTCACGGAGAGATAAATATTTTGACCTTAGATAAAAAAAAAAATAAGCGTTGCTATTGATTACATTTTGTTTTGTCCGCGCCTTCGCTCCCGTTAACTGCCTATCCTACCCTTGGAACTAATGACTAAGTCATTTATCATACATGTGAAATGCCATTGCAACCCAGACATTTTGGGGCCTTTTCAATATCACCTAAAAACCAATTTAAAAACAAACAAAGCTAAGTCAAAACTTCCCTCTCACAGACAATAATCTGTTTAAAAGTAAAAGTCCTTAAACTCTTTTTAATTGTTTTTCTATTGAACGCCGGATGAGTGCTTAAATCTAGTTTTAAATACACTTTTTTAACGAGTTAGTTACTTAAACCAGTATCTTCTTATACTGGTTGGGGAGTTGAGTTGGTTACAAATTAATATAGGTGGTTACAGAATGTTAGATGAGCGAGTCAAATCTGTGCCTATAATCTTAAAATCATCAATTGTTGGTGAATGTACTCGTACTCAATTGACTGTGTCTCTTTTATCCATTCCGCGGTTTTACCTATTCTACCTATAATTGTATAGAATATCCAAAATATCCTGCTCGTAAGTTACCAGGAGCAGATGATCGCGGTTTACCTAATGCTATGCAATCAATTATATAGGTAGGTACATTATTTTAATTTAAAAAACAACGTGATGCTATTGACCGCTCATTTAGAGCAATGGACAACAATCTTTTGTTGCCACGTAGTGTAAAGTAATCAGTACTTCATAATTCGCGATAATTTCGTATCCATCGCAACCACAGACATAAATCTAACTAGATGGCGCGATTGTATGTACTTCGCGTGCCAAAAAACGGACTAAAGTTACGACCAATGATCGTAATTTGAGATTTTCATTTAGCATTATCGGCACCGGAAATCCACCTAAATCTAGAAAAATGCCTTTATATGTCATATTGAGCTGTAAAGAAAGAATAGAAAAAGTTGGCCGAGACATAGGAAATGTTTTTTTTCATTGGTAAGTAAATTTGTTTATAAATTGTTTGTGAAAAAGTGGCTCGCTTGGTTCTCATACAGATGGAGGGACTTGCGTTATCTAGTTAGATTTATGTCTGTGGTCGCAACCAACTCAAGTACTGACAGCATCATCATCATTATCATGAGCCATTTAATGTTCCCACTGCTGGGGCACAAGCCTCCTCTCTGTGAGAGGGAAATTTTGACTTAGCTTTGTTTATTATTAAATTGGTTATTAGGTGATATTGAAAAGGCCCTAAAAAGTCTGGGTTGCAATGGCATTTTACATGAATGATGAATGATATAGTAGTTCCAAATTTTGATCATCATTATCATGAAATTTTAATTATTATGCATAAAACAGCATTCACATATTGACACAGATAACATTATTAATTAATTGTATGTCCTATTGACAGTTTCATTCATTATCAAGTAAATATTTTGTCTGCATAGTTTATTTAAAAATAAATATCTAGATAACCAGCTTTTTTTCGTCAAGATTTAAATGTTTTTTGTTTACAAATAATATTTCGACAATGATTAATCTGTATTTAAATATTATCCTGGATTGTTCGATGGATGTCAATCATTTTGTTATCGATTGTGTTATGTTCAATGAGAATAGTGCAGATGCACTATCAGTATGATACGCGTAGTGAACCAGTCTGCGTTTGTAGGTTAGTAACCTTGTAACCTTAGGCACTAAGCCCGGGCACTGCATTCGATCTAGTCTCCGCAAGATAAAAAAAAGTCTTTATTCCATCTTGTACCATAAAGTATAATTCTTCTTTTTCTTCTTAATAGTTACGCTCTTGACCACAGACATATATCTATCTAGATAACGCAAGTTCATCCATCTGTATGAAAATCAAGCGTGCCACTTGTTCACACACAATTTAAAAACAAATTTACTTACTAATGAAAGAAAACATTTCCAAAGCCTCGGCCAACTTTTCGCACGCGTTATCTGCTGTGATTGGCTGTTGAAAATTAATTCAACTAAACACAGCAGATACCGCGTGCTTGACAATTTGTCACATTAATTCTCCGATAATTTTAAGGTGGGAAACTCGGGGTTAGCGACACCGCCTTTACATTTTTTTCGTATCGTTTTGAAATATTGGAATACACTTTTAGACAGGTGTTAACGACTTTTTTTGTGGTTATCTAGCGGAGATTTTAGTAGGTAGCGTAGAATAGATTAAGTGAGCAACTCAGTCTGGCCTAGTGTATGTAGCACTATCCTCCATTTTGCCAGGATGTTAGATGCTTGCTAAAATAGCTTAAAAATTTAGCCTGTTTTAATCCAAGAGTTAGAGAGATAACTTGCCAAGACTATATTCACACTCCAATTAGCGCGTAAATCACTTAATTTGGACTTGCTCTAGACCACCTTTCACGACTACAGAAATCTACAGAATTAGATTATACCAAAAGCAAAAAAAAAAAATATATTTAAATATTTGTTGCTCAAACTAAGAGTATTATATTATCTGTGACTGCGGCAATTCCAGTGTGGAACACGACTGCGTCCATCAATCGTTATATTATTTATTTATGCACACACAAAACACTTTACAGAGAAAAAAAATAGAATACAGATAGAAGATTACAAAGGAAATAATAAAAATAATGAATATGATTTATGAATGATATATATAATGATTCACGGACCTACACACACTTTATTATTATGCCGCAACCCGTGTGGGTTTCACCTCCAAGGCTTTAGTCTTTATTCCAAACTCAAACTTACTTTGATTAGGTAACGTCAGCCAAAACTGATTCTTCAAGGTACATCTCAAGCCTGGCGGTAGACCGAGGCTCTTGTTAGTATTCACCGATGCTGCAAGGATCTTCGCCGCGTCCACTAAGAGGGAGGCTTGCCAGGACGCTGCGTAGATCAGGCGCATTGAGGACTGAGCTGCCGTCGAGCATATCATTGGGTAGAGGGACTGGTGGCGACGCAGGTTGTAGAAAGATATACCTGGAATGAGAATTTGGTGGTAAGTGAATGAAAGTAGACTTTACTAATGAATAAAGTTTCTGGCCTCACATAAAAAAACGGCAAAAAAAATCACGTTTGTTGTATGGGAGCCCTACTTAATATTTATTTTATTCTATTTATAGTATTTGTTGTTATAGCGGCAACAGAAATACATATCTGTAAAAATTTCAACCGTCTAGCTATCACAGTCCATCAGAACTGTCTGGTGACAGACAGACAGGCGGACAGTGGAGTAGTGCAGGTGAACTAGAGGTACCTATCTACTTCGCCTAGTGCATGCATAAATCACTATTAATGACACTGTATTATTTAGACGTACGAGTATTTTTCACCGACTTCAAAGGAGGACGTACTCTATTCGTGGGCATCTTTTTTTTGTAATGTTTGTTCCTCGATTAACGCCTGGCCCGATTTGGAAAATTGTTCTTTTGTTTGAAAGGGTATACTGCCCAGATGGTCCCGTGGTCATCAGGTCAGGATCGAACCTCTCAACTCCCTCGATTTCTCCAAGATCCCATCTGATGATGGTGACTCAAACATTATAGGCATACATATAGCGATTTTGGTATTTTCATCAACAATGCAATCAAATGATTGCACTCAGAAAGTATCATTTGCTGAAGTTGAACTGATGAAGAAGGCCACAGATAGCCACTGGAACTCCTTAAAGCTATGTATGTTACGGGTATAAAATATCTCGAATAGTTAACCGACTATGATGAAGCCAACAAGTGAAATAAATGGTACTGATGAAAATGAACTGATCTGATGATGAAGCCGGAAGGTAGGCACTGGAACTCCGAAATAAAATAATGTATCCTAGTCGTGTTTGGGCTTATTGAAATCGTCATGAGATGTACTTTGGCTATAAATAATTTTCATGATAATTGGAGGTACCTACCTATCAAAACTAAAAAAGAGATCATTAAAACACTTTTGAACAATAAAATCAAACCGCTACTAGCAAAACTTCCAAAACAAAACACTACTAGCAAAAACTGAAACTGAAAAGACAAAAACAAAGTACTAGATATAATTTATACATTATAAATTATGAGGTACTGCCAGCGGTGACAATCGAAGTTTTGGTCGGTTTTTCTATAATTTTTGATTGCCCCGCCATCCCGCAGTCGGGTAAAAATAACTTTCATTCCCAAAGTCGGTGTCGAAAAACTTAAAAAAAGTTAGGTACCAAAGACATCGACTTAGGAAAAGAAATTTATTTTTCGCTTTGTAATGTTTTGTTTTGGAAGTCGGTTTTTTTTAAGTATTTTATCAGAGCTACAGGTAACGGGTAAGTACCTATGTCTGCCAAGGATACAGACTTTCTGATTGATTTACACTAAACTAAAACTAACGTTGTACCTATACGCGTATTTTTAATTTATATGTCTAACTAGCTATCCCACGCGGCTTCGCTCCCGTCAACTGGCTACCTACCTACCCTACCCTACATACCCCACATACATGAATGTTGCGTAACTTAAACCGCTTGTGCAGCGTACGCAACGGAAACTCTCAAATAGGATTTTTTTCCCGATTTTGCAACATTTTTCATGCTCCGCTCCTTTTGGTCGAAGCGTGATGTTATAGTGTACCTAATATGTTATGCCTATAAACTTCCTCGATAAATGGACTATCCAACAAAAAAAAGATTTTTACAATTGCACCCAGTAGTTCCTGAGATTAGTGCGTTCAAACAAACAAACTCTTTGGCTTTATAATCTTATATATAAAATTCTCGTGTCACAATGTTAGTGACCGTACTCCTCCGCAACGGCTTTACTGATTTTTACCAAATTTTATATGCATATTCAGTAGGTCTGAGAATCGGCTACTATCTATTTTTCATACCCCTAGGGTAGGGTAGGGTAGGTAGGGTAGGGTAGGTAGGGTAGGGTAGGTAGGGTAGGGTAGGTAGGGTAGGGTAGGTAGGGTAGGGTAGGTAGGGTAGGTAGGGTAGGTAGGGTAGGGTAGGGTAGGTAGGGTAGGTAGGGTAAGGTAGGTAGGATAGGGTAGGTAGGGTAGGGTAAGTAGGGTAGGTAGGGTAGGATAGGTAGGGTAGGATAGGTAGGGTAGAGTAGGTAGGGTAGGCTAGGTAGGGTAGGTAGGGTAGGGTAGGTTAGGTAGGGTAGGGTAGGTTAGGTAGTGTAGGTAGGTAAGTAGCCAATTGACGGGCGCGAAACCCCGGGGATCAGCTAGTATTAGTATAGATATAGCTCATAACTGCGTGCTTATGACTACAAAGATATCTTAGCGTGTGGAGTGCCATAGTTTTCGCCTACCCCCATGTCAGACAAAAGCTACCGACATTTAAAAATTAAACTATAAAAATAAACCATTTTGAAACAATTTACTATCTTGTAATTACTTTTTTTTTGTAATCTTTTTAATACTTGCTTAGGTTTTTTTTAATATATTTAGAAATAATTTAATTACGAATAGTACACAGACATTATGTCATTGAGCTAGATTCATCATAAATTTTGCTATTGTTCTTATTAATCATAGATATTGTTTTCTAGCCAGAATGTAAACATAATTATTATGTAAGATTAAATCGGTCAATTCTGATTAGTATGCCCTAGGTGGCTTTACTGTTGTTAATTATTTACGTAAACAATTTACTTTGTTACTTGGTGCTTTGAACTTAGTTAAAGTTTTCCATATGTCTTATGATAGTTCTGCCCAACGACGATATAACCACTTGACGGCGCATACAGTGCCCCGACGCACGAAAACTATTAGTATTTTGTCGCCTATGTAAAGGCTTCGGTACTAGTAACCATTTTAGTTGTGTCCAGTTATTAGACCTGTATGCGCGCTAAATAAATATTAATAATAATAAAATATATATATAATTGTTTTATCTTTTTATTGCAATTATAACGCATCAAAATGCCCTCATGCGCGGTAAAGGGGTATGGGAAACATGCCAAGACATCTAGTTACAAAAAGGATGGCATAACTTTTCATCGGTAAGTAAACAGTAGGAAAATTATTTTTAATTTTATCAGATTATGAGACACCGCAGGGATCTAGTTAAAATGGTGGATGGGGTAAACGAGCACACTTTTGAGACCCGCGTTGAAGTCTTTTGGAAAAGTCGCGCTCTTTCACTAGACAATTCTAATGCTTCTATCCCTTTCTCTCCCTTTGTATTTTTATCGTAAATATCTGTGCTGTTACTTTTAATAGCTGAAGTCGATATCGATGTTAATGAAATTAAACTTAATAAAAAATGTATTAAAAAATATCTATCTACTTTTAACCGACTTAAAAAAAGGAGGGGTTCTCAGTTCGTCGAATTTTTTCTTATGTATTATGTTCCCGGATTACTCGTAGACGGCTTGACCGATTTGGAAAAAAACTTTTTGTTTCTCTATGTCCCCGACATACATATTTATTTTTGTAATTGATTGATTTTGATTAGATCATATTTATATGATTTTAATTGAGTATTTTTAATAATGTTAAAAGCCATTTTATCGATATCGACAATTTTTCCTTAATCGAGTTGATCAACCCTAACGATAGCCATACCTACGCAACTTACTTTGAACAGACCAATTGCAGCCGCGCGTTCTTCCTCGTCCCCCGGCCCGCAGTAGTGAGTCGTGTGCTTAGAAGAAATCGGCCTATAAGCTCTCTAGTGGTTAATTGGTTATATTCTCTTTGTTTCTGCCGAAGGAGGGTAATGTGTTTATCAGTCTATGTATGTTTGTTCCTATGTGGCGTTCAAATGACCAAACGTGTTGGCCGTCGGCTTGCGTCAATCGATTCGTCTCAACCTTGTGAGTGTCACCACTGTCTATATTAAAATTGAAAATAGAAAAAATGGCAGATTTTGAGCGCCATATTTTGGGTCCTAAATTTTTTTTTCTTCCATACCCATTTTGTGGGGTATCAAAATTGTACGATACTAATATGTTTAAATGTACCTAATACGTCTAATTTTGTTCAGCCAGCTCGCGAATATGTATCCTCCGACTGCACAGCATGATTTTCTTCTTGTTTACGTCTTTTTAGTTCGCTTCGTCGGGTTTTTGAATCAACTTTTTTTTACTACTGAGTATGAGAGCACCGGTCGGCCGTTCGGTTACCTGCTCGGGAATTTATTGGGCTTTCCTATCTGGAATTCCTCAGTAGTAACCTGTCTGTGTTTGCGTCCGGTTGACGTATTAGTACACCTCTCCCTCTCTTTCGAGGACACATAACATAACATCACGCCCTGCATTCCCCAAAGGGTCAGGCAGACATCTATAATACACCCACATTACTCCAGATATGTTAAGTCCCATGATCATGACATAGGCCTCCTCCAAGCGTCACCAAATCGACCGGTCCCGTGCGTCCCGCATCCAGCGGATTCCCGCAACCTTCACCAGGTCATCAGTCCACCTAGTAGAGGAACTTCCAACGCAACGTCTTCCGGTTTGCGATCACCACTCTAGAACCTTTCTGCCCCATCGGCTATCCATTCTGCGAGCATGTAGGGGTCGAGAAATTCAGGCTTTATGTTATTTAAAGAAACGCGAGATTTACAAAACGGCTTTTTTTTAAACTTAGCTTTAAAGAAACTCAGTATCGGAGTACGTTGAGACTAATTACTAATTAAATCCTTATCTCTTATCAAGTATGCTGTGGTTGTATGCCATGCCCGTTACCCGCCAGATAGCGCTAACTGGGAGATGCGAGTAGAGGTCATGTGCCATGCAGTAGGCTCGGGTCTCGGGCAGATAACCGAAGTACAGTGTTACATTGGACTTGCTGGGGTTAGGCGATAAGGTGAAGTTATCCGTACTAATCAATGCGAGGATTGTGTGTCTGTTTTTGGTTGTTTTTATATGGCTTCTCATCAAATAAGTTTCGGAGTTTTTTGAATAGGTTTAGTATTTCCTATATTATAAAAATATAAAAGCTTTAAGGTAAGTATACACTAGAGCATTTTCTCGAGCATTACAATGTAAAAGATAAAGAATCAACAATTCATGGTGAATTTCATCCACCGTAATGTATCTTAGATCAAATGTTTAGAATTCCCCAATGGCCTGAGAAGTTCTGGGAAACTTATTTTTAGATAGTCCATACGAGGACTTTGTGCAAAATACACAACATATTCACCACAAAGAAAGCCTGAATGCGGCCCCCACAATATGGCGCCCAAAATCCGCCATTTTTATATTTTCTAATTTTAATGTAGCCAGTGACACTTGCAGGGTTAAGAGGAACGACGTAAGAATCATTAAAATCAACCAACGCGTTTGGTCTCTAGAACGCCGCATAGGAACAAACATACATACATACGTAGACTGATAAACACATTACCCTCCTTCGGCAGTCGGGTAAAAACCACAATTATTTGATTTAATGTTGATTCTAAGTTAATCTTGATTCGATTTATTATTTTGACTTTAATTTGATTATAATTTATTTTAATTTAATTTGATTTTAATTGTTTGTCATTTAATTTAATTGTTTTTAAAATTTGATTGTAACTTAAGTTTTTATTTGGTTTTAGTTTCGATTCTATTTTTAATTGATACCGTTAATCTAATTAATTTGATTTTATTTGAAATTGATCATAACATTACCATTAGTCAATGCAGCACAACTCTCATTTTAGGTTTTTTTTCCACATTAGTACTATGGGTGAACCACTAGACCCCAATACAGGCTCTGGCCTAGTTTGGGAGTTAGCATCATCATGCTACGTCTTACCTTTATGTCAAATAAACATTTTTATTTTACTGAGTGTTGCAATGCAAAGACATCTACCGTTATCTTTATATTTAGGTATGTCTCCTAAGTCTTGACCTACAGAGAACACACATGAACATGGAACGATCAGTATAGTACGCTACTATCATTATCAGTTCCTGATAACCTCTAATCAAAATTAAACAAACAATAATACTATAGAGTACGATCGATGGAAATCTTTTAAGTTAGAATTATTATCTTTTATTAGTAGGTTGTAGATTATAGGTTACTGAACTTGGGCGTTCAATGACCGCTACAATATTAAGGGCTTTCCACCGTTTAAGTGCCGTAAAACGGTTACTTTCTAAAGCATACTCCTTATTACTAAGAAGTTAAAAAAAGGTTTGAAAAAAAAAATATTTATTTTTGCTTCACAACATTATTTTATAAACAAGATTTTTTCGTGTGACTTATAGTTTTGCTTTAAAAAAATAATTAACAACACGATATTATTTCGCAAGTTTTGGATACTCCTCCAAAACGACTTTGATGTTTAAAAATATTTTTACATCGAAAATTTGATGGCTGGAATTTCTTCATAACTGAAATAGCACATGTCAATCAAATAATATTTTTCAAACAAAACTGTTCAAAAGGAGGTTCAATATTGATATTTTGGCTCCGAGCGGACGCACGGCCAGTACTGCGTCAACATTGGGGCGTATATATCGCCTTAACGCGCAAAGACAAAATTTGTGAAATCTTTTTGTTTGATAAAATTGGCAAGTACCTAATTAAACTTTTGAAATTCTGGCTCTAAGAGTCTTTTTAAGTTCAAGATCAATTTAACATTAGGTAGTTTATTATGAAAATTTTCTAAAGGACAGATTAAGTAAGGATCAAAAAGATGAAGATGACAGTCCTATGTCTATGAAACAACCTATTATTTTTTATAATCGACTGGCTCATAGCTGCCCCTGTACTTTGACGTGTCAAAACTATTATAGCTCGACTGTACAAAAGGGACAGCTGTAAACAAGTCAAAGTCATATACATCTGTCATTTACGCACACTCAAAATAAACTTATTCTAAAAGCTTATGGTCACCCCCTGTGCCCGCATCTTCGCTTCCGTCAACTGACTACCCTACTCTGCCTATTCTACTTACCTACCTTGTCTTACGTACTGTACCTACAGTTTTTTTTTTAGTGTCATACTTCCGCGGAGAATCTTAACACCACCATTCAGAAAATGACGTCAAATGAACAGCGCCATCTATCGATTATGGAGTTCAACTGTCCGAGTATCTAAATTGTGTTGTGATATTATACTTCTTGAACACTTTAAATTCATATCTTTTGATAGAGTGAACCAATTGCGATGAAACAAAAACTAAGTAATACTTCAAGTTATGCACAAATTTTATGTATAAAAGTTATCTACATTGGTTTCGTACATTTTACGTGATGCTTGCGCAACTAAACAGAGAAACAGAACAAAATGCCAAAAATGGTTTCTGTTGGTTATCCTTTAACACCCTGGCTCTTTTATTGGAAATATTTTCGATGCACAAAAACGACTTTTCTACAGATTTATTATATGTATTATTGATGACTAGCTGACCCCCGCGGCTTCGCTTCCGTCAACTGGCTATTTATCTACCTACCTCTACCTACCTAACCTACCAACCCTACCTACCCCCTGCCTACCCTGCTTACCCTACCCACCCTGCCTTCCCTACCTATCCTATCTACCCTATCTACCCTACTTACTCTACAAACAAACAAACTCTTCAGCTTCATAATATTAGTATAAATGTTTATCTCAAATGAACAAATTTGATTACCATAAAAAAGGTTATAGTGAGTCAATCTTAAAAGATAGACATATGCTGTACTTTTTTAGAACTTTTAATGAAAAACAATTCCATCATACATGATATTTGCGTAACTTAAACCAAAAAAGCTCTCAAAAAGGAATATTTTTTCCCGTTTTTGCAACATTTTTCATTTATGCTCCGCTCCTATTGGTCGTAGCGTAATGTTATATAGCCTATAACCTTCCTCAATAGATGGACTATCCAACACAAAAGAATTTTGCAATTCCAACCCGTAGTGCCAGAGATTAGCGCGTTCAAACAAACAAACAAACTCTTCAGCTTTATAATATTATTATTAGTATAGATATTGATTGATGAGCCCGCTCCTGACCTTCCTCATTCTATTGCGAATTGTAAACGATAGAGCGAGCGAGCCCAAAAGATGCTTGTTCACTCTCGTTTTGTAGACTGACGTTTGCGGAATGACTTTCTAAAAGCCTCCTCCTGCCTGTGTATCCATATAACTCACCTTGTGATTTTCTATTAAGATAAAACTCGAGCGTGCCCTGCCATAGGTCCACCTTGACGCCTATAATGCTGCCTTTACAGAAGCCGGTGTTGTCCCGACAGACAGCGGCGTTGTGTCTTAGAGCTCCCGTGTAAGACAACCCGTAGGACTGCCCATCCCGGCCCAGGAATGACGTGAATGTAAAGAGGGAATCCGCCATGTTGACTTTGTTCGTACCGAGGCCTACCATCTGGAAATAAAGGTTTGGAGGGGTTAGAAGGTGGCAATTTTACTGGATACAATAAAATCATTAGAAAATGCTTGCACGGAGACGTTGTTTAAAGTTTCGTCAATATTATTGGAGGAAATTCGAGCAGCTTTGGTTAAAGGCTTGTAATCACAAGTATTTACAAGTATTTAACCAAAAGCTGTATGTAGCCCCCATAGATAATATTTCTATGGTGGAGCTACCATAGAAATATAATCTTTGTTTGTATTTATTAGTATTTAAACATTTATGTACTGGTCCATACCGAATTAGTGCTCGTTCACACAGAGGTCCGTTTTATCGTATACGTTTTTATTTGGCGCTGACGTGTATACTTCTATGAGCGAGTTCACACACATGACAGTATTCCAGATCCAGTAAAAATACCGATCCGGCAAAATATACAGCAGTCCGTTTTACAGGTCCGCTTTATCGTATACGTTTTTATTCGGCAATGGCAAAGGTAGTTGTATGAGCGAGTACACACACAACAGTACTAAAATACTGATCCGTTCTTAGGATTCCATACACGAACGGTCCAAACGGAACCCTATTGCTGTCACTCACGTGTCCATCTGTCTATCCGTCTGTCAGTCATGTCACACGGGTTTTACGGCCAAACGGTTGGAGATACAGTCTCCAAATTTTCACCGTATAAGGATCTTGTTGACCCAAAGCCATGCAAATTGCCAAAAAATACTTTTTTATATTTTTAATCCCATACAGCTAATGGAGGGAGTGAAAAATATTTTTGGCCTACCCCATCGAGTGGGATATCGTTGTTTAGAGCTCGTTGAGTAGATAAATAATGTATTTTTTGTTTTAAAAAGTATTGGAAAACAAAGGAATGAGAATCCACCAAAGTCAGCTTTTTTTACAAAAAATTGTGTTGAAGAATTTTGAACTTCCCATTGACCTAGAAAATTGAAATTTGGTGATAATGTTTATCATATCATTATGACGTATATTTTACTAAAATAAATACCAATATATTGATAAATCAATTCTTTTCTTTGAAATTCCTTATTTTTTCTATTACAACCAACTTAATTTTGCGGTTTGGTACGGAACCCTAAATGTGAGAAGTCCGACACGCACTTGGCCGGTTTTTTTTTTAAGTTGTTGGTACACTGAATAAATTTAGTGTGAAAATTAGCCTCAGTAGCGACGGATCCGTTAAAACGGTACAGTAAATGCGGTGTGAACTTTACCTCCAGTAGCGAGGGATCCGTTAAAAACGATCCTGGACATACGGAGGTTCTGTGTGAATGTACCCTTAGATTTAAGCCCAACAAAGTTTGTACTGTGTTATTACAAACACAATTAAGATAAATAGCGATAATAAAAATCATTTCATGCTATAGATAACACTAACATGGCGCAGTGAGATGCCATTCTACATTATCTACGAGTACATACATTCATATTATTATGTTAATTTATACGGCTAGACATCGGAAGCGCAACAAAAGGTCAAGTGTTCTATTTTAAATATTCCTAGACAAATAGTTCACGTTGAACACATCCATTTGCACTTGTTTATCAACACTGACATTGGGCGTCTTGCCAACGTGGAAAGTTCTCAGAGAACCATGTAAATTCGACTTCAGACAAAGTATTAATTGAATTTTGTCTTGGAAAGATTTTTCAAGCAGAAAACTAAAAAAAAATTAATACAAAATATTCTATTTCTCGTTTACTTAATAGGCTCTCTCCCGTGGTAGACGACCATATTTTTGTAAGTTCTTTGTACTCGTAATAATATGCGACGTAAAAAAAATGTTCTTGTAACATAAATGAACCTCTACCCAACCTTTCGGGGACAAAAACAGGCGTGATAAGTTATATTTTTATGGGTCCCCGAGACGATCAAGTGCACCAGATAAGTCTACTGATTGAAGCGAATATTGATCGTTTGCCGCGCACACTTAACGCTATCGTCAAGCGGTCTAAGGCTTGATCGCAATGACAGAAATTTTAATTGACGGCACTTAATGCGCTTGCGCTTGGTGCGACTTGACAAGCTTTATTCATTTGTGGCTGCAATATCGGACGACGAACAGTACCTAGACGTGGCTTTGGCCAAGAAAATACCTAGCATGATTATGTCCTATTGGGATGCCCAGGGATTTTCCTGTACTATGGAAAGTTAGAAGTAAGGAGTATGCTGACAAAAATAAAAGGTCGATTGCTTCTTTAAGGTCGCACTCATTTCATCGATATAAAACATCAAAAAAATATCTGATTATTATTATTAGGCCTATGATAAGGGTAGGAAAAATAGAAGAATAAATGTAATAAGCTGATAATATGAGATACCTAATTAGTGTACACATCGTTAGGCGACTATGGCGTGCGCACTTGACCGGACTTGACGGCACTTTCAATGGCCGTCAAGTGGAACCGTCAATAACATGAGGCTTGTCAAGTGCACTTGATCGCCAGAAACTGAAACGCCAGAGGTGCACAGTTCCAATTGATCGTTTCCTATGGCGAACAGCCGGCAAGAAACTCCACGGCTACCCTTTTAAATGATTAGTTGGCGCGTTAAGCCAATCTTGAAATTCACAGAGTTGATCTTTTGTGTGTTAAGTTGCCTATATTGTTATCTTCACCGTGAAATATTTATCATGATGTCTCTGATATCCTAAATCTTACGCTGTGACTGCATCTGATGGAAATAAACTCTAGAATAGAGATAAGATGGTCAAACAAGATAGTTGCTAGATTATAGCGACTGCTTCTGCCTTCTGTAACGAACATCTATTGGCTGGATGCGAGACGCATTGGACCGATCCGTTTGGCAACACTTGGGGAGGCCTATGTCCAGCAGTGGACGTCTTTCGGCGGAAAAGGTGATGATGATGACCGGCACGGCGGTTGCATGTCGCATCATTGATCGATCGCGATACACTGCTTCGACCTCTTGCAATCTACATCGATTGGCAGATCCGATGTACCCCATATTATCATAGAACCATATCTCAACGAGGGGATGCATCAAATTGTTGTCATCTCGTGTTTGTATTGGATTGCTATTGTGTTCCAAAGATCATCATGTTTATTATTTATGTAATCAATACTGTTACTAGTTGTTAACTAGGATTAAATATCATATGACTCGACAGTCATCAAAAGTCATGATTTTAGGGTTCTTTGGTGTCTCGACCACCAGAAAAGTCTGCAGACGACAACCCTTAAATCGTTTCCGTGCTGCATCAGATTCGAAGCCGATGGCGGTCCGAAGTAGCCGTAGAACTTCATGTAAGAGGGGTTGCACTTTTGCGCACTAGATCCGAAATCCAACCATCCGAATTCAGGATATTTCCAAATCGGATAGAACTTGAAATTGGAACTCGAATTTAGATCCGATGCAGTACGTTATGGAAATAATTATAGCAAGGAGTGGGCTCTCTTGACCGTTCCTCAACTAACCTGGGGTTCTACTCCTTAAGCACGAAGTCGGTAGTTTCGGCCTTCGTAACGGGCGTTTCCTACTCCGTATCACGGACGGATGATCGTTCGGGGCCCGAACTAAGAATGAATAACAACACAATTTGACAGATGTGCCTACTTCCGATGTGTTTTTACCCGTCCTCAAAATTGAACTTGACACTTTTTTAACGCTTCTACGAATAAGGATATTTTTCGGACGGGTCCGTTACTTCGTTGACGGTGGTCATTGGGCTCCTCTCTCCATATCTCAGAAAAGCTAAGCTTTTACTTAATTGGTAAAGATTTATTAGCCAGAAACCACGACCCAGGTGTGCAAATACATAGAATTAATTTTATATGGCCTGATCTGTCGTAAAATATCTATAAATAACTGAAGACTAAATAAAGATTATTCCATTAAACATGCGTAAAGTGATTACTGCCGACTGCCAGACAGTCAAACAAAAGATAAGATTATATTTCATGATTATATACATGTGTGTTGACTGATAGATATTCAAATTATAAAAGTTGCCATTGAAATATGCAGTAGCACAACCCAGAAAATAAAATGAGACTCCAGAAGAGATTGTTTAGTTGTAATATTAATTATTTTGGGAGATCGTCCTCCCACCTCTTGTGTTGCCTGCCTCTGCACCTTTTCCCGTCGCGTGGGTACCACTCAATTACGCTTCTCGTCCACTTTTCTATCCTATTTCGCATTTTGTGGCCCGTCCATCTCCACTTCAGTCTCTTGACTGTATTGGTTACGTTCGCCACCCCCGTTTGCTTTCGTATGTTTACAAGTCGCTACTTGTCTTTGATGCGGATGCCAAGCATGCTCCTCTCCATTCCTTGTTGGCAGACTTTTAGTTTTTGTATGCTTAGTTTCGTTAAGGACTATGTTTGGCATCCATATGTGAGTACTGGCAGAATGCAACTGTCATAGACCTTTTTCTTTTCACGTATTGGTATGGACTTGCTCTTCACGACTTCTTTGAGGGACCAGTAGCGGGACCAGGTGTTGTTTATCCTTCTTTGCATTTCTTTAGGCATTAGGTGTTGAGGAAATATTAGGTGTCCCAGGTATATGTACTCTTCTACATATTCGAACTCTTGTTCTTCTATTGCTATTGTTTCTCGGGTGCCGTTGGTAATTGTTTTTGTTTTAGAGAAGTTGATATTGAGACCCACTTCGGCACTAGCATCGGATAGTTGTTTTAGCATTGCTTGTAATATTGGTTCTTCTGCAAATATTACAATGTCATCAGCAAGTCTGAGATGGTTTAGCATTTTGCCGTTGATTTTTAGTCTGAGGTTATCATTTTAATTCCATTCCATTTTAATTCCCTGAAGACGTCCTCTAAGACTGCAGCGAATAGTTTAAGCGATAGCGGGTCACCTTGTCGCACTCCCTTTTCAATTTTAAATTCGTCTCCTACGGTTTCTAGCTGTATTCGAGCCGTGCTTCTTTTGTATATTTGCCTGATGATGTTTATATACTTGCGTGAACTCCTTGTTTCTCGAGTGCATTATATTTGGTGCAGTGGCATAGGGAGTCGAAGGCTTTGTTTTAGTCTACGAACAAGATGTAGTAGGACTTTCCGTATTCGTTATACTTTTCGATGACATGTTTCACGACATGTATGTGATCAACTGTAGAGAAATCGCTTCTGAAACCGGCTTGCTCTAGTGGTTGCTGTTCGTCCAGGGGTTTCGTAATCCTTCCCAGTACTATCTTGGAGAATATCTTATAGAGGTTGGACATCATACTTATTGGTCGAAAGTTATCTATTTTGTTTTTGACTCCTTTTTTGTGTATGAGAACTATTGTAGATTTAGTCCACTGAATTGGTATATGTTCGTTGTTTAGTATTTCATTGAATAATTGTGTTAGTGTCTGCAGGACAACATCGACTACCTCTTTTAATAGTTCGTTGGTAATTTTGTCTCCTGGTGCTTTATAGCTTTTCTGTGTGTTTATTGCCTTCCTTACTTCACTTTGTATTATTTCTGTAACACTACCATCTACTGAATGGTCGAGAAATGGTGGCTCACTTGGGTTTCTTAGATTGCTGTATAATATTCTATAGAAATTTGTTGCCTCTCTTCTTATTTCTATCCTATGTGACGTGGTTTTGTATTTTCCTTGTCTGGTTTTTGTTTTTATTTCCGGCATCCAAGTGGAGTGGTCCTTGAGTTGTTTCAGTGCTTTTTTGATCCCGCCCGTTCTTTCTATTTCATTCTTAATTATGTTCATACGCTTTAGTTTTTTATATTTACTGATAATTGATTTTCTTACTTATTTCTTCTATGTTTTCTGTTCTTTATTCTATCATTTAGCAGATTTTTCCTCTCGTCAATTAATTTTCTAGCATCATCACCTATTCTTTCTTTCTTTATTCCTTTCAGGCCAACTTCTTTATGTATTTCCTTTAAATAGTTTTCTAAATCATCGTATTTCTGTTGGGTTGACTGAAGCTCTTCCATTTTAGGGAGTTACTGCTCAATCCACGTAGTGACTCTTCTGAAAGTGGCGGAATTATATGTATGGGTTCTTTTCTCTTGATATGCCTAGTTTTCTTATTATGAGTTGTGATAGTTCCTCTTCCTTTCATCACTTCATTCTGTGGTTTGTGCTGAAGTTTAACTTATTTATAACTTCTACATCCTTAAAGTGGGTGGGAATGTTAGATAATATAAAATCTATTTCATTTCTATATTTCCCGTCTGGTGAGATCCAAGCCCATTTCCTAGATGATTTTTTCCTAATCAGAGTGTTCATTATTCGTAGGTTGTATAATTGTGCAAAGTCTATAAGACATTGGCAATTGCAGTTTCTCTTTCCTTTGGTGTACTGCCCCACCATACGTTCTTCACACATTTGACGCGGTCCTATTTGGCTGTTGAAATCTCCCACAGGGGTGGAGATTATCGGCAAGGCACCGTAAATAGTGACATGACCTGGAGGAGGCCGGTGTCAAAGGACAACCTGACTATAAAACAGTCTATATTAAGTTAGTTAAGGATAAATTTAAAATTAACTGTAAAAGTCATTGAATAAAGGCTATTTTTATTTATTTATCTTATATAATTATTTTATTTGTAACTTCCTATTATTTTTCTATTAGTAAACTAGTAGGCGATATCATAGCAGACAAAGACGAAGATGATCTGGGGACAAACTCGGTACAACGACAACCTTTTGGCTCGTTTTAAGAGTCAGGCTGACCGACGCTGACCGTCGGCGCTGACGGTCGCCGCGAGCTCGTCATTGGTCTTGGTGGTTGGTTTTGGAATAGTTCTTACTAGCTCAGTGAAAAAATGTAATTATTTCAACACCAGTGCTGTCAAAAACGGTGAAGGAAAACATCGTGAGGAAACCGGCATGTCCTAGACTTAAAATTTCGAAGACAGTGACATCCACCAACACGCACTGGGCCCGCGTGGTGGATTACGGCCCATCCCCTCTCACAGAGAGGAGGCCTGTGTTCCAGCAGTGGGAACATTAATAGGCTGATGATGTGATGTGTGCTCAGTGAAAAAGGGGCAACGAAGCCATTGCCCTGCAATAGGATAAAGCAGACTAGATAGAACCATACTAATAAAACATTAATATTATTTTACTCACAATATCAGTTCCATATGGCTCTGTCAGCATCTTGATTTCCCAATAGTAATGGTAATCATTAACTAGTGCAGTATCACCCTTGACTGCAGCGGTACCGGAGCTGTAGAATGGGTGGAAGGTGACCTGCTTCTGGTCTGGACACATCATCACCCAACTTGTGCCTGCGTTGTCTGGCATCTCCCATCGCCATTCACTTACTGGAAGAAATGGGTGCGGGTTTAGAATTATTTACTTGTAGATAGGGAAAACTACATAATATTAATAAGCCGGGAAGGCTTATTAATATTATGTGTATCCTGAATTTTGGTTCTTGAGTCAGTTGTACTTTCCCTAGTCCTTTTTAAAGTATATCTCTCAATTCAATGTGCCCCCGGGCAAAGGCCTCCTCTAACAGTTTTCACTGTTTTCTGTCCCTAGCGACTCTCTTCCAATTAGGACCTGCTGTCCATTTTTATTCATCCTGCCATCTCTTTCTCTGTCTTCCTCTGTTCCTCATTTCACCCCAAGGATACAAGTCAGTCACAATTTTGCTCAATTTTTTTTGTGGGTTGGCAAACACATCATATGGCCTGTCCATCTCCACTTTAGTTGGCAAACACATCTGTCACTTTGGTCTTTGCTCTGATGAAAAACTAGGTAAACTACATAATAACTAAGTGGTTACGGAATATGTTCCTTGTGATTATTTAGAGTATAGTAATTTAGGGTGATATTTGTTTGAAAAAATAATGTTTTATTTGTGACTTTCGCCTAGCAATGAATTTTTGAAAAGTCATCCCTTAGAAGTCTTATCTAGATTAGATCTACAAACTAATTGTAAAGAAAGTGCCATTTTATATTGATATGATAAACGTTTAAATACAACACATCTTTGTTGCAATGATATTCAGTCGATTAGTTACATTATAATCAGAATGATATGGATATCTAATGAATCCCTGCATGAAGCCCTGATATAGAGATGCAGCCTCATGATGAAGTAGGTACAATGGACAAAGTTTCCGTGGACTACCTTAATACTTAAGCTCAGCTCACACTGAGATGCGACGCGATTCTGGATGAACTTTTAAATATAGTCATACTAGCTGAGCTGTCTGATTAATTATAGCTTGTTTATTATTCTGATGTATAAAGTAAATTACTATAAAATTTAAAAGTAGCTTTTACACAAACTTTTGTGTTTATAATTGACCGAGCGAGCGCGAAGCGTCTCGGTTTCCAGTTTCAGCTTGGCCAAAAATGTCTCCAGAGTTGCTGTTCTCCTCTACAGGTTGCATTTTTCAACCGATTCTCCTGTAAGCAGGTTCGATTCGATAAATAGTTTAATGGTTTTTTTTAGTCGATAATTTTTTTGGATTTTTTCTTTAGGGCGGAGCCAAGGGATTGAGTAGATGAAAAATATCTATGCACTCTCTGTGGTTTTCGAATTTATGCATCACGCCTCGGTCTGATCTGATCCGAAGTATTAAGGTTAAGGTGGTCAACTGCGAATGATGTCAAGTCTGTATAGTTCTCACCAAACTTCTTGGCCGCCCTGAAGTTACCTACAATGGCTGCGCTCATACAAAAGCAGCACCGTTTCGTGCCTTGCGCATCGGCAAGCCAACTTCAGGGCGGCCCAGAAGTTTGGGGAGCACTATACTAATTAAAATATTTATTGACCAACCTAGCTAAACTATCGGAAAGCATGTCGCTGTTTGCTGCAACATCAAATAAAAGTTGCATCATTTTATGTTAAATCAATTAACAAGTCGATATTTAACTTTGATAGCATTTACAACTTTTTAAGTATTAACATGTACACATGGCAACATCATGAGATTTTTATTCTGATGCAGTGTTACTTACATAAATAAACTCACACCTTTCTCCCATGGGGCAGAAACTACAGAACGCCACCTGCTACAATCCTTACATACTTCTTTTGCTTCACACATTTACATCTAGGCATACAGTGTTACTTTTATATATTTAATGATAAGGTTTAAGCAATAATGCTGCAGGCCTAGAAAGTTGTATGGACTTCTTTGCAAAAGACCAGCCCAAAATAGCACAAAAGTGAGTGACTGGGAAATGTGAAAAGAGGGAAGGAAGGCATTTGCCTGGCTCATTATAATAATATTACAGCTTCCCACAATTTTGCATATGTGTTGTCTAGAATTAAACGCCGTCACATCCACTTAGAAAAAAAGTATATGGTCTCTATGGAATCGTTTTGTAATATCTATCAAACTCATATAAACTCTTCAAGTCCTAACCCTGCTACATCCTGAGTAATTTGCATAAAAATTGGATTTAGTTCCAAACTCCACTACATCCATTACTACCACACCCGCTATCAGTCGCTGCCACACCAGCTTTTTATTTTTTTTTAAAACCTTGCCCCACACTAGGAATTTCTTCCTGTATCGTCGGTGCGTGCGCCCCAAATCAAATCAAATCAAAATATTTATTTGCTAGAAATACATTGTTCAGAAGGGAGGACCTTAAAGCCTATTATTATTATTATTATAATTGTATTCTGTCTGCAAGCAAGCGTGCAAATTATTTATAATATAAATTGTAAGACATTATTAAGTAAACTTATAAAAAAAAGAAAAATGATGCCTCTCAATAAATTAATTAAATTGCAACTATCCATAAATCAATACTGAAATGTCATGAATTCACACAAAGGAAATAAAAAAATAAAAAAAGTAAAAAATAAAAAAATGTCAAAAAAAAATTCAAAAATCAAAATGTCAATAAAATAAAAAATAAATGTCACTAATTAAATTAAAATGTCAAAATTAATAATAATAGTAATTACCAATTAATACATCATACACTGTCAACAATTTCATTCCTAAAATCCATTTTTATGGTGTAAAAATTCCCCAATGCTATAGAAACAACACTTTTGTAGCCACTCTGTCAATTTTGTCTTAAATACATTACCATGTAACAATTTAAATTCACTTGGTAAGTGATTATAGATCAATATACACATATTAAATACATTTTTCTTATAGATGTCTTTAAAAAAAAATTCAAATGTTTGGTTGCTTTGACCAATCAAAACTATGAGAATGTTTTATTTTGAAGATAACTCATGGTGTAGTTGTGGCTTGTAATGGCCGCCGAGGCATTTTCTTCTGTAATTCTGTTGGGTTGTTTTGTGAATAATTAAATAAATAAAGGCTGATTTAACAAAGAAAATTGAACATGTTGCTCCTGAGTATGCAAGGAAGCGGGATGCGAACAAAGAAAACTGGACAAAGGAGAAAAAACAAAGAGAAATGTGAGTAAAAGTTTGATTGAATTTGCTATACATGTTGTTTGTTTACAATAGTGTCATTTTATGTACCTACTAACTTATCAGTTAAAAATAATTTGTGTATGTGCATTTTTATTAACTTGTATCACTTGATTGGATGGATATTTTAAAATATTACAAGGATATTGAAGAAAACAATGAAATTTTTGAAGACAAATGAGGATCTGCAATGTGTTCCATTGGGAGAAAATGAAAATTTTGTATAATTATTGGTAACATGTAAAAAAATTATAACAATACTGTTAATAAACTTACTTTTTACACATAAAAACAATGTTTTATTACTTTTTATAACATCCTGTACAACCATAGAGAAGTATCATATAGAGTGTGTATCAAAAACCGCCAGATCCATAACTCAATATCATTATAAGCCACATCCTTTATTTTTTGTCACAAATTGATTTATATTACTCAGATTAAAAACAAACTAATGTTTTTAATTATTACAATCGGTCTGTTTTATGATATTGCAGAGGGCATACTGCTAGAGAAAACAATTATTATAGGTTTTCAATATTTATTTTTCATGAGCCATCTTCTACAGGATTACCTTGACACCTTTCATCTCCTTATAATATTTTCTTTACACCACAGACAAATACAAGTAGGTTACATACCTACTTAACACCCCACCTCGATTAATAGCGTTTTATTGAAAATCAAACACTCTTAATCGCATAAAAAAAAAATCAAATCAAAACATTCTACATTTGACAATAATAAAATATAACTTATGGTGACACTAATTTTCCGAAAATAATAATAATATAATGGTCACCCTACCACATGGGAATACAATTTTTATTTATTTTAGCATATATTTAATTTCTCACACATTTCTTTGAATCTATCGTTCCAACATTTTGGTAACTTTTAGGAACATCTTCCATATATGTACTATAAGCATAGTGTGTCTCATATTCTTGTAGTCGTTTTGGTTTAACAATTCTTCTTCCACTTCTTGTATATTTTTCCTCTGGTAACTTTTCTTGTATTACCTCTTTCACTTGTTCAGTTGCATCATCAAATTTATCCTCATCATCACTGTCTTCATCATTTTCAGTCACAGTAGGACATTGTGAAACTTTAATCTCATTTTTACTTTTTCTTTCTATTAGTCCTGATGTACTTGAATTGCTTTCTTTTTCATCTAATTCTCTGTATATTACTGACCTTACATTTGCTCTTTCGATGTCTCTTATTCCATCATATCTCACATTTGTTTCATCAAAATGTACATCTCTTGAGATTTTAATTTCATTACTTTCTGGATCCCACAATCTATATCCATTTGGACTATATCCAATAAATCTCATTGCTTTTGCTCTTTCTTCAAATTTTGACTTTCTTGGCAATACAATCATCCATGCTTTCGATCCAAATATTTTCATATTATCTATTTCATATTTACCATAATACAACTCTGCTGGTGTTTTAAATTTTATAGCTGCTGATGGACATCTATTTATTTGATACATTGCACATTTAACTGCCTCTCCCCATAATTCTTTCGGAAGGTTGGATTCCATCATTAATGCTCTTGCTTTATTATATACAGTCCTATTCATTCTTTCTGATACTCCATTCATTTGTGGACTGTAAGGAATTGTGTACTCCATTTTTATCCCATTATTTATCACAAATTCGTTTATTATTCTATTCTTAAATTCTCCACCATTATCGCATCTTATCCTTTTTACTTTATTTTGTTTCTGTCTTTCTAAATATCTCACATAATCTATTAAGTTTTGAGTTGCTTCATGTTTATACTTCAACAGATATATTACTCCAAAATGTGTATAATCATCTACAATTATCTGGTAATATCTTTCTTCATTTATGCTGGGTACATTTACTGGACCTGCAATGTCAGTGTGTAAAAGTTCGCAAACTTTTTCTGATCTTGGCATAACTACTGGATAGAATGGTAATCTCGTTGATTTTGCTCTCATGCACACGTCACATCTTTTCTTATCATTTGGTAAATTTAAAGTTCTTAACCCATTTCTATTCAAATGTCCTAGTCTTTGATGCCATAGATTTGTATCATTTGCAGTTGTATGACATTCATTCTCTGTTTTTATTTTCAGTTGTAGTTTATATAATTTTCCAATTTTTTCTCCATACACTCTCAAGTCATTTTGTATAATTTTTACAACATTTCCTTGAAATATTACATGACTATTCCTCTCAACTAATTTACTTACTGAAAGTAAGTTTTGCGTTAAATTAGGCACGATTAGGGCTTCAATGTCTATGCATCTGCCTTTTACTTCTGTCTCTAACATTCCTCTCTCATTTGCTTCTAAATACTCGCCATTCGCGACTTTTATTTTTACTGGTTCCTTCAATGTTTGAATTTTTGTCATATAATTTTTGTATTTATCCTGTACCATGTTGTCTGAAGCTCCTGAGTCTATTATAAACTCAATTACGTTTGACTCAATGTACTCATTTGTTATATGTATTGTTTCATCATACGCCGTGAACATATGTTTTGTAATGTTTGCTTGTCCATCTCTACCTCTATCATTTCTTCTGCCTCTTCCAAAAACATTTCCTCTAAAGTATCTACCTCTTTGGTTACTCCTGCATTGATATGCTTTGTGTCCTTTTTGCTTACATTTATAGCATACTATATTTTCCGTCGAAAAACTTGTCTCAGTACCTGTCTCGTGGTTTCTATTTTCACTATAACTTTTCATTTTTAGCTCAGCATCTAACAACCTTGCTTTCACAAAATCAACTGTGATTTCCTTTTCTGTTGACATTGTTTCTAGTGATGTTATTACGTTTTCATAACTATCTGGCAATGTTAATAATAAGTGACACACTTTATCAGACTCAGACATGCTTTCTCCAATTTCAATTTCATTTATTATGTTATCGAACCTTAGATAGTGTTCCTGAAGCTTTGTATCTTTATGACATTTCTAATTCAGCAATTTTCTTTTTAGTTGCAATTTATTGAAAACAGATTTTCGTTCAAAGATAGCTTCTAAACATTTCATCATGTCTAATGATGTTGTACATTTCTTTATATATGATATGTACTTATCTGATACACATTGTACGATTATTGACCTTGCTTTAATATCCATTTCCTTAGTTGGTTTCTCACTTTTTATCGCTTCTACAACTCCTTTTTCCTCCAACAGTAAATTGATTCGAAATTTCCATGTTTGAAAATTTACTTCCTCTTTCAGAAATGGCATCGCTTCATAATTTTTCATTTCCATTTTTGTACTTTTGTTTTACTCTGACAGCTCAAAATTTTCTTCCCATTTAAATATTTTCATTTAATTTACCATTTTTCTTCTTTATATCAGCACAAATATGCGGCCCATAACCTTTTATGATATTGCAGAGGGCATACTGCTAGAGAAAACAATTATTATAGGTTTTCAATATTTATTTTTCATGAGCCATCTTCTACAGGATTACCTTGACACCTTTCATCTCCTTATAATATTTTCTTTACACCACAGACAAATACAAGTAGGTTACATACCTACTTAACAGTCTGTGTGTAATACAGATTGTATTTAATGCCAAATTAGCACCAGAAATTATTGAAACATTTGGCTTCCTGGATTTAGCTTGTGTTTTTGTGGATCTTGAAGGTCACCATATTATGTTACAAAGAATAAAGCAGTATATATTTAACATTAGTGTTGTTTTATTTATAGTAAAATACGTAAGACAATTAGTATCTGTAATTGACATATAATTTTCTAACAGTGAAATATATCCATGGTAACCAAATCATAAAGTTAGTTAACCATACTTCACAGTTTGATTCTAGACGACACATGTAAAGTCATGAAAACTGTATGAAAGATTACTTTTTTTTAAACAATTTATTTTTAGTACAAATTATTAAATAACTTTGTCTAGTGATAGGCTCATATCAACAAACCATCTAGATTTAAAAATACTTTGAGAAGTAGTTGGTTTTCATTCTATTATTTGTCATTTTGATTTGCTTTGGATTGCACAAATAATTTAGAACTTAATTGATATAAATGAATTCTGGGCCTTCAATGATAATGCCTCCCTTGAAATAGCAAACTGGATCAGGTAACTTTAAAATATTCATTTTTATGAGTTAAATCATCAATTATTTGTACTATCTTATTATTCAAGCCTTCGATCTTCAAGATATTATTCGATAAATAGAGAGGTAGTTAAAAAAAATGACGATTGTGGCAAAAAATAACGAAATATTTGTTTGTCTGCTTACTGTTTGAATGTTCTCCACATGCACAGCCACCAGTGTGCTCCCATGGTGTAGGTCTGCTCTCGTTCCAACACTGGCAATAGGGCTTGGCTGACCTTTGACGATCGTCATTATTCCTAAGTCTTGATGTTAGCATTTTTTCTGTCCTCATAAAATCACGATGCACTTATCAATAAAAACTTTGAATTCACTACCAAAATATCACAAAAATCAACTTAACATGTCAATTTTATTAACTTGCGAAATCTCACAATAGATTAAAATTCAAGATGTCTATCAAAATAAATTACAATTGAATCCCAACCCAAGTTGCAGTGCCGTGCCGAATGCAGTTGATTTGAGTTGTATCACAGATAATAATTATATTTATACTAGTCAGATAAACCCACAGTATAGACCAGATTGAGCTGTCAGCTGGTGACTGGTGTAATGTGTAAATTATATACACAAATTTTGAGGAGGACGTTATTTTGTACTCTCCGATCGTTCAGAAATACAATACTAAACGTAATACTTTTTGTACATCACCTGCACTCTATTTCTGAACAAGCAGCAGTCGTTACAAACGTTACCAAGAATTAAAATATTTTTAGTAAAAGGTAAATAGTTAAATTTGGGAAATATTTTTTTTTTGCTTCCTTGAACTTTGTACTTATCTTTGCTAATTTGTTTTTTTAATTAACTTTGTTTCTGAACGATGGTAAATGTGTAGAAGTTTCCGGAAATCACCATACTTTTGTGAGGTAAATTTAAATAATGCTCATTCAAATATTCATACAATCTTAAAAAGACTGAGTTTGATACATTATACACATACAAATATATTTACGTAAAACCTTAAAAAAACAGATCACAGCAAATATAGTCATTTCGTGAACAGAAACAACCCGATTCAATCTATATAATAGTTATCTTTGATATCAGCATCTAGCTTTATTATAGGCATTGCCACCTAATCCGTATTTGTAAAACTTTAAAATACTTTTAGAATATGTTGCTATTCGGAATTTTACAAGAATTCTCATAAAATGGTAATTAATAAAGTAATTGAGCAAATTAATAGCTATTGATTGCAAAATCGTGGACTGCAGTTGGTAGTTCTGAGTGTTTTGCTTAGCGCGCGTACCCCGCCCACAAATGGCTGTCAAGTGCAAAAGTGAATTGATGATTTATTTTATTATATTTTAAAGATACAATATCGTAGATTTATGTCCTAGTGTATTAGCTATGTATTTAGATAGTCTATATATTTTTTAATAATTGAGAAGGTTTTATATTGCCGTGTCCGTGTGAATATACAGTGAAAATAGCAATGCATGGATGTATTATTAGATAAATATTTGATAATTAATTCCCAGCTGGTCTTAGTCCGTGATCTCAATTGAAAGTGTGTGTTACTAACATAAAAAGGTAAAGTATTTTTCTGTGATTTCTTTTTTTTATTTAATTGTTTTATTAAGGTGTAAAGATGATTTCATTTTGCGCAAATATTTTTTGAAAAGCAGGCGTTCATACAGGAAGTAAATCTTATTTTATTTACACTGTGGCTATTATAAGATGTGCCAATCAAGTATGGCAGTACCATTCGCGAAAGGAACTTTTAAGTTCTCGCCTTTTTCCTCTCCCAAGGGGTCAGAAGATCACTAAACTAGGTGTGATATAGTGACAGATAAAAAAAAAAATAGGTCACTACAGGTCAGGCTTTGCCAACCATTGTTTCAGGCATCAATTAACATAATAACAGGTCTGTAACTCACAGCTGATTACAAATACAAGTATCTGCTGTTATTAAATAAAACAATGTAAATATCTTTAATGAAAACATTGCAATTATTTCATTTGATAACTTTTAATGATAGAGACGGAACTTCGTATTTGTTTATATACCTTGTCAGTCAAGTAAGTATTAGTATAGTTATATTTATTTAGTTATCTATACTAACTAATATTATAGAGAGGAAAGATTGGTATTTTTGTATGTAATGAATAAACTTAAAACCTACTGTACTGATTTCAAAAATTCTTTCACTGTTAGGAAGCTACACTATCCCCAGGTGACATAGGCTACTTTTTATCCCACTATTCCCATGGGAACGGGAACTACACCCATGAAACCGCGAGGCGTCCGCATCTTGTCATCTTGTACATGATTTCTGTAGCAATGGGCTGAGCAAAGGTCTCCAAGTATCTTCTATCCATAAATCTAAGCTTCTAACTGCGGCTTTGCCCGCGTAAAAAGTGTGTTATCATCCCAAGGGATTACAAATTCGCCTATGCCCTTCCCAGGGACTCAAACTATCTCCATGCCAAATTTCATCTAAATCGTTTCAGTTTTTCCAGAGATCACCCACTACAACTTTATTACCCGACTGACGAAGGAGGGTAGTGTGTTTATCAGTCTGTATGTATGTATGTTTGTTCCTATGTGGTGTTCTAGAGACCAAACGCGTTGGCCGTTTTTGATGATTCTTACGTCAATCGATTCGGTAAAATAAGGGATAAAGGGTTTTAAGAGATAGTTACAAAAATATACCACACTTATATGTTTAAGTGTATCTAGTTCTAAAGAAAAATTAATAAAAAATTATTTAAAAATTACAAAAAACCCTACTGCTTAAAAAGCAAACTAAAAAGACGTAAATAAGAAGAAAATCATGCTGTGCAGTCGGAGGACACACCTGGTTCTGGTCAGCCAGTTTGCGCATATGTTGTTTACGTCTTTTTAGTTTGGTTTTTAAGCAGTCGGGTTTTTTGTTATTTTTAATATAGTATAGATAGATTAACATATTTTAATTTACCCACAACAAAGACTAACCACTTGTATTCTTCAGATTTCATTTTGAAAATATTAAAATTTTAAACTCTTAACTTCCTCAATTATAATTTTCTGTACAAATACTACTATGATCGTCCACTACGAAAATGTAGCATGTTCAAAAATATCTGCTCTATGTTAACTAAATACACAATCAACTTTTATTACTTAAACGGTTCATGCTTAATGGAAGTTGAATTCAACCTGGAAAAAAAAAAATACTTAAAATCTATGTAATCAAAACTATTAGAAATGAATTATCATCAAGCATAAACACATGCCTTTTTCTCATGGGGGTAGGCAGAAACTGCAGAACATCACCTGTTACGATCGGCACAATCATTTTGCTTCATCTAAGTTCCTACGTCTAGTAACACATGCATGCTGGTTCATTGTATCATCAAGCAGATCATTGACATCTATGCAATAGACCTGGCACTGGCAACCTGCCTTAATAAAACATGGTTGTTAATGCTTGTGCCTACTGTGTATGAGATGAAGCTTTTGCTCTACAGTGGGACTAGTTATTAACTAGAGCTTGGCAAATTCGTACGTGACAGTGACACCCATGTGGTCCGAGGGTGCGGGGGACGTAAGGCAGCGCGAGTGTTAAAACGTCCGCGGGTCATCTTACGGGTGCGGCGTCACGTCATTGGCTAGTAACGTCCCCCGCCACCGGCGCGGACCGTTGGAGTTATCATCATCATCAGCCTTATAATGATCCCACTGCTAGGACACAGGCATCCTCTCTGTGAGAGAGGTAATGGCGCCTTAATCCACCACGCGGGCCCAGTGCGGGTTGGTGTTTTCCACACGATGATGCAGTGGTGATGAAATATTTTAGCCAAATTAAAGCGCCTGCCTAAGTTCGAACTCAAGACCTACGACAAGTAAGTCGGGGCTGTTACTACTGTGCCACCACTGCTCCTTACTATACCAATTGAAGACCAGTGGAGGACCATTGAAGTGGTATTGTTATATTCTTTACTCTGGTATTGTTATATTCTATAGTATATCTGCATGCCTATATTCCCCAAAAGGTTAGGTGCAGCACAGGTGTAGGTGTACACTTGTAGGCACAATACCAGTAATAAAAAAAAATGATTTTTTTTAAGTAACTTAGGCTACTTTTATTTTAGAAAAAGAATTAAGGTCCGTATGGTGTCGACCAGGGTGGCGTATCCTCGAGATATTCGCTGAAGGTCGTACAGATCTACGACCCGACCTCGGTACACCCCTACGACGAGGTGGAGACCATGTATCAGGATATTTCAAGATCCATGCATGGTTTCAAAACTCACTTCACCGTTGTCGTGGGGGACTTCAACGCGAAACTGGGCAAACTAGACGATAATGAGTTGCAAGTGGGGCAATTTGGAGTTGGGTGACGGAAACACCGGGGTCACCTACTGGCCAGTTTTATGGAGAAGAAGGGCCTCTTTATGATGAACTTCTTCTTCAGAAAGCGTGAACGCAGGAAGTGGACCTGGCAGAGCCCCGATGGTGCAACAAAAAATGAGATCGACTTCATCATGTCAACCAAGAAGCAAATGTTCAATGATGTCTCTGTGATCAATTCGGTGAAAACCGGGAGCGATCACCGCATGGTAAGAGGCGCATTGAACATTATCATTAATCAAGGTCGGAGACTACACTCGAAGTTGTAGACGAGTATTTCTACCTGGGACAAACTGTCCAGTAGGGTAGGTTTAACTTCAAGAAAGAGGTCAACCGTCGAATCCGACTCGGCTGGCCGGCGTTCGGGAAGTTGCGTGGTATCTTCTCGTCCAATTTACCGCAGTGTCTCAAGACAAAAGTCTATGCGACCAGTGTGTTGCCAGTGATCACCTATGGGACCGAGACATGGTCGCTCACAAAGGGCCTTATCAGAAAGCTTAAACTCACCCAAAGGGCAATGGAGAGGGCTATGCTCGGCGTTTCCTTGCGTGATCACGTCAGAAATGAGGATATCCGCAGGAGAACCAGTTACCGATACAGCCCGAAGAATTGCCAAACTTAAGTGGCAATGGGCAGGGCATATTGCTCGCAAAACGGATGGCGGATGGGGCCGAAAAGTTCTGGAATGGCGACCGCGAACCGGAAGACCATACGTTTGAAGGCCTCCTACTAGGTGGACCCATGACCTGGTTAAGGTTGCGGGAAGGCGCTGGTTGCGAGACGCACGGGATCGGTCAATGTGGCGACGCCTGGGGGAGGACGGTCCAGCAGTGGAAGTCTTTCGGCTGAAATGATGAAGATGATGAATTAAGGATCTGTGTAAAAACATTTTTTTTTTTTTTTTAACCGTTTGACACAGACAATGTCGTGGACACCACCAGCTAGTAATTATTATAGCCTAACAATTATCAAGTAAATTCTCCTTGCAGCCTCACCACACAATGGTCCAATGTGCCGTGCACTGAAGGCATTGTTCGGCCACTGATCTTCCTGCAGCAGCTAGCACCGAGGCCCCCCAATGCATTTTTGGATAGACAAACGCAGCCAGTGTGCCTACACCGGCCGTCATCGTGTTCCATCTTCACTTTCTGCTGGTATGTGAAATATTTAAGTATAGTAAAACCAATCTTGTTGGCCGGTACTGAACGTAGGATTTCCGATGTGCATGACATGATTTACTACCAAGATTATACATAGCCATATTAGAGTGGAACTATGAAAGGATTCTAGAATTATAAACATCTTTTTTTCAACTTTGAAAAAGCAGAAATAAATTATTTGAGTGCTGATTACATCTTCAAACTTAGTAACCAGGGGCTTAACTCTGACGTGTCAAAATTATCTTGTTTCCATTGTGTGTGAGGAAGGGAGACGGAACTATACAGGACAAATAGCAATATCCTTTTATCACTGCGAAATCATGATTGCGTTGACAGGATAGTACGGCCCCAGGAGTAAGTTACTAACTTTGACCCGGCTGTGGCTTCCGACTCACTGCGAGTGGTGTCACTGCAGCACAGCAACCATTCAGTCAAAAGAGAACAGAGGCTCGAAAAACTAGTGTTTTTTTTTTATACCAATGTTTTTTTTTTCTTAATTTTTTTCCTTCTCCAAACAATAACAAACACAACAAAAAAAAGAATTAGCGAAATCGGTCCAGCCGCGCATCCACGCGTGATGCCGTGACCAAGGGAAATAGGCATTCATTTTTATATATACAGAGAGTAAGCACTAAGCATCCGTGTGGTACAGGGCGAGCGCGGGGCCGCGTGTGCGCCAGCGGGGGCGGGGGGCGCAAGGGCATGGCGGCGCCCGTGCACCGCTTCGCCGCTGTCGACTGCCCGCCGCGCCGCCCGCACCGCTCCCATCGACATGCTGGGTAAGTGGCATGTGTATTGTGTCGTACATCTAGTAAAAAGGTGGTACAGGGCGAGCGCGGGGCTGCGTGTGCGCCAGCGGAGCCAGGGGGCCCCCGTACACCGCTTCGCCGCCGACGACTGCCCGTGGCGCCGCCCGCACCGCTCCCTAAGACATGCAGGGTATGTGTAGATAGAAAACTCTTTAAATAGTTTGGGCCCAGTAGGTGGCCACGATTCCGGCGTCAGTGGCGAACATAAAGTCTTCCAAAGTGCAGGTGTATAGCACTTGGGACACTTCACTGTGTCATATTCTACAATCAGTCTCGAGTGGATAGATAAAAGTTTCGGGAACTCAAGGGGTTAATACCCAATAACTCGCATTCTTGCACTGTTATGGTAGAAAATTCCTCACTCTGGCAACCCGATTTGACTTTGTAAATTTCACTTTTGTAACGGCAAAGACAGCTCGTCAGAAATTATGTGGGTATTTCAATAAAACTATGTTATGCAAAAATCTGCAACTGTCAAACGAGTATTTCTATATCAGATATTTATATGCCACAAGTTTTATCAAACACTAATCTCCAGAAAAACACTACCGGCACTTTGGTTATATACTTTACCGCTAGAATATTTATTTATTGGCGGGAGCGACAATGGCAAGTGATGTTTTAATCATGATTATACACATACTATATACATGGATACATTAACAATAACGTTATGTCCCGAGACATAACAAGAAAATATAATTCCTTAGGCCTCCACCGATGCCAACGGTCCACGCGGCGCGGCGACAGAACGACGAGCCTAGCTTATACGTGGAAATACCCGCGGAGCCTCCGCAGCCGACCATCGCGAGCCTTGCAGCCGCGCGCTCCGTCACCCCCGACACCTTACTCCGGACCGCAGCCCTAGGGCTCCACCACTCGCCCATGATGGCGCCACACCTCAAGTTCGGGATGCTGGTGTCTTTCGCGCTGGCTACCGTGTTCTTGGCCGGCACTAAATTCTACTTTGATCGGCAGGTGAGCGTGAGTCTATTTTTGATGTTTATTTTTTGTTTATAAAATCTAATTTCTGCAGAAATACTGAAATTCACGGTACGATTGTCCTAAACGCTGTGAAATAATCGTCGCTTACACATTCGAGGCAAACCACTCGAAGTCTATGCCATTTAGTTAGTCGGAAGGAGGATAGGACAGGTAAGCAAGCAGGCATCCGCTAGATGTGAGAGGTCACGGGCCGCAGTTATGGTGAAGAATGGAGAAGGTCTATCTTCGTCTAGCTGTGGTCGATTTTTGGCTGATTGATGATTACCTTATTTGTTTATGTTAAACAAAGCTACTCAGAACAGAACTGCTAATTATATAAAGTACTCTTTAAATTATGTTGCAACCTTCATCTGTTAATCTGAATCATCATTTTATGAGATACTTACAAATAAAATCCGATGTGGAATTTTAAAAGTATGTTATTTTTCGATAAATCACCAAAGAGCTGTCAATGAGCGTAAAATAATAAATTAGATCTGCCAATGTTCTGCAATCTAGCAGAAGAGGTAAATATTTATATTTCGTTTTAAACAAGACTACATTTTATGAACTTTGCGAGAGTTCACTTCGTTAGTTCACCTATTTCTCTAAATAATCTTTTAACCTATCGGGCAGCAAATAACTTCGTGCCAGTTATTTTATCGAATTATCGCGTTGTTTATACAAATCTGAAAAATCCACTTGCGTGTTTTCAACTTGAAAACCTACGCAGGACACGTACACCGTGAACTTTGGTATATAAGCTCCTGATTATATTGTTGGCCCGTCTTTCATTGACCAAATTCTGATTATAAAAGCAAAGTTGAAATTAAATACACAGGTACCCTAGGGGTGAGAATTTAGTTTCAGAAGGGTTCCAAAAGGAGTCTTGCAATGTAGGTGTTTGTTCGCACTTCTTGCGTCATAGCTCTGATTTTTGGCTATTTTCTCCCATTACATACTTAAACAATTTGATACTGTTTCTTTAGACTATTCTGGACTACAAGGTCTTTGAGCCGATAAGTTCTCGTTGTATGTGCACGTCCCTTATATGTAGCAGTTTTATCCTATAGTGGAATGAAGTCTGAATAAACATTATAAACTTTAGGACTTACCCCTAAATCAGGGCTGCAGCATGCCAAAAATTAGGTAACTATTCCTTATTCCGTTCTCGCATTCAACCACATTTTGTACACCTCTAGGTATGAGCTGGCTTAAATCCTATTAAGGCGCAGATACCTCTGAGTAGCTGACTTTAAAATGAGAATCACGTCTAAACGGCTAGTCGTAGTGTTTTGGAAAAAATATATGTTACCTTAGACCATTTTCTTAATAATTTGATCTAAGAAAATTTTGAGTTTTATTCGTACGACATAGTGTAATTAATTTTTAAAGTTATGTAAAACGTAAAACCAAAACCGCTGGGCGTATTTTAATGAAATCGATACCGTCTCAAAGACAATTTAATTATCTATCTAACATTTTGATTCCCTAGCCTTTGCCCATCATGTTGGGTTGGCTTCCAGTCTAACCGGACTCAGCTGAGTACCAGTGTTTTACATGGAGCGACTGCCTATCTGATCTTCACAACCCAGTTACACGATATCCCTAGGCCACACGGGTGTTAGATTTCCCCATATCGACTGTCAAAGATCTTCAAATGACAGCCGGGACTAATGGCTTGAAGTGCTTTTCGAAGCATGGATGAAATTCGCTATGTAATGTTCACCCATCCATGGACCGAGTCCGCAAGCGTTGCTTAAACTTGAAGATCGACTCGTCCGGCTTTTATTATTTAGCTCCTGTTAAAAAATTAAGGACAGTATTTGCCGCCCTTTTTTATAATTTGAAGTATTAATTTAAGGGTATAATTTAGACGGTCATCAAAAATATTTTTAAGACTCTAAGCTTAGGCACCAAATAAAATAATTGGTTCCCAAAATGGATCAACGGTCACCAAATTCTATCCAACTCAAAGATTAATATACCGGGTGTATTCGTGTTTTTAACGAATTAGTCCAAGAGCGAGCGAAGCGAGCTCAGGAGCTTAGGGCACCCCGACACGGACAGGTTAGGTTCGAACGAGATGACGGGAGCCGAAGTGAGCGAGCAAAGCGAGCGAACTCGGCTCCCGTCATCTCGTTCGTGTTAGGTTACTTTAGACCCTGCGGACGGAAATAGGAGCCCCGCGCAGCGGGGCTCCGTCGACTTTAAAGGCGTCCATATATTTTTTTGGCAGTCAATAATACGAAAAAATGGATTTATTTCATAATATTTTAGGAAACGTTATTTGGTGACCATTTATCCATTTTGGTAACCGTTTAGAATTTTTTTGGTAGTAAAATAGGTACTTTTTTGGGCGGTGTTTAAACACAAGCCTTAATTTAATAAGATAGATATAAATCGGCAAGAAATTTGATCCGTCACAAATGTACCTACCTGTGTGTATACCGCAGGTGATCCGCGAGCGCGGTGGGTCTGGCGGCGCGGGCGGCGGCGGCGAGGCCAGCGTAGTGTGCGCCGCGGTGGCGTGCGTGTGCGGCGTGGGCTGCGCGCTGTCGCTGTGCCGCGCGCGCGTGCCGCCGCCGCCGCGCACGCCCGACAGGGTGTCCTCCACCGCGCAGAGGGACCGCCATGTCAGTATATACGTGGTAAGTGCTGATTATATTCTGACTGAAGGACAACAGGTTTGCTTCAAAACGGATGCGGATGGGTGGAATCGCCATGCCAGCGCAGCAAAAGCCGCCGAGATGTCTTCATGGGCTGTCTAGTATCAATACGTTATTATATTGCGTTAAAGTTAAGATTGATTGGTAAGGGATACTGCCAAATAGCGCCGCATGTGGATCACCATAGACAGAGCGTTTTTTGGCGCAGTAAAGTTTCATAAAAACACATCAGTCACCTTACCGACATGTCGCCGATGTGTTTACCTACAGCCAAAAACCCACAGTAATTTTCAAAACTACCTCTTTTCTCAATGAGCATTCACCAAAGCAATTTAACGATGCTCATTGGTTATTTGAGACGTATCTACTTTGATGAATACTAGGCCTAAAACTATTGAAATGGGGAGATTCAACAATTTTAATTCAACGCAATGCTTTTTCCTTCTTCCAGCCACCACCATCAGAACCTTCAGACGACATATCGCTCGCGACCCTCCTACAATCCTCAGAGCGGTCGCAGCCCGCCACGGAGTCCCCGGAGGCGCCGCCCCCGTACAAGATCGCAGTGCTGATGCCCGGCCGCGACGCTAGCCCTCCGCCCCCCGCCTACAGCTCGCTCAGCTAGCTGGCGGCGCCCGTGAGCCAGGAGTTCATCATATAGACTGCACATAAGGGTAAGGTTATATCAAAACAGCGGTTTGCAGTCACACCAATCAATAAATACAGGTTTTTACAGAAAATTACTAAAATGGTAGTTTTTTTTGCCAACACTTTAGGTTTGTTTGAAGGTGTTGCCTGTTTTTTGGTAGCGTTAGAGAGTAAAATTTACTAAAGATGATTAAAATGCAAGTTGAATAAAATAAAGAGTTGTGTTTGCGTCTCTTAGGCAAAGAACGCTATGAGTGCATTTTTATAGCATTTTAAAACTGATTAAATGTTACCGGGTTTTTGTGGCTTCCATATGTATAAGAAAAAAAGCCAAATATTAGAACATTAGCTAAAGTTGTAACATTACTTAATATGCCTCAGATTGCCGAAAAACAAGGCCAAGTATTTTGCAGTATATATTTTTACACGTAATTTTAGAATCTAAATTCAAGCATTTTATAGTAAATCTACCCAAACCTTACCCTAGACTAGTCTACATGTAAAAAAATCATATCCTGACTCACGATTATCACCCTTAATATCACCAAAATGATCTTATCTTCACGATCACCCTTTTCGAATTTCCCACCCTTTACTATGATTCCAAGGTATACTCTGCCCATTAATATATTAAAAGTTTTGGCACTGTTCAATAATAAAATTCAAGCATTGGCAGTGTGTTTGAACATAATAGTCCAATTTGAGTTCTTAATTGGTTTAGTAAAAATGACAATGGTCCAGATTTTCATGGGCTTCTTTAGCGAATGTAATTTTTTCTTTAAACCTACATTTTCTACTTTCTACCAAAAATATAAAATATAACTGAACTTTAACTTTTGAATAATTTTATAGACACTTATCGACTTTGTCAACTCAACGCGATTTTGACTTTCATGATTTACCTTACAATAAGTAATATTTTCAAATTCTGTTCAAGTTATTTGATGTCCCACTCAATCTGAACCATTAGTCAGACTTTTTTTTATCTTATAAAATATATTATGTTTTGAATAATACGTTTTATGGAGAATTTTAACAATGAATTCTGGTATGATTGTAAGTAATTATTGATGAATGTTGTTATGAACTTTTGCGGTTATGGTAAGGTCTGAAAGAAGGGTACGCATGGGGAACTATTTCCCCTTGCTTACTACGCTGAATAATTGACTAGAAATGCCAGAATAGGACATAAGATAGGGTTTAAGATGATGGAAGAATTGATTTCTTAAATTTCTCCTTAAAATTACTTGATTTTCGACCTAAATCGATGACACGATATGTAACAGACATGAGAAATGTAAACGATTAATTTTATGTTAACAATGAAAAAGGAATGTTTTAATTTTTGTGGTATTAAATCCATAACGGCCAGTCAATATGAATAATTACAAGAGGAAAGCGACAGTGAACGGCGATTATTCAAATTGACAAGATACTTAACTTTTCTCTGTCCGTAATTGCTAGACCGATCTCGATGTAACTATTGTCATTAAATAGATTGTATTTTAGGTGTTTTACCAATCATCACGCCATGATTCGTTAGTCGATTTTAAATGTAAATAACAATAAATACGGTGTTCAATATCGGCAAAAAAATATTGAAATATTTTTAGAATTGTCTCGGAACTAGTTTTGTATCGCATAAAATGATAGAGAGATAATCTTAAACCCCATTTATTCTGTACATGTTTAGTATGTAATAGTATGTATAGTTTAGTATGTCTGTGGTAAGTCAACATATAATATGTGCTGATATTTGCTTCTACACGTCCGTGTCTTACACCCAATCTGCAAACATTTCTGAAGTTGACAAAAAATATCTATTTAGTCCGTCAGTTTGTCATTTTTCTACCAAAGACACATCCCTATTGTGGTTAAATATGATGTCCCGGCAACAGCAAACAATGTATGTCAATACAAAGATTGTTTAGAAATTGACAATAATTGTCCAACTTCAGTTGCACACTTTAAGGTGTAAGCTCATTTAAAGGTGTTACCACAGCAATCGATCGATTTTCGGTCGATGACAGTGATCGATTTCAGATTGATTTAGAAGCTTTGACTTTGATTTGGAGTAGTAGGCACTGTCGATCCCTCGACAGATCCATTCTACCACAGATCGACGATAAATCGATTGGTTTGGGACACCCTAAGGAATGACATACTTTCCCTACTATTAAAAATACTACCATGATAAATTCAGGCAGATCAGGTGTTAGCACATAACATTTTGTACGTTCCCATGCCATTCGAATAATACATCAATGCACAGCCGATGTAATTGTTAAAAACCTGCTGATTACTCAGGGTTGCCAGCGGAAGGCAATTTAAATGCTGCCAGACTAAAAAATACCATACGCTTGGTAGTTTTTCGAAAGTTTTCATGCACATTTATCAGAGCTGTTTCAACACATTATGCATGGTATTATAAGTCTGTTTAGAATAGAGAAAACTGAATTTAGACTTGTATAAATTAACCTCTGGCAACCCGAAACTTACTGATTAAAATCGGCAGGATTCATTCGTATAGTTGATAAATGACGAATTGATAACAATATGCTAACGGTGTTTGACTTCTTGTACCTATATTTTGAGAATATTTGTACAATTGTACGGGATAACCAGACCTATTGACTGAGATATCGACGCACAAAGAAAAGTTATCGTTTGGAGTTCTGGTTAACTTGTAAATTGTGTATAGGAATTTCGTAACAGGAAGAAACAAATGCCAAGAAGAAAGAAGTATTTATGAAATTCATGGCAACATAAGTGAGAGAATTTTGAAATAGTCTTTTGACGGGGGACGCCTTCCGAAACGTATGACTTTACAAAATTTTGTCCTATCTTGACTGAAAATAGTTACTGACAATTCGTGACCATTTTAAAACGCATACAAATATGGTATTCAACTGGTATTATACCGCAAGATGCTGCATTGGAAGGCCTCCCACTAGTTGGACCAACGATCTGGTTAAGGAATCCGTTGGATGCGGAATCGGTCAATGTGACGATACATGGTGGGTTCCCCCAAGTCTTACGGCTGAGATGATAATGGTGAAAGGTATTAAAGTGTTCATTTATCAACAGATGATGATGAGAAAAATATACAAGAAGTACAGCACCGTTAAATAATATAATAATAATAATAAGTCTAGTCATGTTAGCTCTAATGAATGTGATGTTATTTAGTTCAAGTTTTACTTTGTTGGCGTTTGCAATACTATTGTTTTACAAGGGATCCTTTTAGAAAGGGAAGTCGGTTCGTCTTTTATAACAGACGCTTCGTTATTAAAGATTGTTTATCTGTGAGTTTGCTGTTTTATTTATATTTGTTGCCCATGTATTATTAAACCTCTTATTCATTAGGCAACACTTGTTAATAAACTTGATCATCATGTTTATAAACAGGTTTACAAACTTTGCCTGCCACACTTGTCAGTGACAAGTGTTCAGGTGTTGTCAGTATTTTTTTTTTAAACTGCCCCACACTAGCAATTTCTTGCTTGAATTTCTTGTTGTTGCTAGGATGTCGCCCGAAGAGGTAGTGTTGTGTGCTGCTGGTTACATAATAATTCACAGTGCTACTAGAAAAAAACTTATGAGCATCGAAACCTGGTTGGACCACACTACTTCTATGGTGAAAAACACTGCAACCACGTCCACACCTGTCAACTTAATGTTTGTTGTTAGTAAACTGTTTCGCCTTGAGTGGGGAGCACGACAACATGTTTCTGAAACAACTATTTCATCATCTTAGTTTATAAACTGTTTAAAAAGATGACGAAACACTGTTTATAAGCATACGTTGCCTATTTTGAATACGAGGCTTTAATGGACAGAGCTAGGCTGCCTATGTAAGTCAGAATCCTCATGTACAACGGACCGAATGGTATTCTAAGTGCGGGAAAGAGAGTTCTACTACTACTCCCCATAATATATTAATGTTACTTCTAAACCTCATATCCTAACCTATCCCGCAGAAACCGTACCTACATTTATCAGTGATCAAATGATTTCTGAATATCAACGTTAATGTATCCAATCTACGAACTAAATACTGTACAACGGGATGAATATACAACAAAAGTTTGAAGGGAATTTTCACGTTATATAAAAATTGTTTGCAGCATTTTATTAGGTACCTACTATAAAATATATTAAACTAGCGACCCGCCCCAGCTTCGCCCGTGACAAATTATAGACAAAAACATTCCTCGTTTCTCACTCTCTCTATTGGTGAAAATCCGTTCAATAGTTTTTGAGTTTATCGCGTACAAAAGCGGCAGGTGCTAATAACTGAAGAGTTTGTTTGTTTGAACGCGCTAATCTCAGGAACTACTGATTGGAATTGCAAAATTCTGTGTTGGATAGCCCATTTATCGAGGAAGGTTATAGGCTACGTAACATCACGCTACGACCAATAGGAGCGAAGCATAATTGAAAAATGTAGCGAAAACGGGAACGCACGTGTGCTTTTCGAGAGTTTCCGTTGCGTGCGCTGCGTAAACGGTTTAAATGGGTAGGTAGGTTGCCAGGTGACGGACAGCTAGTTTAATAATATGTAGTGACGATTATAAAAAATTACGATGCTTTGTTTGAAACCATAGTGTTATCAAAGTTAAAATTTCAAAGTTTTGTTCTCATTCAACCAAGCATTCCTATTCACCCCGTTTTACCCGGTACAGTGCTAAAAGACATAAAACAAAATATATTTGAATTATCAATGCGGGTGATTAATACTTCTTTGTGTGAGAAGAGGTCTTTGCCCTGCGGTGGTTTAGTTATAGGCTTGTATTATTATCATTTGAGTTATCATTAAAAAAACAAAATATGAAATGAAAGAAACAAATCAATGCTCACATTATTATATATTTTCTATTTTACGTAACATTAAGTACAGTGATTGTGTCAAATAAATTATTAAAATTACAAGTTTACACTAAAAGCGGGCCACAGTGGAATCTATAAACATTCTATAATTATATAGAAGAAATATAATATTTTCGTACTTAAACCACGTGTTTTGGGAATATCAATAGGGATTTGTAAACACATTTACATTCATTTTATCTGATATACATTTATATTGCCGCTTTAATTTTTATTTTATTTAATACAATAAATTTTAAGCTATTCTCTCTTTAAGTGGTCCACTAAGGCCCTTATTTTATTACATAGGAATTACGGTGATGGTGCATTAAACATGACAGTAAAGCCTAGTACACACAACACGGGTTTACTAGGTGTTATGTAGCCATGGAAATTATTCAAGATTTGATTACTATCAGCCAAAACATTATCATCCTCTAATCATATCATATCCTCTTGTGCAAATTACATATTTGCAGTCGCCGCAACAATAATCCCCTATCTTAATTATATAAAACTCTCGACAATGTTAAGCCATTGATAAAAAAAAAAACTAAATTAACTAATTGCTAAACGTCGTCAAGAATTCAAGATTTTTATAAATAGGCCCATAATTTTTCATATGATCCAATATTAGCCAAAACATTTTATCTTGTTAATTTTCGTTTTTAGTAAGTTCTTAGACTGCATGTGTCGTGTGTACCGACCATAACACAAATGCGTAAGTATACAACTATTAAAATTTGGTGATTAATTCATTTATAAACTATTTTATATTTATTCTCATAATATTACAGACATCCAGTCAATCATTAAAATAAAACCATCACATGGAATGTATGTACATCATAATAATTGTAATTGTCATAAGCCTCGTTTACTGGTCATAATATAAAAACAAAACAAAGTAAAATAATTTATATTAATTTATAAATTTTCAAATAAACCCTCCTGCAGAGACATTTGTAGCGAAATCTATATCAATTTGTATATATTCGATTTGATATACCTAAATAATAATTCGACAACTATTTAACTAAATCATTGGTAGCTGAACACAGAGGGCATGAATGGCCCAGTGAACATAAAATAATTCCATTAAAATGGTAGATAAAGTTTATCTGTTGATGTAGCTACGCTGATACAGTTTGCGCCGAACTTAAAGTTTGCGTTGGAGCAAGTTTTTATAAACAAACCCAATCACAGAAAGAAACACTTGACATTTAGGACCTATTCATAGATAAAGCTACTAGTGATCATATACATATGCGGGAGTAACTGAATAAGGACACTGGTCATAAAAAGGCGGTATCGTCACAGTGCTTCATGTACTTGTCAGTTTAAGGCGGGGACGTTACTTTCTCTGCATCTACCGAAGGTTGACTGGTAAAAAATATCCAAGGTATTAAGTCCGCTTCTGTACATTTGTGTCCATGAAGTATTACTAAGATCTAAATTTGAATAAGCAGTAATGATCAAAGCCTGCGCATCTTTGTTGAGATACAAACACAAGAAGAACTTAAGACCTAAATTTGAAGAAGCGGTGATGATAATAGCTAACGCATCTATGTCGGGTCACAAACACAATAAGAACCTAAGATCGAAATTTGAAAAAGCAGTGATGATCGAAGCCAACACATCTTGGACACAAACATACAGAGAACGAACAAGCCAATAGAGCATTGGTAGAAAGTGCAGGGTAGACGCCAAAACTGCCTGATATGCCACCCATGATAATGAATACAAAGCAAGAGATCAAGAAGATGAGTCATATGATGAGGAGGGATGAAACGCATGTTACTAAAAGAATTATGAATATAAATGTGGATGGAAGGAGAGCGAGGGGACAGTCAAAGAAAAGATGGATGGACTGTGTGAGGAGTGATATGAAAGAAAAGGGAGTCAGTGATAACGTGACGGGGGACAGGACGGTATGGAAGTAGAAAACTATTTGCGCCGACCACAAGTAACATGGGATAAGGGCAGGAAGATGATGAGATCAAGAAGATAAGGCATATTCATGCAGTACCACAGAAATATCATCCACATAGTCTGATTTAGTACATTCATGGCAGATGAACTAAAGGCTGCCTTAGACCGCCACCGCCGGATACGCCACCCTTGATAATGAATATAAAGCAACATATCGATGAGATGAGTAAGAAGATGAGGCATATCCATGCGGGTATCACTGAAAATATCTGATTTAGAACATTCCGCCCGCAGCCCAATATTTATAGAATGAGACAGATCGTAACTAACGTTTCTATATAACTTGTACTTGAATAAGGTTTAGAGACATTTAAATCTTGCTACTAGACGCCATCTTCGAACTTCATAGCAAACTAAGTATCAGCGCAAATGCAAATTGCTAGTTTTCAAAAACGAATTAGATTACGGCAGGGTTCATTGCGTAACTTTTTGATAGGTCAAAGAACGCGCGCACGTGTGCTTTGATTCCTTCTACTCGATAGCGTTAAACACATAAAGAATACTGTTGCATTGTTAAAATGAAAGCGTGCGCGCGTGCTTTGATCTATCAATAACCTAAGATCAAAATTTGAAGAAGCAATGATGATTGATCGAACCATCATCATCAGCCTTTTAACATTTCCACTGCTCGGACATAGGCCTCCTCTCTGTGTGAGGGAATAGGCCTTAATCCACCACGCGGGCCCAGTGCGGGCTGGTGGATCTCACATGACTTCATAATTTTTGGTTCTAGGACATCCCGGTTTCCTCGAGTTGTTTTCCTTCACCGTTTTGAGAGCAGTGTTGATGAAAAAAATTACATAAAGTAAAGAGCCTGCCTGGGTTTGAACCCACGACCTACAACTTGTAAGTCGCGCCCAGTACCACTGGGCCACCACTGTTCCAATATACAACAATTAGGGTGCAGTATGGTCACATTTTGTATGTGAACTCAACCCTGTGTAACCAGTCATGTGAACACAGAACAAAGCTGGTTTTGAAGCTTTCAAATACCAAATATTGCAATAAATATTACATGAACCGCCACTGAAAGATAAAAACACATTTAATTTACACACAAGTTAATTTACGATTACACAGATTAAAAATTATGACTAGTCGCCATCTTTAAGTTAATATATTTTATAATTAAACAAGTAAAGCGCTCATAAGACATGGTCCGTTACATCTGAAATGATTCAATTGACTAAAGTAACATCGATATGTGTCCAGCATTATACTGTCACACAAATACAAAAGAGACTAAATAGATAGCTATTTTTTTTAAAGAATTTCAATTATGAGAATATTTATTAATTGCTTTTAACTAAAAATGTAAAATATATGTTGGTAAATATTTTAAAATAATATTTTATACATAGAAGATATGTACAGACAACTGCATTAATTCCTATAATTTTATATGCAGATATCAGTACAATATAAATAAATTAAAATTCTCTGAACAATCTAGCTTCAGTTAATAAAATAAATAATAATCGAATTCATGGAATATATAAAAAAAATACAATAGATCATATTGGTCTTGAACAACATACATATGCGAAAAGTCTGTCAGTCAAGGCAGAATGGCTCTTATAGCCTACACATTAAGATATGCAATATGATCAAAGACAGTAAATATAGCAGCCAAACGTATAGCAGTAACCAGTAATAACAAGGCTGCTAAAGTTGTGCCTAGGTCAGGATATCCTGGCCGGGAAGCTATATAGCTTACAGGCAAGTGTTCGTTAGTTTAAGAAATACACGTATATTTTACGTACATGAGTCTATCCACACATTTGAGTCATGCAAAGGATTAGGTCTAGAGTTTGCAAGATTGAAGGCCGTTATCTATCTGGATTGAGAACATCCCATATGGAACGGGTAAGTGAATTCTTGTATTCGTACTTTTGAATGTTCTCCAGGGCTATTTTTTTTTTAATTTTTGTTTTTATCTATTACTAATAATTTATTTTGGAAACTAGGCTTTTGGCTTTCTGTATTTTTTTCTGTGCTGAATAAACCATTAATTTTCTTTATTTTTGCTCATACATGTTTTTTTTTTTTTTTTTCTTGTATAGTCCCCTGCATGTAAGTTGGCAAGGTTATGGCGTAGTGGGGATACGTTCGCGCATATCGCGCGAACTGACCAACCACCATACAGCGAAAGGAACGTGGACGACACGATTGGTCAGTCGATCCTTGGGTCAACTGAGCAACCAATCGCGCGCTCGGAACGTTCGAAGCGCCCCGCTTCACTACCAGAGAGACCTAAAAAACGCTGCGCATCTAACGACTCTTGCCAACTTACGTGCCAGGGATTATAGTCCATATTTGTTTAATACAAGTAAACAAAAACTTTTTCGGATGGCTCTGACTCCGTAGGGCTATGACCCAAAACTGTGTGAATAGATCTTCAAAACTAAAATTAACTGTACCTATCAACTTAAGATTTCCACACAATGGGAAACAATTAAAAACATCAATTAATGAATAAGGTATTATTATACCAGCGCTTCGGTTTGGAGATCATCACGCCGGTTGTTTTAAAGGGTACTTGCAGCTAAGTCGATGTCTTTAAGAAGGTCGCGAAGATTATACCCGTTGTATCTCGAACAGTTTCACGTCTGTGTCGTACCATATCGGTGGGTCTACGTTGCTGTGGAAAGATAAAAACGTAAGGTTGAACAATTAAACATGCGTGGTTGTTTAAATTTTAGGGCATTTAAAAGCTGTTGTGGTTTATTTTACAAAACGTATTGTGGTTAATTTTATAAAAGAATGAGCGTAGACCAGTTACGGATAAAACTCGTCTGTGGCCCTTTTCTAGGGTTCCGTAGTTAACAAGGAACCCCTATAGTTTCGCCATTGTCCGTCTGTCGAACATAATCCGATAATTGTCCGCAGCTTAGCTCAGAGACTCTTAATACTAGAAAGCTATAATTTGGCATGGATATATATATTAATCATGCCAACAAAGTAGCAAAATAAAACCATTTTTAGGGTACCGTACCTCGAAAGGAAAAAACTTAACCCTTATAGGATCACTTTGTTGTCCGTCCGTCCGTCTTTCAGTCAAGACCCTTTTTCTCAGGAATGCGTGGAGGTATCAAGCTATATCAAATACTCAGGTCTAATGTCCCTTAAAGCTGTGAAAAATCAAACTTCTAAGCCAACGCAATCAAAAGACACAGCCGTTTATGCCGCAAATTTTCGATACTCGCAAGGGAATCAAAACCTACAGGGTACTTCCCGTGAACTCAGAATCTTGAAATTTGGTACGAAGCAACGTCTTATAGCACAGATAAAGGAATAATTGCAAAAACCGTAAAATTTTAGTTACATCATATAATAAAAATATTTTTAATAATTTTAAACTTACTACCCCTTTCCTCATGAACGCGTAGAGGTATTAAATTGAAATTCATATCAAATACTCAGGTACTTTTAAACTGAGGTTTGTACGGAACCCTCGGTGCGCAAATCCGACTCGCACTTGGCCGGTTTTTTTTTTGTGACACCTGTACACATAGAGTGTAATTATTTTTTCTCGCCTGTCCCATGATATGGTGGTGTATCGTTGGTTAGGCCAATCAAAAACATTACAGGACTGTGAAAACCATTTTTCGATTCAGCGATCCGTTTACGTAAAATTTAAATGGCAATTTTTTGTTAAAGTCAGTGTCAGCCAGCTAAATGGTTGCTTCTGGATATGTGAAAAAAATCACGGCAGTAGTATAATATATATACTACTGCCGTGAATTTTATGACGTTACAATTTGTATAACGAAATTAAAAGGTAAACTAGTAGGCTTTACAAGTTTACGAGTAATAGTCGACCAACTTATAAAATGTACATGGAAAATTAAAAATGTTGTATATTGAAGTAAGGATACAACAGTTTTCGAACGGCAAAGTTAATTTTATACCTTCGTAAGAGCAATGTTCGGTGCTTTCATTGTTTAAGAACGTTAGTAATGTTACATTGTTAATTATTTATTTTGGTGTAGCTGTTTATACGGAACACTCTGTGCGCGAGTCACACTCGCACATCTAATTGAATATAGAACTATTTTCCTTAATATGAAATCTTCAAGTACACCCTTAGTTAGTAGTCCCCTTAGTCCGCCAGTGGTGTACTATTAGATAATTATGATTAAAACGTGCTTTGAACTTGATCATCATTCTACCAGAAGTTTACGTAAGTAGTTCGCCGACAACGCCGTAATAATATTGCCATCTTTGCTAATCCAATGTGAAAATGAAATCGTTAACAGACACTAGTGTTTCCAGAACAAAATACACACAGACAACAACTTTTCTAAGAAGATTCTAAGCTGATCCTAGCAATGAGAAAGGCATGGTTGATACTTTTCAAACTGACCGTATATAAATGACGCCCCAGAGATAAGTCCGGAACCAGGCGGCAGTGCCGGCGTTGGCCTGGTACTTGCGGATGAGGATGGGATGCGGCACGGGCAGCAGCCCCACCAGCGTGCCGTGCTGTAAGAACCGCAGGATCTCTGACTCATCGGTCAACCCCCTGTAACAAACAATTATTACTTTGAAAACAAGCTTTTTTCGTATTCCTCTTAGAAAATACTTTCATTTGATGCCCATATCATGTGGTGTTGAAAAAAAAAATTGGTCCGCCATATTAGGTTTAGAATGACATAAACCAAAAAGTATTTGCAAAATTTCAGCTCAATCGGTTGGAGGTAACTGTTTTAAAATTCAGTTGCAAGATTTAACCCATATATACAAACTGACAAGGCAAATAAAAAAAGCTTGTAAAAAAGTTGGCAAATTGATAGCTATATCTTTGAAAATGCACAGATTGGACAATGTACAGCTGAGCTTACACATCTTTAATGTGTAGGAAGAGGCACAAGATCCCATTAGTAACTCCTGCGAACTGTCTAAGGCGTTTGATTGCGACAAGCACAAAAAATTTACTTGTGCAACTTGAGCATTACAGACAAGGAAAATCAGCGTTTAGCTTAGTAAAGTCGTATTTGAATGACAGACAGCAATTAGTTTAATTAAACGTTGTTAATCCGTCGGGATTACACTTTAAAATGGGTGTACCTCAAGGTAAAATTTTAGGTGCTGTCTTATTTTTAGTTTATGAGGTACCTTGGTCATTTTACTGTTCCTACTTACTTGTCAATGCATATCTTCTCGACCTGCGGCACCAGTACCTGCAGTAGGCGCATGATGGTCTGCAGCGGCAGCTTACCACGCCAGCTCGACACCCACTCGGCGGTCGGCCTCCACTCTCCGCCTGACTCCAGCTGACGACCTGTGCTGGAGACCTGGATGCTGTTTCTCTGAAAACGTACGAAATACCTATACATATTAACGTCATGCAGATTAACGTAAAAAGGTAAAATAAAGTCATTTTTGCGAGTAGAGAAAACCAGAGTCCAAAACTCGCAGGGATGTCTCTGGGTCATAAATTCATAACAAAACGTACACTTCTCAACCGTAATAAACAAGAATGCCTTTGAAAGCCTTAATTGATTTGTTGAACCAACTTTTTTTGTAATAAATGGAAAAATCATATATAAGTTTTCGTACAAAACTATTTTTAGTTTTTTTTTCGCTGTACGTACAAATAATAATAATAATAATAAGAAAAGCAAGTATCTTGATCTGGCTCGCGAGGTTGTCGACATGTGGGATGTGAATACAGCAGTCATTGTGCCGATAGTCGTGACGGCCAATGGCATAATAGCGAAGAGCCTCGACGAACATCTGAGGAGGCTCTCGTTGGGCAGCTGGATCAAGGGCTTGATTCAGAAAGCGGTACTCCTGGACACGGCGCGTATCGTTAGGAGGTTCCTCTCTCAGGAGCCCTGACCACCGGTAGCTTGGACCCTGTTCCCGATACCGGTGGGCTACTATTTTTGTATTTTTAAATGTTTTTTTATTTTATTTTTTATAGAATAATATTTAAAAATGTAAAAATATGTATATAAAATGAATAAATGAAATAATAATAATATTTTATTTACTCAAAAACAGTACTTAGGTACAGTACATTCTTACAAATATTAGGCTTACAGTTTAATTATAAATAAGAGAATGAGCATCCGCAGCTGAACTAGGCGTGAGCCTGTATCTCAGCTAAACAGCGCCGTTTCCCCTCAGAAACAATACACTAGGTAACCTAAATTAGCAAGAAGCAAGAGTTTAGGACCATCACAAGTCAAGGAGAAATAATAAATTAAGGTAAACTAAACAATTTAATAATTTTTTTGTGTGTGTGTGAGGATTTGTATGTGAGGATGAGAGGGTGAGTGTGTGTGTGGGGGTGTCTGTGTGTGTAAGTGTATATATATGTCTACATGATAAATGCACAGGAGTAGAGTGAATATACATATATATAGATATACAAACAAAAATATTAACTGATTATTTGAATAAATTTTTCAGTGGCTTCGTATGATAGTTTTATTAAAAATTCATATGCCTTCTTTTTACAATGGAATTTGTTAAGAGAAAAAATATTTATAGATTTATTGATTTTATTATACACATGGGGTGCTAGAAAGACGAAGAATCTCTTTATGAAAGAGGTTTTAGGTTTATGTATGCGGACCACAACGTCATGTTTTCTGCGTTTCTTTGTGAGATCAGTATCATATATAAGTTCACCATGTTGTTTTAGTACAATGTTGAGTAAGAACAATTGCCTCACTGTAAGGACTTCGCATGAGTTGTACAAAATGTTTGTGGGAAAGCGAATTGGACGAAAAGTGTAAACTTTTAGAATTGCACGCTGAGCTATCTCAAGGCCTTTTAGAGTAGTTTTGGTAGCTCCTCCCCATACAATTATGCCGTAATTAATAATAGATTGACAAAGAGAGAAATAAACTTGTTTTAATAGTTTGAGATCAGCAACATATCGCAAAGTTTTAAAGATATAAATTAGTTTTCTTACTCGTCCCGACAAAGCTTTAATATGTGCTTTATAGGACAAATTATGGTCTATGATTAATCCTAAATATTTCACATTGTTGACACGTTCTAGAGGTACACAATTACAGTTATCTATTCCAGGACAATTGTGAGGAATAAGGCAATGTTTTGTAGTAAGCAGTTTAGATGGATTTCGTATGCTGAAAGTCAAGTATTTAGTTTTATCACTGTTCAGTGTAAGTAAATTATTTTGTAGCCATTCCTTTACAAGATCAAGTCCACATTGTGCAACGTTAAATACCTCATCCCAATTGTCGGCGTTGAATATAAGAGCAGTGTCATCTGCGTAAGAGATTATTTCGCCTTGGGGTATAGATAGGTTCGTGAGGTCGTTTATATAAACGAGAAAGAGGGTAGGTCCCAAAATGCTGCCCTGGGGAACTCCGTATGTAATAGGAAGATAAGAGCTAGTGCAATTTCCTATTCTTACACACTGGTATCTTTCCGACAGATAGCTTTCAAAAAGTTTAAGTTGATTGCCTCTTATACCGAAATTCTCGAGTTTTCGCAAAAGGATGGGGACCGAGATCGTGTCAAATGCTTTGGCCAGATCCAAAAAGATGGCAAGGCATTTCTTTCCGGAATCTAAATTTGTAGCTATACAATTGTTTAATTTAAAGATGGCATCATCTGTGCTTCTATGCCTCCGAAAGCCAAACTGTGTACAAGAGAGTAGGCCCTCGCCCTCCAAGTAGCTAACAAGTCTCTTGTTTAGTAATATCAATTTGATTTTTTTTTTTTTGAATCCAGTCCCGCAAACACGTCGACAGTTCCCGAACAAACCCGAGTCCGTGTGACATCATGACGTTCATTTCTACTCTTTGTAGCACATATCTGATACAGTGTTTTGACTTTTAACCGATTCAATCTTGTTATTATCGTCAATATATTGATGAATATCAAATATTTGATCAAAAATGTCGAACCTTAAAAGTTATCATGCTTGCTTCGTACCATTATGTACGAATACTACATAAAATTCCCCATTATGTGATTCACGCAATAGCCAAGTACCTCTCTCAATCTCTACTAAAGTTTTGAGAAATGTTCTACGTCTAACTAGATTCCAGTTAGAATATGTTAATTATGTTGTTATCTTGTTCTAATTTAGTAATAAATTCGTATTAATTTCTTAATTAATTCATTAAAGACTGAGAAAAGTACATTTTTAAGCGAAATTTCGACCAAAGTTGACATTGTTGTCTAATTACGTAACTTGAAAACATGATTGTTTGTTTATTGAGATAAATTCATTATTTTAATCTTAAATCTATACTAATATAATAAAGCTAAAGAGTTTGTTTGTTTGTTTGAACGCGCTTATCTCAGGAACTACTGGTTGGAATCGAAAAATTATTTTCGTGTTGGATAGTCCATTTATCGAGGAAGGTTATAGTCTATATAACATCACTCTACGACCAATAGGAGCGGAGCATAAATGAAAAATGTTGCAAAAACGGAAAAAAATATTCCTTTTAGAGAGCTTCCGTTGCGTGCGCTGCGTAAGCGGTTAAAGTAACGCAACATTCATGTAGGTAGGGTAAGATAGGTAGGTAGCCAGTTGACGGGAGCGAAGCCGCGTGGGACAGCTAGTTACAGATATAGGCGTAAAACTAATATTTCTGTTTTAATTGTGAAAATCGGTCGACGCATTTAAGAGATATTTACTGAAGAATTAGTATATTGAAAATTAAGGTACCTACCGAGGTAATATTTTCACGTTTTGTTCTACAAAGTTTTTTAGTGTTTGTATATAATATATAGTATTGCTATAAGTGTTTAATATTACAAAGGGATATGTAAATAATGGGAAATACTGAAAATTTTAAGGATTTTATGCAAAAAAATAAATATAAATAATGGTTCCACAGATTTCGGGTTCTATCATATTTAGTGATATCTAATGAAAGTTTTTGATATCCAAAGTCGAAGTTTCGCACTAATCGTGTTTGTTTATTTTTAATGTTTCGCCATTATCACCAACCCATGTGTCAAAACGATTGCAATAAGACAATTATGTTTCTAAATGTACCTGGTGAACAAAAATAACAAATACCGGTCTACTAACACATACCACTTATTACGACTACTTTATTTATGCTCAGCACTTTCAAATCGTCCATCAGGTGGGTATTTTATTGAAATTCCTTTATCACACATGACTAAATAAAATTTGCTGATATAAATAATAATTTTCGGCTATTTTAAGTCAATTCACATGTAGTTGACACTGTATTATCGTGAAGTTCCTTGAACGTTATGACGTCACCAACATGGCGACCAATCGTGGCCCGTTTGTAGTCAGGTGGTTCTTTTTTAAATTTTATCGATTTTCAATTGCTTTTAATAAATTGAAAAAAAAAAATTAGACGTTTTTTGCAACGACAATATAATTTATGACATGTAAGTTAAAAAATACAAAAAAAAATAGTAATTTTTTATTATTTCAACAATCCAATTATCATTTAAACTAGTAAATGAGGATACATTATCTGTTTTGGCGCGTTATAATATAGTTAATATAAGAACTATGGTAGAAGACGTGTGTAAATCCACTCTCATTTATAAAATTATGAAAAGTATACATTAGACCAAAATGGACTCATGTAAAAATATTCTGCAAGAAACCAAATGTAACTGAAAAAGTAACTCACATGCGCTATAGTTCTCTTGTCAGTATCGTCCTCCATATCCACATCATCAGGCCGGTCCTGCCCATCCGGCCCCGCCCTCTGCGGCAGCAGCCGGTCACGCGGTTCCCTGCTGTCTCCGTCGCCGTCGTGCGGCGCGATGCTGGCGTCGGTCGCGTCGGCCGTGTCAGTCGTGTCGGCTGTGTCGGCTGTGCCGGTCGGTGAGACCGTTTCTTCTAAGCGTTGTGGGGGAGGGTGCGCTGATTCGCGTTCTGTCATTGTGCTGATTGCTGTGCGAGAAAGGGTAGGTATTGGTGAGGTAAGATTCGGTGGAAAGCCAATTTTCACTGTTTATTTAACCCGCAGTTTTATAAAGGATGCCTGATATGTGCTGCGGAGTAAATCGAATTTGTAATGGGTTAAAACTCTTTATACAATGTGGACAAGCCAAGGGGCAGACTGAAGAGTCAGAAAAGTTTCTTAGATTACCCAAACCAATTAATGACAGCAGTTCTAGTGAGACAAAGAATTAGAGACTGGCTCCTCAAACATCCTCCTCCGACTGACTATGCTGACTATGTTGCCTGCATAAAAACTCCCTGCAGGCCACCAACTGCCAAGGCCCACCAGGCCACCAATCTTTAAACCCACTCTAAAGCCAAGATTCTGGTTAAAACGAATATAATTGTGGAATCATCGAAACGACGAAGAAGAATGGGCTAATAGATCATTTCAAGGAAGACCAGAGTTACTACTAATAACTTATTAGAAGACTGAGAGCAGTCACAGACAAGTCTAACTAGATGACGCGATTGTATGTACTTCGCGTGTCAAAAAACGGACTAAAGTTACGATCAATGATCGTAATCCGAGCTTTTAATTTAGCATTATCGGCACCTGAAATCTATAAAAAAGGCCTTTTTATGCCATATTGAGCTGTATAGAAAAAGTTGGCCGAGGCATTGGAAATATTTTCTTTCACTGGTAAGTAAATTTGTTCTTAAATTGTTTGTGAAAAAGTAGCACGCTTGGTTTTCATGCAGATGGACGGACATGCGTTACCTAGTTAGATTTATGTCTGTGCTCTCAGTCTACTAATAAGTTTCTTAAGATGCCTCTCGATTAAAGAAATCTTACAGTTATACTTAAGCCCGCTTGTCTTATACATGTAAGACAAGTGAATCTCAGTTTGCAGCACTTTACGAATCAAGAGTTAACGATTCTTTAGCCTGTAGAAGTACACGCAGAAGTTATTATTGTTACCGGGTGTCTCAGCGAGGGTCGGGTTGAGCGTGCCTGGCTCGGCCGGCTGTGCGGGCCGCGAGCCTTCCATCGGAGTCTCCGCCACCGACTCGGCGCTTCTAGACCTAATAGAAGAACAATAGTACTTATTAGAAAATCGGTCAGTAATGTCAGAAGCAAAACCCTCGAGACATTTACCTTATTTCTGAAGACCTTATTAATTTAAATCTCTGCTTCTTTAGGAATCATGAAATGAAGGGTGTAAATACTAATAAATGGGCGTCAGGGATAGTTTAGCTAGCCAGTTAACTTCTGAAGAGCGGTATGTTTTGTTATCTAGACGAAAAATATATTTTTATTTCTTATGTAACAATTAAGCGGTAGAGTGAAGTGTTCTAATACAGGCACTTCAAATCTAGATGTAGTGCACACTTGTAAAATAAAATAATTTATTTTCAACTTCTTGTTCTAGAGGCTGTAGAAAGAGCCTGTGGAAGAGGCTGTGGTAAGAGCTCTACACGGACTCGTATTTTTTCTTTTGACACGTAAACATAATGTGACGACAATATTATAATGCGTTGAAATATCGTGTGACGTCACTCTGTTAGTGCATTTTTTACTGACATAGTGACGTCATAAGGCCCAACTCCTGATTTTCCAGATTTGGTAAAACAAAAAATACGTGTCCAATATTATTTGATAATCTCACTGACGGATTAAATAGCATTAAATGATAAATGATAAATGATAAATGATTTTATTTCTGTAAGTAGGTTTGTACAAACACTTTTACATGTCGATCATATTTTTAAAACTAGATGAAGTCGGCGTTTCCTATCTGACTACTCTGAGAAGAAAGGCCGAAACAAACTCAGAGGTCACAGTCTCTTTTAAGGTCCAGACAAAATCTTTGTTAGATCATGTGAAGACCATGTAGACTGAAGTCTGAAATGGTCTTTTTAGGAAAGAACCAGCCAGATTGAGTGGACCTGTCCAGTCAGTGCACGCATTTGTCAATAACCGTGCAGCTCAACTCAGAAATTAAGGAGCTCAACGATTCGACGAACAATACCAAAGAAAGGACATTCGGGTAGGCCGCATAAACTACTCAAACTGCCAGACCATGATTAAAACTAATTTGGATAAATTAAAATTAAAAACAAACAAAAATTGAATCCACATTGTCTTCACATTCACAACAATTAAAATAAACTAAAAAAAAAAATATAATACTTTAAAAAGTAAATATTCTTGTCATTGCAAGAAAACAAAAAAAAAAAAACAAAATTCACGTTGAAAAATATATATAAAAAAAAAAAAAAAATTAATTGGAGCAGCTCAATCCCAAGCCTGTTTGTCCTCAACGTAATCTTTTATTGTATAAAACGCTTTCTGGCACAACTTATGTTTAATGAATGTTTTAAATTTATTAACACTTAGATCTTGTACGTGGCTTGGAAGCTTATTATAAAAGTGTACACATTGACATCTAAACGAGCCACCTATTTTCTTGAGCCTTGTTGCAGGTACTACAAATTTGTGTTTGTTTCTAGTATTTATGTTATGGATATCACTGTATTTTTTAAACAATTTTATATTTTTATGGGCATATAAAAGATTTTCATAAATATACTGAGAAGGCACTGTCATTACATTAATCTCCTTAAATTTCTCTCTGAGAGAGTGTCTCGGGCTTAATTTATAAATCGATCGAACAGCTCTTTTCTGCAAAACAAAGATAGTCTGGATGTCGGCGGCATTTCCCCACAATAGAATACCGTACGACATTACACTATGAAAATAGCTAAAATATACTAAACGGGCTGTCTCTATGTCAGTTAAATTACGAATTTTCCTAACAGCATATGCTGCGGAGCTTAGTTTTTTCGACAATTTATCTATATGTGGGCCCCACTGAAGCTTAGCATCCAAAGTTAAGCCTAAGAATACTGTGCTATTTTCAGGATTCAATTCTTCGCCCTTTACCAACACATCAGTTTTCACCTGCCTAACGTGAGGTAGGGTAAACTTAATACATTTGGTTTTTTTTCCATTAAGTAGTAAATTATTAACATTGAACCAGTGAACTACTTTTGAGATCGCGCTATTTACATCGTCAGTAACCAGCTGCTGACGTTTGAGTTTAAACAAAAGTGAAGTATCATCCGCGAACAACACTATATCATGGTTATCCTTTATGAGGTAAGGCAAGTCATTAATGTAAATAAGAAACAAGAAAGGGCCAAGAATCGAACCCTGCGGAACGCCCATCATTACTATAGATCCGGGAGATCTTTTTCCATTAACGTCAACGCTCTGAATCCTATTACTCAAGTATGAAGTGAAAAGATCCAGAGCGCTGTTCCGGATTCCGTAGTGGCGGAGTTTCCTGATTAGCGTATCATGAAGAACACAATCAAATGCCTTGGACAAATCACAAAAGATTCCCAAGGCATCGCACTTATCTTCCCATGCATTATAAATATGTCCTAAAAGCTCAACACCGGCATCAGTAGTTGAACGACCCCGTGTAAAACCGAACTGTTTGCTATGTAATAATTTATGTTTATTAAAAAATCTTTGCAGTTGCTCTAAAATTAATTTCTCAAATATTTTACTAAACGTAGGTAGTACTGAAATAGGTCTATAATTTGAAGGGTCTGATGTACTACCTGATTTAAACAATGGTATTATTTTACTATTTTTCATAAGGTCAGGAAACTCCCCACAGTCGATACAATTATTAAAGATAATAGCTAAACTAGGTGCGACAATATCAATAATAGACTTAGCAACTTCTACAGAATGACCCCACAGATCTGCAGTCTTTTTAACATTTAAAGTGTGAAAGGTTTTAATTATGTCTCTACAAGTAATATGTTCAAAAAGAAATTCCGAATCGCAAACATTAACATTTTCTTTTAGCAAAGACTCAGCAACAGAAGGTGATGAGTTTAGGGATTTAGTAGTTGAAATGGGAATATCTGAAAAGAAATTTTCAAAAGCCACTGCGACTTGTGAATCTGATTTTATGATGTTGTCATTAATGGACAGGCTGTAGTCAATATTTCGGTTACCAGATCTTCCCGTTTCACTATTAATAATATTCCAAGTCGTTTTAATAACGTTACTACTATTTTTAATCTTCGAACTCAAATAACGCGACTTGGCCAAACAACAAACTTTTTTAAATAATTTTGAATAATTTCTAACATATAAATTAAATTCAGCAGTGTTAACAAAAGTCCTTTCATTGTACAACTCATAAAGCCGTTTCCTACTTTTATGAATACCAATGGTAGCCCAATCACTGAATGATGCATTACCATTAACCGAGATAGTCTTGGGAATAAAGGTAGAATTAAATTGTTTACAGTACATATTAAAAAAATCATTGTATAGTTGATTTGGATCGGCATGAATTGATAAAATTGGTAATTTATTAATGAGTTTAACTTTAAACGCTGCCAAGCGACTTGCAGTTTTGGGGTTAACAGTGATATCCTTTTTAGCCACTTTGTTATTTTGGTTTGGTATAGTAATCCTCTGCCCGCAATGATCAGAATCTAGTAAATTTATAATTTCTTTGTGGACTGGCACAACATTAGTATAAATATTATCTAAACATGTGGCACTAGTAGGGGTTATTCTTGTGGGCTCCAAAAATAGGTTTACAAGATTGTAGGACTGAAACAGACTTATTATTTTACTACAATAACCTGAGTTTTCTAATAAATTGACATTAAAATCCCCACAAGTGATAACGGATTTATTCGAGTTACAAATCTTGTGTAACACTTCATCCATTACCTTTTCAAAACAGTCATACAATCCTGAAGGGGGTCTGTATACACTTAATACAATAAACTGCTCCAATTCTATACAAGCTATTTCAACTGTCCGCTCAACAGATAGGCTCACAATATCCTTACGGTCTTTAAATTTAAGCTGGTTACTTACTAAAATCAATGAGCCACCATGTATAGCATTAACTCTGCTGAATGAACTACCAACCTGGTGATTATTAAAATTGAACAATAACTGGTGGCTTTTAAGCCAATGTTCTGTAATACAAAGAATATCAATACTGTTAAAATTCATAAATAATTCTATTTCTAAATCTTTGTTCATAAATCCTTGAATATTTTGATGCACCAGGTTAATACTATTTACTGTTTTCAAACTTGTATGTGATTTTATTTTGCAATTTTCATTCTGCAAACTTTTGCAAGAGGTTGTCTCTATTGTCTTAATTTCTAATTTAAATTGTTATCAATATCAATTTCTGAGACCAAATTATTGGCTGAATTAAATAACATGTCTCATCATGTCATTATCATTCTTCTAACCAGGAAACATCTCTATTGTCGTGATTCCACATCTCGCGAGTGGATAAAATATGTTAGTAATTTAGTATCGTGCATGTTGCTATTAATCTTACAAATACATGCGTTAGGTTGACAAATATCAACGACCTATCGAAGAAGTCAGTAAGTTGATTAAAATTAAAAAGATTTTCGGAAAGTAGGTATAAGCGGGCAATTCACTAGACGGACTGGCCTGCAAGTCATGTCTGCTGGTCCTGACTACTTTAGGTCTATTTATTGTGAGACAGACATATAATAGCGAGGTTGGCACCAACAAATGCCTGCTTACAAGTCCATCTAGTAAATTGCCCACCTTAGTCTCACTATTACAAACTCGGACAAATTTGACAGTTGATGGTTAAAATGTAGTACAAACATACACAATAATGTTGACAGAATTAATGAAAGGCGATTAGCAAAATGGATTATTATCAATGATAACGCTAATGCGCAACTTACACAAACAAATTACATTGGTGCCCTGCCATAATGTCTCGAATACAATATGTATGAACGTGGAAAAGCAAAAGTTATTAGGTTTTTTTTTAGTTTCTGCCTAGCTTCAGGCAAAAGTCGTGAATATGCAGGGAAAAATTAAATTAGGTAGAGAAACTCCGTAGAAATGATCGATATCTAACATAGACAAACAATGATGCGTAAATAGGTGCTCTGGAGTAACCGCCACTTGCACGAGGAGTTCCCCAAAGCAAACAATTGTAAAACAGTCATACAAGGGCACGGACGCTATGTCTGTGGAAAGATAATATGGAAGGTGTGGTGTCATCACCTAAGTGAGACCGACACTACTCAGACTAACCTAGACCTTAGCCTCTCGTACGCGCCAGCTTGGGCGTCTAATGAGGATTCATTGGACTCGTTCCAATAACAAAACAAGTATTCACAAAAAAATAAAATAATATTTTCAGAAACTAGGTTAGGAATAGGTTTCTTCTAGGCAAGCGTGCTTCATCGTCGACCACATCATCGCTTACCATCAGGTGAGACAGTGGTCAAGCGCAAGCCTATAATCAATCATAAACTAAAAAAAAAAAAACTACACTAGCAGCCAATTACTTAATACTAGCATACAGATGCTTATCCCATACAAATAAACCGTGCCGATGTAACTAGCGTTTTTATTCTGACTAAACTGATTATTTTTATAAGTATATATTCGTGTCCGTTCCACGGGGATAGGTGGTGTTAGGAGCGTCTTGCAAGTAAAAGGGTTTACTCGGTTCGTAATTATTTTTATCTTTAAAACCAACGACAATTTGATTTACAATATTTTATACACGTTTTTACAGTTTCATTGTACTTACCAAATCGTGTTACAATATATATTTAAAAACACGACCGCGCTATCTATTGGAATCAATTTTATATGATCAGTTCAAATAATCTTTGAAATGTGGATTAAGAGCCCAATATTCCATAATTTTGGGCTTAGGAGAATTGATCAGTAATTTAATTAGTAATTCAGAAATTTAATTTTACACACAATTCAATAACAAATCGATGCATATCGCGCCATCTATTGACATTTATTTCAACCAAATTTTCTTTCTTAGCGTCGGAATCCTGTGCCCGTAGTCAGCTGTAGTTACTTAAAATGAAATGTTTGTATATATTTTATCATCACGCCTTGGAGGTCTGAGGGAGGACGTCGCCATTGAGTTCGACCGCGAAAATGATGACGTGACGATGTGATCACGCTTGCGCCAGTTTACATTGAGAAAGAGGAGGCCTTAGCCCAGCAGTGGGACACAAATTAGGCTAAGAAAACAAAAGGTATCGATCATGTCTGTAGAGTTTCACTAACAACTATAATTTGACTCTGTATGTACGAGTATGTGTAATAAGTGAGTAGCTAGCAATGCGCGTATACTAAGTACCGCAGTCGATCGGCGGGCAGCACTGGCTTAGAGGTAGCTCCGTTGGCGATAGGCGCGTCAAGGTGGAGTGGCGTTTGATCAGCAGTGGACCGTAAGCTGGGTAGGTAGACAACAACATTCATATAGTAGGGTGGCATCTTTGCCCAGCATTGGGACTAGCCTATGATCACACGGCGTTGATTAGCACGATACCTTTTTTGTATGATTAAGGCAAGTTTCATACAGCATTTTGTTTTGACCATATGAACAGTGGGGTGTTGTGTGATCCCAACATTGTACCATTACCCCGAAATATCATAAAGTACAATCATGTGAATGGCCGCTTACTGCAACTCTGCCGTCTAAAGTAATACATCCTATGCAATAAACATAAAAAGGGATTGAAAAAAAGAAGGAATAGGTTGATTTTACTTAAATGGGTTTGAGTATGTGTATTTTTGGGGCTGCTGCTCTGTGTCATTCTCTATATTCCATCCCAAAAGTCAGCATTGAACAAAGCCTAATAATTGCTTCAAAGTCTTGCGGTTTTGTCTAAAAGATGTACAGTACAAACGTTTTCTTAATGCCCCTCGGCAAACTTCGTGTTTCGTCAGTCGTCGGATTTCTATCAGTTGCACTTGGTGAAAAACCGGGCGCCCTCAATCAACTTGGTAGCATATAGAGTTGTTAATACTTACTCTTTAATAATATAATAATATAACTATTATTAATAATATAATTTATTAAAACAAATGGGCGGATAGCTGCTATTTTTTTACAGCTCTATATATTTCACACGGAAATCAAAACAAAACAACAATAAAGTACTTCGTTCTGAATTCAAATGATTATACATGATAAATCTGATAATTGTTGGACATGGAACTTAGTATTCGTTTGTATTCGGAAATGCGATGATTGCCGAGGGACATTAAGAAAATAGCTGTACTGTATTTACCTGTCTTCTTATCGTGATCTAGCTGCCGTTGTGATGAGAAGGTCATGGCTAAATAATAACAGCCGCAAGGGTCGACCTTCAAGGTAACACAAGGCGAGGGCGAGATGCCTCCGAGCCTCGGAAAGCACATTAAACAATTAGCCGTTGGTCCCGGCTATCATTTTAAGATCTTTGAGAGTCGTCACGTGTAGTCAGAAGCCAGGAAATATGGCACCAGTCTTGCCAAGGGGTATCGTTTCAACCAGTTACTCGGGTTGATACCCAGTTACTGGGTCTGTTACACAGTAACAGGGTGTGTTGGCCAGTTAGTGGGTGCTATCTCACCTGGGTAGTGTAGTCTTGTGTGGCACTAGTCCCTTAGCCCTGCCGGCCGCCAGCGACCGAGCGATGGCGCCGTGCTCGTGAGGTAAGTTCGCTAGGTTGTGGAATACTGCTCGCTTGCGGATTATTGTGTACACTAGGTTGGAGTTACCTAAGAAAATAATGGGAATGAATAAATATTCACATGAAATAACGGCCAAATAAGTTGCGAATCGAGAGAAAAAAAGACTAACAAGAACTCTGTCCAAACAAGTCTAAAATGCTGCAAAAAGCACTTCTGGCTTTATTATATTTAAACGGATATTCTAATCCGGGTCAAATTAATTTATTTTTATTGTTTTAAATGGGAAGCTGATAAGAATCGAGTTATGAAATTCTTTGCCTCTGAAACTTATTTTACTTGTACAGTCAATAATCAAAAGTACATGTCACATGGACCGGTCCTTCATATTGTATGGTATAAGATAAATCAGTCGTGAACCATTGAACATCTACCAAAAAATAGAAACTAGCTAGCTAGCTAGGCTAAAGTGTTGTAGCACTGTACCAAAGTACAGTGCTACAACACTTTAGCCCTTCACTGCAAGTTTAAACAGATATTTTACTCACCATCAAACTGATACTGTATCATGTTATTGAACATCTCAAGCAGGAAGAACACGAGATGATGGTGATGAGCCTGGGAGAACAGGAACCATGGTGTGCTGAACGCTTCCAGCAGATGCAGCAGCTTCGTCGACGCCACCATTGATAGTGTCTTTAGGTACGGAGATACTGCGACAATGTAATAGACGCGATGTAATAGAGATCACAATATAACAAACAAATAGCATGAGCATAGTTATGTCGCCTCAAAAATCCGTAAAAGGGTCATGAGTCTTTATCAGAAATTGTCAAAAACCCTAAACGTGTATCGGTCATAACACCCCTGAACCCGTTCCCGTCTGTCCTCAAGCGAGTCATCAAGACACATAGGTCAAGCAAATCATGACGTCAAAATCTTCATGGTGAGGCGAACCAGTGGTGAAATTGATGAAGATCATCCCGGTGAAGCGAACCAGTTCAGCAAATGGTGAAGAACGTCAGCACGCCTGCGATAAGAGGCGCCGTTTAGGATTCCGGGAACACCTGCCCCTTTATTTACAGTCCACTCATCCGCCATATTTTGTTAATTTTTAAGTCATTTTATTCAACTCACTGTTAGTTTTGACCTGAATGGGGATGAGAACGCAAAGCTCAGCGCAGATGTCGCTGGTGGCGCAATGGCTGCTGTCAAATCGATTTTGCTTTGTTTACATCACATTTTTTTGTTATGTTTTGTGTTTATACCGGTCTACCATCGTTATTGATAAATGTATTGTCCCTTGAAGCTTAAGGAATTGAAAGATGAACTAAAAAAAACAGGAGCAAGGATAACTAGAAAAAAAATACGATCTTATTGAGAGGCAGACTTTTGTATATTAAAATATTTTTCATGGGTGATATGCTCTAGATTTGGATTTTTTTTTAGTTGTAATGTATTATTTCTTACTTAACTCATGGTAGGAAAATTTACAAAAATGAGAGAACATTATTGTGTTGCTATTCTTTAAGTTTTAGGTCAGAAGTTTTATTTTATTTTCGGCAATCAAAGCCCTCTGAAGCTTCTGAGGGCCAAGCAAATGACATTCTTGCTGTTGAACTTTACCAATACGTTAATAGCTCGACTAAATCGCTGAAGATTGTCAAGCAACATAGTTAGAGTTACTATGACAGGTACATAACATAACCTATAAATATTTATAGCCTTTTCACAGTTTTTCAGCGTTGTATCTTTGGGAAATAAATTAACACCGGGGTTGGTACATCCTGGTACAGCACACAGAGGCATATTTCGAGAAAATTAAAATTAACTAAATAATAGCGATAGCGACGATGCGCCACCTATTGCGAAAAAATGGCAGTTCACATCCCCATTGAAAGACGTTTTTTTCTTGTTGTAGATTAGAGTGGATTAGAGTTTGAGACTAAAAACCATTCCTAATAAAGATGGGTAAAGGCTTGGCAGATGATGATGACTCACCATTCACTAGTATAGTGAGCAGACAGTCGAACAGCGGCTGCAGCCTCTGGTGGCCGGTGGTGATGATCTTGTGGAACACCACTACCAGCAGGTCGGCGTGCGAGCCGGTGAACACGGGGATGTCCATGGGCACGGTCGCGGTGTACGGCTTGTTGAGCCTGACTCCCAGGTTGCGCTCCCCTGATAGGAGTAGCAGGATGAACACGCCGATGTGCATGAGGCCTACGCGGGCTGGAATACAAAAATTGGTTGTCAGAAGATTAGTTGTAAATGATGACAAGACTAGCAGCGCCATCTCTTGGCAAATAGAAAAAAAATGCCTTCTCGAAGGGTGAACATTCTTGAGAGTTCTAGTAGCGCGTTCTAGGCGTCTGCAACGTTCCAGAATCATTACGCCTGCTATACGGGGTGGGCGAAAAATCGTGGATCAAACGAAACAGGGCGATAGCTGGGGTTATTTGCAGTAGGTCCTAAAGTACCAAAAATAATAGCGGACCAGTCCGCCGTTTAGCATTTTTCGATTTGAAAGCAATTCGGAAAGCGATCCAGAGCGATTCAACAGTGAAATAGGAAGAGGAAATAAATAATTATGAGAAGCATTAGTGAAACATAGAGTGATAAATTAAAGTGTAGTACATATAAACACACATACATAGCCTTTCGCCTGTATTCCCTGAAGGGTTACGGAATGTAAGGGATAGGGAGGGAGGAGTGTAGTTGTAAATAATTTATCCCTGAACCCAAGCCCGTACCTGTACGATATTATATTTCCTTACTCTAAAAATGCGTGTTTAATTTATTTTTTAGCAGAAAATTTCTAGATTTTTATTTCAATAGAATTGCCATTAGCCATATCTAACCGAAACTAAAATTTTCATGACTATGTCCTTATCAATGGAATTTTAAATGCACACTTACATTGATCCGCACGTGAGTCGTTGAGATGATAAAGTATGGGTACCAAAACTTCTAACACGTCGCTGCTCTTCAGAACGTAGTACATGAATTTCTGAAACAAGAATATGATGTATGTATATCAAGTTAGTTAGCTTGCAAGGCACATTAGGAAAAATGAAAATTGGACAAACCGGGTTTTGGTAGCAAAGAAAAACAAGTCACAAAAAATATAAAAACTGGGCGCATATTGGAACTTCGAAACTAAAAGCAAATAGCGTAATTTCGATTTGATCCTAGGAGTTATACTACTGAACGTTGTTTTTGTTTAACTATAGTGGCCAGAATCATTGATTGATTTGAGACGTTAATTGAGAGGATGACATATTGATTTGAAAACATTTGGGAAACACATATTTTAGTAAATTTCCTCTCGGACACCTTCGTTACACATTCAAACCACGCTGTAACGTGCTCGGACACTATTTTATTTCAATCTGATACGTTTTATAATAAAACAAAATTTATTTTTAAATATTTCAGATTTATTCGAAATATGCAGAACTCTTTAATAGCATTTCGTACCAGTATAATAATAAGGTTCCCAACTCATGCAACCTTATGTCCACCAAAATATCTAAGAGAAAATACTGCTGGATAAAATAAAAATAGCTGAACTTTTCGACAACTTACCTTATTATAATCACACATCTTCCAGAACAGAACTAGCAACTCCTGATGCAAGTTGACCTTCTTAGCAGAGTTAGGCAGATAGGTCTGTGCTAAAGGATTGTTCAGGAGCCGCGTGACTCCTCGCAGGATGAACTGGAAGTCTTCATCACGATGGATACGGGATAGGTAGTTGATAAACAGATTGTCGGGTAGAGTCTGTAAGAAAGTTTTTATGTAGGGTCAAATAAAATTACTTAGCGAAACTTCGCAGATATGATGAGGTATACCTATCGGTACCTAATGACAGCAAAACTATAAAATCCTAACTCATAATTTCAAGTAGCTACACTATCAGCTCAAATCTATTATTTGTTTATTTATTTTTAAAGTTTTGCCTCACACTAAGAATTAATCCTGTATAGGATCAACCGTTTACAAACAAACTCAAATACACAAATAGACAGACCCGAAACATCTGTAGGGCATAAAAATATTTGTTCCATGTCAGTGGCCGTTGACCCCGCTGTATCAAGAAACTTCAAATTAAGAGAACAGTTTTCACCGACTTTCCAAAAAGGTCCTATGTTCGACTTCGAGTTTGTTTTTTTTTTCTTTTTTTTGTGTATGTTCACGAATATCTCCGTCAATTGTGGACCGATCTAAAAAAATCTTTTTTTGTTTGTTAGAGTTAGTTTCGAAATTGGTCCCATTTTAATTTGGTGAAGATCTGATGAAGAACTTCGGAGATATACAGCAGAACTCCTCAATAAATAAAGGCAAATCTCTCGGGATTGCAGCAATCGCATGTCTGTTTATTGTTTATACCATTTCATAACATAACATCACGCCAGTACGCTCTAAAGGGGTACACAGATGAGTACAGTTCACCTTAGTACACTCTCATTTCACCGGTTATGATCAAGTTTCATGGCATTCGGGTAATTTATTCTGGCTATAAGTACCTCACTAAAGGCAAGTTGCTTAATAGGTACAACTAAAAAGTGAAAAATAAAAAAACTTGTTTAAAAAAAAATACTACCGACTTCCAACTAAAAACACTACAAAGTGAAAAATAACTTTCTTTTTCGAAGTCGGTGTCCATAACAAAAAAAATAGGTACCTACCAAAGACATAGACTTCGAAAAAGAAAGTTATTTTTCACTTTGTAGTGTTTTTAGTTGGAAGTCGGTAGTAGTTTTTGTAAAAAGGTTTTTATTCGTTATTAGATCATATCGATAATTAATCGATGCCCATCACGTCTGCGAAATTTCACTGTCTAATTTAATTTGAGCCTGTATTGTTATTCTTAATTATAATAATATCTAGGTTCTATTTCAACACCTTTGGACAGACCTCCATTAAAAAAGTTCCATTAAATTATTTTAGCTAATAACTCCATACAGAAAGTATAACATATTTATGATGGAAAGAGCTTATCCGCAGGTGGTGAAATGGGCAGTTATAATATTTTTTTATTTATTTATCTAGATATTTCGCGGTCATACCGTCATCATCTGTTTCATGGGTCCCAGCTGTGGCTGGTAACACAAACAGGAAATTATCATTAAACCATTTAAAAGACGAGAAGTTATAAAAGGTATATAATAAATAAAAATAAATAATTAAGTAATGGGCTGATTAAATATACTTAGGTAACTCTTCGGATATTAAGATGACCAATGTAAGATTTATGGGCCTTATATATAAACTGAGCTGTTTAAAAATTGATTATTCTTAAAATGTGCCAAGCAACTAAACAGTGTCGAAATTTTTAGGGTTCCTTAACCGAAAGGTCTAAATGGAGCCCTAATGCTGTCACTCACGTGTCCGTGTGTCTGTCCATCATCTGTCACAAAAAATCCGAAGAATTTTTTATCTTCCCATTGAACTATGAACTTGAAATTTGGTGATAATGTTTATTATTACTTACATTTTTACTAACAAATACCAATATAGGTAATCTACATTTAATACGAAACCCTAAACGTGCGAAGTCCGACACGCACTTGGCGAGTTTTTTTATAATAAGGGTGTAAATGTTTAATATGTGTTTTTCGAAACGATGTATTGTGTAATGTATTTCTACTTACTTCTTCAGATTCCTCGTTAATAGCGTTGCTTGTGTCATGGTCTAGCGTTACGATCAACACTTGAAGAGCCACCTGCAGGTTTAAAATTAACTTAAAACTCATAACTATGCTATGTAATCTAATTATGGAATTAACATAGATTGACAGATCATCAACTTCAAATTCTGAATTCAGAAATCAGGGGTAATTTTAACTTAACTTTGTTATTGAATATCGATACCGTAGGATTAGTTAGCAAAACCTCACAGGCTCACGTTTTTTAAGTATCACCAACATTTGTTTTGTCACTTTAAACTTACTTCTACAAGCGGCTCTATAGTGTCTGCAAACAGCAGATGGTTGTAGGGCAAGCCAAGCCCCACTGGATCGTAGGAACAAACTGTGTTCACTAGAGAAGTGAATAGAGGCAAAGCATGGCGGTTCTCCGGACTTGTCAGATATCTGTAATAAAGAAACATGTTTAATTTCTTAGTTACAGAACAGAAAAGTTTATTTCATTTTCAAAGTCCCAAGTGCTTGTATTTTCACTGCCTTCAAAATTAGGGTTGACAATGACTGATGATACTATTTCTGCCAGGATACTACGACTTAAAGCACGTGAAGCGAGGTCATCACTGGGCTATTTTAACAAGCTTTTATTTAGTTTCACCTGTCCCAATGTTGTTGTGTCATCCCACCACACTATTCCCAAACCACTGCAACTCCTGTAAGCCAGAATCAACATTGGCGACCACCAGAAAAGCGCCGAGGCAATGAAGCTCGACAAAGACCCGGAGAATTCATTTAACTGTCTTAGATCCCGCAACGAAATGAATCAGAAAAGAATAATGGAGGAGTAGGAAAAAATCTTCCCTCCATATCAAGCAGGAGACAGAACAAACAAGGCCAATAGGCACAGAGGATCGTTTTCAACTGGGATAAGCCCAGTTGCCTAGCACCACGGAAAAAAAATAGCATTAATATTAATTGGTCCTAACATTGTGAGCTTGTTATATTTGATTCCAATAATAGGTATGGCAAAAACGCTTGAAGGCACGGATATTTGTTCTAGTTTCCACAAGGTCCGTATACAAAACAACTCCGTATGCAGCCTGGGCATTATTCAATATAATATTGCGTACATTCTGCCAAAGAATACACTCCCAAAAGATATGATGTGCAGTTTGTACATATTCGCAGTCAGATGTAGAACACTGACACAAAGGCGAGGCAACAAGCTTGGAGGAAAGTAATTTACTTTTAAAGTTACCGTGCCCTGTGAGAAATTGGGCAACACAGTGATCCACCTTCAGGCACTTCCTGGCCAGCCGCACGCGAACGGATGGAAAGAATTGGTGGAGGTGTCGCCCGTGCCCTAGATGGAATTATCCCACCTACATTGCCATTCGGATAAAAGTTCCTCGCAGACGTTAATATGTGGTTTAAATAATCTAGAGATTTTATCCCGGTCACTCCGCGCTAAAAAGTCCGCGTCCATGGTGTCTCGTGCGGAATAGTACATTGCAGCACGTCGCTGCACATCTAGGTCGACCGGAAGTACCCCAGCAAGTACCGGTAAGGCCCCAGTACTGTATGCTTTGCATAAGAATATCAAAGCTAAACGCTGACTCTGAAGTAATATATGTCGTACAGCCACTATTGTGGCCCTATTAGCTATGGCCTTGTGGTACTGTGTATTAGGTTGCCTAAACTTTCGGGCATACATGTGTGATTTTATGTTCTGCTAGCTTCTGTCAGCGGCTTTTCGGGATAAAAATATCTTATGTGCTATTCCTCACTATAATATATCACTGTGCCAATCCGTTCAGCTGTTCTGACGTGATGAAGTAACACAACTTTTCGCCTTTGTAATATTAGTGTGATAGTGTGATGATTTTATAGTGAAATTACTATTTTTTTGTTTTCTGCTCAGCAGCTCGGTCCTGGCTGTTATGTTACACATAGGGCTCACTCACGCAATCCACTTAATATGATGCGAGGCGGCATGCGAGACGGACTTGTATATGGTCTCGCTGAAGCACATCAGCATCAGGCGTAGCAGCTCGGTACTGGCTGTTATATTACACATAGGGCTACTCACGCAATTAACTTATTATGATGCGAGGCGGCAAGCGAGATGGGCTTGTATATGGTCTCGCTGAAGCACGCCAGCATCAGGCTCAGCAGATCGGTACTGGCTGTTATGTTACAAACAGGGTTTACTCACGCTATCCATTTATTATCATGAGAGGCGGCATGCGAGGCTGGCTTGTATATGGTCTCGCTGAATGACGTCAGCATCAGGCGCAGCAGCTCGGTACTGGCTGTTATGTTACAAATAGGGTTTACTCACGCTATCCATTTATTATGATGCGAGGCGGCTTGCGAGGCGGGCTTGTATATGGTCACGCTGAAGGACGTCAGCCTCAGGCGCAGCAGCTCGGTACTGGCTGTTATATTACAAATAGGGTTCACTCACGCTATCCATTTATTATGATGCGAGGCGGCATGCGAGGCGGGCTTGTATATGGTCTCGCTGAAGCACGTCAGCACCTGGCGCAGCAGCTCGGTACTGGCTGTTATATTACAAATAGGGTTCACTCACGCAATCCATTTATTATGATGCGAGGCGGCATGCGAGGCGGGGTTGTATATGGTCTCGCTAAAGCAAGTCAGCATCAGACGCAGTAGCTCGGTGCGCGCCGCCTCGTGACTCGACACGCGAGGGGGCGAGCGTGCGAAGCCCACGCCTCCTGCCCAGATGTACTCGCAGCTGTCTAGGGAAGATAGTTCTTCGGCTCGTTCCTGGGTGGAAAGATGCGGTATTGTTAAGATGGTGTTCTAAAATACTACAGGCAGGTCGGAAAAAAATATCTGTCGGGATAGGTTTCGGGATTTTGAATATTTTTTCTTGGCATTTTGTGGTACAATCAAGTAAAATTAGGTACTTTAGGAAAAGGTAGGTCGGTGGGCGTAGATCACAGTTATAACTGCAATAATCTCGCAAAGTTTAGATGAGCATTTTTTTTATTTATCTTGGCTAATATTATAAACAGGTTTACAAACAGGCTGTTTGCTTGTTTATATGTTTGTAAAAAGTAATATCTGGAAGGACTGATTCAACTTCGAAAATGCTTTCACTGATAATACAACTCTAAGAGCCGGTTCCTGTATTGAGTATTTGGAGTTAAGCACGTCACAATACTTAATTTCACCAGTTTTTTAGGCTAAAGGGTAGATTGACAAATACTACTTTTCACAAATAAAAACTTAAGTACCTACCTGGACGACCGAGCTCTGCTCGGGTGAAAATAGAGAAAACGACGTTTTCTAAAAATGAAACCTAACTAGATCGATTTATCGCCCCCGAAACCTCCTGCATACTAAATTTCATGAAAATCGTCGGAGCCGTTTCCGAGATTCAGATTGTATATATATACTCGTACATAGATACAATATATAAAAGAATTGCTCGTTTAAAGATATTAGATAAGATAGATAAGAATTTAAAGTTGAGTTTTTGTCAAACACAAATTCACAGATCCGGGGACAATCCCAAAATTATCTCCATTTGTCACCACTAAGCTTAAGATCTTATAGAATCCAAAACCATAACAATTACCATCATAAGAAATTCAATAAGCTCTACGAGTATGCACAGTTATCTGCAGCCTATTAACTACATTAAAGTAGCAATCAGACAAAGCGTTGATTCGCTGAAATGATTGACCTTCGCGAACCATTGTTACAATTGTTCTAGTGTTTGGACCTTCGCCGCATAATATGCCCCTGACTAGCACAATCGCTTCCTTGCTGATTTCGATATATGGATTGAAATATTAATATTTAATTAATCATTTGCATATCCTGCTAAGCCTAGACTAGATGTAAATAAATTTAAGTACCAGAGCATAAATGATACATCGAGTTTTAGAAAAAGACTATCACATAAATATGGTGTTTATCAGTCTATGTATGTATGTATGTTTGTTCCTATGTGGCGTTCTATAGACCAAACGCGTTGGCCGATTTTGATGATTCTTATGTCAATCGATTCGTCCTAACCCTGCAGGTGTCACAGGCTGCATTAAGATTGGATACTAGAAAAATGGCGGATTTTGGACGCCATACTGTGGAGGCCAAATTTCTTTTTTCATCCAAACCTATCGTGTGGGCTATCAAAGTAAAGGGTTTTAAGATGTGATTTCAACAATATATATCACTTATATGTTTAAATGTAACTAATTCTAAAAAGAGGAACTAAAAAGTTTTAAATAAAAAAAGTTAATACAAAAAATCTAAAAAACCGACTGCTTAAAAAGCGAACTAAAAAAACCATAAAAAAGATGAAAATCTTGCTGTGCAGTCGGAGGATAGTAATTTTAGTCAGCCAGATCGTGAATATGTAACCTCCGACTGCACAGCATGATTTTCTTTTTGTTTACGTCTTTTTAGTTCACTTTTTAAGCAGACGGGTTTTTAGATTTTTTGAATTAACTTTTTTTTAGTACTCTAACCAAATTGGTCCGGAAGACTTTCTTAATGCTTAAAAAAACTAAAGTGTTTGTGTCAATGCCCCATTTTCTTGCTGACTATACATTTTTATAAAAATCTAATTGTGTAAATGCAGTTAGCAATTAAGGTATCTCTACTCAAAAAAATAATAAGCCATACTGTCTTGTCACAAAAATCCACCCTGTATTTTAGCCAGAAAATTGTCATTACGTGGGGCGACCACTATTATAAACCTATATCAATCTAGAGAGAATGATCTGAATGATTCTCACTAACTACACCTTTCCAGCGTTTCGACTGCCAACTGTTACAGATGATGCCATAGCAACCGGGACTTAAGCTACACGCGATCGTATCCTGCCGTCGTCGCCCTACTAAGCACGCAATAGATAAAGTATATTGATAAGGATTGTACTATGGGAAGTAAAGCTGAATTAGCCATGTTTTGCCCACGCAACTTGGATATTTAGATATTTTCCTTTAGCAAAATTATTATTGGCGTTAAAGGAGTCTTACGCTCTAAAAATGGACAATATTTAACATAGTGGATATTTTTAAGTTCATGTTAACGGAAAATCTGAATAAATATTTGCATTAAATAAATGTGTTCTTAGGCATTTTGTATTTGAACCGGGGTAAAATTTGAACTAGATTGGTAATCTTGAAACAATCATAGACTAATAAATTAGGGGAGATTGTTTGTCTGTTACCCATCTGCCGAAGGAGGGTAATGTGTTTATCAGTCTATGTATGTAGAGACCAAACGCGTTGCCGATTTTGATGATTCTTACGTCAATCGATTCGTCTTAACTTTGCGAGTGTAACTGGCTACATTCAAATTGGAAAATTAACTTTTTTATTTGTAATATACTATCAGATGAGATAATAGACACGAGCCTATCATTAATAAAAAATATAGATACATATATTATGTTTGGAAAACTTAATCACTGAATGTAGTGATCCTATTACGATTTACGACAAGACATTGAAAGAAAAATACATTATTCCTGTACAAGTCCCGGCAAAAGCCACAATTCGTGCGGGATAACTGGATTAGCCACAGGAGTGAAGCCGCGGGCGGAAGTTTATTTTGATATAAGGAGCATATATTATTGTCAGACGAACACTTATCTACTTAAGACGACGACAGTCGCCAAAGACCTTGAGGGAACAAAACCCACACTCGTTTCACACCTGCGAGCATCGAGGCTCGACTCGCTGTTCACAACAGCGTGCTGGTACCTACATTTATGTATGGAAGAGAAGGTCGGGTATGGCAAAAAAGACATGAAAGTAGGGTTAATGCAGTAGAAATACGTTCCTTGCGAGGTATGTGTGGTGTAACTTTAAATGATAGATTGAGGAAGAATTTAATAATACAACGTTGTGGTTTATAAAAAACCTTTTTACAAAAAAATACTACCGACTTCCAAATAAGAAAACTACAAAGTGAAAAATAACTTTATTTTTGGAAGTCGGTGTCTTTCGTAGGTACCATTTTTTTGCGTTACGGACACCGACTTCCAAAAATAAAGTTATATTTCACTTTGTAGTTTTCTTATTTGGAAGTCGGTAGTATTTTTTTGTAAAAAGGTTTTTTATTTTTCACTTTTTAGTTGTACCTACCTAATAGGCAAGTTGTTTAGTAAGTTACCTTAACGCCAGAATAGATTAGCCGAATATCAGAAACTTGAACATAAAGGATGAAATGAGAGATCTGCGTACATCTCAAGAGCATACTGGCGTGATGTTATCTTATGAAATGGTATAAACAATAAACAGACATGCGATTACAGCAATCCCGAGAGATTTCCCGTTGTTTATTGAAGAGTTCTGTTGTATATCTTCGAAGTTCTTCATCAGATCTTCACCAAATTAAAATGGGACCAATTTCGAAACATACTCTTTCATACAAAAAAATAATTTTCAAAATCGGTCCACAATTGACGGAGATATCGGAGAACATACATAAAAAAAAAAAACATTCATGAAATCGAACATCGAACCTCCTCCTTTTTGGTAAGTCGGTTAAAAAGAAGATTTATTGATAAAAATTTAAAAGATTATACTGAGATGCGGCCATGATGAGAGGATGAATGAAAGGCGACTAACAAAAGGTATTTACAAGGCAGATGTGAATGGAAACGCCGGCAGGGGACGCCCTAGAAAGACATACATAAACCTTATTGGTGATGTTCTTCAGAAAGGCCAGGTGCGTAGTACTCATAATCAGCGTGCGTAAATGACTAGATGTATGAACAATACATCGTGTAGATGTGTGTGGTGAGTGAAGCAAAAGAAGTATGTAAGGATCATAGCAAGTATGTATGCATGTATGTAACACTTATCTACTGGTAGACATCGATCGACCCCAGACAGTTAGCTCCCTTACAGACAATGATACAGTGAGGAGGATGGAATTATATTCCAATGAGATTTTGCTAATTCCCCTTGTGTATGAAGCTGGTAATAAGCCTCTAATTCCCCATGGAAATATCCCTGCTGATAAACCTTTTAACATGGGTAAAGGCCGGCTAAAATTACTTAAAGGAAAAATTGGTTTCAACAAAAAATAACATTTAGAAGATGCATAACAAAGCATGAACATTAAATTAAAAATACAACCAAAACACATATTTAACTACCCAACAAGTCAACTTAAGTGGTTTTGATTGACGTCACAATACTAGATAAGTCCATTAGTACTTGTGACTTTAGGGAGATAATAGATAATGCTGGTTAGTACTCAGATTAGATAAAAATAAAATATTATCTATGGATCAATACTTACGGGGCCAGCCCGCTTGGTTGTGGTGACTGTGAAGTCTGGACAGAAGAGGAGATCCTGTGGACAAAATATAATTCTTTAAAAAACTGGCCAATTGCCAGTCGGGCCCGCGCACGAAAGGTTCCGTACCATAATCGCAAAACGTCAAAAAAACACGTTTACATGTGTGGGAGCCCCACTTAAATATTTATTTTGTTCTATTTTTAGTATGTTATAGCGGCAACAGAAATAAATCATTTCAACTGTCTAGCTTCACGGTTCATGAGATACAGCCTGGTGACAGACAGACAGACGGATCGTGGAGTTTTAGTAATACGGTCCCGTTTTTACCCTTTGGGTACGGAACCCTAAAAATTAATGATTTTCTTGGCCAGACATGATGAAGGTTTGGCCATTACAAAAATAATAGTGGAAGAAAAGCATAAGTACAAATAGAGAATGTACGAGTATGTGTCTCATCCGCGCAAAACAACCATCGCTCAGCATAATGCTGGGACCTCACGAGCATCATCATCAACTTCCTGCTTGTTTCATGGGATCTTTTCGAAGGTTTCGTTTTTATTTAGCCATTCTAAAAACATCGGCGAAGTGCGAGTCTGAATCGCGCACAGAGGTTTCCATGTAACGCTACATTCACCAAAATAAATAAGTAACAATACTAACGTTCATAAACAATGAAAGCACCGAACATAGCTCTGACGAAAAGACAAAATTAACTTTGCCGATTGAAAACTGTTGTCCCCATACATCAATATACATTTTTTTTACTTTTCCAAGTACATTTTAGAAGTTGGTCGACTATTACTCGTAAACTTGTAAAGCCTACTTAGCTGTGATAGTGTGCTTTTAATTTCGTTATATTGCCGTAATTTTTTTCACATATCCAAAAACAACCATTTAGTTGGCAGGGGCATCTCGTGGCTCAATAATAACAGCCGCACGGATCGAACTTCAAGGTTAAGCAATGCTTGGCGAGGTCGGTCCGTGAATGGGTGACCATTTACAACATAGCGAGTTTCCTCCGTGCCTCGGAAAGCACGTTAAGCTGTTGGTCCCGGTTGTCATTTAAAGATCTTTGACAGTCGTTACGGGTAGTCAGAAGCCTGAGATCTGACACCAGTCTTGCCAAGGGGTACCGTGTTACTCAGTTACTGGGTTGTGGAGGTCAGATAGGCAGTCGCTCCATGTAAAACACTGGTACTCAGCTGAATCCGGTAAGACTGGAAGCCGACCCCAATATAGTTGGGAAAAGGCTAGGCAGAAAGAAAGTTGGCAGGGGACACTTGACTCTAGCAAAAATTAACCATTTAAAGCTTAATTTTATGCAAACGGATCCCTGAATCGAAAAATGGTTGGACGGGATAGACGAGAAAAAAAAACATCCCCACTTTACGTGTTCAGGAGGAAGACTAAAAAAAAATTGTCTTGTTTTTTTTTACCAATTTGTCGATAGGATTAATATGTAGGTATCTCCAAGCGAAATTTTAGCTATCTAGTAATAAAAGTCTCTGAGATAAGCTGCGGACGGACGGACGGACAGACGGAAATGACGAAACTATAAGGACTCCTTATTGACTATGAAACCCTAAAAAGAACGGTTTGCATTATATGAGTTTTTTAAAGGCGCAATATCATCTGCATCCTTGGATCGTACTACCACGTGTTAAAGCACTTGACAAAAAAAGAGTCCTGTTTATCTCAAAAATCATAATCTCTCTCACTTGCACTGAAGAAATGATGGCCACTCATTGTACGAAACATAGCCTTTCCCAAACTAGGATTGGATTGGTTACATTCAAATATAAATGAATCTGAGATAATACATACACAAATATCTTAACAATATGGTAATGATATATCTGAGATTTGGCTTATCAGTTGTATCAACAAATCTACAAATAATACAGTCAAGAATTTCCTTAAAAAGTCGCCTAGACAACCAAACCAACCGATATTATCATGAAGCCATAAACAAATCAAAACAAAGATAAGACATAACAGACACTCACACAGACAGCGTTGATAAGAGACTGAGCTAGGGGCACTGACTCATTCTCAGCGGCCGCCGGGAGGGACGACCAGAAGAAGCCGTGCCACTCTGGTTCTTCCAACATGTACGGTAGCACTCGAGTCAGGAGACGGGCACAGTTTAATGCTGAAATTTAATAAGCCATTAGAAAAAAGAAATAGTACATTATTGCAGCGGCCAGCAAAACAGGCATTGATGGACAAACGTGTAAATAATTTGACCCGCGTTAAAGTGTTCATTTGTTTTTTTTTCAATAAACAGCTTTCTATTTGCAAGCTAGTTCGAAATTTAAATAAAACCTTTGATAAGTTATCTCCTTGGTTGCCATGTTTCGGAGTAAAAGATCGTTCCATTCTTAAATAATTTCTTAAGTAATTATTACACAGCAGATATGAGTTTACTATGTAATTTATTTGGCCGCTAAACCACAACGGATATGGATTTTCAAACAACTTTTGCCGGCCGCTGCTCGCTTGTATTTGGACAGTAGATACAGCAATTTCGATTAATCTTGAAGAAGGTTGTCGAAATAATGCTCAAAATTCCAAGCATGTTTGAGAAAACTAATTATGTATTGTTAACAGAACTGACATGGGTATCTATAAATTGTGAACTTAAACTAGTAATCCTTACTGATAGTATTACTTAAATTATGTTAGTAAAGTTTGATCTTATAATCGTTTTAATAGGGAGAGGTTTTGATTGCTATGTTTAGTATTTACTGATAAGAGATGTTTGGAAAATGTGTATACTTAAATAAAGATTTATTTTAGTAAACATTATCTTACTGTCTCTAAATTAAAATTAAGACTGAAATGTGGACGTACAATTAATATATATTTGAAACTGCAAATCCGCATTGAGCAAATATGGTAATTAATGCTTGTGCCTTCTTAGTATGAGAAGAGGCCTTTGCCCTGCAGTAGGATAGTAACAGACTGGTATTTATTATTATTATCTCTTTTCTTCTCCATAACAATCTACTTTTCCGAATGCACGGTAGAATCAATTTTTATTATTTGTTCATTTTAATTTTAACGTTCGAAAGTGCCGCTTAATGGCCTAGTCGAAATAAAAACATTTGATTTGACTTTAACTTTCTGTCTTTCTTTACTCAAAAAATAATGTTGCCCCACACTAGGAATTTCTTCCTGTATTGTGGGTGCGTTTACAAACATTTAAACTCACATACACAAGACACCCAGATCTGGAACAACTATCTGTAGGCTATTAAAATATTTGTTCTATGCGGGAATCGAACCCGCGATATGTAGCGCGTATAAACATATTGTGCACCTTACTTTTTATGAACTACTCTTTCTGTTTATATAGTCAACTATAATGTTTATTAAAGCAAATTAATCATAAGTTTTTAAGTTCCAGCAACTGATTTTATGAAAGGAAATAAAATAGCTAAAGATTAAGAGAAAAACATAGTCAAATTCTAATGAGACTTACATATTTTACCAATAAAAATACAATAATATTTTATGTACACAATAATAAGCTTTTTTACTGTTTCATATGATTCATGGTGTGTGTTTACTTTTAATATTTCCTATTTACTATGAACCATTGAAATTATTTGAAGTATTGAAAAATCTTTCATCAGCTCTATGTGTCATGCGGCAAATTGCGTGTTTTATCTGCTGCCCCAACTAAACTTATGCATATGCATTATTATGATAAAATAAAAATTTTTGGATAACATACATTGACTTTATTTTAAGGATTGAATGATGTTCAGATCTTTAAAACGCTATATTGTTTATGTGGTGAAGTCTTACCTATCTGCTGTTCCCTCTGGGTCCTGCAGCTGCTGTCCACCATCTTCACCAGCTTCTCAACAGCCTTATAAACTAGTGTCGCGAGATTGTTCGGAGATTCTTCTCGTAAAGCGCGGATCTCTGCACCAGGCACCAGTGCGAACACATCCTGTACGTTGGTCACGCTCTCTGACCAGAATTGGTCCCAAAAACTGTCGTCCGAGGAGTCAATAGGCTAAAATGAAATCATTACATCAATACTCTAACATTAACTTCGTAAATATATTTCTTGCACCAGATTCGAGTTTACCTGAGTTTTAGAGGTAAGCTGTACGACAGCTTTCCTAAAGTTAAGTTTTGTGTCAGCGTTACCCATTTTTCACGATTTCTAATTATTTTTTAAATACATTAAATCCATCTCAACAATTCTCATAAAAACAACGAAATATGACAAACTGACATATGGTTTACTTGACAGGAGACGACGTGTCAAAGATCTTTTTAATGTTGAAGGCAAGGAATTAGTTTTTTCTTTCAGCCAATGTGGTTGTGATGACAACTAGTCACACTAGCTATCTCGTCGCTATGTCTAATAGGTCTCTTTCACTAATATGTCACTTTGTACATGTAGTCAGTTTCCCGAACTCGTCTCAAGCCGTACTTCGTCTCTTCCTAACTCGTCCGACGCATATATGTTCAATGTACAGTAATGTACAAAATTATAAAGTGAATAGGTACCCGATGCAATACGAGGTCAGACCAACTGGATGTTAATGCCGGGGTCCCTCAGGGGTCGGTATCCTAAGCAACAGTGTTCTTGTTCCACATAAAACTTCTGCTAATACCTTTTGGGTATGCAGACGACAGCATTATATATTTTATTAACATATTTTGTGCTTAATTGTACATAAGCGTCGGATAAGTCGGCAAAGAGACGAAATACGGCTTGAGACGAGTTGGGAAACTGACTACATGTACAAAGTGACGTATTAGTGAAAGAGACGTATTGGAGATAGCGACGAAATAGCTAGTGTGACGAGTTGTCATCACAACCATAAGCACGATGGTCCTGGGTGGTCATGAGGTGGTCCAGGAAAAGAATACTTGGAAAGATTTGGGGGAGGTTTTTGCCAAATAACCAATATAATAAGATGCTCTGTGGACTTTGCCCAGCAGTGGGACAGGGCTAATATAAAAAAAAAACACAATAAGTTCCATTGTACAAGTTCCATTGTACAGTTACATTGTATTTTATTGAAAGTTTGAGAGCATAATCCATTATTTTTATCAATGAACTATATCCCATTAAAATAATTATTGTATTAGTAATCACATATGCAAAAAATATTGTTTATTTCCATATAAATATATATTTTTTACTCTTTGGTTGGTCTGTTGGTTGATATTGATCTGTGTGTGCTGTGCTCTTTGCCGATATATTACTTTACTTTCCTCTATGGCTCTTTTTATTTGGCTTACTTGTCAGTTACTCAGTTGTCTATGAATATTTAATCATTTTCGAAGTGCTGGAAAATGGCTGCTGCAAATATTGCCCGCAGTGCTCTGAGTGGATTATTACGAAAATCCACTAGCATTAGGACACCGGTAGTATGCAGGCTCTCGACCGTTGTCCTGCGGCAAAACTATAGCACAATCAATACTGCTTTAAAGACATACAACACCCAGTACCATCAGAATGGGGTAAGGGTCTCACCAGTCAATACAATATGGTCTTTTGCATACAAAGTGTTTCATTTAGGTGGGATTTGTGCTAGTTAGTATGCTAGCACTTTCGCCAAACCTTAGTATCAGTTTGTAAGTCTTTGCTAAAATTATAACCTCAATCTTATTGCATAACAAATGTGTACAGTCTTACCCCAATTGTTTAGGTACAGCAAGCACAACATTACTCGTCAGGCGGGCACCAAAGGCCCTCGCCAAAGGAAATAGAGGAGCGAGTACTGAAAGTTTGCCAAGCTTACGACAAACTCAATAGTATGAAGGTACATACATAAAATTTATTACCATAATATTCTGTTTCAGGCCCAGAATATCAGTGTCCGCAACTACAGCGGCGGGCCTCCACTCACATTAGAACTTATTAAAAGTAGGGTTCTACTTGTTCTTCAACTATATGACAAAATTAACCCTGAAAAGGTAGCCTAAACTGAATTATTCATGTTCTAATGAGATTTCTTCCCGCAAAATGTGTTCTGTCTATGCTTACTGACTTTTTTTAATAACAGAACTGTAAAACAAGTAACTAACAAAGTATTCTTCTGTTTTAGCTGAGCGTTGACTGCCACTTTATAAACGATCTTGGTTTGGACTCTCTGGACCATGTGGAGGTCATTATGGCAATGGAAGACGAATTTGGTTTTGAAATTCCTGATGGAGATGCTGAGAGGCTGGTTAGACCCAAAGACATTATCCAATATATTGCTGACAAAGAGGATGTTTATGAATAAACTAAAAATTAACAACAGTAGCATTGTCTCTGGAATTTAAGACCAATTGTGCATAACGCCTGTTGAAATTTCAATTGGATAATTTCAGGGCTTTTAGAATACAACTGGCCTAAGATGACAAGACATTGAGCTTAGGGTTTAGTTTTGATTTATTACTTGTAATTCAAATAAGAATGAACAATGTAATCTGTGCTGATCAACATCCATCTCTGAAGATGTATAAAGTGTAAATTCTGTTTTTATTGATTATACGCCTGTTAGAGTAGATCATTTGTTTTTCATTTGGTCAGTATCACTACCTGAATAAATTTAAAAATTTTGAATAATTTTATTAATCCAATTAAAGGCTTTTGTTTGGCATTGTTTAATCAACCTAAAACTTCATGAAAAGCAACTGATGAATACTATGCATTTGCCATTAGTCTTGTATCTTTAGTAGTAGATCTCCTCATATAATTAATTGTGATATCATCAGTTGTTAAATAACATGTTATAAAAAAATTATCAAGGTTTTATTTATAAAACATCTCCATAAGGCCCTGCGCAGACGACAGACTATCCGTGACGCACTTTTTAGTCTGTGAAAATAGAACCTATGCAATTATATGCAGTAACGCACACGACGCGCAAAAAGTCCGGCGCGCAAAAAATCCGTGTAATTCGGGCAGACCGCACCGCGCCGCGGCGCGCCGCTCCCACAAAAAGTGTGTGAAAAAAATTGAACGTTTGCTTCAACGCGCGCTAACGCAGACGGCGCACACTTTAGTCGGCCATCTGCATTTGCTAGGGGTGGACGTAACGCACGCGATCTATTATCATGGCGCCAGAGGTCGATGTAACTATGTTAATTCAAGAAAGCGACTACGTCCCTACAGCTCTGCCGACAAAATGATCGAAGATGTGCTTGTGCGTCGTGTGCGTTGAGCCTGTGAAAAATCCGCGACCGACATTTTGCGCGCCATGCAGACTTTTTGTGCGCCGCAGACTCGATCGCACAAAAAGTGTGCCGTCTGCGCAGGGCCTAAAACTTTTTGATATAATTTCATGTGTTTACTAGACATTATTTTAAGACGTATTAACACAATATCAATTCTCCGATTTATTCGGAAGAAGTACCTATTGGCCCTGCCATCTGACTGACCTTACGTACAAGTGATAATATGCCTACCCAACTTTAGGTACCTACTAAAAATCTACGTTCAATCGTTAACTTTCAGTTTCTAGCCAAGCTACTAGATGGCGTTGTTCCCAATACCCTACCACGTACATAGTATACCTATACCTTCCCTTTGTTTACACAAATTATTTTCGAAGTACCGCAAGATTGCATAGTACGATCACGCTTTCAAAGTTGTTTTCATAGTTGACTACAACACAACTTTTCTGGATTCCCGAAACTAGAATTTTCTATGCACCACTTACGCCTGTCTCACCTACGCTAAAATTATAAGTAGGAAAGGCAACTCGTAAACTACTTTCACCTATTCATTTCTTCGAACATTCTGAAGATACCTATATCTTTATAAACGTTCCTACCTTGGCTCAAGTCACATTTCTTATCTGCTAACTACGCGCACAACAAGAAGTGATATCATAAAATATACACTGCGCATTGTACTTAAGCGTAATTTAAATGAATTTTAGCGCACCCACAATGGGATTCCCGTCACCTATTTCACACGAACTGTGCCCTCTTCCGGGATAATAACTAGTGTAAAGGATGCCGAATGGCGACCTTGAAACTATGCTATAATACTCACAACGGATCCTTATATCTCTGAAGTTGGTTATACCAAGCATTGCGCAAGAAACAGTTTGTCATCGAGTATACTGCATAGAGTAAGTGAGATAGGACGATACGACAAACGTAAGCGAGTGAAAGAGACAGTTATACAATTCTATCTTCACCTTCCACATTGACACAAAAATAGCAACTGCAGGGTCTTGCAGCCAATTCAGAGACACAAAGATCAGTTGTGAGTATTATACCTCCTAGGTATGTATTGGCAACAGGTAAAATGCAGTGGATAAGAGAATAGACAAATAAAAACAAGTAATTGAGAATCATAGTATTTATACAACTTTATTTTGGATGAAGTTTCACATAGATAAAGGAGATGGGACCAGAAATACGAAATGTAGATAGTGCCAGCAAAAAGTATTATCAGGTTTGACTAGTCAGTACTGGTAGATGTGAGACAACAAGGAGATTATAAACATATTCATTACATATCTATGGTTTCAGTTAACAGTATGATTATTCCGGTTATTATAAGTATTTATTAACTTATTGAAATTACAAAATTATTCCTGCATCTCCATTTATCTTTAGAAAAAGAAAGATACTTTCTAAGCATACAATAACATTTATATACAGACTAAGCTCGCGACATCTACGACCGCACCGCGTCCTTACACACACACATGCATGAGTCCACATTGCTCATATAACACCTCTATGTACAATCTAATCTGAAGTTCGCAGCCTCAAGATATATTATTCTTTAATAAATCAAAAACAAATTAAATACTGATACTCCCGAGTTCCTCAACTGCCAAAAATGGCAAAGTTCATGCTGACAGCCAACTGCAGCGTATTTACAAAATAAATAACAACAAAACAATAACCAACATCGTCCGTGAGGAGTGCACTGCAGCTCGTGGCTACGGATCGCGATCACAACACTACTGATTGTTCGACGGTAGGTTTAGAATTATTCACTGGGTATGCCAATGTCACTGAGTTATCGTTGCGTGGCCCGGCAGCGCTGGGCGGCGCGCTACCTGAAGCGCGAGCTGCGCGCGCGCGCCGCTGAGCGCAGGCGGCGGGCCGCCCCCGGGTCCACGCGCGCCACCCGCACCACGGGCTGCAGCCAGTCGCCCAGCCCGTGCATCGCGCGCTTCTTCTTCTTATTATCCTTATCGTCAGTCTCTGAACGCAATTTTCGTTCCTCTTTCTCCTCGGCCTTAGCCTTTTCCACCGATATCTTCAACTCTTGCAATGTCTTTTCACTATCAGGTAACGTCTTATCCTTATTTTCAGATATTTCCATTTCTATCTCCACTTCCGTTGAATCCTCCGTTAGTGTCTTATCTTGCGAGTCACACTCTGATTTGGAGTTTTCTATGATAGTCTTATCTTCTTTTTCAGTCTCTGATAGATTGGTGTCCTCCTCACTGATGGCTTCCTGCGTCGTGTCGTCGTCGGGTGGCTCTGCGGACGACCGGTCTAAACTGCTCCCCTCTTTGTTTTCTGACTCAACACTGTTTGTTCTGGAGCCCTTTTTACTTTGCTTTTTTTTATTGGGCCAGCCTGTTCGATTCTTCTTTTTGAATTTGCCGCGTCTTCCTCGGGGCCTAACCTCTGCCTCCTGGATCTCGTTGCGGATGAGGTCGCAGTTGTCGCACTCGGACACGAGGCTGGACACGTCGGCCACGTTGGTGGACGTGGTGACGGCCGCCTCGCCGTCCATCACATCGTCCGACACGTCGTACTCGGCCGCGTCCTCAAACACTTCTGATAGAAACTGTTGTAGTCTCTCCGATGCCTCCTGAGTCTCAGATTTGACAGGATCTGCTTTCACATTGCTGTGCGTGTCGCTGATGGTGTCTTCCGAGGCCGTGGACTTGGTGTCGTCGTTGTGTCTGCGGCGCTGCACCAGCCCCGCGGAGCCGAGGATGGCCAGGGTGGAGGCGTGCTCGCGCGGAGACTTACGCGGGTGGCCCTCCAGCGCCAGCAGTGCGGCGGTGCGCTTCCTGATCTTCTGTTTCTTCATGCCCCGCGTGCCATAAGATCGCGACGGTCCCGGTTTTTCTTCTCGTCTCACTAAGTCACTTGTTGACAATGAACAGCAATTTGGCTTCAAGGGCGGTAAGGGACCGACTTCATACGGTAACTTTGGCGATTTTGAGTACAGTGCTGTAACAAATAACATAAATTAAAACACAATTCAAATAAATAAGTTTTTTATTACATTTTTATTAAATATCACATTACTTACCAAAATATTGGGGTATATTTTTTGCGAGCACTTTGTCCTCGTCTTGTCTTTTGAAGGTCTCGAACCAGGGTTCACTGAGTGGTACAGATTCAAAGGCAAACTCTAACTGTTCCACAGCTGGGGTATACTTTAGCTTCCCATCTTCCCACTTCATGCATTTCTCTGTAGGTTCTTCTCTCAATGGACTGATTTCAGCTTCTGCTGGTGGTGGTGGTGGTAGCTCCATAGGTACTAGTTGTTCCACGACCTCGGGTGGTTCAGGAGGTAGTTCCGCATCCTGTATCTTACAGGGCACTCTGCGCGCACGTTTCGCGACGACGGGGGCCCTCTTCTTCCGCCTGCACTTGTCCTCGGGCCAGCTGTCCTCCTCCGAGGACTCCTCCTTGAGCGCTACGGGGCGCGCCAGGCGCCGGCGCTCGGCGCTGGGCGGCGGCGGCGGGCTGAACACCTTGCGGCGCGAGCTCAGCTCTCGGTTGTCGTTGTCGTCGTCGTCATCCGAGGAGGACGTGGAGCTCGTGGAGCTGGCTCTCTTGGGGAACATGAATTGTTCGGCCTCGTCGCTCAATACCGACAGCTCCGACCGCCGCACCTTCCGGAACTTGACGACTAGCGGCTTAGTTCCGTTGCACGCGGGTGGCGAGTCTTTCCTCTTGTTAGAGAACCCGCCGCTCGACCTCAATTTGGTGCTGACGCCGACTACTTTGTAGTACTGTCGGTCTTCAGTCAATGCTTCGCTCGCTCGCTTACTGCAGCGGGTGTTGTGCTTCCTCTCGTCGTCGACGACTCCGTTGCGGCGCGGACTCAGGTTGCCGTTGATCCCCGAGTCCGGCGACTGCGATCGCTTGGTCCTCTTATGCTTGGGCTGGTCGACGTCACCATTGCACATGTTCCTGAGCGAGCGCCTCTCGCCGTTGATGGGCGTCGGCGTGGCCTTGTCCAGGAAGCTGGACACGTCGGTGCCGGCGCCGATGAGCGAGTCCAGCGCGATGAAGTTGGTGTGGTTGCGCACGAAGGCGAGGTGGTGCGGGGAGCGCCGGTGTAGCGACGCGTCCACGTACTCAGTGTTGCACATCTCGCAGTAACCACCCCTCACCTCATTTTTATCTTCCTTCTCTTTGATTCTTGGACGGCTTTTTCTCGTCATTCTGTAAACAAAAAAGTTTTTTCCGCACTATAAGAATACATTGAGTAAATTCAATTATCCACACCAACGCAACTCTTACTTACTTCTGTATGGCAATATCTTTAATAGTTTGATTAATGGTAGTAATTTTTTCTGGTGTTTCCTTCTTCTTTTCTTTCGGTGGGTCTGGCTCTAGTGATATCTCGGGCCATTCATCGAATTCCTTGTAAATAGGTCTGCACAACCTGGAAATGTACAACATGTTTGAGCTTTTTGGTTGTCAATGGATCTAAAGACATACTGTTTATTATAATTTATAAATGTTATTTCATACTTGTCCAAAAATTCAATCTTGATAAAATGTTTAGTGAAGAGCGTGACATGCGCTTTGCGCGACGCCGTGAAGAATGTATCATACAGTTTATCCAATAGACATATAGCCTGAAAGATTAATAAATATTTTGTAAAGATATATAATAATAAAGCGCAATTCACATATAAATAAATAGAAATATTAGAAGGAAAAAGAAAGTTGTTAATAGTTTTAGATAGAAAGTCGCATGCATAGAATAGGTATCCGATTGCAACAAGCTCTATGAAGACCTACATAATCTAACTATTATCTTTATCTTACAAAAACTGTAGGAAAGACAATCATACAAAAATCTTAATTAGGTACTATAATTGTATAAGGTATCAATTTCATGGATATGAAGCAGCAATAAAAGAATTCTAAGCCCCTATTGCTAAGTATTTACTCGAGTACAGAGACTTTTTGAGTGCCACATGTTATCCATCAAACTCGCACCTTCGTTTACACTAGTTGGAGGTGACAGTTGGTGTGGGGAGAGGGGTACCTTCTGCACAGTGAGCTGTATGTACTTGTTGTTGGGCTCTAGGTGAGGCGGGTCCTGCCTCACGCGCTCCAGCATGGCATCGGCGCGCGCGCGCCCCTCACGCCGCGCCCATCGCGCGCCGCTTGCCCACGCGGCCCCACTGCTAACAGGTCGGTCGCGCACCACGTGCGTCACGCGAGACGTGAGGAACACCTCTTGGTGCTGGAATGCAAACACCTCTGTTTATAACAAGCTGTTCACTTAACATTTGCTAGTCTGATTGTTGCTACATTTCTCACAGTTGCCAAAGCTAATTTTATTTTGAGTTATGGGACAAGGTTTATTCAGTATTTTATGTTAAACTACACTGTCCGCTGCTAGGTATTCTTTACCTGAACCACCTCAAACCAGCCCTTGCATAGACATCTATGTTGCCTCGCCACCTCTTTCTTTATTCAGTACTAGCTTCTGCCAGCGGTTTTGCCCCCTTGAAAAGTGTTTTATCATCCCAAGGGAACATTATACCCGGATAAAAAAGTTACCTATGGGCTATTCCAGACTATAATCTATATACAGATCTGTTCAGCCGTTCTGGCGTTATTGAGTAACAAACATACATCCACACACACATCAATCCAAACTTTCATATTTAAAATTTTAGTAAAATTGTATATTTTAAATAATGAATGATAATGTGAAGTGTAATAATACAATCAAAACTGCATATGTCAGTCAATTGCTTTATTGGAAGAATGCCATATAACATGAAACCTGTGATTTTGTTTCAGCAGATGTTATGTCTCAACTTACTTTTCAGAAATTGAATATTTCAACAAAACTTTACTTGAGGTGAAACAAAATCTTTAATGTTTTACAGACACTATATGATTTACGAAATTCCTTTTAGGACACCTAAAATAGATTTATTTGAGGTAAATAATGATAAGTTTAGATTTGTTATTATTATGCTATTATCCCTGAATTATTTAAATATGGGAGGTAAATTATTTTTGGATGTTTCATCATACTTGGTGATTTTCATCTTAATTATTGTAACAAAAATGTGATAAATTTAAATTGTATTGTGATTTTTACTTATTTATTTTTAAAAGGAACATCTGTTAATAAACTGATGTTATAATCATAGTCCACAAATTATATTTAGAGTTTCAGGCACAAGTCACAAATTGTTGTTCCTACTCATTCATTATTTATTATGTTTGTGTACAGCAACAGGTTGATTGTCAGTTCTCTGAGAAACTGCAGGCTTTGGAAATAATAACAGGTGGAATTGCTAAGATGAAAGTTATCCAAAATTAAAACTGAATGCAAGTCTTATAAGGTAAGGCATTTTATATTTTGAGTATTAATAGATCAAAGTAGCTAAATGTCTTTGGTAGTTTATGGTAAATCTTATTACGGTTCTTAGGTTGGTGAATTTACACAAATCAATAATTTTGCCTGGTAACCTGGCAACTTCATTTTTTTTAAAGTTAATTCACATAATATCTTTCCAAAGTCTGACATAAATATAGCAAGTTATCTTAAATATTTTAATTTTCAGGTATTTGTTCATTCACTATGCTTAAAACCTCATGTCGGACAATCTATAAATATAAAATGTGGTTTATTCGCATAAACAGTACCTAAACTAGCTAATTAATTCATAATGGAGTAGATAACAATATAAAAATAGATATCTACATAGGTATGTGTTGTTGTGTGTTATTTTTAGGTTTACTATAAAGGAAATATTATTATATGGTATAAAGTATTATTTTCATATACAATACTATTTTTATCATCAAAACTAACATGCTTTGAAAAATATTTCCAACTGATGCCTAAGCAACAAGTTGCCCTAAATTTTTAGCTGTTTTATTAAATATCTGCATGTCATACTTATTGTGTAGTCTTGCTAACCTTGCAATTTACAAGTTGACATCTTATTAACACAAAGGTTGATTGTCAACACATAATAGCATCGCTTAATGCATCTGCTAGTGTGATAATACACCATGATCATTCTATCATCAAATTATATTTAAAACTATTGATACATATCTTATTTACATGTCAGTAAAAAAATACTGATAAAGTGAGCTACAATGAAATATTTTAAATTTTAATTAGTTTAATGTTGCCAGTATTAAATTAAATTATAGGCAAGAAGCTACAGGGTAATTGTGGCAACTCTTATAAGAATTTAATGTCAGCAAAATGTTATTGTTTAGGTAATGCTGAGTGCAGTGACATTATGTGAAAGTCAGCATTGCAGCAGGCTGACCTAATACGTGTAATGTATGTGTCGCAACGGCTACCTACTCGGTGCGAGCGACGGCGCTTGGTTAGAGGGCATTCTCGGAATATGTTATTGAGCGATGCATGCGACGGGCGACGGCACAATGTAACGGGGCGGCCGGGCGGGCATCAGCGCCGCCAGTTATCGACGCGCCGGAACACACATCGCCGAGTTTTCCTTGAAATACGCTCCACAACGAGACGACGCCGGCGGGCCGCGCCATCGCGCCCTCCACGACTCGCGCCAACCGTCCCGCGCAAAAAAATAACACACTAAACAACCACACACAAATCTCACCCTTAGCACGACTAACTTAAGACTCACAACCCCTTGATTACATGAAAGCAATATCAACTGTCAAAAATTAAGCGGACACACGCGTAACCCGAAGGAAACTACATTTCAAACAGCTTTTAAAATGGATGTAGTGCAACGCAGCACGAGAGAGCGCGCCGCGCGGCCTCGGCCCGCTGCATTTCGCGGTACAGCGGTGGCGGCTCTAACGCGACCGTACAAAAGATGACCTAAAATTGAACGCAAGCTATGCGACCCACTAGCCACTCCAACTGTTTTTAAACTGTTTTCTAAACAATTCTGACACGATCGTTGTGTCAGTACGCACATGTGGGTAATATACACTGTATATACTTACATAAAAGCCGTCCGCGAGGGCCCCGCGCTCCGCTTATCACAAAAATAAGTAACTATATACTAGTCACTCAGACGACCACTATGTTCGTCACTCATAGATTTACTTTCTGTCGGTAAATGCTTCCAAATTGTCTGTAGCACACATTGAATTATGTGATTGTGGATTAATTACGCAACGTCTGATACACTTTTTAAACGTTTTTCTACACAATTGATAAATAAAATCGGAAAAGTAACAACAAACACAAATCTGTCATACAAGATGGAGATATTTCACGTTAGTTCATGTTTTTGACACTGGGAGCGCTGCCGTCATGTGGAAGGGGAAACGCTTCTCATTGGTCCGTTTAAATTGCGTTCCAATTCAATTAGAAATCTATCGTTTCGACGATGTTTTACTACGAGAGTATGAAATAAATAAATTAGTAAAAAAATACTTTAAAAATGACATTAATGACTAATTTCACATGGAAATGTTACGAGGCATGCCTGAATAACATAGCAGTTTTGAAAATAAAATATAGACTGTGAATTGAAAAGCGCTCAGAGTATGGAACGGAACGTAAATAACATGACCAAATGCAGTTAGCCTGACTAAAAGCCATACGAATGAAAAAATACTGTTATCCTTGTTTTGGTCACACTACATTTATACATAACCAAAAACTATGTGGCAATAAGTGTACAGCAGAGCTACATCGTGGAATAACAATTTTGGCGGTAAAAGCCTTATTTACTCACCAAACCCATATCTTGAATCCTGCGAGATATGGATCTAGCCAAACCATGATCTTGAATATCCAAATAAAAACAGAAATTCCTCCTCACTGCAACACACCAATATAATTACGATAAAACCGAATACTATAACAACTGTTTCGCTTAAATAGGTCACATTGAAAATATGACGCACGCACCTCTATTATATTTTTCGTCTAAATTCAAAGTTGATACCATTTTTGTTATCAAGTTTCAAGGGTATGGCAAATTCACTAACTTTTACAGCACATAGCCAATGCACATTTATCTATTTATGCAATGCTTTACCATTTTTAAAGAAATAATTATATAAGTTTACGATTCGACAAAGAAATTGGGCAAAATACATTTCGTAAAATACGTTTCGTACGTCGAAATGTCATTGACAGCTGTGACGAATAGAGAAAAGACTTTCTGAGTTTCTGTAGATCTATGGTAAAAATCGATATTGCAATCGATATCACAATAATTTATCCAAAATAGTAATTAAAGAATTAAAGGAACTCTGTGCAAAATAGTTTAGAATTATTAGTCCTAAAACAAATATAGGATTTATGAAACACTTGCAAAAATATATTTTATTGGAACTAAAAACTCGATAAAATTAGTAAATAAGTACATGTTATGTAAAAACATTATTTTATTTTAACTAGAGAAACACATATAATGTACTCTGTCAGGAACACTACCTAATTCCTAGCTATGGATGGAACCCTTACTCAGTAACAAGTAAATGTACATGTTCAGTAAATATTAAATCAACTCCATTCGTTTCCATAGCCGCCGACCGGGACGCGTATAGGTAGGCATTGGCAGTATATGACCGTCTATATAGTACTTTATTGATTGCTCACGTGTTTGTATGTACCGTGGACGTTCATGTTACATATTTATCTAGGTACGGCCGCTCGGCCCGTTTATTTTGCACAAGCTATGTAGGTCGACCGGGTGTTTACCTGGAATCAATTCAAGGAATCGAGCCTATGTTTCCCGGGCTGCATCTATGAGTTGAATAACGCAATATTACTACATAACCAAGTTATGCATTTTCAAAAATTCCTAGGAACATCTTCTCAATTATTGCCAAATTAATAAATCACAAATGACAAAGCATTAGGAGTCTTTGGCATACGTAATGCCGGCTGTACACTATCGCGCGAGAGCCCGAGGAAACGCTGTACATTGTGTTTTTAAACAAAATACTTCGTGATTGAAGTCAGTACTGAGAGAGGGCTGTACATCCTCGCGGGCTCTCGCGCGAGATTGTACAGCCGGCATAACATTATCTCCTTCTCCTGTCTAGTTTGATTCTCTTTGAAATAAAATTTTAGATTGATTTGAACTCCCACTAACAGTAACGGCTTGAAGTTGCAGCACCTGCTTAATTTTAGAAGAAAAATTTGGTGAACCGACTGGGACTGGGGTGTCACCTTAATATAGGTAGGGTGACACGTGACACTACGCAACGGGAGTTGCACAGAAAGATCAGTAGGCTTATTAAATAAGGTGCTAAAGTGTTCTGCTGTCCTTAATTGTGCATGTGCTGTAGTATTTGGGGCCTTTAGTTGAGGCACAGATACTATAATACTAGCATACAGATGCCTCATCCCATACAAAGAAACCGTGCCGTCGTAACTAGCGTTTTTCGTCTGATAATCTGATATTTTTTTGTACATCGAGCGCGTTCGGTTCTGTTTCACGGTGATAGATAGATGGTGTTAGCGGCAGTTTTACTAGGTTCGTGAATATGTTTTCCTTTAAATACAGTGAAGGTTCGTTTTATAGTACTTTTTGCACGTTTTTACAGTTTTTTGTAGCACCAAAATGTGTTACAATGCAAATTTTAACAATCGAGTGGAATGCCTCAGAAATTTAAAAATACGTCATCTATGGGCATCAATTTTAAATGATCCGTTCAAATAATCTTTGAAGTGTGGATTAAGAGCCCAATATTCCATAATTTTGTGCTTAAGAGAGTTGATTAAACAAGAACATACAATTTTTATGTTCAATTCCAGAAAATGTTAATTGTACACACATTCAATAACAGATAGGTGCATATCGCGCCATCTAGTGAGATTTATTTGAACTAAATTTTCTTTCTTAACAATGAGATCCCGTGGTTGAGGTTCGTCGTGTACGTCTGTCGTCGAGTCGTCAACCATTAGAGCTGTACTGTAGATACAAGTTGCGCCATCTAGTTGTAGATTAAAGTAACATTAAGAACGGCAATTTTTGATCATCGTGTTCAATAGGTGGCGCACGGCAACATTAATTGCTGTATATTTTTGCGTATTAAATGATAATTAGCGAATAAGCGAGCTTTTTTGAGTGCAATCATGACGAACGGGTCATTTATTTGAGTTCGGTCAAATAAAATCACCTAGTTTCTATGGAGCAAGGAGCCACGCCTGCGCAGTAGTGCGCAGCAGTGTGTCTCCCAGTGATGGACCTGGCTTAGACTGGCTGAGCCTGTCGGGGGCCCGGGGCGGCAATACCACAGATGACCTACTGGCAAAACATAATTCAATTAAATTCCTTTATTTGTTCTCTCTTTAAAATAATAAGTTAGGTAGGTACCTTAAAATTAACATATTCCACCATTGTAAGGGACTGGTGTCTGAAGTAGGTTTTTGAAAAAGCCTGTGTTACAGTTCACCATGGCACCCCACAAAATACTGTTTAGGGGGTGACCAAGATTTTAGAAGTATTTTACTGCAAATAGCTTCTTTTTGTGATGTAGGGCAACACTAAGGAGGGGTTTTTGGAAATTCAAGCGTTAAAGAGGTTAAAAGGGTAACATTTATTTGTATGAAAAATCTTATTCCTTGGGCAAATAATAAATTGCCATCATTAGTTTTTCAGAATTAGCCGCAGAAGATGATTTAGGGGTGTCAATGGTTTTTTGAAGAATCTTACGGCACTAAGACGAACTCTATCTCGATTTGGAACTACCGAACTGGACCGTTTTTCTCAGGTCAAACATAAAAACAAAAAGTGTAAGGCCTTGGTAAGGCCAAACAAATGTAGGTAATTTTATGAGTGACGTTTTAGTGTCGCGTAATTTTCGCAGCATTCGTTTTCATACTAAAGGAACTTTTGCTCCACCCAAAATTATTTGACTCAAAATCGCGACCAGTCCTTTGTGTTGCAATGTTGCATCTTCCAGTAACGGTCTCGCCACTCCAGAACCTTTCAGTCCCTTAGGCCATCTGATCAGCGAAAAATATGGTCTGCTTAATGCAACCAAAGTTTGGTCATTCTTGGGGCTATGTCGGTTACCTCAGTTTCCCTGTTCGTGTTTTCGAGTCGGATTCGATGAATACCTTCTATAAAGTCACCGATTTTCTTGAGAATGGGTGCTACATGTGGGTATTTAAAATTGCCTTAGTTTTATCCATATTTATCGGAAGACTCGTGCGGAAGCTTCACTGCACTGTGTTCTTCATAGTAATATAGCAACATGACCCTGGCTTTCGATTATGTTAATCATGACATTCTCCTCCGTAAACTGGAAGCTTATGGCGTTAGAGACAATGTACTGAATCTAATAGAATCTTATTGGGTAGTATTTAAACGAGCGACGATAAATTCAAGTTAAAGATGTAAAAAATACTGAATATGGCTTACTGAAATACTAAGTGGGCGACAAACAGTGGGCGAATACAAATGTTTAAAACAGCGACTTGATTAGTACTTTGGCAACATAGTCGACGGAGCCCCGCTGCGCGGGGCTCCTATTTCCGTCCGCAGGGTCTAAAGTAACCTAACACGAACGAGATGACGGGAGCTGAGTGCGCTCGCTTTGCTCGCTCACTTCAGCTCCCGTCATCTCGTTCGAACCTAACCTGTCCGTGTCGGGGTGCCCTAAGCTCCCGAACTCGCTCCGCTTGCTCTTGTACCAATTCGTTGAAAACACAATTATACCCGAATTCCCGCGCTGCACAGCGATGTCGCCTTCATTTACGATGAAGAATAATATGCTAATATAGAAAAAATAGAACCCCAAATACAATTATAGTATGTCACAATATTATTACTGCAGCTCACAAAAACCTCCTAAAAGGTATTCCTCAAACCGGATAAATAGTTGCTTACTTAGTATAATAGTCGCCCATTCAGTATATTTTTCACCCGGTTAATTATTTCCCAATCTTATTTGAAAAATCGTAACCAATATACAGAAATTTCTAAAATAAACACTAATACAAAGAATGAAGAAATAAATGCATAAAAAAACGTATAGTTAAATATGGAGTCCCGCAAGAGAGCGAATTAGGTCCATTGTTGTTCATAATCTATATAAATGACTTGCCAGTAGTAACGAATTATCCAGTATCACTTTTTGCCGATGACAGCACAGTCACTATTAATTCTGTAGATAAAGATAGGTATGAGCATGAAATTAATAACACAATCAATTCAATAATTAACTGGTTAGATAACAATGATTTAAAAATTAATCTTGAGTAAACAAAAATTATGTTCTTCAGTCAACGTTTAGAAGCACCAAATATTAATGTTCAACATAAATTAACTGTAATATAAAAGTACACAGCTAAATTTTTAGGTGATTGACAAACGTCTGAACTGGAAAGCACACACAGAAGAATTGAATAAAAAAGTATGTTCTTCTGCCTATGCCCTCTATAAGCTGAAACCTATTATAAGTACCCATGCCCTTGTACCCATGTATTGTCGGTTCCCTATTGAGGTTTGGAGTTATATTTTGGGGAAACTCTACTAATAAGGAAATTATTTTTAAGTCACAGAAAAGGTGTACTAGGGCTGTTTGGTTTGAAAATAACTGATAGTTGCAAACAGTATTTTATTAAATATAACATTTTAAGTCTACCTTCCATAATCATTTATGAAATAGCTAATTTTGAACGAAGCAATCGTAACCTATTTAAGAAACAATCAGACGTTTCTATTCGTAATCGACGTGATAATAATACATAAGCGTACCAAGATCTACCACGGCATTGATGCGTAAAAGTATTTTTTATTTAGCGCCAATCATTTATAATAAAATATCAAAACCTTTTAGACAAATGCCTACTGCTCTGTTTAAAATACATTTAAAAAAATATCTCATAGCCAAATGCTATTAGACCATATCGGAATTTTTAAATGACCGCAATTAATTGAATTGATTCTTATAATTTCTACATTTTCACACCCAAATCTGTTAATAAATATTTTATATTAAGTTATTACATAATAGTTTGCTGTAGCCTCAGTTTTTTCTGATATGGTTTATTCTTAACCAAAAATATGTTGTTTTGTACGCCATAAATGACAAAACATGCAGATCTCCCTGTTATTTTAAGACCATGCACATTTATTTGATGTATACTCGTACTCGTGTTTTATTATTATTACTCAAATTTAATTGAAATTTTGACATAGTGATTTTTAATTGAATTGAAATTTTGACATCGTAATATCTATTTATCAATTTAATTTTAATTTTGATAAAGTATATTTTTTTGTATTGTTTCTCCAGTGCAACAAATTTTGCACGTCATAAATGGCAAAACATGTAGCCACCTCATATTAATATAAGGGTATAATTTAGACGGTCACCAAAAATATTTTTAAGACTCTAAGCCTAGGCACCAAATAAAATAAACAACTCCAAAAAAAATCAATTGACTTTATTAAAAGGGCCCTAAAGTATATAATATTATGATCCAAAATAAATGAAATAATATCAGAAAAATCGCAAACTTTGCACAAATATTATTTTTGGTTCCTAAAATGGATCAACGGTCACCAAATTCTATCCAACTCAAAGATTAATATTACTACCAAAAATCTTACTCCAAAATAGTAAGACGTCATCCAAAATACATTATTTGATCCCAAACTACTTTAATGTAAGACTAAAATTACAATTGCTTCCCTTTATTTCTTAACCCCACACTCCGCACCCCGCACCCTGCAGAACTGCCACCGGTGCGTGAGGCACAGGCCGCGCGCTCCTCTCTCAGTCGTCGCTGTAGCGGCTTAAAAGCTTGTTGTGTATTGTCTATGCTCGCAGCGCACGCGCTTTGTTTACGATGTCTGACGAAGCTTTGGCGGGGCCAAGTACTGTTGAAGCTCCGCTGCTTAATAATTCTGAGACTGATTCAGACCAAGAAAATAATCAGTTACAAATGAAACGAAGACGCAAACAAGGAAGTGCTGAACTGCTGACTTTACATTTGTATTTACGGCTCTCAAGAATAGTGTTTCTTCTATACACAAAAAAGACTTGACTCCAGAGGTATTGATCTCTGATGCAGCAAAAAGCATACAAAATGCATTCTTAAAAGTTTTTGGACCTAATGCCAAAATAAGAATGTGTTGGGCACATGCAAAAAAAAATATCCAAAAACAAGTTGAAAAGTCAGTGGACAAATCACAGCGCAAGAAAATATTATCTGATATAGATGCTTTGCAGTGTTCATCGTCTTCCGATGTCTTCGACCGTGCTTGTGAAAGTTTTTTGGCGAAGTGGAAAGATCAACAAGAATTTATAAAATACTTTGAAGAAGAATGGCTGATTATGAATCGCAATTGGTATTTAAGAGTCCTTCCAGGTACTCCAGTAACTAACAACGCACTGGAAGCATTTAATCGAACTATAAAAGACGACCATACCTTACGTGAGCGTCACTCACTGTCGCGATTCCTGGTGGTCGCAAAAGATATGGTGACCGAATGGTCTAACATTTATAAAAATAATAAGTCCGTTTCTCAACAACCCACCATTACTCTCAAACAATGGACTGAAGCGTATCAATGGGCTAAACTTCCTAAAAGACTACCCGTCAAACAGACAACTGATTCAGCGAAATACTACCGCATACCAGCCGGTGATAACATGGAATGCAAAACTTTCAATGAACACTGGGGAAGCTTCGATGATTTTAAAGATCAGTTTTTCAGTGAATGGGAAGTAATGTTACCCATCAACAGCGAAGATTGGTTAACCGGTAGGTGTAACTGTCCTACATTCTTAAAACAGTATACCTGTAAACATCTATTGGGTTTAACAATCAGGCTGAAGTACGTGGAACCACCTCATGAAGCCAGAAATATCCCTATTGGCGAGAAGAGAAAAAGAGGGCGGCCAGCTAAATCCAAAAAAGCTTTGTTGATCCAATGATTATGATTTTTCTTATTTTAAATTATAAGAACAAATTAATGTTATACTTATAAGTGCCGACGACTCTAATAAAACATATTTTGATTTGCCTTTGTTGTTTTTTTTAAGTAATATTTAATTAACTTCATACAACAATAAGGGTGGGCATGTGCTGAGAGGCAGGCGACGCAGACCGCACAGCGCAGAGCATGGCAGTTACGGTACACATGAGCCGCACGTGCCTGCGCTGCAGCATACTCGTACGTAGCTCAATGACGTTCCATGCTTTACAAAATCTGCTCTGCTCTGCGCTGCGCGGCCTGCGTCGCCTGCCTCTCAGCATACGCCAAGCCTAAACAAGTGACGTTTGTTTGGGAACCCCAGTATATTTTAGTGAATTTCATATAACAATAAATAAGCGACGTACGTTTGGGAACCCCAGTACATTAATTGGTATTTGGGAAATATTCTAGTGATCGTTAGCTTTTTTAGCCTAGCAAAAATTATCAAATTAGAACTCATGGTATTACATAATTGGTAACATCTAAGTAGTGACAATATATAATAGTTAGTCTAAAGTGTATTTTAAAGGCGTCCATATATTTTTATGGCAGTCAATAATACAAAAAAATGGATTTATTTCATAATATTTTAGGAAACGTTATTTGGTGACCATTTATCCATTTTGGTAACCGTTTAGATTTTTTTTGGTAGTAAAATAGGTACTTTTTTGGGCGGTGTTTAAACACAAGCCTTAATATAAGACCTTCGTATTGTAGGTACTCATGTTTTTCAAAATAAATATCTTATCTTATCTAGTAGGTGAGTGGTGTACTCGCTATGGATCTTATTGTAAAGCCTCAAGACTGAGGTTTTGTTCGAATAACCAGTGTGACTGTTAGTTACCCACGAACCCTTTATTTAGCTAATATTTATCGGACACGTCATTAAGTTTCGTAAAACCTAACTTACGAGTAAACCGTATCTACGATACATTTATTATTGATTTAACAATAGCTTATTTTTGGTCGCATTCACTAACTGCACATAATAAAGTCATCTGTAGGTACTTAATTGAATAAAATACGAAATCATGCGAACGAAGTCGCGGGCGGAGTGCTAGTAATAAACAAATGGAGAACTGTTCATACGAAACTGGTTATTTTTAGTGTCCTGTATGAATGTATGTTAGTTTTTGAAGGTATGTTGGAGTATTAGAATGTATGTTGGAGTGTTAGAACGTATATTGGAGTGTATGAATGTATATTGGAGTGTGCGAGAGCGAGTTTGAGGTGTAAAACAGCCACGGGAGAAAGGAAAGAAGGAAATCTATTTGAGAACCGTCAATAGATTCTCAGTTTTTTGGTAGTCATGGGTTGCTACGAAAGTTTTTAACTGATTTGTGACAATTAGAGATGGTTTTAGGATATAGATTATGTGTAATATTTAATTTGTTGTACAAGAATTGACCAAAGAAGCAAAAGAATTTCTGACGGAGTGAAGGTTTGAAGTACAATGAGGGGCAGACTCTTATCGCTTAGAGTAAGCTGGTAGAGGTCATTAATATACACCAAGAAGAGCGTTGGCCCGATTAAATTACCTTGGGATACACCACAATTGACAGTCACCTCGTCACTTAAGCTATCAATAATTTTTACTCTTTGTTTTCTCCCAGAGAGATAAGTAGTCCTCTAATAATTTAAATGGAATTCCTCTTACGCCAAGCCGATCCATCTTTTTTACCCTGCTGTAAGGAAAGGGTTATGTTTTTCGCGCGTATCTTGTATGTATGTAATATTCTTTAGTATCTTTTAAACCACTTGACGGATTTTTATAAATAAGACATCGTTAGATAGATCTTGGCCGCCCGGCTTAGATAAGTGTCGTTAAAAAAAGGGAACATGGCGGATTTTGGGCGCCCTATTGTAACCCATCGAGTGGGGTATCAAAATGAAGGGTTTTTAGAGGTGGTATATGTTTAAAAATCATTCGAAAAATAAAAACATAACTAAAAAGTCAAAAATAAAAAATGATAATAAAATCAAAAAACCCGACTGCAAAGATGTAAACAAGAAGATGACATGCTGTGCAGTCGGAGGATATATAGTTTTGGTCAGCCAGCTCGCGAATATGTATCCTCCGAGTGCACAGCATGATTATCTTCTTGTTTACATCTTTGCAGTCGGGTTTTTTGGATTTTATTATTAGAAGATGCGGAATGGACAAGCAGCAAAGTTTCAGAGATAGGAGAATGTAAGGTGCAAAAATTTCCGCATCGGAAAAGTTAGTTAACTTAAGCCCCATTTGCTCTTACTCAGATTAAGTTTCTATCACGAGGTTAAATTGATAGTTTGTCGTACAATATTGTCAAATTGTATAACCAACTAAATTATTATTTTTCATTACGAGCAATGATGATTAAATGACGATGGTGAATATTTTATAGATATTTAGCACCCTGTTTCGGATATGTTTAGTTTATTTATAGGTAAGGTTATAAATTAGACCATGCATTGGACCATGCTTACCGGTATGAGAGTTAATTTTTGAAAAATGTAGTATATGTAACGAGCGAGCGAGAGCTTACACAAAGAAAAGCGCCTGCCAGAGTTTGTATATCCACGACCTACCAATTTGTCCTAAGTCGCAGCCGTTAGCACTGCTCTTCTTGCCGTAGTCAAGTAAATCAAAACCAAGATGGAGGTTGTCGTTGGGCTGTAGTGATTTAATAGTATAATTCTCGCCAAACTTATCAACTGCCCTGAAGTTGATGAGTGAAGCTTTTCCATGCGCAAGGGACGGCTCGGTGCTGTTTTTGTATGAGATTTACTACTGCGCAGCCATTGTAGCCTATTACCAAGGCAGCCAAGAAGTTTGGCGAGAACTATAATCCCCAATCTTTTTGGCCTGGTTGAACGTAGGCTTTGATGCGCGTCGTATGGACAGTTGACCACGTGGTACTTGTACTATTATTTATTCTGTGGTATGGTGCGCTGCTGGTATGAGTTTTATAATACTACTGAGCAGCCATTTGTAGCAACTTTAGACCAGCCAAAAAGATGAGGGATTAGTGTAGTCGTAATGTGGGAACTGTGGTGTATCAGTATAAAAAAGGAGATATTTCTTTAATAATGTAATTCGCTACAATTATATTTTATGATTCTTGTTGACCAGATAAAAATATTAGGCGCTCTGTGTTACGTGTAATACTGTTCTCACATATATATATATATATATATATATATTAATGTATATAGGATTGCTAAATAAAACACAAAGACCCACTTAAATTAAACTTATATTTAGATCAAAGTTAACATTATAATTTTACAATTTACTTATTACATTTAATATACATAGCCACTTTGTAAAAATCTTATGTATAGTTAAATATGTATTATTTAAAAATAAGATAGGATGATAATAACTAACTAAGATAAAACGAGACAGCTTATAAAAATATATATGCGTGGGGGCACATTATCGAGAATTTGCGCCTCTTTTTCTTTCATGAACGCTCTACTTGCGGTTAAAAGTAAACGATTATAGTGCTTTTGATAACAGCTGGCCCATAGTGTTACACGTCATTATTCACGTAGCTAATTGGATAACTGCAAAGCGTTACAGTAATGTTTCTTTTTTCTTTAAAAATTGAAAATTCGTCTTGAGCAAGTGCGGTGATTATTGCTAATGCCGTTGCCCTGCAGGGGGACAGTTAGCTGTTATATATATATATTTTTTTAAAGAAAACAGAGGCAGGATGTTTGAAAATGTTCCTGTCAGATATCTGTCAAACAATTTCCAATTTCTGAATGTTGTGACCCCGCGCTGGCTCCGAGTAAACGCAGAAATGGCCAAGTGTATGTGAACGTATTTTAGGCATTGTACAAAGACAGTAAAACGACTTAAAAATTTAAAAATCTAAACTCACTTAACATCAGTCTCAAATTCGTCGACTTGACTGATTATAGACAGTCACAGATAACCTCCACGATACATTTTATAACTCGTTCACACAGAAAAAAATACCCAAATGTCATTATAATCTTTGAACTAGCATGGACAATGTATTTATTTGATTATCTAGGGTGTCCTTAAAATAATAGTGTTAATGCGACTGGCTATCTTCGCTTTGTTCGCCGTTGGTGTCAGTTTCACCGTTGATCACAGGCGGAACGGGAGTCTTTATAAGCGGCGCTGGTATCACCTGTGGAGGAAAAAGACTTGACTCTTGCAGTGGTGTTTAATTACAATGTGCATCACGTATGTGCAGACAATACAAGAAAACTGTGAATTGGACATTGACGGAACAAATATTTTCTGTACACACTGAAAATACACATAGTAGATATGGACAGAATGGATACTTGGCTGATGGCCTTAAGATTAAAAAGTGCTGCCTAGGTTTTATGTAGCAACACAATATGCTTGATTTGAAATGGATTGACAGATTGTAGGTGCTGCTAGCTCAGCAACGATGTCCTATAACATAGTAGGTACTTAATCCATGCAGAATAATCTACTGTTAATCGTAATATTTATATTATGCTGGTATTCATCATTTCATTAATTTATTGTTAATTAACAGCAGGAACATGCTACTCTTATATTATTTTTTATGTTAATTTACTTTCGTTGCCGACTGTGCCGTCATATAAAACAGCACTCTAGATTTCCACAAAATTGCGTTGCCTCTAAAATTATTTTATAACGATTATAAGCCGATTAAGTAGCGAGTTCAATAGACTATTATAGGTACCGGTTTAAAAAAAAAAATGCTATTATATTATTATATCAACCAAAACTTCGAGCAAGAATACCTAGTAATACTAATTTGTTAGTACTATACTATTGAACTGTGGTCATCTCATAATTGTGAAAAAAGTTCGATTTCCATGTTTGTCACCATCACCACCTTGAGTTTTAAAATCTCGACTAATTTTCCAGAAAACCAGATTTTGAAAAAAGGCGATTTATTGTATCGTTACATAAACATACCTACATTCAATGTAATTAAGTTGTAATCAAATTAAATATAGATTATCACGAATAGATTGTTCTATTTTATCCGTCACCATGAGTTACCCGCCATTGCGCTTTTACCACATGGTAGTGGTGCACAGAAACATAAGAACGCCACGACTTACGGTTCTTACCATAATATCTGTTGAAACTAATACAATGGAGAGAATTCATGCGTTTATTACTCAACATACTACTTTTCTAAGACTCAAACACTATGAACCTGAATAAGATATTAGTTTTTATTTGACAAAGTCTATGATCGACATTGGTGTATCGACTAATATTTTGATGAATCAAACATTGGAGTCATAGGTTTTCATATATAACCTGCTTTTAAACCCAGGATTAACTTTGTGCTGGTATCACGATGATATTTGCTTGTATCCCAATATGGAAAGGAACGGGGAAAGAACGGTATGCGGTGGCGCCAATATTCTCCATATTGGTACAATATAAACCACCTTTACCAATAAATACATAAACGTACAAATATCCCAAAAGAATACACACACATAAATTTGAACGCAACAAAAATAACAAATTTTATTTATAAAAAAGACTCCGCATCCGCCACAAGAAAACACACACAGATAACCACCACCTGTCAACTCACAACTGTCACTTTTCCCGCTAAAAAAGTGTCAACCATGTTGCTGTAAAAACCCATATTCGTCGCAATGGCGAATGACTAGTTATTATGCGAATTAAAATTGATCAAGAATATAATTGAAGTAAGAGTAGTAAGAATAAACTCATGTAGATTGGTTAAGGAGGCAGATTACAGGCTGCTCAAACATGAGAAGTTGTCTAATAACAATCAGCCTGAAGTAGTATCACATCTAGATACAAGATTATTAGTGGGTAAAACCGGTTAGGGCCAAAGTCAAAGTCAAATATATTTATTCAACTGGGCCAAAAAGCGGCACTTTTGAACGTCAGAATTACAAATTGATTCTACCGTGCCTTTTTATTAGATTCACAAGAGAATCAACTCGAGTACTTTTATAGAGAAAGAATACGTCAACTCCACATAAATAGCGGATTACTGTAAAATTCTAGAAAACCATCAGATACCAGCAGATTTATTTCTTGCTTTAAAATGAGGTCTCTTTTTTTGAAGTCTGATGAATTTATCTGGGTCCAAAATTTTACGCAACCATTTTATGTCACATACTTGATTTGTTGCTATTAACTTTTCTGTAGGCGCATTTGGTGTGCGATTTGATTTGATCAATGATGGCACCACACTTACGGCATTTGCGTGAATATTCGCGTTATTTTTTTATACCACAGAGCACGGAGCTATAAGCAACAGTATTAAATATTAATAATATTTGTTCCCGAAGAATGACAACTCAGCGCAAGTCACAGCTGTGATAACAAAAATTGTCACGCGTCGTCAAATTCTGAGTTTGATCATTGACACATTAATTTGTATGGAAAGTTTTGACAGTGCCGTCTCTAGTAGTAACCGCGGAGGCGTCTCGGTGCTCTGTGGTTTATACAAAATTAACTTTATTCAAGGAAGAATTAGGGTATATTTTGTACAAGTAACACGATTATTTTGATCGATCACGAAATACACCAAGTATATAAATATTAATATTGTGGATATATTATGCATTTCATTTTCGCCTGTTCTGTCCCATTGTAGGGCAAAGGGCTCCCTTTCTTCCTTCCACGATATGTGCCGCCGGATTATGCTGGCAATTCACTACAATTGCCAGCATAATGCAACTCAGATTGTAGTCGGAAGATCTGGCAAATATCTAAAAAACAATTAACATAATCACTAGTAACTTCTCCATAGATTACGGGTTTTCACAACAACATCTATACTACCCATGCTATATATGCGTATGCTATCTAGGTCATGCTTCAAACATTTCGTACTTGGACCTCAGCGGCTTCTTCGTCGTCCTGTCAAATAAATTGCTTTTTAATATTTTTTTCGCTGTTTTATTTTATGATTTTGCTGTCTGACATTACTATTTAGGAGTAATTCAGACTTTTTTTTAATGGCGAAAGAAGGTTGTATGCGAAAGAGGTGATCAAATGAGTTTTATAGATATTTTTTATGATGAAAATTCTTACATGGAATCACCGAATTCTATAAGAAAAATAACCTAAAAGTATTTATCTATTACTTTACTCTACGCACATGTGTCAGGTATAGTTAACATAACAGTGTGTTTAAAAAGAGCGATAAAACAAAGTGTTTTTAGCTGTTACAAGTATGCCGCCTATCTAGCAGGATTAACTGCCAGCGACATAATAAATAAAGTTAAATAACAATTGCATGTTTTCACTAACACTAAAATTACTGTTTTATGGTTAATGTTCATAAGATAAAAGTCTTGTCCTCAGAGTACATATTTATCTTTCATTGCAATTTATTGTGGTGTCTTCTATAAATATTAGACCAACGTGCTATATAATATAGTTAGACGTAATATAGCCTATATTACGTCTAACTCGTTCATTCTATGTTCTCAAACGAGGTCTATGTAGTCCATTCTTGGTCTCTAGCGAGGACGACTTGCTCATTCTACTTCCTCAAATGAGGACTTCCTTTTTCTTTCTATGTTCTAATATTAGGTCTAGAAAAGCAATCTAAATCCCTAAATGAGGCCTAAAAAGTTCTTTCTGCGTCTTCAAATGAGGTCTACTTAGTTCTTCGTACTCAAATAAGGCCTTAGTAAGAAGTTCGTTTTTACTCTCAAACTAGGTCTACCAAGTTCGTTCTACGTGCTCAAACAAGGCCTAACAAGGGACATTCACACTGTCATACTTACAGAAGGTTTGGGTCGGTGCGTGTCGACGGCGGGCACTGACAACTTGATGTGTTCCTCTCGGCAACCGTACGCCACCGGCGTCAGTTTGATCACCGTGTGCAGGGGAACGTGGAGGTATGGCAGCTCCTCTGTGGGATCGGTATATGTTAGTACAAATGAGTAATGGTTGACATGAAATAAATGGTTGAAAACTTAAGTATGGACCCTAACCGTCTCATTGCAACACAGGTTGTAACTTTTTTGATTCGTGGAACTACTTAATGAGTTCAGAATTTTATCAAAACAGAAGTTAAAATCGATGTTCTAGTAAGCTACTGGCTCGATGTTTGTTTATTAGACTCAATTTGTGATGAGATGATAAAAGTACACGTATTTATGGGAAACATGATTATGAGCAAAAAAAGTTTGTAAGGACGTTCCATCGAATGATTTATGTGGGTTACAGCAGAAACTGATCAGCGAACTAACAAGCTTCTAAAATCGGGGTTCACTCTTAAATTGCTATTGAGTCATTAAGTGCTTACCAGCAGACTTGTCCAAGAAGTATGCGAGGAGACACCTCATGACGGCCTGGTGCGACACGACCAGCACATTGCCCTGGCGCTCCAGCTCCATGATGACGGGCTCCAAGCGCGCCACAAGGTCCTCATAACTCTCCCCGCGCGGGTAGCGATACGCGAACTTGTTGGCGTCGCGAGCGTTGAAGTCGGATGGGTACTTCTGCTGGATCTCTGAGTACGTCATCTCTTCACATATGCCCTGAAGTAAAAAGTAGAAATGATGTACCTAATTTAAATTTAAAAATATAATGGACGCCCGATATTAAAATGGTCGAAATCAGAAGGAAACAAAGTAAGGAATGTAATATCTTATAAGTTTATTTATACAACTACTAGCAGTCCTAACAGCGATTTCGCCTACATGAAAATCGAAAACTATCCCAAGGGAACATTTTCCTGGGATAAAATGTGGTATCTATCCCTGTACCAAATTTCATCCAAACCCGTTCAGCCGTTCTGGCCTGATTGAGTAACAAACACACATCCACACATCCAAACTTTTTTCTTTAGTTTTATCTTTTCTTTAGTAAGAAGATTTCATATTTTGTGGAACTCATCATCATCATTTCAGCCGCAAGAGGTCCACTGCTGGACATAGGCCTTGTGGAACTCAATGAAACTTAAAACAGGCTAATATTTTGTTAAATAACTAATTAAAATTTTGGTAATCCTTAGCATTGTACAAAGTATTTCTTTAAAAAGTCTCATTTTTTAGTTTTCCTGCGACATTTACCTAAGCATTACAAACTTACCGCATCAATCTCATTGAGGGCCTTCCACCTTTCTTGAGGAGCCTTCACATCCTTGACGGTCTGTATGGCCCTCTTCATCCATGAGGTCCAGACCCGGAGGCCGGGGATCTGCTGCTGGTCTATGTAGTTGGCGAGTGCTTTGGCGTACTGTCGGCCTCGGGGTGATAGGTCACTGTCACCGCCGATGCGACCTACTATGTTGTGAGTGCTTTCACCGTGCTAGAAAAGAAGACGGAATATTTATGTGGTATATAGTGATAATTCTATTTTTCTATAGTCAGGGTGTCAAGGGAGAACCAACAGAACCCATTTCCAGCATTTTTGGAATTTTTGTCTTTTTATCTGCTTATTTGTGCACGCATCACTTAAAATGTACGAAGCTAATGTAGATAACATCTTATATATAAAATTCTCGTGTCACAATGTTACTTACCGTACTCCTCCGAAACGGCTTTACTGATTTTTACCAAATTTTATATGCATATTCAGTTGGTCTGAAAATCGGCTACTACCTATTTTTCATACCCCTAAGTGATAAGGGTTGTTCACCCTTAACATTCTTTTTTAATTTTTGGAAAATTTTTATTGTTTTTATTTTTCTATGTGGCATTAAAAAATACATACAACCCTAATTTTTTACCCTTTTATCACCAACCCGTATTTTTTAATAGCCATTTTAGTAATTTAATCATTTTTCATCCCGCTCGATAACTGATCAATTATCGCCTTTTAAATAATATGCAGGGTAATGGGTAGGGTAGGGTAGATAGGGTAGGGTAGGTAGGGTTGAGTAGGTAGGGTTGGGTAGGTAGGATAGGGTAGAGTAGGTATGGTAGGTAGGTAGGTAGCCAATTGATGGGAGCGAAGCCCCGGGGGTCAGCTAGTTTATACATAAAAATTGTGCGTACCTACTTGAAGTATAACTAGGTTTTGTTTCATCGCAATCCGTTCACTCTATCAAAAGTTAGATGAATTTAAAGTGTTCGAAAAGTAAAATATCGCAACACGCAGTTCAGATACTCGGATTGTTGAACTCCACATTCGATAGATGGCGCATTTTGCGTCATTTTTTTTTTTTTTTTTTTTTTATTTGTTATAGGCTCGCGTTTGACCACTATCTCGCCTGATGTTAAGTGATGATGTGGTCGAAGGTGAAGCACGCTTGCCTAGAAGTAACCTATTCACTCTTGACTTGAAGACCCCTAGGTTGTAGCTATCGGGAAACAAAGACGCCGGCAGGGAATTCCACTCCTTAGCTGTACGCACAATGAAAGTATTTTCGAAACGCTTTGTGCGTATGGGTGGGATATCAACCATGTAACGATGGCGCATTGCCGTACGTCTTGTAGTCCGATGATGGAAAGGGCTAGGCGGAATCAAATTGTGCAGTTCCATCGCACACTCCCCGAAATGTAACCGATAGAAAACCGACAGGCTGGCAACTCGTCGTCGGTGTTCAAGGCTCTGGAGCTTTGAGTCGACCAGCGCATCATTGCCGATAAGTCTCCTGGCCCGTCTGTCAATCGACTCAAGTGCGTCAAGTTGGTACCTGGCAGATCCGTCCCAGAGGTGAGAGCAGTACTCCATGCATGACCGAACTTGCGCTTTATACAAGTTGAGCAGCTGTTCAGGCGTGAAGTACCATCTCACCTTCGCAAGGATCCCTAACTTTTTTGCAGCTAATTGAGCCTTTGCCTCAATGAAAGGACCAAAATTGAGGGTCGATGTCAACGTAACACCAAGAAGGTCGAGATGGTCCGTTATCGGCACGGTTACACCACGGAAGGATGGAGCCGGGTGGAATTGGCTCTTTTTTGCGGAAAAAAGACACGCCTGGGTCTTAGCAGCATTGAAACTGACTAGATTGGCATTGCCCCATTCGGAGACTGCCTCCAAAGACAGGTTCAAGCGCTCAACCATGGCCTCCCGAAGAGACCGGACTTGAGGCCCAGTAGCCCGTGCGCCAGACACGTATCTCTCAGCAACAGTGCTGTCGTCTGCATACCCAAAGGTTCCGGGTTTTAGCAGATCATTAATGTGCAGCAAGAACAATGTTGCCGAGAGCACTGACCCCTGAGGGACTCCGGCGTTAATACCTAACTGACCGGACGAGCAGCCATCGATAACCACTCGGATGGACCGATCCCTCAGGAAGTCTGTAATCCAGTCACACAGACCATTAGGCAGACCGAAGGAAGGAAGCTTACCAATAAGGCTCTCGTGCCAGACCCTGTCAAAGGCCTTCGATATGTCAAGGGAGACAGCAAGCGCCTCCCCGTGGTTCTCGATGGCCTCACTCCAGATATGAATGGCATACGCTAGAAGATCCCCAGTTGACCGGTTTCGGCGGAAGCCGTATTGGCGGTCACTAAGAAGGTCGTTGTCTTCTAGGTATGCCAGGAGCTTATTATTCAGTACACGTTCCATACTCTTACAGAGGATGGACGTTACTGATATGGGTCTGTAGTTGGCCGGGTCAGCTCGACTACCCTTCTTGGGCACGGGCTGAACGTTAGCTTGCTTCCAAGCCTTCGGCACTTTTCCAGTCACCATCGAAAGGCGATATAGGCGTGTCAAGATTGGAGACAATTCAGGCGCACAAGTTTTAAGTACAATTGCCGGGATCCCGTCCGGGCCACTAGCCTTGTTCACGTCAAGGTTACGCAGCACCCTACAGACCTCCCTCTGATGGATGCGAATATCCGACATACTCGTCTCACATCGAACAGCAGAAGGAGGGGGCCGCGTGCCATCAGTATTCAGACGCGAAGATTCCGCAAAGAGGGAGGCAAACAAGTTTGCCTTGTCCTCAGCGGAGTGGGCCAGCGACCCGTCAGGTCTCAGCAGTGGTGGTAGTGAGGGGCGACAGAAGTTTGATTCAACCGATTTAGCCAGGGACCAAAACGCCTTGCTACCTGCGGGGTGTGAAGCAAGTTTGTCCCCGATTCTGCTAATATGGTCAAACCGTGCCCTTCGCATCGCCTTTTTGCAGGACTTGGCAGCCCTGTTGAAAGCTCTCTTCTTCTGACTCACGTCATTTGCCTTGCGCACACGAGCGTCGACCCATGCTAGGTACGCCTTGTGTTTAACCGCGTTTGCGCGGTCACACTCGGCGCCAAACCATGGACGGCCAACGCTGGACACCGTTACGTCAGAGAACGGAATGTAGTACTCCATCCCCCGACGCAACACATCTGTCACTGCGTCAGCGCATGACGATGGGTCCACCGAAGAGAAGCAAGTGGGCCGCCAAGGATAGCATGCGAAGAAAGAACGCATACCATCCCAATCTGCTGACTTGTACCGCCAAACCCGCCGGGTGCCTCTTGGGCTGGGATCGGGCGGGGAGTAGACGGATACAGACTTCACCAGACAGTGGTCGGAACTACCCAAAGGTGATGAAATCGACACTGAGTATCGGTCTGGATCAGTTGTCAGCAGAAGGTCCAGGCAATTGGCTGTATGTGAATCAACATCCGGCACCCTAGTAGCCCCTTGGACCAGCTGGGTGAGATTTAGCGCAATCGAAAGATTTCGCATCTCTCGTCCAGCATGGTCAGTGCACTGGTATGGGAAGAGCCACTCCTGGTGGTGGGCATTAAAGTCCCCCAGTAACACTAGTTGGGCGGAGGGATACCGTAGCTGAGCCACATCTGCCGCCTCACTCAGGTACTGTGCGAGCCTGGTCGTCTCCAGATCACCGCTATGCGATCGGTAGACACAGGCATAGATGATCTTATCCAGACCTGTGTCCACCAGGGCCCATAGCACTGAATAGCTTGAGTCTTCAAGGTCACGGAGACGCCGACAGCAGATATCGTCCCGGGCGTACATGCATACACCAGAGCGTGGCTTGAACATGTGCTCCAGGGTATACCCCGGGTAAGATAGGTACGCCACGTCTGACGGGCATCCAATCTGCGTCTCCGTAAGGAACAAAAGAAAATCATTACCTGAATGGCGGTGTTAAGATTTTTAGCGGAACAATGACCATAGAAAAAAAAATTGGTAGTAGGTAGTTAGGATCCCTAACATCCGGAGTACCTAAAACCCGCCCGCCGCGGCCCCATGCGGGGACGCAGTGAACACGGGGGTCAACTCTCTATGTCGAATCAACGATATACCTTCAAGGGCTATTTGAGTGTGGCTAGAGTAAAAATAATCCCATCCGTTCTGCGAGCAATGTGTCCTGCTTACTGCCACTTAAGTTTGGCAATTCTACGGGCTATGTCGGTAACCCTGGTTCTGCGGATCTCTACATTTCTGATTCGATCACGCAAGGAAATTCCGAGCATAGATTCGCGACGGGTTTACTGGTTGACGTGTACAACTGCCCATAGAATCTCTCGATCTCTCTCAGAAGTTCCTGTTTGGCGGATACGATCCTGCCATCGTTGGTCTTCAGTTTCGTGAGCTGGCTCTGCCCAATAGTCAGATCTTTTGCAAAGACCTTGGAGCCCTTATTCCGTTCAATCGCGTCTTTAATACGCTCGGTATTAAAGCGGCGGAGATCACTTTTTAAGGACTTTGAGATCCGTCTATTTAGCTGCCGGCATTTAACGTATCGTCTGAAGACTGCAGGATCATCTCATGCCTCTCCTTCATGAGCTTGAGAGTAGGATCAGAGAGCTTTTTGTTTACATCTGTACGGCGGGTCTTGAAAAACTTAGACCCGACCGTATGGACAGCTTCAACGAAACCATCGCTGTATTCGTCAGGACCTAATGCACGAGACTAAAAAAAAAACATTTTATGAAATTTAAGGTCTCTGATCATACTACTAATGTCAATAATGACGTTGACGTGCGTGCAATGTGAATGTGGTGTTGATGATAAATGTGGTGGCCTACTACACTTAAAAGTTGCGAGTTCGAGTCCCAGCTATGGATAGGTATTATTTAACCGACTTTACAAAAAGGAGTTCAATGTTCGACGTTGTATTTTTTTTTTATTATTCAACGCAATGAATTATATATATATTTATTTGTCTTTAAAAACGTAGGTAGGTCTTTTATGTAATACTAGCTGTCCTACGCGGCTTCGCTCCCGTCAACTGGCTACATACCTATCCATTTACCAAACCCTACCCTACCCTAATTCTCAGACATGTTCTGAGAATTTTGCCTAAAGCTATTGTAATTTTTAATTTATCAAGCTTTTTCTTTATAATTTTTCTCATATAAATAACACAAAATTTTCTGACTTTAAACTGCAGACATAACCTTAAAAAGTCAAGTTTCGAAAACAACTCACCCTCGTCAAATAAATAGTCCTAGGAACAATATGTATATTCATCAGATAGTACACGATCCGGCTCTGTATGTGTCCCTCATGTTTGTGGACCACCACCTTCTCTCCAGTGTCATAGATCTTCATGTAGCTGTACTCAGACTCCTGGGCTTCATCGAGGGGCTCGTACTTCTCCTTGTAGTGCTCTATCCGGAGCAGGAAGTCATTCAGTACATTGTCTGTGTTCTGGATGTTTGTGTAGTCTGGGCTGCTCACTTTTACTTCCTGTAATGGAGTGATAAGGTAGATTTTATTTTTTTGATCTTTGCCATTTATGGTTACTTACCAGAAATTGTGTTTTTTTTGAATCTTATCATTTTGCTACAAATTCATAAATTTTGCGACACTATCGGATGGTATAATAATACGTGTTTTTTTTTAATTTCAAAATCAATGGATTTCGGCCTAGGAATAGGAATATTGATTTTCCAAAAATCCATTGATGCAATGTTAGTTTTTATGAAAATCGGTGCAGAGCTCTATTGAGTGATTTTAGCTCTTCCCTTGAAATCATGATCTACTATACCTAATTAATTGGTCGGGTAAAGTATAGTTTTTATTAGAATATAAACCTCATTAAGATAGACTTATCAGAACTATGGAGAATTGAGACTGTAAGTAGCAAATAAAATTTAATCTTGCAAATTTAGAAATTATGGATTGTAATCGCAAAAGTTGAGTTAGCGTTTCTGAAAATACGTGCTTTAAAAAAAATGGTGTGCATTCTCAAAATAAAAAGCTTTTCTAATACCTACCTATTTACTCTCATACTTTTTATAGCTGCAAGCAAAAACCTGCCCTTTTGATAGCACTCACCATAATATTCTGTTCGATAATCCTAGGGTCGTCACAGATGGACTCGACGAAGAAGAGCTTGAAGCCCATCTTGTTGACCACTATGTCGCGGATCATGCGCCGCCGGTCCAGCGTCGAGTTTGTCGCGTCGAACACCTGGAGAAAAAGAAATTTGTAATTAGGGATATAGGGTTAAATTTTCTTTGGCACATTTTACAACCAATCAGGATATGGGCTAACCAAGAGTGAAATAAAGATATGTTTTCGATACTAGCTAGCATGTTTTCAATAGACATTCAATGGCACTTCCATAAATTTAGTTCCACTGTTTTTATGGAGAAGAAATCTATGATTTTCTTTTTTGGGGGCAATAGAAAATAAAGTTATTAATTAAAAAATCTTTTTATAGCAAGTTTTTTTCGTGTTCTTTTCAGCAAAACCTTTCATTTGATACCCATATCATGGGAGTGCACAAAAAATAACTAGTCCGCCATCTTGGACATCACTTAACTAACCATGCATTGTCATCCAAACTAAATGAATATGCTGAATTCACATAAATTTGACCCGAACACACATACATACATTACAAGTTAAATTAAAGCTTGTAATAACTAACATGTTGACCATTGGCATACTGTTTTTTTATTATTTGAATTTAGTAAATTGGATTGCTGGACTAGCATGATTCCTGAGTTATAAGATCGTGTACAAAAAAAATATTCACGCAGATATGAAACGTGGAGAAAAACGGGATTCTGATTTCAAAACGGCTAATCTAATCTGCCGTGCTAGCATGCCCTCGATTGTGCCTAGAATCGAAAACATGAATGTTTCAAAGATGACATCCACTAACCATCCATTATCCATCTCTCTATTTCTCACAAAAAAACAGGCCTCTGTCGCAGCAGGGTGACCTGTAAAGGCTGATTCTTCTAATTTTCGTTGATTCCACAATTATATACGTTTAGACCAGAATTCAGCCACGTCAACAGCGTTTTTATTTGCCTCACAAAGGTCCTTCAGGGTGCAGGTGTTGTTGCACAGAGAGCACGATAGGAGCTGAGGCATGGTTTGGGACGTAGCTCCGCAATCGCATTGGAGTACCCCCATCTAACTAAGTTAAAGGCTGATTATACGTTTATATGATACTTACAGCGACTTCCCCGCCTTTAACGAGCCACTCGCAGACATCATGCAAGGCGTCCAACGCGCACTGCTGGCGTATCGCCATCGCCTCCTTGTTGTCCGCGCGGAAGAACTCGTGGCTGGTGTACGCGGTCGTCGCATGCCGCCTGTACTCGCCTAGGTTGAATACTGGAAGAGAAGAGGACAAAAAACTTTTAAGTATTTGATTTTTATAGGAAAGGCAAAAAGATTAGTATTTAGGGTGAGGACAAACGAACGTAATTTTGTGAGTTGTGATTCGCGTAAAATGAGTCGCGGAATTTACTTTCAACTGAAATTCGGTTAGGCTGCGAGACGGACGGACGTAATTTCAGTTGCTATTCTATGTTTATACGGGTCGCTGACGCTTGCCTCACTCCCCTCCCTCACCTCGAGCGCAATTCGGTTGAAATAATGTTTGTGAGTCAACATCATCATCATCATTTCAGCCGAAAGACGTCCACAACTGGACATAGGCCTCCCCAGACGTCACCACAATTACTGATCCCGTGCGTCTCGCATCCAGCGCCTTCCCGCAACCTTAACCAGGTCATCGGCCACCTAGTGGGAGGCCTTAAAACGTATCTTTTTCCGGTTCGCGGTCGCCATTCCAGAACTTTTCGGCCCCATCGGCCATCCGTTCTGCGAGCAATGTGCCCTGCCCACTGCCACTTAAGTTTGGCAATTCTTCGGGCTATGTCGGTAACTTTGGTTCTCCTGCGGATATCCTCATTTCTGACGTGATCATGCGAGAAAACTCCGAGCATAGCCCTCTCCATTGCCCTTTGTGAGTCAACAGACAACTCATTTTGCGTCACCGTGAGGCACAAACAGGAGTTTAGAATGAAACCGAATGCAGCATAAATTTCGCGACGCCTAAAGGCAATTCGTCATAGCTTGGTATTAGACATCGGCATTGCCTCGGTTAAGCCGTTAGTCCTGGCATTCATAGATCTTGGCAGTCGCAACGGATTGTCACTTGTCAGAAGCTAAGAAAGTCTGGCTACGGGGTTGCGGAAGCGGCTGCCTTTGTCTAAGCTTCAAGCCAGTTATCCGGCTGATTCAGATGATAATGAAAGACCACCGTTATACCGTTATACCATCCACAAGTTTAGTAGAATGAAGTATTATCGCACATGCGCTTAACGGCTACGCAGTGTTACGGGTACCCAACGAGAAGAAAAAAAATTTGGTTGCACTAGATGATTTGACAAGCTTCGATTTGTTATTGAATTTTGTGAAATATTAAGATTTTCTAGAGACGATCGTAAAAATGTATGTTCATGTTTAGTTAACTCTCCTAAGCACAAAATTAAGAAAGGATTAATTCACATTTCAAAGATTATTTGAATGGATCATTTAAAATTGATCCCGATAGATGGCGCAGTTTTAAATATCTGAGGCATTCACTCGATTTTATAAATTTGTTTTGTAACATATTTGAATCTATAAAAACGTGCAAAAAATATTATAAAACCAATCGTAGATGTATTTAAAAAAAAAATGTATTCACGAACCGAGTAAACTCTTTTACTCGCAAGTCGCTGCTAACAGCATCTATATCCGTCGAACGGAAACGGACGCGATCGATGTTTTAAGAAAAATAATCAGTTTTATCAGACGAAAAACGCTAGTTACGTCGGCACGTAACTCTGATTCTGAAAACTGAAACTGTAATTCTGTATGCTAGTTTTAAATTATCTGTGGCAGTGTTAAAGGCATCGCACATGCTTTTATATTCCATACACTGATACACTGGCATTTAAACTTGAAGGGTCAAGACAAGTAGTAAACGGCGGAACCACACTTACGTGTCGTGGCGTGGCGAAGCGCCTTCTGACACAGTTAATTGGCTACAAAACTCGTTGTGTTATGATTGACATAGGCTGGAACAGAGTTGTTAGATTTGTGGATCGCCACACCACGCTACGAAATGTGTCTCTTACCTTAAGAGGATTTCCATCAGAATTCAACCATAGCAGTTAGTAGACTAACTACATGCTTGATGGAAAACTTAACCTTTGCACGTGTCACGGAAATTAATGAATAAAGCCAAGAATTGGCGTAATGGCGCCAAACACAAACATATACTCTGGCCAAGATGAAGGTACAATATTTACTTACGACTAAAGCATTGCAGCTTACAGCTCAATCAGCTAATAGCACGGGTAAAAATTTAAGGTTGGCTCCAATCTAATCTTCTAGTACTATGGATATTTTATCTTCTCAAACTATGTTTCATCAGTACTACAAGTATACTTCATATAAGATAGCTTGATCTCTGCGACAGCTGTCAGTATCAATACAGTAACATTAAAGCTTGACAGGCTAACAATAACGTATACGTCAGTTTGACATATGTCGCAGAGATCAAGCTATCGTCTAAATAAGAAGTATAAATCAGTTATATCGGTGTACAAGAGGTACAACATTCTATATCGAATTCGTTATTGAATAGAGGGTAGCCCTAAAAGAAATGCTGTTTTACCTTTTTTAGTAAACATTGTATCTCCAAAATGTCTGGAGTATAGTTATTTAATAAGTCCGATTGTAGAAATGCACTATTTATATCTGCAATCAGTGTTTGGCAGCATACTGCAGTCAAAGCACGTGTGATAGTCCAATAGCAAAATAATTAAAATAAGACTGTTTCAATTATTACCGGTGCCAGCAGTTTATTGTGAAATTAATAATATACTTATGGTTTAAAAATGGCCGTCAGTTGACAGGGCACGGTAATACATTTCAATAGGTAAAAAGATTTTAAATGTTTATAATTATGTATTTTGGTGAACGCGAAAACGACATGCAATTCCGAAAAAAAAAATTAAATGATACATGTAGGATCGATAAAGGAAGTCGGTTAAGTAAATTTTCTGTAACTTGACACCTCTGAGATGGTAGGCAGATGGCAGAGCCATATGTAAGAGGCAAAGAAAAAGAAAATGGCCAATAAGTTTTGAAGTTAATTAAAGAATTGAAGGTAGACTATAATATTATATTTTAACATGCATTATCGATTTGTCTTTAACCTAGTTAGTTTCAGTCTATCTCATGGGAAAATGACGTGACTAGCATTCTAGCTGAATAGCGATTTGTTGGTACAGTACGTTTAGCTTTGAAACTACGAGTATCTAGCCTATTACAGAGTTAATTACTTAGTACAGGCTATCTTCTACGTCAGTCGTCAGTAAAACGTAGTTTGTTGATACATGGCATGACTCGTATCAACCAACCTATGTATTTTTAATGCCTATCAACTTATATAAAAATGCTGTACAGTATTCACAGCGGATCTTTATGTCTCTGAAATAGACTCTGCAAACCATTGCGCAAGAAACAGTTTGTCAACGTGTATGGTTCTCGCCAAACTTCTTGGCTGCCTTGAAGTTGGCTAAAATGGCTGCGCAGTTGTAAATCTTATACAAAAACAGCACCGTTTCGTTCCCTGCGCATCGATAGGACGATGCGACAAACGTAAGCGAGTGAAAGTGGCCGTTATATAATGCTATCTTCTTCTTCAACATTGACACAAAAAATAGCAACTGCGTAGGGTCTTGCAGCCAACTTCTGACGAGACTACTGTACGTAGGTAGGTACTAGTCAACGGTACCACATTTAAAATCTCGTGACTGCGAAATTGCCCTTCCCGTTACCGCACCTATGCAAACTCAATTTAAATTAATTAGGGTGCTGGTCCTTCCTATACTTGGTATGCAGTATGGTTACCATACCAATATGGTGGTGAGGGAGAGAAATACCAATAAAAATATTGTTACGGATTGTATGAGAAATGATATGGAGCAAAGGTCGTGAATAATAGCTTAACGGTTGACAGGGTAGAATTGAAGTAGAAAAGAAAACGTGTTGCGGTGGCCCCAAGAAAAGGTGCGAGTTCACCGCGCGTCCGCGACGCGAGACAGAGACTTGCGACCGATGCACCTTGCGACCTTGCCTTGGTCGCGCGTCGCGGTCTCGTGGGGCATATTCGCGCGCGAGACCGAGACATATGTCGCACACAAACTGTCTTCAATTTTAGGCTTATATGCTAGCAAGCAGAGTTTGAAAAAAAGAACTAATTACTAAAATCAAAAAACCCGGGACGTAAACAAGAAGAAAATCATGCTGAGCAGTCGGAGGATACATATTCGCGAGCTGGCTGACCAAAACTAGATGTATTCTCTGCACAGCATGATTTTCTTCTTGTTTACGTCTTTTTAGTTCGCTTATTAAGCAGTCGGGTTTTTTGATTTTTATAACTTTTTTTATTTATAACCTTATAATCAAATTTTTTTTCGAATTAGGTACATTTAAACATATAAGCGTCATATATTTTTAAAAACCTCTTAAAACCCTTAATTTTGATACCCCACACGAAGGGATACAAAAAAAACAATTTGGACCCCACAATACATATGGCGCCCAAAATCCGCCATTTTTCTATTTTCAATTTTAATGTAGCCAGTGACACTCGAAAGTTTAAGACGAATCGATTGACGTAAGAATCATCAAAATCGGTCAACGCGTTTGGTCTCTGGAACGCCACATAGGAACAAACATACATACATAGTCTGATAAACACGCTACCCTTCTTTGTAAAAATCAGTCTATCTGGCTCTGCAGTACGTTTATTTTGGTACATAATTTTCGATTTGAAATATTAGTTCTCGAGTCGTGGGTAGGTAGAAAAAGGCATGCGACAGTCGTTTCTTCCAAACAAAAGATCATCAAGCTGAGTAATGAAGAAGAAACAATCGTATAAAGCGCTTGTCATTCGATATCGGTATGATGACGGTGTGGCGAGTGGATGGGCGGACTAATCAAGGAAGTGGTTGGCTGTTGATTGTCTCATTTAATTTTCAATTTGCTATCTCTCACGTCTACCGGACAAGGTCTGGCCAAACCTTTTGTGGGGGTATTCTACCGCACAGTCTGAATGATTGAATCTTACGATTGGTAGACATTGTATTCTAACTATAGGCCTACCTTTTAACAGAGACGGTGCCTAAGTACAGGCGCATTGCGCGGGAGAGGTATTGACACCCATCAGTGGGCAACCTGGTCCCTCTCTCCCGTACCGCGCAGCTAACTTTTAGGGTCCGTAGGCAACTCTATACACAGATAAGAAAACCCTTAAAAGGACAAGAAAAATAACACTTACCCCTGGTATTAATTCCTATCCAGTTAAGATATCTGGACAGTTTCTTGGAGATGTAGGTTTTGCCGCGCGCCGGTAAGCCGACCATCGCGATCACATGTGGTATGTTCACATAATTAGCGCGTTCACCTGGGAAAAAAGAGAAAATATATTTTTTATTTATGTTTCACAGACTTTAAACATGGACAGACATAGCACTACTATCTTTTATAAAGCGTGACGTTATTTTTTTTTTAATTTCCTTGAACATGCTGAGATAGGAACCTTCTTGGTCGCGGACGGGGTTCTCTTTTTTATTTTATTTTTGTCGTGTCTCGTAAAATCATTTTTTTTTTCTATTCAAAAATATCGTATATTTCTATAAGTTGCTTCCACAATGATTCTATTTTTTTGTGTATATGATAGCGCATTTTTTTTTAATTTAAGTTTTTAACAGTGACAGTATCCTGTCGTATTTCTACCCCCAATTCAATCTCCATCCCTACCAAAAAACTGGTTCTAAAAATAATATCTTATATCCAGCTAGGAAATGGCTAGGCAGGTGATATACATACATGTAATATAAGTATAGTTTAGGTAGATACGGTAGATAGATCGTCAATCTAGACTGCCAAGTCAGGCAGTGTAATAATAACACAATCACCTAATTCCTTTTTATTGCTCTTTGTAGACAGATTAATAATAAGTAGGTACTTGAAATTAAATTGATGCAACTACATTATAAGCATGTTTGTATAAGATAGACAAGCAGAAGCAAATCATCATCATCAGCCTATTAATGTTTCCACTGCTGGGACACAGGCCTCCTCTCTGTGAGAGGGAATGAGCCGTAATCCACCACGTGGGCCCAGTGCGTGTTGGTGGATGTCACATGTCTTCCAATTTTTGGTTCTAGAAGCAAAAATAAATTACTACTACAGGGGCGAGTTTCTAGAATGAAAATTATCTGAAAATGTATGACAAACTGACAAATATGAGTTAACTGCTATGATTATTTGAATAAATTTTCAACAGTCAATTGCATCAGTTAACTAATCTTTAATTTGTATTTACTTTTATCAGACACCGAGTGCAAAATAATATCTTGTCGAGTACAAAATAATATCTTGTCACACGGCACCTCAAAATTATTACCAGCATTATTATTATAACAACAATAATTATTATTATGGTAGGGTAGACACAATAATTATTCTTAGATAGCACAAAAATGCTCAAGTGAAACATGATTCATGTAAAATGATGGGCCATTTTTATCTATTAATACCATATGTACTTAGAATGTTTATAAGCAAGCATGTGATGCCTCTAGATATTGTAGGAGGTTATCATTTAATAACTCTTGTTTATGCTTAGGTTTATGATATGAGTTGATAGTCTAATGTAAATGTTTTGCTAGCCATATTGACTGTTGGCATCATTATTGCCTGATTGAGATTTTTTTATATCCAGTTAGGATAAGCTTTTTTCTTCTTAGTTCTTCTCAATGTATAAAATGTATTAGGTGGGTATTTGTATGTTTTATTTCTTTTTTTTCCGAAGAGTGTCTTAGTCAGTTTATGCCACATAGCAATATATAAACTTAAATAAAATAGGTAATTAGCAAATGAAGAAAAAGAAGTATCGTAGAAGGTGGTGTTCTGTAGTTTCGGTCTACCCTCATTGGAAGAGGCGTGTAGGTTTGTAGATAAGTAGATAATTAGGTACTAAACAATAATTTTAAAATTATTTCATAAGCAGGTCTAAATTATAACATTTCAGTTCAAGGAAATGATAGCTGGTTGCCATTTTAAAGCTACCATATTGCTTATACATCCACTCAACATGATTATGAATAAATCAATAAATGTTCCAGCAAGGTCAGTGAGTTGAAAACAATAAATTGAATGAAGATAAATTAATTGCAAGTTATCTTGTCTATACTGCCAGTATTTGTTTATCAGTACCTTTAGAGGTAGAATGTGTAATGATCTGTGCTTCTTATCTTGGAAGAAAAATGGAGATTTATAAATTTTTGTTTTTAGTTTGCGAGGTAGTTTAGTGATTTAATTCATGATTTTCAACTTTCATATACCTACATACTCGAATTTATTCAGATTTTTCTGTCTAGAACTGAATTCAATCAGATTATCTGTTTAGGATTTGCTTATTTATAGTGTTTAAATGGTAAAATGGATGGTTTGAAGATGTTGCTATCTGACACTTTAACTCTTCAAAACAATGTTCTTTACTCTTTTAATAACACGCCTGCCGATAGATATGATTGACACGTTAATGATTCGATTATGAAATTAATCTAACTGATAATAAAGTCATCACTACTTTAAATTAATTGGTTAACCAACACCCATGTAGTACCTACTCGTTATTAATAAAAAACTTCGTTATGGTGATACAAGATCTAATAAACTGGATGTCAAGAACTCATCATTATAGGAAGTATGTGTGTCCTTGTGTGTGACGACAGCATGTAAACTTGTGCGAAATTCTCCAACGAATTTCACGAAACAGGAGTTTTCACTAACCATCACCAAAATACTGCTTGTTGAGGTACTTCCAACCTTCGGCGCGGTTATCTTCAGACTCCATAGTACGTTGTTTATGTACTACCGCTGTTTGTAGAATAAATACGTTTTTTTTTAATTTAATAAATGTAATTATGTCGCACTCGGTCACGATCAGCTCCTCCGACGGCAATACACGAACTGTCAATGTCAAGTCAACTTGAAGTGAAATCGATTGACACGACGAGTTTGACAGGCATTACCAGACATGAACTAAAGCCTTTTCAGCTACATTTATTTTGGCCTGATTGAAACCAACATTTCATTTTTTTCTGTGCTGGTTCTTACCATTTTACTATTTCTGGTATTTATTTTGATTTTGGGTTCTATTTGCAGTATATATTAAAATTAGTTAACGCTTTTGCAACTTTCAAAGAATGATTCAGAAATTACGATACTTCGTTCCTTTGAAATAATGTTATCCATTCGATAATTTCATTATTCCATCCCTAAGAGTCAGGGCCGCTTGGCGCTTAAATAGACATTGTGTACACGATGTATATGCTAAAGATTACGACAAATGTAACCTCTGTAATATTGTTAGCAAGAGAAATGCGTCAGAGATCACGCTGTGTGTTGATGAATCCAGTTGAAGACATGGCATCCAAACGATAACCTTTACATAAATTGCATGATAACGGCTCATAATATTTCCACGTCGACATAATAACTAATCGTTCCTAAATCCACTAAATAATTCATTTTAGTAGGTAGTTTCGAAGTTCAGTTTACATAAAAAATTGTTGGCGTAGTGGCTTCATAGATGTCGTTGCTTGTATCGAATTAAGAACTTTACTCTACCCATTTCTGATTCTGTAACAGTTTCCAGCTCGAAAGATGCCTTCAGGGGTCAGCAGTAATTTAAAAGAAATATACTTAACAAGGGTCTCTTTTCATAGAAGCAGGTTAAACCTAGAGCTTCCATTTAGATGGTAGATGTCCCAACTTCTCTCTCTATCGGTACATTCACATGTTAAACCACAGTGAAATTTGTATTTATGTACTTACTAACTTTTCTGAACTTCAAACTTCGAATTCACTGCGGTTTAACATGGGAATGTTGCACCCATTTATGGTAAGAATTTAGATATGTAGATTGAAACGGATAGCTGTTTGGCCAACATTGTAACCGGATAGCCACACATCCAGCCGCCGGATTTCCGGCGGAACATTGCCGGTGCATCGCAAGAAGCGAGCTTGCGTAGGTGGCGCAAGAACGATCAGGCGGACTCGGTCGAATTCGGGTATTTTTGTTCATGAGCGAAGTTATCAATTGTTTCATTGACTTGTTGAATTGACTGCAAACATGATCATTTGATGTTATTAAAATACGCGCTTTAGCTATTTATTTTTATAATTCTAAAAATATTTACGGTTCTAACGGTTTCTGAAGCTGGACTTGTTTATGTGGACAAGCAAAACCGCTTGTTACCTCCATAATGCAGAGAAATTCGTATTCATTCTTAGTGCAGTACTAATTATTTCTTTTAAACTGTAGAATCAATTTTGTAATTATTGATTGCATTTGTTGAGCGATATAAATAAAGAAATCACCTAAATTTGATGTTTTTTTTAATCCGTTTTCCGGTTGGGTAGGCGTTTATTATCCGGTTTCCGGTCGGATAGTAATTAGTCGCCGGATAGGCCGGATACCTGATAGTTACCGGATATCCTTTTCATCTACGTACCTACCCTATGAAACCTATCTATCTATCTATGTAGCGAAAATCTGACCCCTATAACATGAACGAAATTAGATTTGATCAGTGTGCTAGGCTAAGTCTATACCTAGATAATCCATAATCCGTGAAAATTGGTTTATAGCCGAGACCGGTTTAGACCGACTTATTATGTAGGTAGGTAACTACATACATAAACTCACGCCCTTTTCCAATAAGGGTAGGCAGAAACTAAGTAGGTGAATAAAGCTTCCTCAGATACTCTTTTTTATGTAGGTAGGAATATAATTATGTATTTTGAAATAAAATCGATAACTACCAAAACATCGCATTGCGGTAGACGTCAATAATAATAAGTAGCGTTATTAAGAGATAACCACTATAAACAGAGCTAAAATACCTAACATGAAGCTACATCACCCATTTGCTCACTGTCAAATTCATAATAATTTAATGCATCCATCATAAAAATGCAGGTGGTTACTGCCAAAGTAGTGGGAATAAGTAGGTACCTCCTGTCATTGTGCGTACAGCTAAGGAGTGGAATTCCCCGAATTCCATGCCCCGCACACGGCCCATAGACATATTTGTCACGGCCCAGTAGTCTGACTGTCAGAGGTCCAAATACAAGCGTGGTCCATCATCACCCACAACATCGCTTTGATATACCTAGTACACAGTTGCAAGTTATGAAGTAAGCAGCCTGTTTATTTTAAATCAGCTTTGTTGATCTTAGTCTACCCAGTGAGTGAAAAGCATCACAAAATCAGTTAATGTATCGGTTAGGTATTTACTATATATTGTTTGGTATGTCTTGTATATTAAAGAAGAAACACGGGCGTTTTCCACGTGTATAATTCACAAGTTCACATCTATACAAGAATTTGTCACTTAGTTGAAAACATGAGCAAGACGGAATTGTGGCCTTTCACAAATTAGCTTTAGATTGTCATTAGGATAATCTGTGTCTCGCAACGCTGGTTACCTACCTACCGGTCCATAAATACATAATTAGTCATTATTATTTCGATGCAATTACGTTATTACGTAAATTGAAACAAACGACATCGGTATTCGCTACTCGAGTATGATATTTCAAGAAAGCAGAATTAATAGTTGGGGATCATTTCCCTATATAGTTGGCATTACTTGGTGTTCCATTTTCGAATTTTAGCGGCCATTGCAATTAAACAGATTTTTTGCGTAGCTGTCAATCTCGTGCGTGACACATTTATATTAAACCAACCGCAATCACACAAATCGATTCCAGTTACACTGTACTACGCGAGTCGAAACTGGTTCCCAATACTAGGTGAGCCCGCGTCTTCGCTCCCGTCAACTGTCTACCCTACCCTACTTACATAACTACCCTGCTTGCCTTGTTACCTAGCCTACTTAACTGACAACTTTTTCTAGGGTCATTCATCTTAACACCTCGATTAGAAAATGTCGTCAAATACACAACGCGATCCATCGAATACGGAGTTAAACTGTCCGAGTATCTGAATTGCGTGTGTCATTTTACTTCATAATATACACTTTAAATTCATCTAACTTTTGAGACACTGAACCGATTGCGATCAAACAAAAAATAAGTGATACTTCAAGTTACGCATAATTTAAATGTGTAAAAGTTATCTCCTTTGGTTTCGTGCATATTACGCGATGCGTGCACAACTAAACAGACAAACAGACAAAAAAGCCATAAATGCTGGCAATGGGGTCTGTTGGTTATCCTTTAACACCCTGGCTATATATTTTTGGATTTTTTTTTCGAGGTATAAAAACGATTTTTTACAGATTTATTTGTATTGATGATGACGAAGGGGCAAGTCCACAGACATTTTCAAAGGCGCAATCACGCAAATTGGCGGGCGTTTGTTTACCAATTCATTTGTGACGTCATTTGTCAGGTCTTTGAATGAAAGTGAACGGTGTTCGGTGGGTGGGACGACTGAGACGCGCTCGCTGTAATTTAGTTCGCAGTTGGACACGTCACTATTGCCCTTGACATTGCGTCGAATTCGACTCGTAGCCGACTGTATTATGTACTTCTACTTATCTTAAACTAATAATAAGATCAAAGGGAACTTTATGAAAATGCCGACCGGAGTGAACTGTGAACCATAGCTTCCGCTAAAGGCTGAAACAGTATGAGGGGTTTCAAAAAGCTAAGCTGACTAGGTCCATCCGGGTTTGGTAGAGGACAGGTCAATCCGAAAGTATGCCTACGGCTCTGTTGATAAAAAAATTATAATAGTTATCTGATCCCACTAGTACATTATTTTGTACTTGTGGCTCGTGGGCCTCGTTTTTTTTTTGGGTCCTTTGCCGCTTATGGCGAGAACACGGGAACGCGTTAGTACTCACCGCGAACCCACCGCGGCTGTCCATCACCGGACCCTCCTCTGGGGATTAACCTCCGTCACCGGCGCACCAGAACACTTTGCACGCCGTGACTACCCCAGGTAACAAACTATGGGCGCCAGACGACCCCTTGTATGGCACCCTCGGTCCAGGCTGAGGCCCCCTGGACTAAAGATTTAAACAGGAAACAGTTTTTTGTGCAAACTTGTCATTAAACCACTCCTACCTACAATTTTGCAGGCTCTACAACAGGTTACACCTATTATTCTACAGTCTGATGATCTGATTGATCTGAGTTCTTACTAATTCCATGGATCCTGTAGCTATAATTAAATATGAAATTACAGTCCCTACGTAGTCTGACTATAAAGGTATTCTAACAATGTGACTAGGAATTATGACCAACAATTGACGCACAGTTATGATAAAAATATCCGTACAAATGCTTGTAATAGTACATTTAGATTTGGGCAGAGCTGACACACCTACATCGGTTACATACAATCTCTTGAATGATCGCTCTGCCAGAATATACGTACGAATGTACAATCGAGAGATTATCATTCTAGCCATCCCGTATAGTAAGTATTCGTATATAAGAGCAGGTTTAATATCCGACATCGGTTAAGCACTTACGTACCTACCTACGTAACCTACACCTAAATTAGGCATCTAGGGGAACCTAATATTGCGGCGGGTTCGCGGTGAGTGCTAACGCGTGCCCGTGTTCCCGCCATAAGCGGCACAGGAGGACACCGTGGAGTTTTATAAAATGGGAAACTAATATTAGACAGTCATGCGCGTTAGTAATCCTTTCGATCTTTATTTATCGAGGAAATCCCATAATCAATACAATCCGGATAGGAACACTATGAAACGCAATTAACTGACTATTACATGCTTAGGGTATGCCACTGCACGGCAAAATCTCTCTGTGCGGTTGCTAAGGAACAGCCCTTATCGAACAAAACTCATCCCGCCATTTCCATCTCGGCCTTGGTTTGACTGTCAAATATAAATAAAATTGTAATAGTATCTACCCGGAAATGACTGAACTGAAGCATTAAAAGAAAATAATATTGTTTTTTTTTATATCTAATCTCATTAATCTTAATTGATGAAATAATTACCACCAATAATGTGCCTGTCGTACTCTATAATCAGTAAGAGAATTGGAATGCATTATGTAAAATAGAAGAAAATGATAGTGATATGGGTCTTATCATTGTCACTTGTCAATTTATGTGATAGAAAGATAGCAATAATGTAGTGACAGGCGAGCAATCGCTTGTCTTTTAGATTGGGGCTCGATAAGGTTCGGATGAGGCGTATTGCCAATTTCTACTTCGATTACTTACACATGTTATGTGTGTTAGGGAATGCCTTGTGGCATTAAGTCCGCCTATGTACCACTATTGTACATGAAGTTTAAATAAATAAATAAATGTTATTTTATATCAGACGCTCGGGCGACCTTTAGTTTATTGGAAGCATAAAGCATTGAACCCATAGCTAAATATTTAATAAGAAGATGTTCTTTTTTCGGTGCGTCACATCAGAAAATGTGCAAGGTAGTAAAACGAAGGTGGATTAAGTGAATAACGATAGTTTATATTTGGACGATCCAACCCCTTTAGAAGTAAGCCAGAAAAGAAATACACTTCTTGAGGTGGTACCTATATGCTTACAATACTTTCAACTTTCATAGAAGTTCCTAATCAAAGATGATGTCTCAAAAATATGTTGTAGAACACGTACAGAGTTTAAATGTAACTTTCCAAGTCAGGGTCTCGTCAAGGACAGTCAGGTAGATCCAGACCGTCAGTGTTCCGAAGAATGCTCTAGGAACACACATCATTGACGAATCCCAGTATCAAGATAGCGTGAATGCCGCTATAGATAGTCATATATATAGAGTATATATAAGATAGTCATATATGATTATAGAGTTACTGTCGTCATAATTATATAAAGTATCGATTTCCTCCTCAGAAATTAGAAGCTATATTGCATTAGACAGAAGGAAACTCTCCGTAACTGTTTTCTTATAAACCGATCACTCGTCATAGACAACAAAGTAGGTGTTATGACACAGAACGTATTGACAACACAGTCATATCAATTTAGAAACCTATTAGTTGATTGAAAATATTCCTTGTCTAAGACAACACTTGTCTTGCTTGAACTGCAAAATTGAATTTCGTAAAACTACTAAAGTTATCTTATAGGCAGCAATAAATGGGATCATCAAGGAAATTGCAGCCTACGTGCTATTACCACGTCCTGTCGCCGGCGTTTGACCGAGTAATCTGTCGCTGGGAACTACTGTTCACGACAAAGATAGTAAAAAAACATAGGAATACGATACAAGCTTCACAAACTCTGTGAGAGCGTTTAGGAGCATAGGTTAGTTAGGGGATATCCCAAGGCAGCACTTTGGGACCGTTGCTTTTTAGGGTTCCGTACCCAAGGGTAAAAACGGGACCCTATTAATAAGACTCCACTGTCCGTCTGTCTGTCTGTCTGTCTGTCACCATGCTGTTTCTCATGAACCGTGATAGCTAGACAGTTGAAATTTTCACAGATGATGTATTTCTGTTGCCGCTATAACAAAAAATAAAGTGGGGCACCCATACAACAAACGATTTTTGCGATAAGTGTACTACTCTTTGTGCGCGAGTCCGACTCGCACTTGGGTGGTTTTTATTCTTCGTTACGTCTTGTTTTATTTTATTAATCTCAAAGATTCCTTTTCGAAGTTTTCGGCATTTGTAATAAATTATCTTAATTAGTAAAGTCATCAAATAGATTGGGAAAACCTTAAATTTTAGAGAACATTTGTGGTCTAATTAGTTGACGTTTTCTGTTAATCGATTTCTTCAATAACCGCTGCATCGGATAGTTTCCAGTGTCACTCTAAATTGTTTTTAATTACAATTGCCTAGAAATAATTGGTGACGTCATCAAATTGATAAGTGATTAGTTAAGGTAGTATTATATTATCTGTGGTTACGGTGAATCCTGTTATATCCGAATAAATAATGTCGTCTGCGATCGAAGCGATGACGGCACAGTGTTGTCATTTCTATAATTTGTCGATAAAATATCTTTTGTTTATTTATATTTTTGTCGATCGATGTTTTTATCTTAATGTAGACGTGTTCAGCATTAATTTGTATCGAGACAAATTATCTGTCAGAAAGGTTAACGGGCATTTATCCGAAAACTGTGAAACAGGCGATACAATTGTTATTACGAGTAGTAATGATTGTTAATTATATAAGGCTGCGTAAAAATAAAGTCCTAAATAACGACAATTGATAGAGAAGTATGGAGGAAGAACATGTTTTGCCCCGACACCATATACATTGGGATTACGGCAAGAAAATTACGATGATTTAGTAGAATGTAGATGATTGATTTTACATTTAATTGATACACGTTATTAATATGATGTATAGATATGTATAACATAATGTACCTAAATGATTCTTGATTTGAAACTGCAGAAGGAACAGTATATTCAAAAACAATAACCTGGAATTTATGGTCGGGCGGTCGGCATCATGAACCATAGCCTAGCCTAGACACAACGCGAGCACAGACAACCAGCCTATATGTTCGGCTATCAATAAGTACTACCACACAGGTGCCAAGTCACACGTAGTAATCAGCGATAAAGTTTTATAACGCGCCTGATATCAAACGATTACGGTCTATTGTTTACACGGAGTTTATTGACTTGGCCGTACCTAGGCAAATTGATTCAAGGAGGATTCATACTGTGATGACCACACACTAAAGTATCATCACAAGTATCACTTTATACTACCGTCCGTCAGTCAATAATGACTTAGAGTACGTAGGCTCTATTGACCCATATGGGAATTGAATATTACCCCGCGGGAATGTAGTATTATATTATGGGGTTCCCAAACTGCGTCGCGGCACCCCATGGCGTCGTGGTGCGCTCTCACAGGCTTCGTAAACGAAAAAGAATACCTAGCTGTTGGAACTATGATATATATTATGTAATACAAGCCTGAAACTCCAAAATACTACTCGATAAATACTAATAGGTACTATTCGATAAATACAATGTCAATGTAATTTAATTTTAGAGTAATTTATCCCAAGATTATCCAAGTCTGGGTACTGAAGATTCCTAGTACCGCTTGATACGTCGCGTCGCAACTCGCACGAACTCATGCGAAACTTGCTATGCCGCAGTTGCTGTAATTAAGACGTAGTACAGATTACAGGCCAGCAGAGGACTGTCTAGGCTGATTGATGAAGACAGATTACTATAGAGAAAATGAAAGACGCTTAACTTTTTCAAAACTTCCGATCCAAGTTCATTAACTACTATTTTTATAATAATCAATATATTTTTAATCAACTAGAAACAAAACATTTAATAATCAATACTAAGGTACAAGGGCGTTGCAAAAAAATACTCTATGTAAAGGAGTCACAGTATAAAAAAATATTGGGAAGCCCTGTTTTAGGATAAGGTAATAGTAGTTCCTGCAATGGTCATATAATAGGGGTTATTAAAACACGAGCGTTGGTTTATCACATGAGACGAAGCCGAATGTGATAATAATTACACGCGAGTGTTTTAATACCTAATTATATGCCGTTGAATACACTATTTTATCTTCACTCATACAGTTGAAATAAAACAAAAGTGGACATGGAAAAAAATATGTGGTATGGCGGGCAATATAGATCCTCATTGAGCATGACTGCGCAGCGTGCGCATCCATAGACAATGACACTACTTTTCTACATTAAGTCAATGAGCCCTTAAGCGCCAATGAATTAAAAAGTAAATAAAATTAATACTATAATAATAAAAATAAAACCCATTTCAAGTTCGTTCAGCCGTTGAGGTGTAATTTATTGACAAATAAACATCCAAACTTTAGAAAAAACAAAGAAAGGGAAACAAGTCCTGAGAAAAAAATGAAAATATAAAGAGTAATAACATGTCCATAACATAAAGTTTATTTGAACTTATAAACAAGTCAAAAACGCCTATTTTGATAATGTAAGGATCTAATATTATGTAGTAAGACACGTGGGTGGGGGTAGTAATATTGTGTACCTAGATACCTACTATTATAATTATGACTAGGTAAATATTTAGCGCTGTCTGTTGACCAATGCTCCAATGAGGCACAGATATTAGTTGTTTACATAATCGCGTCGAACTCTGAACCCAGAAATATGCAGTTCAGACTTTGAAATGACAAATGAGTACAAATAATTACGCAGCCAATGTACTCGTACTTTCAACCTATTAGTGCTAGTATTTTCTGCTTTATCTAGTTGAATATGGTGGGTAACAGGAGATAGGTAGGACGAAGATATCAATGTTTGTTTATACTTGGGTATATAATGATACAGTTAATCTTGATGATTACAGTTATCTTGAACTATTTTAATGACCTGTAGGTACGCAAATTGCAGGAATAGAGAGAGTCTAGAATATTGTGGAATTAGAAGTTCAAGATTATCTAATTAATATAAGGACTCCTTTGATGGACCTCTTGCGAAGAGTGAATTTGGTCTTGCAAGTTCAACTTCATTGGATAGATATTGCAAACATAAAATTAATAATGTGCTAAGTAAGTAGGTATGTATTTATATGGTAGGTATTGCATTACAACCTATTATCCACCACACATAAGAATAAAACTGAATAGGACAAGGATCTGGGCGACACACAATTTACTAAATGCATTGAAGGAAATACCAAATGCATTCATCCATTATTAGGCATTAGCTATAAATGTGAACATTGGTCATTGGGTACAGGAATTTATTTTGTAAGGTTTTAAAATATTATTTTTACATCGGTATGTTCTGAAAGTAAATAGTCAAACTAGATTATCTAAAATTGTACACTTTTTGGATTGGATCATTGGATCTGTACACTTTCGAATTAAACAATAAAATGCGGGCAGAGAGCTCCGACTGAATTTCCTTAGTAAAAGTCATATTCGAGGTTCGGCTCTCGCCTATATTCTCCTCCAGTATTGGACTAATTTAAAAGATATTCCATAAATTGATTCAAAAAAGATATAATATGTCGCCTTCTATGTTTTTCTTTTTTCATTTATAGTTGTCAAGTTTGTACACTAGGCCTCTGTTGACAGCGCAATTTTGAGCATTTTGTGAGGATTCTAGTGCTTCTAAAGATAATGTATCATCAAAAAAGAAAACATTATATCTTTTTCTTATTCAGTTTATGGAATATCTTTTAAATTGGTCCAATATTGGAGGAGGAAATAGGCGAGAGCGGTCGGATGTCTCCGACCGCATTTCCTCTGAATGCACACGGAATTCCCACATAAGTATCGACTGAATAATTTCGATAAATGACACAAGAAAAGAAAAGTGGCAATTCATATGTCTCCGTCCAGCAGGTATCTAGTATCTACAGATCGCATTTTTTTTGTGATATTAAATTCTCTAAAGTAACCTTTTTACTGGCTGAATACAATATTTTTTCCTCGTATTTTCTATTGTCCTTCGTTCCATAGCGGATCTCAGAAAAAGAAAACGAAAGAAAGAAGAAAAGCGCGGGAAACGTTCGAATTGATAGGCGCGAATTTTTTTCTTATTGCAAAAATAATTGTTTTATATTGTAAATAGTGGTCAGGAGGGTGCAGTTTGTATATAATTATCTTATTTATTGTATTTAATTTATTATTTCACCTTTTTCTTTGGTAAGTCCTTGAATTTTCTATTTTTTTATGGAGGAGCCCCCTGATCCAGGGGGCTCAGTTCCCCAAGCATCATGCTTTATAACGTTACCATCAAACGAATCGGACATGGAAACAGATACATCAATTTGTTCCAATAACACAGTTTCTGTTAATTCTGCACGCAAATTAAAACGTCCCCGCACAAACAAAACTTGTCGCCATTGCAACAAACGCCGACGAAAACGCAGCTCAACTGCGGAATTTAAAGAAACGGATTGTACATGTGACTCTATTGATATAATAAATGAAAAAAACCAGATTCCTATTTCTCAACTCTCTCATCCGCCGCAAAATATTTTACCAGACCACCAACAAAATGCTTTTTCAAAACCAACCCGCCCGCAACCTACGCCAGTAGGACGGCTAACTTACGAGCATAATGATCTAGCTCCCTACATCGTCCACATTCAAAGGGAACATACTAACACTAACGACTCTGTATCCTTGCACCCGGTGACCTTTGGGAAATTCCTCAGGAAACAAAATTTCCAAGGTATAGTTAATGGCAGCTTAAAAAAAATAGGAAGGAATCGAATGTCCCTTACTTTTACAAACTTTGACAAAGCAAACATATTTTTGAACCATGACAGCCATAAAAAGAATGGGTTTAAAACATTCATACCCACATTTAACATCACTCGCATGGGCCTCGTTAGGGGCGTTCCGTCAGAATGGTCTCCAGAAGAGGAGTGTGACAGCATTTCAGTGCCTATTGGCTGCGGAAAAATCCTGAAGATCAGGCGATTGAATTACAGGACTGTTGTAGATGGCTCTCCTGTATGGAAGCCATCACAAACAGTAGTCCTGACATTTGATGGCCAGGTGTTGCCTAAGAGAATTTATATGTGCTACAACGCCCTTCCAGTTGAACTTTATACATACCCTACAATACAATGTTACAATTGTGCCAGGTTTGGGCATACCAAATTACAATGCAGATCTTTGCCCCGCTGCTATAAATTTGGTCAAGCACACACAGGCGAAACTTGTAATATCAGTGAAGACAAGGCTACCTGCTGTCACTGCTCAGGGTCTCATTTTGCGACAAGCAAAAGTTGCCCAGAACTTGACAGACAAAAACGCATAAAACGTTCCATGGCTGAGTCCTGCATTTCATATGCTGAAGCTAATAAAATACATCCACCTGTTATAAGATCATATGCTGAAATTGCATCAAATCATGCTTCTAGTGAAGGGCGGTCTGCTAGCAACTTTCCTGCCATATCCCCCACACTGTTATCTCCAGTAAAGACCACATCATATAAAAAGAAAATTACTAGACAACCCAGTCTACGTCAACATCATCCATCCAGTAACCTGTCCTCACATAAAGAACTCACCAAAGACTTTCAAATCCCCTGCCCAGCCAACGGCTGTGCATATAAAGACCAATTAAGCCAAGATAATCCTCCATCTATAATTGATGTAATTTTGACCCTAATTAGCTCTCTTTCACACACAACAATTATTAAACCTGACCACGTTGCATCAATAGTTGAAACTCTGAACAAACTCACACACACTCATAATGCCTGCAACCAACAATGTTCCAAATAACTTTAGTAACCCTAGCTCTGTATTGCCTTCATTGCATTACCCCCATGTGGTTATGCAATGGAACTGCCGCAGTGTAAATGACAAAAAAGCAGAACTTTCACACCTTTTGAATAAACACAGTCCCACAATAATAGCCTTATCAGAAACCTGGCTTAGGCCAGGCTCTGTCTTCAAAATAAAAAGTTACTCCTGTCTTAGAGAAGATAGGTGTGACCGATATGCTGGAGTAGCTTTACTTGTTAAAAACAATATTCTATATAAACCTATTTCTCTCCCTTCTCATGATGATTTTACAGCAGTTGCTGCACTTATAACTAATATATGTTTTGTTTCTATATATATTACTAAGCCTTCTGCTTCTAGTTTCCAACAGCTCAGCAACATTCTTCAGACTCTTCCTAGGCCTCTCATTCTATTAGGCGATTTTAACTCTCATCACACATCTTTTGGCAGTACAAAATCAGATAACAATGGACAGCAACTTCTCAACTTACTTCACGAACACAATCTCTGCCTCATTAATACAGGTTCTCCAACACGCCGTACAAATCCTTCCCAACATCTCAGCTCTGTTGATCTATCCATCTCATCACCTTCCTTGGCTTCTTCTCTTACTTGGCACACACTCTCTTCTACCTATTACAGTGATCACTTTCCTATAATTATATCATTCCCTGGCAAGAAAGTCAAAGCTAATCCAACGAAACCCAGACTTAAATATAAACTTGTAGATGACAATTGGCCTAAGTTTAAAAACTACATGGACACTAACATATCAGATTTACCCAAAAATAGTGACACAGAAATATGCTCTAAAGAATTTACCAAACTAATGATACAAGCAGCTGATACATACTTTCCTATAAAAAATGCTTCTAAGGGCCAAATACCTTCACCTCCTTGGTGGGATAATGAATGTACATTGGCTATTAAAAAAAGAAAAGCGGCAGAGGATATATACAAATTAAACATGACCAATGAAAACTTTAATAATTTAATGGATATAATGTCTCATACAAAAAATCTCCTTAAGAAAAAGAAATTTACGAGTTGGCGAAGTTTCTGTGCTTCTATCTCTCCTAGGACACCTCCTTCAGTTATATGGACAAATATAATAATAAATATAAAACGTTTCCGTACTGGAATATCTCCAAACACCTTTAATACTATTCCTTCATCCTTAACCGAGGAATTCTTAATGAACTTAGCTCCTCCTTTTGTTCCACTACAAGAATTGGTTTCTGCTCCTCCTCAAATTTCTTCAAATGTAAGTACTTCATTCCTTGATGGACCCTTAAGTCTGGCAGAACTCAAAGGAGTCCTATCTTATGTCCGGGATTCTGCTCCTGGGCAAGATGGAATCCCTTATTCATTTTTTTCAAATCTTGGTGATGATAGTTTACTTTATTATTTAGAGGTTATAAACTCCGTAATTCTGACAGGTGACGTTCCGGAATCATGGAAGTTACACTAACATATCAGATTTACCCAAACATAGTGACACAGAAATATGCTCTAAAGAATTTACCAAACTAATGATACAAGCAGCTGATACATACTTTCCTATAAAAAATGCTTCTAAGGGCCAAATACCTTCACCTCCTTGGTGGGATAATGAATGTACATTGGCTATTAAAAAAAGAAAAGCGGCAGAGGATATATACAAATTAAACATGACCAATGAAAACTTTAATAATTTAATGGATATAATGTGTCATACAAAAAATCTCCTTAAGAAAAAGAAATTTACGAGTTGGCGAAGTGTCTGTGCTTCTATCTCTCCTAGGACACCTCCTTCAGTTATATGGACAAATATAAAACGTTTCCGTACTGGAATATCTCCAAACACCTTTAATACTATTCCTTCATCCTTAACCGAGGAATTCTTAATGAACTTAGCTCCTCCTTTTGTTCCACAACAAGAATTGGTTTCTGCTCCTCCTCAAATTTCTTCAAATGTAAGTACTTCATTCCTTGATGGACCCTTAAGTCTGGCAGAACTCAAAGGAGTCCTATCTTATGTCCGGGATTCTGCTCCTGGGCAAGATGGAATCCCTTATTCATTTTTTTCAAATCTTGGTGATGATAGTTTACTTTATTATTTAGAGGTTATAAACTCCGTAATTCTGACAGGTGACGTTCCGGAATCATGGAAGTTACAAACAGTGTTGCCCATTCTAAAACCTAATAACAATCCATCAGAAAGTACCTCTTATCGCCCCATAGCGCTATCTCCTGTGATAGCGAAATTAGCTGAACACCTTATAAAAAATAGATTAGAATGGTTTCTAGAAAACAATCATTTACTCCCAAATTCACAGTTTGGCTTCAGAAAGGGAAAGAGCACCATGGATAATGCTGGTTTACTCATTACAGATATTCGTCTGGCATTTTCAGGAGATGAATCTGTCGTAGCCGCATTCTTGGATATAAAATCAGCTTACGATAACGTTTGCCTTTCAATATGAAAGAAAAAGTTACAAAAGTTACAAGTGCCACCAAACCTAATCCGTTTTATCATTAATCTTTTGTCTGGTCGTAAAATAACAATTAATGGTTTGACCAGAATGCTATGGAAAGGGCTCCCACAGGGATCCGTGCTCAGCCCTATTCTCTATGCCATATATACATATGATCTTGAAAGCTCGCTGGCTGCAACATGCAAAATTCTGCAGTACGCCGATGATGTGGTTGTTTACAGTACTGACAAATCTATTAATATCGCTTGTGCCTCTTTGTCCAAAGCTTTAGATCTTCTTAAGATCTATTTGGACAAAGATGGACTAGAACTCTCTGTATCTAAGTGCTGTGCGGTGCTCTTTACTAGAAAACGTAAGCCTCCTCCAATTATTCTAAAATACAACGGAGAGCATAGTTAATGTCAACTTCTCTTTTAAAGCTGTAGTTGACGAGCTTTGGCCTGGTTGGCACCATGTTTACAGTGATGCCTCAAAACACACTGGCAATCAAAATGTTGGTGTCGGCATATTCCATTCTCAATACAAAATAGTTCAAAAAATTAAACTCCCTCCAGAAACTTCAATTTTCACTGCCGAATGCTTTGGTATTTTTAAGGCCCTGGAATACGTCCTTCTAATGAAACTCTCCAAAACAGTAATTTTCGCAGATTCCATGAGTGCATTAAAGACTTTAGCAAAATTTCCCTTCAAATCAAACAATCTTTCCCCGCTAACTCTAATGTCAAGAGATTTACTACTAAAATGTGAAAGTAAGGGATATTCGGTGTCCTTCGCTTGGATTCCTAGTCATAGTGGAATCATTGGAAACGAAAAAGCGGACCAGTTAGCTAATGAGGCCATTGTGTGTGGTGATACCTTTTATTTTAAAATCTACCCTCAGGACTTGACTGCTCTTCCCAGGGTCCGCCTCAAGGAATCTTGGGGGGAGGCTTGGAAGAGCAGTAGTCAAGTGAAAGGCAAGTATTACTTTTCTATTCAACCTGAAGTCCCTATTAAGCCTTGGTTCTTCAAAACAAAGTTTGGTAAAAGAGCTACTTCAGTATTGATACGCATGCGTTTGGGTCACGTGTGCAGCCCTGCACATCTCGCTCGGTTTCGCATTATCGACAATGATATTTGTGAGTGCGGGGAAGAGGATGCTGACACGAATCATATTTTTCTTAGATGTTCACTGTATGATCATACTCTGCTATATACAAGACTATCGATGTTAGAAGTCTCATTTCCAACTAGCATACCGTGTTTACTGTTTAATAACTCCATTCCGATTTATAAAGTCTTAGCTTCATTTATCGAAGCTAATGACATAAAACTGTAACGTATATAAATATTTGCTAGTTTTATAATTGTATTTAAATATTTTCTTTTTTTTTCTTTTTATTTCTTCCTCAATCCCTTTCCATTGTTCCTTCCTTGATCATTTTCTGTTAATGTTATGCCCGCCCGTCCGCGATCTTTACCCTACCCAAACGTTTCCCCGTTTTAAAAAAAAAAAGAAAAAAAAAAAAAAATACTCTCCAAATCTCTTCCCTTCATTTCATCGTTTTTCCTACTCAACCCGTACAAGAGATGATGCAACACAAGCCTGACAGATCCAGAATAACTTCACAAGAAGACTAGATAACTTGACTCTGGCAAATGCACAAGATGTGCGAAGCCAAACTCCTCTAAGGAGGATAAAAAAAAAAAAAAAAACGAAAGAAATTTTTTTGTCTATATATCAAAGGACTGTTATGAAATTCGCTTTTTGCTTTCAGGTTTTCTTTGCGGAAAAGAAATTAATTTCAACTTATTTGTTATTAGCTACTCGTACATCGGAGAAGTTAATTTTCTTTTTTGGGCGTTTTGCTCTGAATTCGTTTTTCTACTCCATTTTATTTTGACTAATTCCTACTAAAATTACTCGTATAAATGTGAAAGTTAATAACGCCTCAAATACTATACTAATTTGAAGACAGATACCTAGACCATAATTTTGATGAGGACCTTCGATCTATATTAATGATCAAAGATTAAGGCATAATGTACCTACTTTTTATCCCGCTAGTAAAATCCCGTGAGAAAATACCGTCTTTAAAATTTTCAATAAAAGTTGCTTTAATGAACGCAAATAAAAGAAACTAATTAATGAATACTTTAAGATGTGCACGTTTTTCAGCCATGTCAGGCATTATCACTACACGTACAATGTACAGTCAATAAAAAAAGACTGTTAATGTGTACAGTGTGACAGTGTGTACATAATGACGGCTAATCATCGTTATGCTAAATACAGCGTTATTAATACATGTTTTGAGTGTAATGTGTGTCTAGCTAGGCATGTGTTTTAGGATTTATTTTAAGAATGATTATACCTATACTCCATTTGTTTAGGTAGTTAACTAAATGTAAACAATCTTAACATGTCTTTTATCTAAAAAATGTCTAAAAATTTAATCTAAAAATGTTTACAATTAGGTATTTACTTAAACCGATGTTAGGTAAGTAACTAAATTTAAATAATATTTGTTGGTCTTTTATACGATTTATTTTATATAAAAAGACATATCAAGATTGTTTACCTTTAGTTAACTACCTAAACAAATGGAGTATAGGTCCAACCAAGTAATTTAATCCTTATAAGGTCCATTTATATTTCTCCTCCACAATCGCGTAACAGACTGTCTGTGATTTTTAAGGAATATCTTAATCATTGCTATATGTTTGAAAAAATCGTCTGCTCAAGAACATAACGAAAATAATGTTGTTGTATTTTTGCCAAAATGAAAGGAATTCTAATCATTGTGTTTTACGAAATTACCGCACTGGTCGTTTTTTTATAAAAATGTAAAACGTGTAGTAATAAAATAACTGTGTGAGGAGTGATATAAAAGAAAAGGGAGTCAGTGATAGCGTGATAGCGACACGGTGTACAGGACGGGATGGTAGAAGAAAACGTGTTGCACCGACCCCAAGCATTACTTGGGACAAGGGCAGGAAGACGATAATGAAACATAATAATAAAATCTAACAAATAGTTAAGTAGGCATAGAATAAACAGAACCATGTCACCAACAAACAGCTGTTCTATACTGAATATCTCCGTCACATGGAGTTGGCACTGAAATTGACAATGACACGCTCATCCTGATTGAGAACAACTAAATGTCTTGGTAAATAAACAATAATAATTTCTAAGGAGGTAAAGATGATTAGCTGAGTGCACTTGATTTAATTTTGTTATGTTCTTTTTCTCGCTCGTTTCGGCAGCATATAATTTTCTTATCCTCTTAACTACAGCATCTGTAATTTTCGCTAGTTTTTAAGCAAAATAAAACATTACAACATGTTGCAAATAAAACTTTCCTTCTCGTGTTAAAAAGTTCAAATACAAATACGCAATTAAAATTTAATGGTGGTGGATGATTTAAGAGTGATGTTTTATTGTGACAGATTATGACTAAAATGAGATTACGCAAATTACCGCTCAGAACTATGCACGTCCTGCCTGCCCCAATTCACGCATGACATAAGTCGTAGTAGCCTCATAGGTACAGACAAAAAGTGGATCGATCCAGTTAAGAGTCGTGATTGTCGTGATTCATTGCACGTAGTTGACAACTAGATAGGCGAGATGCAACCGGTTCAACAGACTTGCAAACTTGCAATCAAGGTCAGTTGTGTAAAAGAAAATAGAATTTATGATGACACTCGCTTTTTACAGCGGATGACAACTTTGTGACAACAGTGCAGTGGTTGAATAATGTCTTTGGTCCCGTGATACAAACGTGCGAGTTGTTTTTGTATCGAAATTTGGCTGTTTTCTTAATTTTTTTCCTTTTTATTTAGATTTTAGGCTTTGTCGGTAACGTTTTGTAATAGTTTTTAGACATCAAGGCATCATCATCATATGATCTATCAAGTCAACAACCACTAGCTTTCAGAAGAAGTACCTAACGAAGATGATGTTGAAAACAAAACATAAAACTAATTGTAGTTTTGTACCATACAGTAATTTACATGTTACAAGATAAAAATGAAAGAAAAGGCCACAAAAATGTGAAAAGATCATCATAAAGTAATAAAACTTGTGAAATTAAAATATTTTTCATCTTATCTCTACGATATCTTGTCTCAAGTGCATGTCGAGAGTCAGGCAATCTTGTTCGAAGATTTCAAACTGTCAAATTCAGTCGCAATCGTTTTAATTTATTTTGCAACGTTATTATAGCTCCTTCACAGATAATATAATACTAGCATAGCTCGGTCAAGATAACTGAGCACCCGAAATGTCAATTTTACCCTGACGTTCGACTCTTGCTGTTGGCTCACGAGTCACGACGCGAACGCGGGGCGCCGCGCGGGTAGGCGGGTGTCGTCGTTTGCCATTTCGGGTGCTCAGATATCTTGTTTGACTGTTGGTCCTTTGGGATTTCATAGAGCTTGAGTAAAATTGAAAGAAGAGTGTTGAAGGCTAGTCTTTTAAACAATATTTTTTTTATTTGTTATTTCTTGCCCTTTCGTAAATGTTATCCAGGGGCTTTTTTGTTATTTATGGCGGTAACTTTAATCTGAAACACAATACAACAAAGGAAAAGATTTCCAGTCATAAAAAGTCATATTATAATAGTGCTGTCTGTCCGTCATCCTGTATGCAATTCTCTTTGACCTTACTGTACTTGTATTTTTCATAGTCTTGTATTGTTTTAATTTACGGTTAAAATCTTTGCGCCCCTAAAGACCATATGCACATGGACCTCGCGCAGGCACCACAGTCACAGTATAGATACTGTGCAGAATAAACCGTGTGTAACAGTTACTTAAGTACCTGCGTAAAAATCTTTCTTTACTTTAAAAATCCGGCCAAGTGAGTGTCGGACTTCGCTGATTTTGGGTTCTGACCAAATCGCAAAATTAAGTTGGTTATAATAGGAGAAAATGACGAGGGAATTTCAAAGAAAAATCCGGTTTATTAATATATTGGTGTTTGTTAGTAAAACATATGTAATATTTAACATTATCACCAAACAAGTTCAATGGGAAGTTAAAAATTCTTAGGAACATTTGTAAAAAAAAAAGTTGACTGTGGTGACTCCTCATTCCTTCGTTTTACAATATTTTATAAAACAAAAAATTACAGTATTTATCTACTCAACGAATCAACTCGACTCGATTGGGTAGGTCAAAAATGTTCTTATAAAAACCCCATTAGCCCATTAAAACCATTTAAAAATATGTTCATTGTGAAAATTTGAAGACTGTAGCGCCAATCGCTTGGGTGTAAAACCCTTGTGACAGACGGACACTTGAGTGACAACAATAGGGCTCTTTTTGGACCCTTCGGGTACGAGGCCCTAAAAATGGCATACCAAACGTACGATAGTCTGACTAAAAATAACAGTTTTATTGATAGTTGTTGTTAACAGTTGTGCTTGTGTGAATCTGAATACTATACAAATGGATCTCAAAGTCTGAAATAAAGTTAAAAAAAGTACCAGCTGCCACCCGCGTTTAAATAGTACTCCTCCAATATCTTTATAAATTATAGCCTAAGGTCTGGTAAGTTACATTATTGTGAAGTTCCATCAAAATCCGTATTACAGTAGTTTTTTCATTAAATAAATAATTAATATAGTAAGTATCCATCCGTCTTATTATCAAACTCATTGTTCTCATCGACTTGATTATCAGTCTTCAATGTTATCGCCATGATTATATACTTTTATTTGTTTATTATTGTTTGAGAATACATTGTAGATTTAGATATCAATGTTTGTATGACCTTTACAAAGTATTTACTATGATTAATTAGTTTGAAGAAAAATATGGCTTCTGTAAATATTAACTGTCTAGCGTCCGGTCAGCCGTCTGTCTAGTGTTATAATCATGCTAAATAAATGATTAGTAAATTAATTCTTAAATAATTGTAGTATGTTTAGCTGGTCTAAAGTCTAAATATTACGCCGGAAGCGTATCTAACATGCGTCCACAGAGTGAGATTCGAAAGAAAGCGTTTACCTATGTGGTAGTAAAAGCATTAGTTTTCAGCCACTGTTTGAATATACCACATTACAAGACACTTATAAAATTAATAAAGACACTCGGTCAATTCAAAACCGCACTCACTCACTAGTGATGTGTCCACGTATCACAGTAAGTATTTATCACTGTTATTTGGAACGGTTCGAAACATATGGGTGGATCTCGTAATATGGGGCACAATGACCGGTCCGAATTCGTTTTTAATTGGTTTCTACTAGACACAGTTCTATAACAATGCAATTTAACTGATTTCGAAAGTTAACACAGTACCTAATTATTTACACAACTTGCAATAATATTTTACCATGTCCTGTGTTCTGTGATTCCATGATAGTCGTACATTGAACAGATTTTACTGTAGGTATCTATTTGCTGGGCACTGGGGATGCCTATCCTTAATCAAGAACTCTTTAAAAAAGCTACTTGAAGAGTTGGATTCAACACCTAACGTTTTAATTTAAAAAAAAATAACATATAAACCTTAAACCTGGGGTTAACCAATTGATGATGCTGTCCTTACTTATATGCTTACTTCAAAATATTGAAATCAAGACTGTACGTAATACCTACAGTGATGAACTTACGAATTTAAGATTGTTACCATAGTGACAGATGAATATTTAAAATCAATGCCCTTGTCATAGACAAAAATTTCCAAATATAGAAAACGGATCCTCATTCGTATTCGGAAACTATAACAAGCCGTGTCTTCACGTAGTATGATGACGTCAGCTTAAAAAAAACAATGAGCATGTTCTGACCATAAACACTTATATTACACGTCGTTTGTTATGGCAACGGTTTACATTACACAATTTGTTGTGTGGTTATCTCGGTCGCGGCACGCGGCACGATCGTGATTTTTCACTTTATCGTCCAACGCAGCTGCCCGGCTAAATTATATATCTACATAGTTTATAAATACAGGTTTTTCGCATTCTAGGCGTATAACTGTCTGGTTTTTTGATCGCACAGTTTCAGAATACGAATATAGTATTTTTTGGGTCAAGGACACGTCGCGGTAAGTCTTTTGATTTTCTGGCGAAAGTACAGATTTTCATTGATTTTGTGATGAACACTGATTGTGAAGGAATTTTTTCGTCAAATCAAATTACAGCAAGCAGTGGACGACTTTCGGCTGAAATGATGATGATGATGAGGTAATTGGTTTATATCGAACCATTATTTACACCGGACGTGTCAATCAAAACAATGACTAACTCGTAAGGATGCAAAGTTTATGTTGTTTACTATGTTATGGCCATAAATGAATGGATTAGTCAATGTGAAAAATAACCTACGCAGTTAGTAGGTAAGTTAATAAATATTTTATATGTTCTGGAAAGCTATAATAGAAGCATCATCGCAAACTGGTCTAATAATCATGGGAATTCATATTTGATGCAGTCTTTTTATTACTATTGAGTATAAACAACTTCAGCTTGTTTACAAAATTGTGTCACGAGCTCACGGCCTTAGATCCTATAAAGATGTTTACAATACATTCTTACAAACTGATATACATACATAATATTTTGGAACGTTGCTTAGTGCACTTCTGCGCAGAGCTTGCTTGCAGGATTAATGAGAAATAACGTCTTTTCTTATGCCATATTGTCCAACACTCGCCAAATTTTACAATGTTCAGATAAGAATAGAAGACAGGAAATATTAATTAGGCATGATTTCTGCTAAAAAGCTTTATCGAGAGTTCGAGAACAGAGGCAGTTTCATGTTAATCAATGCTCTATTAAAAAGAGAAAAATTATTGATACAATTAATGCTCTTGTAACATTACGAGGACAGCATTGATTTTCTTTAAGATTAAATCTTACGCAAACGTGGCGAAAATCTGAAGAGCGTTTTTCAGGGCCATAAATCAGATAAAATCTTGAGAGAAGATTCCCCAATTTATCTTTTTTATAGCTTTATTTTCAAGCTAGCTGGTAAACAATGTTTGTGCTAAAATTTTGATACGGGTAAAGTAAATTTATAATAAATATTTAATCCTCTATTGAGATTAGTGAACCACAACAAAAAAAAGCCGCGTTTCCAAACCCGACACTAATCATAATATTTTCAATTCTTTGAGATTCTAGAGTAAACAAAAAATGCTAAGATAAGAGGACATCCGTTTACAAAATAAAAACAAAGATAATCGCACTATATTTTTTTATTTACTATGCGGTCAATAGCGTCTGCATCGCCGAGGTGATGGCCACGCGGCTTCACGTTTTAACCTCATGTCTATGGCTCAAACTATGAGAAGATTAAAGTATAAATAAAGCAGTTAATTTTAGAACTGTGGTCACTGCCACTGCTAACAGAGAAACGAGAGTATTATGAACTTGTGAGTTCACGCAGTACTATAGTTAATTAAAGTAGGAGGAACTAATATACTTTATGAAATAACATTTATAAAGTAGATGGATTATAACGCGGCATTGCTAGGTATTTAGCTGACTCTGACAGAACTAAAATAATTTTCTTATAATGGAATCTTATTATTTTTGTGCTAGTATGGCACGTTTAACTCAACTATGTACCGCTTACATTGTTAGTTTGGCTCCAAGCCATCTTCAGGGCCTATCTTCTAGTATCTATCGAGTAGGTATACAACATATTATTATTTTCTTTGGCACAATGAATGTTAGATCTTCAACTGTGTTTACCAAATTCATGAACATACATCCGATTCGGTTTTGCATTAATTGCGCAACAAATTTTATGATCAAATGCACTTTTAGAATAATAAATATTAGTTTAGGTAACATCTATTACTTTTAAACCAATGAATCTAAACTAACTAAACGGGTAAACTAATCATGTTGACCATGTTATGTTCCAAAAACGATACTTTTCAGTAAATAATTATCAGTAACAGTTCCGCGTACTAGTCGCAATTATGTAACATCAACATCATCAAGGATCAGTGCTACATCTCTACTCTCGATTGGACATTCGATTTATTTGATGTTGGATTAACATAACACAAATCCGCTAAAAAAATGGATTAAGGGACAATATCTCTCTTAGATTATTACATATTTTTCAAACTAAATTGGGAATAAATGACCACACCCTCAATCTTGTCACAATACATCACATTCTGACAATTCAACTGTATTTTGGAGGCCAATATTTTGAATAATATTTAAATACCTAATGAGCCGTTGGCTACCGAAGAATGCTCATTAGAAACAGACAAAAGTCGTTCTACGCGTTTGCTAATAAACTTGAACTTTTAACTCCATGACCCCAAACGTAAAATTAGTCACTGAATGAATGGATAATTTACTAACAAAATACGATCCAGGAATAATAATTCCAAGTAACTTACTAAACCGGGTACAATAAAAAAGACAGAATACGAATAATTGTGAAATTCAACGACAATATTTTTGGTCCTTCGAGTCGGATCAGAGAAAAGTAAAAATACCATAATAAAGAAATTGTGTTAACTGTTCAGTAGTAAGTATAGCTCAGTACAACACAACCTACGGTTATTTAGTAAACATAAAACAAATAGAGTGTTTGTCTATTGTAGTGCACGAGGCGTCTTGGCACCGTTCGCCGCCAAATGTAGATTATACTTATCACGTATTTCCGTAACTATACTGTGGAATAGATATCGGCTTTCCTTGAAATGATCAGTGGTAAAAGTAACGAAATTAAAATCACCAACATTACTACTGTCATACTCCACTGGTATAGAGGTAGATAAATGTAATATTAGTAGATACCAAATAGATAGTAGATACAAGCCGCCTGTGACCTGTCATATGTAATAGGTAGGGAACCAGCGATTTGCCATAAGCCGAGCACAAATCCAGGCTCTGGATTGCTACCGAGAAATTCCTATCGGAGAAATCTTTAAGACAAAAAAATATCACAGAATTTCCAATCAATTTTCCATTATATTCTTAAATTACTATCATATTTCTTATTGTTAACAGCTCAATAAAACTAATTGGGTCATTTCCTAAACCTTGAGTCGGCCTTCATGACCCAGAGGTCGCATAGCGAGTTAGCTCAGGAGCCATGACCTTCAGACAGTTAGCGACACAGCCTCGCAGGATCGATACAGACAGAACTCCTTGCTCCACATTCACAAAGTTATTTGAACATTTGCTGATTAGAGAGTTAGGTCTCTGGTATTTTGGTAATCTTATTAAATTAAAGAGGATAAAAGCATCAGTGGCAAAATGGAGAAAATAATTTTATTAAATTGCAAAGAAAAGTCGATGTGTGGTGAGTGTGGCTCATGTGGCTAGATTTTTACCACTTTCGACACTTTATCTAAATACCAGTTCCGATTCTTAGAAAAGCTTTTGTTTGTGCAGGACTTACAATGAGGTCTTTGTCTCTATTAGAACCATTTGGGACTGTTAGAAGTTACCGGATACTAATAAGCATTGCGTGGCTCATCTTTACTTTGTTAAAGGTTAAGTCCCACTCCCACACGTCCAAAAGTAAGTTTAGTAACTGGATTGCTCAGCGGTTCATTCATCTTTGTAATATAGTAATTTTTCTACCCAAGATAACCCCTTGTGGGACTCCAAGGATAATTTTCTCGTTAAACGTTACATACTGGAGGAAATGAGGTGAGTCGCTCTAGTACACAATTTAAATCGAGAGAAAACTAATAAAACGCCTACATTGGCAGGGAAATAGTCAATCTAGAGTGAGACGACTCGATCCAACCCGTAACACGATTTGATTGAAAGCGAGTGCTCGCGAAACCGTGTTATTGAAAGAGATGCGGTCTTTGGAAATGCATTTTCCAAGTAAATTGATTTTGTGTTCGACTGACTAAAACCGCTGATATTATTTCATCAATGTTTATAACAAGTTTATAAATGCTTTATTTGATGATACGCTACTTCATATCATTTGCTTTCGGATTGTTAATGTCTATGTGGCTTATAAAAGTACGTAAATATTATCATCATAGACAGCCCGAATTCGCCGACTGCTGGCGTAGGGCATATGCATGTCGTTTCTTGTGCTAACGCTCGCTCTGGCAACAAAGTCGGTTATTTGAACATTTGTGTGTTTGGGCAATAAGTTACTAATTAATAAATATAACTTGAAAATCGATTTATGATAAAATAAATTTATTTTTAATTATGACATTAGTTAAGGGTGCTATCAGCACCTAATAGGGGTCTGTGGTTTGGAGTAATTATAAATTATGCTGATAAGCAGTGATAGGAATAGGTAGTGCCTTTTAGCCTAAACTTCGAAGAACAGAGACAAGAAGCGGAGACTTCCTTAGGACTAAATTATTTCCGGGACATCAGTCTCAAAATTTCGAGACAACACTTAAATACATTTTAAAAAATGTGTTATTTGGAACAATTATTTTAATATCAAGCACAATTTTAAACATACTTACTTTAGAAATATATTTCATTAAGATGAAAGAAAAAAAGGTATTTGTATTTTCATTTGTGACCAAATATTTGTACATCATGTATAATGGTAGAATGTAAAGGGACCTCATTAATATTAAGATTTTTGATATTAAGACACTTTGTATACATACATTCTGGCAAATAAATGAATTATTTATTTATTTTAAATACTTTTTTTTAAATGATAAATTCTTTCTACTATAGAGAATGCTAAAATGATAAAAAAATACCGTTTTATTATTTTAAAGACAAAATGCCTTTTATTATACTTGAACTTTACAAATCTCATTAAACGTAGCGACGCCTAGAGTGAGCTAGAAAGAAGATATTTACTTCGAAACGTGTACGGCTTCTTATACAAATATTGTGATTCATTGTGTATCAACAAGTCATTTACAAAAAGTTCTCCAACAATAGACGAATTACTTATTCCAAATAACACATTTTTTAAAATGTATTTAAGTGTTGTATCGAAATTCCGGGACAGATGTATCGGAAAAAAATTAGTCCTAAGGAAGTCTCCGTTTCTTGTCTCTGTTTTTCGAAGTTTAGGCTAATAGGCACTACCTATTCCTATCACTGCTGATAACAAATGTTGGCTTTTAATGGCTCATTTATATTAGACGATTAAAATATTATATCATAACTTGATGACGACTATGATTCTTATCTTTATGATTATATCACGTATCTACTTGAATGTGAATGCGTGCAATCGTACATCTAGTAAAATTAAATAAAGATTAATTTATTAATAAATAACCGTTTGATCCATATCTCCTGTTTATCAAGCAGTTGTAAGAGAAGGATTATTTGCCAATTGTACGCCATTATCTTGAATACGATGTAAATTATCGTTAATCTTAGCTTGCCAATCATTTTGTCGTGTGTCGATTACACAAAGTAGAGCAAATATGTCAGATTATACTGAAATGTTGGCAGAAATCGATCAGAAATCAGGCAATTGTGATCTGAGAAAATTGTGCTTCGTGAAAATCTAATTTGGTGTCCATAAATAGCCTAGTTCCTACTGATATTGTGAAAGTTTGAAGTTTGGATATTTGCCTCAACATTACACACAGGCACAGATAATACAATACTAGCATAACACAGGTAACATGCCCTAAACTGGATTAGGACAAAGACATTTTTTGTATTCCGTTACTACGGTCACGTGGTATATTTTTGCATTAATGTGAGCTAAGCCGTGCGCAAAAGCTAGTCAATCTAAGTTGAGTCTGTATTTCGCTTAACTAAAACTGAATAAATAAAATTCCTGCATGGGATTATATTGAATTAATTATTTATACGGTTATGTGTTTACCTGCCGTGTGACTTCGTTGTATTTATTTGTGTGAAACCGGTCTGTATAGCATATAGCTACAGTATTGTATGTTATTATAATCCAATGAGCGATCGGTTATGGTTACAATCACATGACAGACTTCGTCTAGATTGTGGGTCAATGAATCGCAAGGTCACAGTTCTGCATGCACTTAATTAGGCGGGTAAGCAAATTTGTTTTTTTTTTCTTTTTGACTTTTGACTGCAATTCCCATACTATTGTTATAAGCTTAATTTTACTATAAGCACAAATGCGGATGTTTTGACCTCGGGCGGGATAGTTATTTAAAATCTGATAATGCATGTGTAATAAATATATATTTTTATTTGCAAAAATATTATACAAAAAATGTATGATGATATGAACCAATTTTGATTTAGTTTTTTTGTTTGAAAGGTGATTTTGACGAGAGTTTTCATAGCTATTTGAATAAAATCAGTTCAGCCGTTCAAAAGTTATGGGCTTAGTTACTGTTTGAATCGGGAGTGTTTTCGCAAGATATCGTGTCTTAATTACGTGTGCATTAGATTGCCGATCGAAGCGTATCTACTACGTATTAGATAAATTATGTAACATGAAATAAAAATGTGTCGGGGGTTTTTTAAATTTTGGAATTTTACTTGCTTGTTAAGAATTATGATCAATTTGTTATTGTATTTCATTTGTAGTTAGTATAACTTTTATTAAGTAGATACGGTAAGGTCATAGGAGGTAGGTAGACAATAAGTAAGTACCATGCCTGTCCTCAACAATATTGAATCATAAACACTGAACAATAGCAATAAACAATGCACCACGATGCCACAATATAATAGAGTCGATTTAGATTCAATTAAAGATCTTTCGTTCAGAAACAAAGACAAAAGAATGAATTCAGAAAACAATCAAGAATTCGTTTATGAAGCTGGTTCATATTATTATTACTACAGAGATAAGGCATCTACTTCTTTCTGCTATCAATAATAATAATTAACACAAATTAAAGTACTTTGATCTTTCATCTTCTTCTATTTATAATAAATTAATAATTCAAAGAGAGTGTGATGTCTAGCATTTCCTATGAAATATTTTTGTTGTATAGGAAATTAATGTTGTTTATTGATAAAGAAAATTTGGTCCTACCGATCAACTAGATATTTTAATTTATCCATTGACTCATTTTGTTTAGTCGAGGGTGCGCGTGAATTTAATTGCATCCCGGGCCCCCGACTCATGGTAGGTAGCGTTGTGGTAGCGGTAGGAACTGTGGGGCTACAGTCGGCAGGAGTCCGACACCACCCTCCGTTCTTTTCCCCACAAAAAAAAGGTTCGCGTCCGTGAATGTAAATAAACCACGTGCACAGAGTGTTGTTTGTTTTAAAACATTCATTCATTTCAATCGTTAAGACAGCATAGAATATTCACCATTTCATTTCGGGGGACCATAAATTGAAAATTGAATGTGATTGAAGGAACGATTATCGAATTAGGAAATAGCTATGTAACGAAATTGTAATTTTCATTGTAATTATTGGATTCATACGCACAACTATGACAGTTCTTGCGCGTGTTATTATAACGCTGTTATAAATTTAATATAATACCGCTATGCTACGACAGCAAAGCTGTTTATAATCGATACACATTACGACGCCGCGAGAGGAAATAAAATATGATAGTCCTGTTCCGATGCGAGTGCGAGCACATAGAAAATTGCCGGCAGTTGAGCGGTGAGCGTCCAGGAGAAGAGCGACGGACGGCGAGCGTGCAGCTGTCACAAATTCGCGCGTCCGGCGTATTTTTAGTCCCACACAACTATTATTCTAGAGTAGCTGTTATAGATACCTCGGATAGGGAACGGCTTCGTCATGATGGTCTCCGTGGTCGGTGGCAGCAGCCGCTGGGTCTCCGGCGACATCACACTAGGGCACAGATTCAACTCATGTTTTTTACTATCACTACTACCATTCACGCCGCCGCGAAGTCGCAGCGAGGGCGACCCGTTAGTTACATCCATCTCTGTGTACTATCGAAGCATGACTGAGACACGGAATCGAGTTGTGCGGCACGCTCGCGTCCACAGCTGATTGTGGCGGCGTCGGGTGAGACGGCGATATCTGTGTGTCTGTCTGTGCCTTGCATGCGCTGCGGGGACGGCATTCAAGTGCAAGGGCGTTCAACACTCAGCAGCGTCACGCCGCCATCGCCACCGCGTCGCATTCACGGTGAGATGGGCAGCGTGCCATTCGCATTCAATTAACGTAAACGCTTCCGAGACGCTGTACTATGTACTGTACTGTCTGGTGGAGTTCGGGCTATATGTTATTGTCTCCAACGGATTCACTGATTGAATCGTGATCGAAGACTTACTTAGGGGAAGGGGAGATTGGAAGCCAAATAAGCGAAGTGAACTGGGAACAGTTGACGATTGATAATATTCTTCAAGTGAAAGGCTGATTATGAATAGATTGATTATTTTTGGAGATGGATGCGTCATCGACATATTGTGGCTATCGGAATTTCGTTCAGTAACGCGTACCGATCGTCATCGCATCACGTTATGATTAGCATTGTTCCCAACAGCCCAAAGTAAACGTTAGTCATCTCGTTCAATTACATTCAAATTCAATATCTAATAGCCAGTATTGTACAGGATGTTACAAGAGTGATGTTGAGATTAAACGGGTCGTCATTTATCATCATTCGATAATTTTTAGATCATTTTATCGACCAGAGTTAGAAATATGAAAAAGATAATTCACTTCACTAACTTATGTACATATTTTAAAATATCACGCTATATACTACGACTATTATTCCTTTGATATTCTCAATTAACTAGGTCCCTATTTATGCCAGTTTGTAAAATATTTGTTAATTATTAGTGATTAAGCAGTGTTGATAGGGAGAATGTGAATACCAACTTGAAACTGACCATATTGAACAAATAAACAATACATTAGTGTTAATTTTAAATAACAGTAAGTTAATTACTGTAGTTCACCAAGTTGTCAATATAAGAGAAACTCTCGAGATGAGCAGTATGGGTTTGCTGTCTTTATCGAAGTACAACAAGCTTTCGATAAGGTTTGGCACTAAGGCGTGCTTTTCAAAATGAAGAATCATCTGCCACATAACTTGTACTTGCTCTTAAAATCGTATTTGGAAGATAGAATATTTAGAGTCTAAATCAAAGACACCTACTCTGCCTTTTAAGAAAAGTATGAAAGCCGGGATACCACAAGGTTCGATTTTGGGCCCTACTCTATATCTTATGTTACACTGCAGATATTCCCACAACAGATTAAATTATGTTGATAAAAAGAAATCCATACACTTGATTTTCAAGTTTAAACCTATTGGTAAAAGATAAAAACTATTGGCGCGGTACTTATTATTATTAGTAGGATTTTAACGTATTTATCTAGGAGTAGCGTTCTAGGGTATTTCCCGCAAAAAATAAATCGCATAAGTACCTAAACTTTCCAACTGCGAGTTGGCTCAGTGGTTGAGTCAACAATGGCACAAGGTAAGGTTATTGTTGTCCAAGTCGCAAGCTATTTTTGTTCTATCATTGTTGTCCAAGTCGCAAATCATATCGGTCAGCAAGAACAACAATGAAAGTAAGTCCTTTTATCCTTAAATCTATGCAGGTACCTGCTTATCTTACATGGCCAAGCCTCAGGTACATTTATTCAGGGTCGGATTGGTTCTGAAGGGCCTGGGTGGCTCCCAACAAGCCCGGGGCCCGACACTGGATAATGGTAGATGGAAAAATACAAATACTATAATTATACGAATCGATATATGTACTTAATGCAGCTCTTTCGTATTATTTGAAAATTTGTATCCAATTGATCGAGTTTGAACCAATTGATAGAATTGTGGTCATTGTTTCAGAGATATTAAAGAATTTAATTTTTTAATAACTCTGGAACAATGACAAATGTACGAGTATTATGCTATAATGATAAACGTCATAAGTTGATTCAATCAAAAGTTATCGCCGTTCAGAAATTTTCAAAACAAGTTTCAGGGATTGCCTGCAGCTTAGGTTCAACCATTTTTCGATATTTTCTATTTCATTTCTCTCTAATTGTATGAACAATATATCTGATCTAGTCTACATTTTGGTCGGAAGAGCTGGGTCCTAGCCTGGACGGATCCCATATATAACCTACCTACCTGGCTTGCGGCAAGCTACGTAAGTTAGGCCTGTGGGGGCCCGCGCAGACTGGGGCCCGGCGTGCAAACGCACCCTCGGCTATATATATGGCCAGTCCGACGCTGCATTTATTGTCCTATTTATTTGCTGTGATCGTGGCGTAACTTTAAGAGTGATTAGGTACTATCTGTTATTGTTTTTCTGAGACATATCGGTCAATTGGCACTACCTACAATAAAAGTGTGTCCTTTTGATGTCCTTTGGAGATACGTTATGTTGCAACTAACTACTCAATCCAACAGTCGGTCTCTTTCTAACTTTTTAACGAGTTTGAAAGCTTTTAATTCAGTAACTGTAAAAGTAAGAAGCCAAAATATCTCTTCATGAGTCATTCCAGAGTTCAACCTTTACAACCATTACACCTAAGTAATAGGTTTGACAAAAATTTTTGCACAAAAAATAAACCGATATCAAAAGCAAAACACTAAAAAGTGCAAAAATATTTTTGGTAGGTATATGATACCTTTACTATCTATGTAATAGCTTTTGTTTTTATCGTTCTTCAACACAAAAACTATCTTCTTGTAAGAAACCCACATTTTGAAAAATCTCACGTGAGATTGGGGATGGGGGAGAGGGTTGAATAAAATCTCACGACATCTCACCAGGGGGGGAGGGAGGGACAGAAAATTTAAAAAAACACCTCACGTAATTTATGGACGCCCCCTAACACGGTACCCCTTGGCAAGACTGGTGTCAGATCTCAAGCTTCTGACTACCCGTTACGACTGTCCAAGATCTTCAAATGACAGCTGGGACCAACGGCTTAACGTGCTTTCCGAGGCACGGAGGAATCTCGGTATGTTGAAAATGGTCACCCATCCACGGACCGACCTCGTCAAGCATTGCTTAACCTTGAAGATCGATCCGAGCGGCTGTTACTATTGAGCCACGAGCTAAAATTCAAGAATTTCATTATTATTAACATTTTTGAGTAGTGTTTCGCACTACACTATTTTTAGCAAATGTTGTACAGTCGGATGGAAAAACCTTACGAAGGGTTATATTATTTAAGTGAAATTTTTTTTTTTGGAAAAAGTTAAAGCTTAATTCACATTACAACAATCAACAGTAAACTTGATAAATCACAATAATCAGTCTTATATATATATATCAATCAAAAGCGTACAAAATGGCACCTGAGGTATTCCACATACGGCACCCATCGATTTTTTTCGCAGGTGTCATTAGTGGAATCATTTATTATTTAAAATTTAATTTCACATTTGGCACCTACGGACCGGTGGGTACTAATGTTGGGACTTTTATTTTTTTTAGGACGTCAAAATCAAAAGTTCGATTAAATCAGTTGAGAGTTTAATTACATGATAAAAATAAAACTTCCTCTTTTGCTTTTTTAGTTACATGTTGAAAATTTATACACAAACTACCAGGAGGCCAAAATCATGAAGAATCTATGAAGAAGTATTTGCGAGCCTAGAATCATAAGCGTTTGAGACAAACGGGGTATCATGAGGTCAGAATCTAAATGATTGGATATAATTGGTTATAATTGGGTGAAAAGAGACTGAAGGTGTTCCGCCTGAGATGGCAAATGGCTAAGTAAGTAATCCTTTTCCATTTCCTCTGGGGGCTAGTGACTGCCCGTCTTTTGACTGTACAGCGAAAGGTTTCACAAACTTTCTCGTCCTAATGTGGGGTAAGCCAGTAGCTAAGTGAAGCGACGATCTTCGCAGTGTAGCTGGTAGTAGCTGGCTGAGAGTTGCTGAGAATCGAGATAAATAGCGTGGCATTGGAAACGCATATGTCCAGATGTGGACTATTGCAGGCACTTGGTGATGTGGGTTAAGCCCCGTTCTTCGATTCTACGCTGCTTTGCAGCAAACGAAGGTGACCGTATTACATCAATCAAGAACAGAGGCTCGAGACAAAAATGTAATTCTATCAACAAAGGCGACGCTTTCGTTGACAGAATAACACTTTTCTAGATTCTAGAGCCTTAGATATACCTACCCAAGTACATATCCTCAATCAAGTCACTATAAGATTGTTAGGTAGACATGCGGTCAATACACTATCGCGTTACCTACTTTGCCTTACAGTTCTGAACGCGGGGACAATGGATGCGCTCATGTAATGCGACACACAGTCATACATAAGGTAAAGATCTACTTACTAATAGTTACCTATTGTGTAACATTGATAGATGATTGGAAAAGTAATTAAACCGTAGATATCAGACAGATCAATACACTCAGTAGTTATAAATTAACAGTAAATATTTACTGTGAGTCATCATCAGCATTTTAATGTTCCTAATGCTGGGACACAGACTCTGTGAGAGAGGGAAAAGGTCTGCGTCTCTATTTCAAGCTCCCGCCAAATTTCTTGGCCACTTGGTCTCTTACACACACTCAAAATAACCTTACTCTAAG